>CM057344.1:304904911-306114738 GCA_030015575.1 Agapanthus africanus | reverse complement strand
AAAATACAAGAATGGACACTTTCCTTCACAAAGTTCTAGGCTATTTATAGGACAAAAATTGAAAACCTAGGGCAACCACCAGAACCCAAATGGAATGACCAAAATACCCCCCAAAGCTCTGCAGACTTGGCGCCAATACGGCCGCGGATCCGCGGCCTAGACCCCCATTTTGCAGCTGATCCGCGGCCCTTTAGAGGAGTTGGGCCCACTTCTTTTTGGTGCTTTCCTGTTCTTCAGTGTACATCATTCTGGTACATGTGTTTTCTGAAAATACCTCCATATTTCTTCCAGAATTTCTGTTGAGGAAAGTTGGACTTTTTGTGGATGTTTTTGTCATGATTGCCTCGAGCTCCGCGTAGATCTCTTGGAACTTGTTGTTGCCATTGAGCCTTGTGCATGAAGGTGACATTGATTTGACATTTTGTCTTCCTAAACTGGTATCTGGCAACATACGGATGAAGAGCGGAGACCGTGTTTTATCTGTGGTTGGCAGGAACCCGGATTTTGTCGTGTTTTTCATGAATTTCACCGTTTTTAGAACCGAGAACCTGTATCCTGCAATTGACTAGCAAACACGGCTCAAGAGTATCTACCGATATGCAATGTGATAAAAATTGGGCTGTATGAAAATGCAAAAATCTGATATGAACAATCACCCTCTCCAAAAAGATGTCTCCCAAGACTGATTTGGAAAGGGAACGCATGTCTATTATACCCTACGCTTCTGCGGTAGGCTCTATAATGTATGTGATGTTGTGCACCAGACCAGATGTAGCTTACGCACTGAGCATGGTAAGCCGGTATCAGTCAGACCCAGGGGAGAATCACTGGATAGCAATAAAGAGCATTCTCAAGTACCTGAGAAGGACTAAGGAGATGTTCTTGGTTTACGGCGGAAAAGACCTCAAGTTATAGGCTTTTGCTGATTCAGGCTTCCAGAGTGATAAGGACGATTCCAAGTCCATGTCGGGTTATGTCTTTACCCTCAATGGAGGGGCGGTGTGCTGGAAGAGTTCCAAGCAGGACACCGTTGCTGACTCGACGATGGAAGCGGAGTATATTGCTGCTTGCGATGCCGCAAAAGAAACAGTCTGGATGAAGAAGTTCCTAACAGAACTTCAGGTGGTTCCTACCATAGTTGATCCAATACCTCTGTATTGCGACAACAACGGAGCTATAGCTTTAGCGAAGGAACCAAAGTCCCATCAGAAGTCCAGACACATCTTAAGGCGGTATCACCTGATCAGGGAGATCATTGATCGTCGGGATATCGAGGTTCGGAGAGTTGCTACTGAAGAGAACATTGCTGATCCATTCACGAAGACTCTACCTCAGATTCAGTTCGAGAGGCTACTCGAGATCATCGGTCTTCGATATGCCAGTACATCGCCCTAGTGCAAATGGGAGATTGTTAGTGTATATGCCCTAGGGGCCATTATTGTATCATACTAGTTTGTATATTACTTAATAGAAGCTTGGGATATTCACATGTATATAACAGTCTTGCAAAATATGGTAGTATGCTACATGGTTTTTCTATCTTAATATGTGAGTATACGTATTGATAGAGCTCTTAGGATCTTGCTTGACTACCAGCGTTGTGATGGCAGTCACACTAGTGGTGGCTGGGTAGTCTACAAGCACATCCTTATTCAGGTCCCTAGTCGTAGGATTATCGAGACAGGGCATCGATACTCCGGAGTAGACTAGTGTGTACGCTTCTCATCCCAGTTGGGGAGATGGTCTGTCCCACAGCCGTCAGTACGTCGTACTGGAGATAGTATACAGGTGCTCGTTGGGTTACGGGTACACCGGACAGGACTCGTAGGGAACTGTTGGTTGGGTTTTTATACCAGTCGTCAGTTAACAGATCCCAGGTGACATGAGTACAGCATAGTCCGCATACTTGACACTGCTACTTCGCCTCGAGTGTGTCCCACTGTTCTTAGATTGCTACCCTACCACGGCTCAAAGGAGTCGTGCAAACAGGTAGCAGTTGGGTGCAGTCCTGAGCACTTGGAGGCAGTGGCGGTTAGACAGGATTCGTCTCTCCCGGTATTGGGAGTTGATATCGCGCTGTGTCAGGGAGCCATTGCGCAAAGTCCCTGGCCAGGGCAAGCGAGATTTACTGGTAGTTTCCAGTAGTTTCTCCGGGTGTAATGGGCTTCGCTCCGACACGACTTATACCGCTATTTGGGAACTGACGCTTGCCGCCCCCTAGGCCCGATATGCGATAGTCTTAGACGAACAGACCGGACTGTACGGAGATTGTCACATCAGGCTCAGTAGGTGTTCGGATGGGTTTCCTCATCGGCCTTCTTATCGACATCTACCTGGGGACCGTTACGTACAGCTAGTGCCGCTTGCGGTCTGTGGATAAACCCACTGCCAGAGTAGTAGTCGAGTCATTAGAGTCCTACACAGAGAGTTTCCCTGCTCCAGGTGAAACGATATAGAGGACGTATGGTTTTACGACAAGGGTTCGGACGCATACGTGTGTTTACGCACGTACGACTTTTCAGACTGTTTTTATTAGTCAGCTTTGGTTTAAGCCAGATTCTAGTATCGGGATATTGGATTTATACAGTCTAAAGTTTTTCCGTGTTTTCACGGATAGGAGGGGCGTTCTCATAATTTTACGAGAAGCTTCTAGAAGATGATGACTTAGGGGTGTAGGTGTCATTTGCATTAAATGAGATTAGTGAGTCATATGAGTGATTCATCCATGTCATTAATGCATCATAAATGCTTAATGACTCATGGAGATGAATCACCCTCTTGTATTTATGAAGCATGATTATTCATCCTTTATTTTCTTTTATTAGATAAATGATAATGCTTGATATTTATTATGATAGATCATTATCCCATCTCATTCTCATGCTCACCTTCTCTCTCCTCAAGCTCTCTCGCTTCAAACCCTAATCATCCCCTCTCTTGTGTTGAGATCAAGGATTAGATTAGACTACTTAATCCATATCCCTTCTCTATATCACCTAGGTTACTTAGATTAGCACTTTAAGAAACCTAGTTACTTCTAGTTTGAGGTAAAGCTTGAAGCAAAGCTCTCGGGTGGATCGTCTAGTACTTGGAGAAGGCCGAGGAGGAGGTGGAGAACGTAAAGACGAAGGACATGGTTCTTTAGGTATAATCACTTCACATAGTAGTTTAGAACTTCTATGATTCGTATTAGTTATCGTTTAGCTTCGATTCATGCGGTTAGTCGATGTTTAAGCAAAGAACAAGATCGTTTTTCATATTTCCGCCTCCCCGCAAGTCGTGGGGTGTTGCACATAGACTTACAGATTTGGGTATCTTCCCAATGTGGGTATTTTGATAGTATTCTAATAGTATTTTAGAATAGATGACTCCTGGCATGGTGGTGTACCTGCAGGTGATGGAGTCACCCTCTCTAAAGGTGTCTTAGAGACTAAAGGAGAGAGGGATGTGCATGATTGGCAGGTCACTTGCTTAGGCAATTGAGTCAATCGTGAGAAGTCAAGTACCACACCAGATGTTGTTTTTGCACTAGATGCAATAAGTTTATAATAACCCAATCCTGGAGAAACATAAAGAAGCAGTTTTAGAACATGAGTGAATGTTCTGCAGATTTGATGACGGCAGCCTCCTTCGGGAGACGATTATCATTCCAGGCTTCAAAGGTGACATGGATGACAGAGTGATTGTTAGAGTTATAATTTTCCCAATGATGAGGGACAGTATTATGGACAGGTGGTCCAAGAGGATATTGTGGGAGGCATGGTACTGGATACTGATTAGGTTCAGTAATCGATACAGTCTAAGAAGTTTGGATTTGGAGTTCATTTATGAACTAGGTCCCATCAGATATTCAGACATATTCTAAGACAGGTATTACTCGATTCGGGAGATGGCTTTCTCCGCGAACTTGAGATTAAGAGAGACATAGAAAGAAACATTAGGACGGATCCACTCACTGAGGCTATTTCTCGAACACAAGAATTTTACAAACTAGCTTTGTGAAACTGATTAGTAGAGAAGTTGGGTGTTCGGTATCACACGGGCTGTGAGTATGCGACATCACAATAATTAGCCTTAAGTGCAAGTGGGAGATTGTTGGAGATAGTGCCCTCAAAGTCAATTATTGGATCACAGGTACGTGATTGCAATGATTGAGGCATGACCTATAACGATATGACAGTCTTGCTCGAGATGATAGTATGTTATCTGGTTTGTCTTTATCATCGTATACATGCTTTAGTTCACTATTGCATGATGATAGAGCCCATAGGATTCTTGCTCGACTACCAGCAGTATGATGGCGATCATATACGTGGGAGCTGGGGTCTGTATGCACATCCTTAAAGTGTCCCTAGTCGTGGGAGTTTCGAGATAGGGCATCGATATTCCAGAGTAGACTAGTGTATACAGTCGAGACCCCGACGAGGGGCGGTGGCCGGTCTCACAAGCCACTGGTGTCAGTTGGATCACCTAAGATGTATACAGGTGCTCATTGGGTTATGAGTACACCAGACAGGACTCGCCGGGAACATACTAGTTGGTATTATACATATCGTCAGATAGCAGTTCCCTGGTGACATGTGTACAGGTCAATTTGTCGACCTGAGATCGTCATTTGTCTCTTGTGAGTTCCCACTGTGCTTAGATTACTACCCTACCACGCTCAAAGGAGTTCTGCAAACAGGTTTTAGTTGGGTACAGTCCCGAGCCACATGGAAGCAGTGAACGGATCGTCGGGGATTCGTCTCTCCCGGTATTGGGGGTGAGATCACGCTGTGTCGAGGAGAGCCATTACACAAAGACCTCGGCCGAGGTAGGAGATTTACTGGTAGGTACTCAAGTAGTATCTCAGGGTATTCTGAGCCACTCTCTGACACGACTTATACTGCTAATGGGGGTCTGACGTTACTAGCCACCTAGGCAGATATGCGATACTCATAGACGAACGGACCGGACTGTATGTATATTGTCACTGTCAGGCTCAGTAGGGTTTATGGATGAGTTCGCTCGTCAGCGTCCCTTCCAATCAATACATAGGCAACCGTTACGTGCAGCTTGTACCTCTGACGTGCTAGTGGTTATACCCAGTGCCAGTGTGTTGATGAGTCATTAGAGTTCCCCACAGACACTTTCCCAAGTTCGGGCGAAACGTTGTAGAGGCCGTATGGGTTTATGGCAGGGTTCGGAAAACGCACGTGCGTTTTCGCACGTGTCGTTTTTCGGACAGATAATACTGGTCGGCTTTGGTTTAAGCCGGATCCGAGTATTATACTGTGTAGATATAATATCTTTGTCTCAGATGCATTTGTATTCGGTTGTAATACAGATGCGGGTATGTTTATACTGATACAGGGTTATCCTGAAATTCGTTTCAGGATCACTTTTGGAAGTTGCCAGTTGCCAGTTTTCTATCGACCGTATTTAATATTCGGTTAAATATGGATTTATCTTTTCTTCTTGGGTGAGTCATAAGGGTGAGTCATGCTTCTAGAAGGTTCTAGAAGTGGTGATTAGGCTTGTGACTCATTTGTTCATTAATGGTGCAATTAATGTTGTGATGACTAGGTTTATTATCATTGGTTTGCATTAATTGTGTTCATACTAGGTGTTATGATAAGTTTTGTGCATATGGTCACCTCTCCCTCTCCTACACTCACCCCCTACCTCCTTATATAGTGGCTGGTCCCCTTGGTGTGGGATAATGGTTGCTTGAGAGAAAAAGATGAAAGTTTAAGTGTATGGAAACTTGATAGATACTCATTTCACATTTCCAGCCGATCCAAAAGGCAACTTCATTAACCGTTCGTCCATAGCCTTTGACGTAACGAGACAAAGTGTTCTACTCATTCTCTACAACATCTTGGTCGTCTCTTTTAGCAAACTTGACGACCGAGTTGCCTCGGTTCAGTGGCGGGAGCCCGTTTAAAGATCCGTCGACGTGGTGCCACCTGGACGAGAAGACTGGAGATTCAGGAGATCGGAGCAGCCGCAACAAGCGTGGGATGATGGTTGAAGACCGAAGGACCCGGATCACTCGGTATAACTCTTCTACCCACTTTATTGTTTGTTAGTTTAGCTTTAATGGCTGATCCGGGTTATAGTACGCGATAGCGCTAGTTGTAAAAAGTTTTTGTTCTGCATTTGGCGTCTGTTAGACGGCCGGGGCGCTACCGTGGACTTATAGTTGTTTTCGCCATTGGGCATGATTTGCTCCCGTTTGGGGATGCTTTATTATATTTTGTATTTTACCCGTTTTCGGGATTAGTTTTTACAAGGGAGGTGCTGCCCAAATTTTTTTTAAAAGAGAAAACATGATTTACCATACCTTTATTTCAAAGCTTCACCTCTTTATTTCTTAAAAAGGTTTGGATTTCTGAGTTTCAGCTTACTTCAATTACGTTACACCTATAGACGTCACGTGATTTATGTGTTGGTCGCAACTAATATTTTGGGTTGTGACATTCGCACTGGTCAGCTCTTGAGGAAGGGATGTCAGGGATTCTTTACGTATGTTTGTGATACTAGAGCTGCCGAGTTCCCGTTGGACCAGGTCCCGATTGTGTGTGAGTTTCCTAATGTCTTTCCTAACGAGCTGCCTAGTTTACCGCTTGAGCGCGATATTGTGTTCTGCATTGACTTGATCCCCGGCATGGGGCCTATTTCTATACTGCCTTATCGGATGGCCTCGGCGGAGCTTAGAGAGCTGAAGGGTCAGTTGCAGGATTTGTTAGATAAAGGGCTTATTCGACCGAGTGTATCTTCTTGGGGTGCTCCTGTTCTGTTTGTCAAGAAGAAGGACGGCAGTTTGCATTTGTGCATTGATTACCGTCAGCTGAACCGGGTGACGGTGCGGAACAGATATCCCTTACCACGTATTGATGATTTGTTCGACCAGCTCCAGGGTGCGGGACACTTCTCGAAGATTGACTTGCAATCAGGCTACCATCAGTTGCGGGTTCGGCAGGATGATATTCCGAAGACGTCTTTTCGCACACGTTGCGGACACTACGAGTTTTTGGTGATGTCGTTCGGACTCACCAACGCCCCAGCATCGTTTATGGACTTGATGAACTACATTTTCAGGCCGTATCTTGATCAGTTCATCATTGTGTTCATTGACGACGTCTTAGTGTATTCCCAGAGCCGAGAGGAGCACGAGCAGCACTTGCGGATCATATTGCAGACTTTGAGAGAGCACCAGCTATTCGCAAAATTCTCCAAGTGCGCATTTTGGGTTGACAACGTTGATTTCTTGAGTCACGTGATTACGAGAGATGGCATACTTATGGATCCAAAGAACATCAAGGCCGTTCAGCATTGGCCCAGACCGGCATCAGTTACATAGATCCGCAGCTTTCTAGGCTTGGCCGGCTACTATCGACGTTTTGTTCAGGACTTCTCCGTATCGCTGCACCATTGACCGGGTTGACCCGGAAGGGAGTTCCTTTTGGTTGGACTGAGGCGTGGGAGTATAGCTTCCAGCAGTTGTAGACTCGTTTGACTACGGCGCTAGTATTATCTTTGCCTTCAGGATCGGGCGGATTTGTGGTTTATTGCGACACTTCTCGAGTGGGGCTAGGCTGTGTATTGATGCAGTACGACTGGGTAATCGCGTATGCTTCTCGGCAGCTGAAGAAGCATGAACAGAACTACCCCGCTCATGATTTAGAGATGGCTGCAGAACTACCCCACTTTTTGAAAATTTTATTCTGCAACATCTTTAGGATTCTTTTCTTTTCATTAATCTCATTAATGACGTCCCATCATTTATGTTTCCTAAACATTACAGAAGAAACAAAAATAGAACATATGCTTATACCCTCTGCATTCTGCATAGGGCCCCGTCATGCACCGTTAGGTTACTTAACTTATGGCAGAGTGGGTGTTGGACTAGCGCAGGTGCAAAATATAAGTAACGTTTATTATATATATCATATATATATAGAATTTGTCTCACGCGGTTATATGATCACATCACAAAACTCAAGCAACAGAAGCAAACATAAAAGATATAGGATATTCTAGGTGTACGTGTTTTTAATTAAGCAAGTAATGAAAAACACCGATTCCACGGTCGGGATGAATATCAAAACCCACATCCCTAGACTCCTACGAGAGTGGTAAGCAACCCTGTCAATTCTAGAGTTAGGAGACCTGGTCTCGACTCCTCCAGATGGTCTCCCACTGGACTCTAGAACTCGGTTACTTGTGCTCCCCGCCTTCGGTCTATCCTAATGCGGAAAAGTAAATAATATACATAAATAGTGACAACATCCTCAACCCGGAAGTGTTCCAATAAAAGAATATTATATACAACTTTTTACATGAATGAAAATAGAAAAACTCTCATCACACGTGAAAAACCCCGGCTATTCAATCACGACGATCCAATATAACATATCACAGGTAACACATAACATCACATGTCAAATATGCGTATTCCTAATGCCGTTGACATATAGCAATGAGATCGGGGATACATTATGTAAGTGCACGGCGGCGCCCCGGCCTCCATCCCGAGGCCAAATGTGGAAGCGATGGTTAACTTTAATTTTTCTTGAACCGGCACCACCACGCACTAAAACCCGGATCGGGCCATTAACTAGTCCTAGCTAACTACAAGATGGGAAGAGAGATATACCGAGTGATCCGTGTCCTCCGGTCTTCTCGTCATCGTCCCGATCTCCCACGGAATGTCCGGTCTCCACCTCGTCGCCGGAAAGGCACCACGTCGCCGGCTTCTTTTACAGGCTCCCGCCTCTATACCGAGGCAACTCGGGCACGAAGCTGGCGAGTCGACGTGCCCAAGATTTGCTGTAGAATATAGTGTGGAAGCTATGTCTCATTTTGGGGTTTGAGTGGAGTTGCTATTGGTGGAGAAGTGGAAAGAACTTTTGGAGGAGGAGCTATATCATTTTTCCAAAGCCAAAGATACCAAAAATCCCCCACTAAAAATAAAATGGGCATCCCCAAATATCCTTGGCCGGCCATGACCAAAATAGTGAGAGTGAGGTGAGTGAATGGGGGAGAGCCTCTCAATCATAATGCAAGAGGGAAAACAATGTTATCATGTAAAAGAAATGATTACAAAATCAAACCTATACTCCAAAACAACCATCATCACAAGCATGATGACTCCAAAAGGTCAAGCCATCATGAAAAAAGAAAGTCAAATGGTGGAGGAATAATCATGATACAAGAATATGCAAAGAACACCCTCCACAAATACTTATTTGCACAAATGCAAATAAGCCCTCCTCCACCAATCATCGGCCATTGAAAGATACAAACGAAAATGGCCGAAACGGAAATCAAACTGGAAACTCCAGAAAACTGGTCCCGTAATAAATTACAGGAAAACCCCGATACTGTGTATACACACCCGCATTTGTATTCCGACCGAAATACAAATGTAATGAGACAAAATCTACACTGTACTATACTAGGATCCGGGTTAAACCAAAGCCGGCTAGTATTATCCGTTCGATCCTGATCCGTGCAATACCGCACGTATCTGATCGAACCCTGCCATATATCCATACGGCCTCTAGTACTAACCGTCCGATCCTGATCCGTGCAATACCGCACGTATCTGATCAGACCCTGCCATATCTCCATACGGCCTTTACAGCGTTTCGCCCGAAAGCTGAGTAACTGAATGTGGGGGACTCTAAAGACTCGTCAACACCTTGGTTGTGGATTTAACCACTAGCACGTCAGAGGTATAAGCCAATACGTAACGGGCTACCAGGTATTGACCAAAAGGGACGTCGATGAGCGAACTCATCCTGACACCCGACTGAGCCTGTCAGTGACAATATCCGTACAGTCCGGTCCGTTCGTTTATGAGCATCGCATGGCGGGCCTAGGGGGTTGGTAAAAGTCAGACCCCCAAAAGCGGTACAATTCGTGTCGGAGTGTAGCCCAGAACACCCTGAGATACTACTGGAATACCTACCAGTAAATCTCCTGCCTCGGCCGGGGGCTTCGTGTAATGGATCTCCTAGACACAGCGTGACCTCACCCCCAATACCGGGAGAGACGAACCCCTCAAGATCCGCTCACTGCCTCCATGTGGCTCGGGACTGTACCCAACTAAAACCTGTTTGCACGTCTCCTTTGAGCGTAGTAGGGTAGTAATCAAAGTGCAGTGGGAACTCACACGAGACAAATGACGATCCCCAGGTCGATGAACTAACCTGTACACATGTCACCAGGGAACTGCTATCTGACGCCAGGTATAAGACCAACTAGCATGTTCCCGGCGAGTCCTGTCCGGTGTACTCATAACCCAATGAGCACCTGTATACATCTTAGGTGAACCAACTGACGCCAGTGGCTTGTGAGACCGGCCACCGCCCCTCGTCGGGGTCTCGACTTTATACACTAGTCTACTCTGGAGTATCGATGCCTTGTCTCGAAACTCCCACGACTAGGGACCTTTTAAGGATGTGCTTATAGACTACCAGCTCCCACTTATATGATCGCCCTCATACTGCTGGTGGTCAAGCAAGAATCTTAGGGGCTCTATCAACGTGTAATAGCAACCTGTCTGGTCACCTTAAGCAGTACACGATGATAAAGATAAAACAGATAGCATACTATCATCTCGAGTAAGACTGTTGATTGAAATGTTTTCTGATGTGTAAAATAAACTTGTAAAGATATCACAATCAAAAAATTATATTGACCGCAATCAAACCACGGTGTCGGATGTAGTTAATGAATGAGTGCGGATCGTCCACAGGGATTGTGCAATTCAATTGTATTATGATACGTTTGAAATGAAATGTTAGGCAACAATAAACGAAAACATGATTCAAGATGTGATTTGTATTCGAGTGTCACTAATCTTTACTCAAGAATCAAGAAACTATAAACACTCAAGAATCGGTTGTTTTGATAATATTTCCAATCAACAATCAAGAATATAAGAAAGGCTCGTAGGAATCGATCGGATCTTTAGACGTGATGCAATCTAAAGGGTTTCGTGTTCTTGTCTTTCGAAGAATTGATACTAGATCAATGGTGATCGACGAGAGTTAGGGTTTTCTTGATGAAATTAGGGTTTCATCTCTTAACCCTTGTTCTTTCGAGGATACCATTTATATTCTAGCCTCTAGCAATTTCAAGAAACGATCGGAACTCCCCAATCTCGAGCGATGTCGATCAAGAAAGCATCGCAACGAATTGGGTCGTCGATTCTTGAACTTGCTAGGGTTTACAAACTCGTGGGATTCAAGAATCGATTACAAATTTGTTACATCATCATACTAAAGATCGTTTCGACTCCCCGACGAGCGGAGTTTTATTCACACATCACCACAAAGACAATATTCAAGAATAGTAATGATAACATGATGCGGAATTTAAAGAAAACAAGATAAAAGAATATCACCTTTTATTTAATCAACAATTTCAATACATTCTTTCAAGAATCTACAAGAAGAAGAAATCGATCGTTGACTCGGCTTCGCTCGTCTCCGTGGATCGTGGATCTACTTTGATCTCTTGCCCGATTGAAGATCGGCTCGGCTCATAAAAGGGTTGAAGGCATCTTGCTTGGCTTGCACTCAAGATCTTGAATTGTTGTTGGATTTAGGGTTAGGGTTTCCTACAAGCTCTCTCACTAAACTTGAGGAAGAGGGGATGAAGAAAGAGATTGATTTTCTAAACTTCAATCAAGGTTGAATAATAATCAAATGATGAGCCTAGGGTCATATTTATAGACTCCCAAACCCTAGGTTAGATTTGAATTAGAACTTTCCCTCCCAAAGTTTGTTGAAGGGTTTCTAGAAGGAGTTTGTTAGGAGTTAGCTTAGGGTTTAAGCTAGGGTTTAGGGAAAGTTCTAGAAAGATTAGGCTAGTTTGGGTGTTTGCTGATCTGGAGGAAGTATCTGGGATATTCTGGGAGTTTGTGAGCATTATTGAGCTGTAGCCACTGAAACAGGAGTTGTGCACTGAAATTGAGGAACTGATTCCCTGTAGCCGCCGCGCTTCCGCCGCGTTTAGCCCCTAACTGCCGCTCTTCCGCGGCGCATTGATGAGCTTGGGATCTGATTCTTCTGCAGTGGTCTTGTACTGCTTTTTATAGTTTTCTTTGATGTTTAGATTTGTGCTTCCTCTTCTGTGTTGATACCAGATTTGAGTTAAGTGAGTTTACGAGCAATTGTAATGGTCGAGCAATGTAATGATCGAGCAAGCTTCTCTTTTCCTGCATAGACTTCGAAACAGGGGTTGCAAGATATGGAAAATATGCTATGTAATGTAATGCAGTCAACTTCCCTAGAAATGCTGGTTTTAAGGTCGAATACATGTAATCTGATATTTTGCGACCGATTTGCTAATATGTGAATTATGAATACCGTACACTTCTATATGGATGCAAATGATAAGGAAATTGCCAGTTAAAATATGCAATATTTTCGACTGATCAAATACCCCCAAACTTAATTTCGATCGTCTCGAGAGAATGTTTTATTAAAAAGAGAGAAGGAGAAAATAAAGAAAGAGAAAAACTAACTAGCACACTTTCGTAGGCAACACGATTGCACTGAGCATGTGCAACAAGCCTTTAAACCTCTAGGTGTCCCTAGTAGGAGGAGTGTTGTCTCCTGAGGGTTTTCAGCGGATTGCACCCATAAAATCCAATAATAAAAGCAAGATCATGAATATTACATTTAAAGAAGAGAATCGTAAAAGAAAAGCTTTGACAATTAGGGTTTCCAACTAAGCTAGCTTTTCGGTTGTCATGAGCCCTATCTTAATGGTCATGAAAAAATGTTAGAAATCACGTCCTCCCTCAATAAAACATCGTCTTATTCTTCATTCCTATCTGTATTCCAAACATCGATCATATAACCCTGCGTGTGTGTAAAGACATCCCTACACCCGGAGAATTCAATTCAAGCTATCATACCCTTGCCCATCGGCCTCAGTACTTCTTGGCAAACGAGATTGCTTACACACTTTCATGCGACCGTCAATACTTCTTGAGGTACTAACCGACCGATTACTAATGTGCTTGCATGCTTGGTGTATTTTCCTCGTCTTGCACCACCTCAGGCATAGCAGTGACTCCCAGACCAGTTGACCTTGGGGCACTAGGTGAAGAAGCACCCTTTTGCTATATATTTTTATTGCCCTTGGTGATAACAAAACCAGTATCCATTTTTCTCACCACATATTTTTTTTTCATACTTTTGGCTTTAAGACAAGAGCATTTCAAGGTATCCTCTACTATCCCAGGCTTTAAGACGTGTGTAAGTGCGAATAGCAGGGTAGCCATGTTTAAAATGTTTGGCTTCCAGAATAGAAACTATTTTTCAGACTTATTTTTATCCTCAGATTAGTGACGTCCTTCATCTTACTAACCCTTGGGACAACGGCTCATAACTACTTATTACTAGTTCGTATAAGAAAACTTCTAATTTTCTTAGTTTTCTAAAAATTTTCTAATCTCATGGATGCAATTTTTCACTATCTAAACTTTCATTATCTTATTTATATACAAAAAAGGTGTAAATATTAAAATTATTTTTATATTTGAAAATTTTTAAATTTTTATGGGTTTTGAAAATTTTTCAATTTTTATAGATTTTTAAAAGAAATGTTTTGTGCTTATGCAGATGATATGCACATGATGCGAAAATAAGCACAAACCTCCCCCAAATTTGTTTTCAACAGTGTCCTCACTGTTGCCGACAGCTATGTCTACAAAACCTGTAAATCTGGGGGGAATTATTAGTGGGGGCAAAATATATAAGTGAAGAACTTCCCCCAAACTTATCTTTCACTCACCTTCATTCAAAAGATGATGCAATGATATACAGGATATGAAGGTGAGACGGAGGAATTTTAATCCAAATAAACTGGCTCTTGTAAGAACAAGAGCTCCTCCGTGGGGTCAGTGGAAAAATACGGCTTTAGTCTATGTCCATTTACTTTGAAAACTGTGCCGTTTTTAACATTTTCTACTTCTACTGCCCCGTGCGGGAATATAGACCGCACAACAAAAGGTCCCTTCCAACGAGATCGGAGCTTACCCGCATGAAGGTGTAAACGTGAATCATAAAGAAGGACTTGTTGACCAGGTAAAAATGTTTTCCTTAAAATGCTTTTATCGTGAAAAACCTTAGTCCTATTCTTTGTGATTACAGCATTATCATAAGCTTCATCGCGGAGTTCGCTTAGCTCGTTAAGTTGCAGCTTCCGAAAGTTGCAAGCAAGGTTTAGATCAAAATTTATTTCCTTTATAGCCCACAATGCTTTATGTTCTATCTCAACAGGTAGATGACATGCTTTTCCAAACACTATCCTATATGGAGACATTCCTAGGTCGGTCTTATATGCAGTCCTGAATGCCCAAAGAGCATCCGTCAATTTGGTCGACCAGTCTTTTCTATTCTTAGCAACAGTTTTCTCCAGGATAAGTTTGATTTGTCTGTTTGAGATCTCAGCCTGCCCGCTTGTTTGGGGGTGATAGGGTGTAGAAAGTCGGTGGTTGATTGAGTATTTTCGCATCAGAGTCTCGAAAGACCTGTTGCAGAAATGTGTCCCATTATCACTAATGATAGCGCGTGGGTGTCCAAATCGCGAAAAGATATTCTCTTTTAAGAACTTAATGACAACTTTCCTGTCATTAGTGCGACATGGAATGGCTTCTACCCACTTGGAGACATAATCAACCGCCAGCAAAATGTACAGATTCCCAAAGGAGTTGGGAAAAGGACCCATAAAATCAATGCCCCAAACATCAAACATTTCAACAACCAGAATGGGTTGCTGAGGCATTTCATTCCTCTGGGATATTCTACCCGTATACTGACATTGTGTACAGGTTTTGCAATACTCAAATGCGTCCTTGAATAAGGTCGGCCAGTAAAATCCACATTGCAAAACCTTTTCCGCTGTCTTTCTAGGACCAAAGTGACCCCCACAAGCCTGATCATGACAAAATGAAAGAACACTCTTGAACTCTTCATTTGGGACGCACCGGCGAATGATCTGATCAGGACAATATTTAAACAAATAGGGCTCGTCCCAGTAAAAGTGTTTTACTTGGGAAAGAAAACGATATTTGTCCTGTTTTGACCAATCGCCCGGTATAAGTCCCGTGGCATGATAGTTCACAATATCCCTGAACCATGGTTCAGCGGATATGCTCAAGAGTTGTTCATCAGGGAATGAGTCATTAATCGGCAGGGTCATAGGGGAAGAAACGATGCGTGAAAGGTGGTCAGCTACTACGTTTTCACATCCTTTCTTATCTTTGATAACAAGATCGAATTCTTGTAAAAGAAGGATCCAACGTATTAGTCGACCTTTTGCATCTTTCTTCGCCAGAAGATGTTTCAAAGCGGAATGGTCAGTATATACAACTATAGGTGAGCCGATTAAGTAAGGCCTGAATTTTTCTAACGCAAATACAACCGCTAAAAGCTCTTTCTCGGTGGTTGTGTAATTGATTTGCGCATCATTCAGGGTCTTACTAGCATAGTAAATCACGTGTGGCATCTTATCAATGTGCTGTCCTAAGACTGCACCTACTGCAAAATCAGATGCGTCACACATCAGCTCAAAGGGGTAGTCCCAATTTGGTGATGATAAAACGGGGGCTGTGGTGAGTGAGTGTTTAAGTGAGTCGAAAGCTGTCTCGCAATCCGAGTCAAAGTGGAAGGTCGTATCCTTGGCCAGGAGTAGTGTTAAAGGTCTAGCAATTTTGCTAAAGTCCTTTATGAATCTCCTATAAAAGCCTGCATGGCCAAGGAAAGAGCGAATATCTTTGACGCTTTTGGGATGAGGCAGGTTTTGAATGACATCTACTTTAGCTCTGTCAACCTCAATGCCTTTCTGTGAAATGACATGTCCAAGGACTATTCCTTCTTGGACCATAAAATGGCATTTTTCCCAGTTCAAAGTCAAGTTCTTCTCTTTGCAACGAGTAAGAACAGCGTCCAGATTCGCTAGGCAATCAGAAAAAGAGTCTCCAAAAATCGAGAAGTCGTCCATAAAGATCTCCAAAAAATTCTCTACCATATCAGAGAATATCCCCATCATACACCACTGAAAGGTAGCGGGAGCATTGCATAACCCAAAGGGCATGCGACTGTAAGCAAAGGTACCAAAAGGACAAGTAAAAGTGGTTTTATCTTGATCCTTTTTGGCAATGGGGACCTGATTGTAGCCTGAGTATCCGTCCATAAAACAATAAAACTCTCGTCCCGCTAAGCGTTCCAGCATCTGATCAATAAATGGTAGAGGAAAATGATCTTTCCTCGTAGCAGCGTTGAGTTTTCTATAATCGATGCATACACGCCACCCAGTTTGGGCGCGTGTCTGAATCAACTCATTCGCTTCATTTGTGATAACTGTGATGCCGGATTTCTTAGGAACGACATGTATAGGACTCACCCACTGGCTATCGGAGATTGGGTATATAATACCACTATCTAAGCACTTGACGATTTCTTTCATGACAGCTTCCTTCATGACGGGATTCAACCGTCTCTGTGGTTCTCGGGTCGGTCTGGCATCATCCATCACATGTATATGATGTTCAACTATCAAGGGACTAATCCCTTTGATGTCCGCCATACTCCAACCAAACGCCTCTTTATTAGATTTCAATACCGATAAAAGGGCATTCTCTTGCTCTGATGCAAGAGAAGCGGAAATGATAACCGGTAATGACTCGTTCTCACCAAGATATGCATATTTCAGGTGAGAAGGTAAAACTTTGAGATCTAACTCAGGCGGAGAAATGATAGAAGGAAGGGTCATAGATTGATTTTTGGATCTACAAAGAAGCTCAGAGCCTGTGAAAGATACAGACTCGGGTGGAGAAAAGTCAGAAGTGCAGGACTCATGTGTAGCTAAAGTGTCCTCACTAAGATCATGTGTGAAATCAAACAGAGATGTGCTAATGTCATCGAGATCAGTCAAGCAAAGATCCTCAGCTCCACAACTATCGGGAGCGATCTCATGGACAGAGCACACATCTAAAATATGAGCAGAGGGTTCTGACGGCTGACTTCCAACTCTATAGATATTTAGTTCAATGGTCATATTTCCAAATGATAAATTCATTGAACCATTTCTACAGTTTATAACAGCGTTGGAAGTGGCAAGGAAAGGACGACCTAGAATCACCGGAATTTGGCCCCGGGGGTTTGCTACAGGATGTGTGTCGAGCACAATGAAGTCTACAGGGAAAACAAATTCCCCGACCTTTATCAATACATCCTCTAATTCACCCCTTGGTTTGGTGATAGATCGGTCTGCTATCTGGAGAGTGCAATGAGCAGGTTTCAGCTCTCCAATCCCTAATTGCTCATAGACAGAATAAGGTAACAGGTTAACACTCGCGCCAAGGTCTAACAGAGCACGATTTATGTTTTTACCCCCAATTGAAATCGAAATTGTAGGACAACCTGGGTCCTTTCTTTTCTTTGGAAGCTGGGGTATAAAAGCAGTGCTAATGTTATTAGACATAAAGACCTTCTTCGGCACTTGGGTCTTCCTCTTCCTAGTGCACAAGTCCTTTAGAATCTTCGCATAAGCGGGGACTTGCTGAATCGCATCTAAGAGAGGGATATTGATGTTAACCTGTTTGAACATCTCTAAAATTTTCTCCATATGAGGACTCGTTCTATTAGCCCTTAGCCGGTTCGGGTAAGGTGCTTTCGCAATAAGCGCGGGGTCCATCATAGGAGAAGGAAAGGGGGGTAGATGAGGTCCCAAAGGAGGTGTGGGGACCGTCTGTGGAGAACTATAAGGGTTGGATGAAGGTGTTGAGCCTAAAGGGAAATGGAGAATAGGCTCGTGCGAAGGTGGTTTGGTAGAAGAAGAAGGATCAGAAGGTGAAGTGTGTGTATGTGGGAAAGACTCAGCCGGGGTGTTGATATGATTTTCAGTATTATCAATATCTTCCCCGACATGATTGTTCAGCACTCTTCCCGATCTCAACGTGGTAATGGCATTTACATTGTAATGCCCAGGATTCTGTAGGGGTTGAGAGGGAAGTTTCCCTTTTTCTCTCGCACTCATTTCGGCTTTTAAGCGTGCGATTTCAGCTTCCATCGTGCGAATACTCTCAGCTTGGGATGCTGAGTTTTTCTTTATTTCACTGACGGAAGATCTAACCTCAGTCGAAACATCCATGAAATTTGATAAAAGTGATTTCATGGTTTGAGTGAATTGAGAGAACTCGTCAGAACAGGGCTGCATAGGATTAGACTGTGCAGGAGTGTTGCCCTGGTTTTGGAAATTTTGTGACTGGTAGGGGTGCTGAGTGAGTTGTAGGGGTTGCTGTTGTGGTGGAGGAAGAGCCCGTTGAAATTGATTCGTGTTTGGAACCGTGTTTTGAGATTGTGATTGGTTCCAAGCAAAATTCGGGTGGTTCCTCCAACCCTGATTGTAACTGGAAGAATATGGATCGTTTCGAGGTCGTTGAAATGCGGCATTAGAATGCTCTTGACCTTGAAACGCAGAGTTTAATGGACATTCTTCCGTTAAATGTGACGGATCAGAACAGCACCCGCAAACAGTTTTGGGGAGCGACATTGGGTTTAGGGAGGCTGCTGCAAATTTGTGTTCCATAGCGTCGAGCTTCTTTTGCATTGCTGCCATTTCAGCTCGGACACCTATGGACACATCTATTTGGTGTACGCCACCCCTATTCAATGGTTGTGTTCCACTCTCCCAAATTAGTGACTTTTCAGCGAACTCTTCTAAGTATCGCCAGGCTTCCCCGTCATCTTTGGTCATAAATGTACCTTGACACATGTTTTCAAGGCTCTGTTTAGTGCTAGGGTTACTGCCCTCATATATGATTCGGCAAAGCTCCCATCTCGGGATGCCGTGATGAGGACATTGAACCAATAGATCCTTGAAACGTTCAAAGTATTTTGAAAATGGTTCGGCAGGGAGCTGGGCAAATTGGTTCAGTTCGCTACGGATTCGAGCCGTCTTTTGGACTGGGTAAAATTTCTTAAGGAATGCAGCGACGAATTCTTCCCAATTCGTAATAGAGTGTGCGGTGGTGTTATATAGCCACTTCTCGGCTATATCGCACAAAGTAAATGGAAGAAGTCGTAAACGCATCGCATCCACTGAAAGTTGAGACGTACCCATCATTGCGCAAACGTTTTCAAATTTGGTAATGAAAACGTAAGCGTCCTCGGTCTCGAGTCCGTGGTATTTGGGTAAAAGATTGATATACTGGGGCTTAATCTCAAAATTATCCCCATTGGCTGGTGGTGTGGATAAGCAGGTCGAAAGTGGACCTCTATGTGGATAACATCTTTCCTGGAGAGAAATGTGGGGTGGAGTAGGATTCTGCGTACCAACGGACGGTGGCAGATTAGGGTTAAAGAAGTTTGATGGATTCGGATCCATCGGTGTGGGTGTGGTAGTAGGTAAAGAAAAGGTAAATGGAGAATTACCGACTTCGGAGTCGATAGGAGGTACGCGGACTAAACGGGCACTAGAATCCCGTGTCCAGCCTATCTTGTACTAAAAAGGGTTAGTACAAGTGGCAGCGTTAACTTATAATTAGGGGTAAAATGAATGCGGTGCTTGCTTTAAAAAGGGACGGATTTTGAAAAAATGATGCGACAAAACAAATGCAGCACACAAACCCTAGAATCTAATGGTCACCTAGGTCCGATCTCTAGACTGCTCCTAACTGCCAAAAGACAAGCCGCAGGATAGAATCCTCCACTGCCTCTTTGTCCCCCTGTGGCCGGATAAGTGCCAGGTAAGTGGGAAGGAACCACCACTACAGTGGACCTAATTAATAACCACTAGCCTTAGACACACTCGCCTTAGGCACCACAAGAAAACGCGGATAAGCAATGAATTACCCACGACCTTCTCTTGTCCTATTGAGCGCGACAGTCCTTAGAGTCTTCTCTAGATTTCTTTTAGTTAATGGAGGTAATGCGGATGCAAGTTTGACGATTTTCGGGGCCTAGGAAGGGTAATGAAATCCCCACCTAATTTGGATTTGGCCGTGCCCCTTAAATTTCCGTATTAGAATGCAAACAACCAAGAAATCAAAATCACACACAATTTTTATTTTGCTTTTGCGCGCTGCGATTTATTTGCAAAGAATCCTGCAGCAAAGGGTTAATTGGAGCTAAAAAGGGTGAGAGGAGAGAGACAGAAATCACCTGCAGAAAAATACCACAGAGAACTCCCAATACTGCGGCGCTTCCGCCGCAAAATGCATGTATATGCAGCTCTTCCGCGGCTGAATGATGGGAACAGTGTACAAGTTTTCTTCAGCAAGCTCCTGTTGCTGTCTACTGCTCTCTGGTATATTCAAACAAATTTTTCCACAGAACAGAATGCTCCAGATCACCTTGCAATCAAATCACAACACACGTGTAAGAGTTTGTACGAATTTTGAATTCAAGAAGTAGAACGTAATAATTCTTTCACTTCAAACTATAAATGCAAATGAATTAGCGCGATCCCCGGCAACGGCGCCATTTTGATTGAAATGTTTTCTGATGTGTAAAATAAACTTGTAAAGATATCACAATCAAAAAATTATATTGACCGCAATCAAACCACGGTGTCGGATGTAGTTAATGAATGAGTGCGGATCGTCCACAGGGATTGTGCAATTCAATTGTATTATGATACGTTTGAAATGAAATGTTAGGCAACAATAAACGAAAACATGATTCAAGATGTGATTTGTATTCGAGTGTCACTAATCTTTACTCAAGAATCAAGAAACTATAAACACTCAAGAATCGGTTGTTTTGATAATATTTCCAATCAACAATCAAGAATATAAGAAAGGCTCGTAGGAATCGATCGGATCTTTAGACGTGATGCAATCTAAAGGGTTTCGTGTTCTTGTCTTTCGAAGAATTGATACTAGATCAATGGTGATCGACGAGAGTTAGGGTTTTCTTGATGAAATTAGGGTTTCATCTCTTAACCCTTGTTCTTTCGAGGATACCATTTATATTCTAGCCTCTAGCAATTTCAAGAAACGATCGGAACTCCCCAATCTCGAGCGATGTCGATCAAGAAAGCATCGCAACGAATTGGGTCGTCGATTCTTGAACTTGCTAGGGTTTACAAACTCGTGGGATTCAAGAATCGATTACAAATTTGTTACATCATCATACTAAAGATCGTTTCGACTCCCCGACGAGCGGAGTTTTATTCACACATCACCACAAAGACAATATTCAAGAATAGTAATGATAACATGATGCGGAATTTAAAGAAAACAAGATAAAAGAATATCACCTTTTATTTAATCAACAATTTCAATACATTCTTTCAAGAATCTACAAGAAGAAGAAATCGATCGTTGACTCGGCTTCGCTCGTCTCCGTGGATCGTGGATCTACTTTGATCTCTTGCCCGATTGAAGATCGGCTCGGCTCATAAAAGGGTTGAAGGCATCTTGCTTGGCTTGCACTCAAGATCTTGAATTGTTGTTGGATTTAGGGTTAGGGTTTCCTACAAGCTCTCTCACTAAACTTGAGGAAGAGGGGATGAAGAAAGAGATTGATTTTCTAAACTTCAATCAAGGTTGAATAATAATCAAATGATGAGCCTAGGGTCATATTTATAGACTCCCAAACCCTAGGTTAGATTTGAATTAGAACTTTCCCTCCCAAAGTTTGTTGAAGGGTTTCTAGAAGGAGTTTGTTAGGAGTTAGCTTAGGGTTTAAGCTAGGGTTTAGGGAAAGTTCTAGAAAGATTAGGCTAGTTTGGGTGTTTGCTGATCTGGAGGAAGTATCTGGGATATTCTGGAAGTTTGTGAGCATTATTGAGCTGTAGCCACTGAAACAGGACTTGTGCACTGAAATTGAGGAACTGATTCCCTGTAGCCGCCGCGCTTCCGCCGCGTTTAGCCCCTAACTGCCGCTCTTCCGCGGCGCATTGATGAGCTTGGGATCTGATTCTTCTGCAGTGGTCTTGTACTGCTTTTTATAGTTTTCTTTGATGTTTAGATTTGTGCTTCCTTTTCTGTGTTGATACCAGATTTGAGTTAAGTGAGTTTACGAGCAATTGTAATGGTCGAGCAATGTAATGATCGAGCAAGCTTCTCTTTTCCTGCATAGACTTCGAAACAGGGGTTGCAAGATATGGAAAATATGCTATGTAATGTAATGCAGTCAATTTCCCTAGAAATGCTGGTTTTAAGGTCGAATACATGTAATCTGATATTTTGCGACCGATTTGCTAATATGTGAATTATGAATACCGTACACTTCTATATGGATGCAAATGATAAGGAAATTGCCAGTTAAAATATGCAATATTTTCGACTGATCAACTGTCCTACTGGGACATGTCCTCCCTCAATCATTGCAATCACGTGCCTGTGATCCAATAATTGACTCTGAGGGCACTATCTCCAACAATCTCCCACTTGCACTCAAGGCTAATTATTGCGATGTCGCATACTCACAGCCCGTGTGATACCGAACACCCAACTCCTCTACTTGTCAGTCTCACAAAGCCCGTTTGCGAAACTATTGCGTTCGAGGAAGAGCCTCAGTGAGTGGATCCGCTTTGATGTTTCTTTCTATGTCTTTCTATGTCTCATGTTCGCGGAGAAACCCATCTCCCGAAATGAGCAATACCTGTCTTAGAATGTGTCTGGATGTCTGATGGGACCTAGCTCATAAATGAACTCCAAATCCAAACTTCTTAGACTGTATCGACAACTGAACTTAATCAGTATTCTGCGCCATGCCTCCCGCAGTATTACCTTGGACCATCTATCCAAAATACTGCCCCTCGTCAGAAGGAAAAACTATAACTCTGACAACCTCCTTGTCGTCCAGGTCACCTTGGAAGCCTGGAATGATAACTGTCTCCCGAATGAGGATGTCGTTATCATATCCCTAGAACATCCACTTATGTTCTAAAACTGCTTCCGACTGTTTCTCCAGGATTGGATCAATGTCAACTTATTGCATGTAGGGCAAGAACAACATCTGGTGTGGTACTTGACATCTCATGATTGACTCAATTGCCTAAGCAAGTGATCTGCCAATCATGCACATCCCTCTCCCCTTTAGTCTGTAAGACACCTTTAGAGAGGGTGACTCCATTATCTGCAGGTACACTACCGTGCCAGGAGTCGTCTATTCTAAATACTCATAGAATGCTGTCTAAGTACCCTTAATTGGGAAACCACCCAAATCTAGATCTAAAACCATAGATCTAGTAACCAGTATGTCTGATATAATGTCCAAATCCGATGTGGAGAAACCACTGTGTGACGACCAAAGTATAACCGATCGTAGTATAGGAATATCACTTCCTACTCTGTGTATGTCATCCAAATGCCATGACATCACACCCTACTACCTTCTCAACAGATCCATCCCCTATTCTGATGAAGCCAAACCTATGACTGTCACATCAGAAATTGATGATCTATCTCCGCTATATCTGCTTTAGTCTATAAATAGACATAAGCCACTTGTCCACCAATGCTTCCGCTGCTCCCACTGACTACGACAACCCTCTGGCAGAGTCATATACACGTACACTTCTAAAACTAGTTTAGAACGACCCTATACTCATCCTCCTGCCGGGTCTCACAGTTTGGAACAACAGCAATGGTAAGTGTGGGTAAACAAGAACTTTCCTGTCACCGTCCTTGAGGCTACCGGAGTACCTCTCGGGTGCCTGAAGTTACCCACCTTATCTGCGGAGTGGCTAATGGAATGTCAATCTTCCTTATCAAATCTTCAGTAATCGTTTGCGGTTCTGGAATCACTTCCAGTTCTACCATACTCCCACTACTGTTTTCTGAAAAAATCCATTTTTATTAAAACTGTGGCGAGTTTAGAACAATATCACTATTGATCTTCCAGATGGTAGAAAGTCAACCCTCGTCATAGCCTGGGTCAACCCACAAACCGCCATTACAGAAACGTGCCTTGAGTTATCCAGAGTCTGGTTTTAATTATAAACCGGACAACTCCCCGTACCTTAACAACGTTAAGATATGAACTGTTCTATATCCAATATAGAACCAGAGGCACTGATTTAATTGAACCAGATTCAAATCATGCAACTGTCTCCAGCGCATGTCAACCAAATGGAAGGAGGCCGATCAGCGTTACTCAACTTAGGAATGCTTCTAATTATGAGTAACCTGAAAAAGAAGCAAGTTCTCTTTATCATTACTATCAACTGAATACCATATACAAGTATCTACATCTTCGATCACTTTGAAGAATCCCGATACTTGCAACATCTGGTTCTCTACTCTATTCAAATACCTATAACTTCTCATAATTCGGACCCTGTGTTTTTACGAAACACCTGTCTAAAAACTAGAGAAGTCACAAGTAAACCGAATATAGTACGAGGACCAACCCCTCTGTCCTGATGGACCCTGGACAACATACAATACTCTGTATAAGTCCTTTGAGTCTGATAACTCATTCACTGTGTGTCGTAGGTTGAAAACTGTACTTATGGTTAAGAAGAATTACACCGCTGTTTAATGCTCCTTACCTAACCATCCACTGATATAGGTAAATGTCATAGACATAATTTCAAAAAGGTATATCTCACTCTATGAAAATAGACGTACAGATATATCAATTTGAAATTGGTGCACAACAGCGGATATTCAAAACTAAATATTTGCCGACCGGCAAACAACCCAGGTGACTTCCTCAAATATCACCGATTACAACGAATCCCGATATAATGAGGACGATCACCTAATTCCCACTAACCTACTCCCACTCATCATCTGTAAAACCATACAGATGTGAGAATCATACTTGGTAAATACATACCTTGGAGTAAGGACTAATTAGGAAATCAGTTTTACTTTAACAATACACAGTGAAACTGAAACATTGAAATATTTCGATGGGGTATCCGGTATTCTTAATAATGCCTCTTCCAGATTCACGACTGTAACCGTATAATTCTTTGCCACCTCTCCAAATCCCTTTATATGTCTTTTGTCATTACCTTCTGCACACCCCTTAGGCCAAATGGTTTTCTTCCTTCCCTACCGTTCGGCACCAGCCTATGGTTTGGAAGAAGACTATCCAATAAGCATAATGGGTGTACTGTCCTAATCCTAGGAGCACTCGCAAAGCGAGAGAAGGTGACGATAAAAGACAACCGAATAAACCTTATTCCTATTTCTCCTGAACCAGAATCCATCCCCGAACTTGAACAAGTTCTTTTCGAGTTCGTATATAACCATACGATGGAGTATCCAATAAACTGTGGATCTTCGTAGTGACACGGAGTGTCCTGGAGAAATACAAAGGTGATTTAGGATTGGCGAAGAAAAACTTGGTTTGGTCGTGAATATCAATCGCAATTTACTTTGCCCTCTTACTAATCCCTTGCTTTGTCTTAACTTAATACCTTCTGTACACCATCGTTATGCTAATTGGTTTTCTTCATTCCCCACCGTTCGGCACCAGCCTAAGGTTTGGAAGAAGACTATCCAATTTGCGTAATAGGTGTACTATCTCCTAAACCAAGGAGTACTCGCAACCTGAGAGAAGGTAAAAGGAAAAGACAACTGAATAGTCCTATCCGTTTTCTCCAGAACCTGAAACCATCCTCGAATAAATTCTTTCGAGTTCGTATCTAACCATACGATGGTTTTGTCCAATGGAAGTGGACGTTCGTAGTAATACGGGGTGTCCTGGAGAAAAGGGTAAAAGTAGGAGTGACAATGAGGTTCGCAACTCTGACAATCCAAAAGCCAGTGTATAAGAAGGTTCGGTCAACTTGGTCACTGAGTCATAGTCTTAGGGTCGGGTCAATGGTCGCTGCCGAAGAGAGAGAGAAAAGAAACACTCAGCGTGCACTCTAACCTAGATCAGAATGGTTACCAATTTATCTAATCTGGAAACCTCCCACTGTCACCTCAAATTCTCCTCCAAACCTGAAAGAAGAATTTGTCGGGGTCACCCGAGGAGTAAACTAACTCATCAGTGGGAATCGGGATCCAACTATCACCGCATGATAACGTGACGGAATCCGCTCACGTCATCACACTCCAGAAGGTATGCGCATATCTGGCAAGTTTCAGTTCTTTTGAAACTCCCGATGTGATTTTTGCCCCATGCTCTTATGACCTTGACGAAGGCCAACATATCATAAGTCACATGCCAAGTTCTACCCGTCATTGTCCAGGTTAATTTGAACCCACCCGTACATACCCTTGACGAAGGCCAAAATAGTAGTACGACTGTCCCAAACCAACGCATCTATCTATGCAGCAGAAAGGTAACAAGCAGCTACCATACACTATGCCTTGATGAAGGCCAACATACATAGCATGAATACTACGTGCTACCCATCTGAAACGACGGAGGGCTACGAATGGTTTCTGGAGAAAACCTTTAACGTAATGAACTTGATATCGTTGAAGGAACCAGATAGCTTTTTAAAAATATAGTGACGAAAACCTTTGCTAAAGAGGTCACTCCCGGTGAAGGGATCTCGGCTCTTTCCCCGTAGAATGAGGTGCAGGATATTCCAACTGAATACCACGATGCAAAGCAAAAGTAATCGGCTATAGTGAAGTTATTGCCCTGACGCAAACTTTTTGTCCAAGGGGTCACTCCCGGTGAAGGGATCTCGGCCCTTGCCTCATCGACTAAGGAGCAGGATATTCCAATTGAATACCACTATGCAAAACAAAAGTGAACGTCCTTGCAAATAACAGCTTTTTGAAAAAGTGTTCCAACAACATCAGATTAGGTTTGTTTTAACATGCATTGATCCGAATCAACGCAGTCCCATCAATTGATCACACCACAAAGAACGAAAATATACTGATGTACGTATATGCCATCCACATTCGCCACTAGGTCCCGTCATTACCCGTTAGGTTAGCTAACTAACGACAGAGCGGGGACTGGACTAGCGCGGATGCAAAACATATACAACATCTATTAATATATATACCAATATATTATATTCGCTCAAGGCGTGATAAAATGCAACATCACAGAAATGTACAGCATCACAGAATAATACAGATATCTGGGATCCCCGGGTTTCACAGAGCCGCTGAAACCCGACGTTCCCATGGTCGTGTGGATAGCCTGTGCAATGAAATCCTAGAGCCTTACGGGCGCGGCAAGTTACCCGCCAAAAACTGAAGCGAGGCAGCCCCCTTCAGCAACGTGAATGGACCACCCAGCACTTCACGGAATCCGGTAACTCGGGCACCCCTCCTGGGTCAACCTGTACCCCCTACGAGTGCGGCGAATAGCCCGCCAATTCTAGAGTAAAGCCCCCCCGTCTCAATGCCATGAGATGCGGGCTTGTTGCCCTCTAGAACCCGGCTATCCGTGCACCCCTCCGCGGGGCAATCCTAGTACAGAAAGTAAAATATACATACAACGGGTACATCGACCGCAACCTGGCCGTGCCCCAAAATAATAATACAAACAGGCAGTGACGGCAGTCCACATGTCGGACGCTCGCCCCACAATATCAAATGTACATAATACAACAAAACTGTACTACCACTGCAACCAGGCTATCCCCCACGACCAATCCGCAACATCACAGCAAAACACAGAACATCAACGTGAAAGTCACGTTCGCAAATCCGTCTAATCGGGCTATAGCAGTTAGACAGGATTTACCGATCAAGTGACATTCACGGTCGCAGATATAATGTAAATACTGTGAACTAATGTGTTTAAAATATCCGATCGATCAAAATTATAACAAGTGGGCCCCAAGCATTACTGTAGCAACGAAAGAAATTCTGGGCCCAAAATTAATATTCCAGAAACCACATTTTCAACTCAGGAACATTCTGCAAAAGTTTGGGGAACTGAACAGTTCAAGTCGCGGCGGAACCGCGGCCCAAGCATGGGTTTGGTCGCGGTTCCGCGGTGGTTTGGACTGTTCACGAGCCCAAATTTTCACAGAACTCTTAAAATTCCCTGCACATCATTCTGAGACAACCTGAAAAATTTTTGGACTTCAAAAAATTTCGACAAAAACTGATGTGAAGAAAAATACGGTTTTTGGAAAATTGTTCGATCGGAAATGTAAAACACATTAGACAAAGCTAGACTATGTTAATGGCGAGGCTCTGATACCACTGTAAGTGCACGGCGGCGCCCCGGCCTCCATCCCGAGGCCAAATGCGGAAGCGATGGTTAACTTTAATTTTTCTTGAACCGGCACCACCGCGCACTAAAACCCGGATCGGGCCATTAACTAGTCCTAGCTAACGACAAGATGGGAAGAGAGATATACCGAGTGATCCGTGTCCTCCGGTCTTCTCGTCGTCGTCCCGATCTCCCGCGGAATGTCCGGTCTCCACCTCGTCGCCGGAAGGGCACCACGTCGCCGGCTTCTTTTACGGGCTCCCGCCTCTATACCGAGGCAACTCGGGAACGAAGCTGGCGAGTCGACGTGCCCAAGATTTGCTGTAGAATATAGTGTGGAAGCTATGTCTCATTTTGGGGTTTGAGTGGAGTTGCCATTGGTGGAGAAGTGGAAAGAACTTTTGGAGGAGGAGCTATATCATTTTTCCAAAGCCAAAGATACCAAAAATCCCCCACCAAAAATAAAATGGGCAGCCCCAAATATTCTTGGCCGGCCATGACCAAAATAGTGAGAGAGAGGTGAGTGAATGGGGGAGAGCCTCTCAATCATAATGCAAGAGGGAAAACAATGTTATCATGTAAAAGAAATGATTAAAAAATCAAACCCATACTCCAAAACAACCATCATCACAAGCATGATGACTCCAAAAGGTCAAGCCATCATGAACAAAGAAAGTCAAATGGTGGAGGAATAATCATGATACAAGAATATGCAAAGAACACCCTCCACAAATACTTATTTGCACAAATGCAAATAAGCCCTCCTCCACCAATCTTCGGCCATTGAAAGATACAAACGAAAATGGCCGAAACGGAAAGCAAACTGGAAACTCCAGAAAACTGGTCCCGTAATAAATTACAGGAAAACCCCGATACTGTGTATACACACCCACATTTGTATTCCGACCGAAATACAAATGTAATGAGACAAAATCTACACTGTACTATACTAGGATCCGGCTTAAACCAAAGCCGGCTGGTATTATCCGTTCGATCCTGATCCGTGCAATACCGCACGTATCTGATCGAACCCTGCCATATATCCATACGGCCTCTAGTACTAACCGTCCGATCCTGATCCGTGCAATACCGCACGTATCTGATCGGACCCTGCCATATCTCCATACGGCCTCTACAGCGTTTCGCCCGAAAGCTGAATAACTGAATGTGCGGGACTCTAAAGACTCGTCAACACCTTGGTTGTGGATTTAACCACTAACACTTCAGAGGTATAAGCCAATACGTAACGGGCTACCAGGTATTGACCAAAAGGGACGTTGATGAGCGAACTCATCCTGACACCCTACTGAGCCTGTCTGTGACAATATCCGTACAGTCCGGTCCGTTCGTCTATGAGCATCGCATGGCGGGCTAGGGGGTTGGTAAAAGTCAGACCCCCAAAAGCGGTACAAGTCGTGTCGGAGTGTAGCCCTGAACACCCTGAGATACTACTGGAATACCTACCAGTAAATCTCCTGCCTCGGCCGAGGGCTTCGTGTAATGGCTCTCCTAGACACAGCGCGACCTCACCCCCAATACCGGGAGAGACGAACCCCTGAAGATCCGCTCACTGCCTCCATGTGGCTCGGGACTGTACCCAACTAAAACCTGTTTGCACGTCTCCTTTGAGCGTGGTAGGGTAGTAATCAAAGTACAGTGGGAACTCACACGAGACAAATGACGATCCCCAGGTCGATGAACTAACCTGTACACATGTCACCAGGGAACTGCTATATGACGACAGGTATAAGACCAACTAGCATGTTCCCGGCGAGTCCTGTCTGGTGTACTCATAACCCAATGAGCACCTGTATACATCTTAGGTGAACGAACTGACACCAGTGGCTTGTGAGACCGGCCACCGTCCCTCATCGGGGTCTCGACTGTATACACTAGTCTACTCTGGAGTATCGATGCCCTGTCTCGAAACTCCCACGACTAGGGACCTTTTAAGGATGTGCTTATAGACTACCAGCTCCCACTTATATGATCGCCCTCATACTGCTGGTGGTCAAGCAAGAATTTTAGGGGCTCTATCAACGTGTAATAGCGACCTATCTGGTCACCTTAAGCAGTACACGATGATAAAGATAAACCAGATAGCATACTATCATCTCGAGTAAGACTGTCCTACTGGGATAGGTCCTCCCTCAATCATTGAAATCACGTGCCTGTGATCCAATAATTGACTCTGAGGGCACTATCTCCAACACACTACATATTACATTTATGATCGCATAAAAGAATGAAAACTACAATAATTAGAATCCGCATCATACCATAGACATTATAAACCCGGAATATCTCATATTTCGGATTTCGTGCCTAACCCTATAAACCTTGCATTTATGTCTCGAATTGAAAACACTTTTCAATATCAAGTCGGGTAATTCAACAAGATTTCCGATTAAATGATCGAATTCTCGTTGGGAACTTTAGTAGATTGCCGCATCCCGATGCCGTAAAACGAAGTGCACTTAGGCAGAACACCGTGGCCGCGAACACCGGAGTGGATGCCTTTGGCTACGGTGTTCTCCTAAAGTCATTTGGTCGGGGCTATTGGGCGTGGCTATCTAGTAATGTTTCCCGGCGACTATTCGCGTACAATACGAGATTACTACGGAGTTTTGATCCGAATCAAAACTCCGTTGCAACCAATCAAATGAGACTAAAATGCTAGATTTACAAATACAAACTAGTTTTCTCAAAACTAATTTATGTGGATTTCAAATATTGTATCACATATCATTATAATCTAGACGATATTAAACATTTCGATCGATTTATCAAACACACACAAATCATAGAGACCTCCACAACTTGAGCCTCACTAAAATTACCCCGAAAGTTCCAAATATTAAAATAGTGCAGCACAAGAAAAACTATCCCACAATTCTTCAAACTTGTGGCGGAACCGCGGCCAAACAAGGTGTTAGGCCGCGGTTCCGCGGCGCTTTGATTGAATTGGGGCCTCTTACTTCTTGGGGCTCCATCAAATAACCTGGACGATTTTCTGCATATTTCTAATCTATAAAATACCAACTTTTCAAAAATGGACAGAAACTTGGTAAAATGCGGGTTTCGAAGTTCGATCGAACACTTTTACGTCGTCTAGACATTGCCTAATGCTCTAGCTTGGCTCTGATACCATGAAAGTGTGTCTTAGCACCACCACTAGTTTTATACAAGCATCAAGTATGCAATTTTAAAAATCTAGAGTGCTAAGCTACACTAACCTAGAATCTAACTAGACGATTATTGTTTACAAAACATGAAAGAAAGTTCTATACTAAGTGAAGAGGTTACAACCTTTGTAGACCGGTCCTTCACTTCTAAAGCTCCAAGTAGTAGTCTCTAGAACTCTTCTTGGCTCCACTTGAAGAAAGGATCGAGCTTGCTTTGTATCTTCAAGGCCGAAGATGATCCACCTTGAAGTCTCTCTAACTCAAGCTAATGATTCACTAATCAAGTATTAGTGAAGCTAACCTAAACTAATGGGATAGATGAGTGTAGCTTGATGAAGTATGATTTTTGCTCACTTTGGAAATCTATTTCTCTTTTTATTTTCCAACTCAAGAAAAAACTAGAGGCGGAAGAAGATGAACTTAGGTGAAAAAAATATCTCCAAGTGATAAAGAGAGGATTAACCATGGGCTAAAGATAAGGGTTGTGTGAGAAAATAACTAGAGTAAAACAAAATTAGTGAGATGGGTCAAGGCTTCTACATGCTTCTTCAAACATCTAAGCCATGCTCATTTCCAACGCATTTTTTAGTTTTACTCTTAATAAATAATCACCCTAATTATCTTTAGTCTTGGTGTGAGTCTCATACACCAATGTTCTATGTATCGTCCACCATGACACAATAGTATTTTATATATAAATCATATATGTATATATGTATATATATATATGTTTATATATATATATCATTATATATAACAAGAGAAGAAAATCATTAGTGAGCACAATATTAGTTAATATATAAATATATAAAATATAAATATATATTAAATTTTTAAATCAACACTTGATTCAATAATCCAGTTATATAATATATAACCGAGTAATATCATTTATATGTATATCAAATTATCAAATCAACACTTGATTCAATAACCCGATCATATCACATATAACCGACAACATTCAATATACTATATCAAATCAACACTTGATTCAATAATCCGGTCATATCATATATAACCGGCCAATATCAAATATATATACATATAACATTTCATTGAATCAACACTTGATTCAACATTCCGGTTATATCACATATAACCTAACCGATATGAAATATCGCGAGATTAGAATACGGTATCACATACTTGTATTTAATTAAGATCCCATACATATCACCATATATGACCTATTTCATTTCTCTTGAGCTAGGAAACCTCTATGTGGGACACTAAAGACTCATCAATACGCCAGCAGTAAGTAATGATCATATCAGTCACCCACAAGCCGTCAGCGATACTAGCTGGACGTAACAGCTACCCAGGTATTGAACGAATAGAAGATCAACAAGCAAGCTTGTCCAAACTCCCACAAAGCCTATAAGCAACACTTACCGTATAGTCTGGTCTCTTCGTCTGATATGTCGCATATTGAGTCTAAGGGTGGAATCGTCAGACCCCAGTAACTTGATAAGTTATGCAGATGTGTGGCCTATAACCTTTTGAGAAACTACTGATAACACTTACCAGTAAATATCATTAGCCCTGGCCAGGGACTTGCTGTTATAGCCAATAGAGCATAGCGCAATATCAACTCCCTATACCGAGAGAGACATAATCCCTCCTATCGCCCATTGCCTCCATGTGACTCGGGACTGTACCCAAAATCCACCTGTTTGCATGACTCGTTTGAGCCGTGGTAGGGAGGAAATTAAAGCACAGTGGGAATCACACAAGACACTATGACGATCTCGGGTCTACAGACTAACCTGTACCAGTGTCACCAGAGAACTGCTATCTGACGATAGGTATAATACCATCTAGGAGTCCTCGGCGAGTCCTGTTCGGTGTACCTATTCTCTAATGAGTACCTATGTACAATCTTTGATGTCAAACACCAATGGATATAGGATCAACCATCGCCCCATACAGTGCCAAGAAACGTACACACTAGTCTAGTCTGGAATATCGATGCCCTATCTCGATATTCCCTCGACTAGGAACAATTGAAGGATGTGGTTGTGGACTACCCAGGTCCCAGTAGTATGATCTGAATCATAATCCTGGTAGCCAAGCCAACATCCTAAGGGCTTTATCAACATGTATATGAGAGACGGTATAATAATACCACTGAACATATTAGGATAAAGACAACCAGATAGCGTACTATCATCTCGAGCAAGAAAGTCCTCCATATATATGTCCAAGCATCCACTATATCATATAATAATGGCCTCTAGGGTATACATATTACTAACAGGTTGGTCCCAAAACCATTGGTGTGATCACCTAAGTGCTCACTGGGAGTGAGTACACAGGAAGAACTTCCCAAGAATCTCTAGATGGTATTATACCTATCGTCAGATAGCGGTTCTCAGGTGACATGAGTACATGTTAGCCTTAGGACCTGAAGTCATCATTTGTCTAGTGTGAGTCCCCACTGTGCTTTGATCACTATCCTACCACGGTTCTACTGAGCCATGCAAACAGGTTTTGGTTGGTTTTAGTCCCGAGCCATATGGAGGCTCTTAGATTGGTCTCTCCCGATATTGGGAGTTGATATCGCACTGTGTCCGGCTGGCTAGAACCATAAGTCCTTCGCCAAGGCAGTTGAGAACTACTGATGGTAAGATCATTAGTTTCTTAGATTGGTCCTGAGACAAATCGACATGACTTATCGGGTTAGTAGGGGTCTGACGTTTACCACCCCTAGACCCGGTATGTGATACTCTTAGACGAAGAGACTACACTGTACGTAGATTGTCATGGATATGCTTAGTAGGGGTTCAGATGATCTTGCTCGTCGACATTCCGTTCGATAGGTACCTGGGTAGCCATTACGTACATCTAGTGCCATTGACGTGCTTGTGGTTAAATCCACTGCCAGCGTACTTTCGAGTCTTTAGAGTCCCACACAGAGCGTTTCCCTGGTTCAGGAGAAATGATGTAGTGGCCATATTTTGATACGTAGAGGGTTCCGATCTAATGATAATACCAGCCGTCTTAGGATTAAAACAGATTATTAAATCAGGTATTGATTTAATAATTTACGTGTACATGTTTTATATGTATATTCTAGTGTTATTCAGATTTTCTATCGGACAGTTAATAATACTGGTGGACTTAGGATTAAGCCGGTTCATTAAATCGGATATTGATTTAATTCTAGTATTATTTTAGTGGTATTATTCTATCTCTTGTGTGTTCCTATTTTGATATGAATATGGGTATGTATATACGGTAGAATGTATTCCGTATTTATATAGAAAAACATTCTAGAAGGAGGACACCTCATCATGGATTTTCCATTTTATTTGCAAAATGGAAAATGAGGTGTAAAATAGGAAATGAGGTGTAAAGGAGAGAATGGTGTGAACCATGCTTGAATAGCGTTGACTAATGAATTGTAAATTCATTTGTGCGAACTATTCAAGCATGGTTGTGTTATTTTATTGAAAAATTGGTTTTTACAATACCGTGCTTCATGATTTTCTTCACACAACAGTTTTCATTCTCAACACAAGGTTCTCTTTCCTCACTTTCTTCTCTCTTGAGTTCCTCCTTCTTCATCTGCATCTTCCTCTCTACCATCTCTTGAGATGAGAATCAAGGGAGGAAGAGAGATAGAAATACACTAGAAAAATCACTACATCTCCTTAGTAACCTTGACTTGAAAACTAGGTCACTAAATTGCTTCATTTATGAAGCCAAGCATTAATCAAGAACTCTCGGGTGGATCATCTAGGATAAAGAAGGCGATCAAGAAAGGTTGATTAACGATCCCGAGGAGCTCTAGAAGAGGAGTGAAGATCCAAAGGACACGGATCTTTAAGTATAAGCCTCTATCACAGTAGATAGATCTCTTTAGTTAGCTAGTTTCGGTTTATGGTTAGATTCTAGGAAGTGTTTTCTAGCGCCGGATTTTTAAAAGTTAAAGTTTTTCGTTCTGCAACGGCCGTTGTAGACGGCCAGGGCGCTAGGAAACCCAACAATGCTTACCAAGGTATTGAGCGAATAGGAAGATCGATAAGCTAGTTCGTCCGAAATCCAACAGAGACTTATAATGACAGTCTTCGTATAGTCCAGTCTCTTCGTCTGAGAGTGTCGCATATTAAGTCTGGATGGTGGTATCTGTCAGACCTCTAATAACGGATAAGACACGCCAATCAGTAATTTGTAACCACAATAGATACAACAGATAACACTTATCAGTTTATCTTATCCGCCCTGGCAAGGGACTTATGGTTACAGTTGATCAGGCATAACACGACATCTACTCCCAATATCGGGAGAAAAAAACCCTTTCGAACACTAATTGTCTCCATGTGTTTCAAGATTGTACCCAACCAAAACTTATTTGCACAGCTTTTTAAACCCGTGGTAGGGTAATAATCAAAGCACAATGGGAAACACACAAGACACTATAACGATCTCGGTCTACAGACTACCCTGTACTCACGTCACTAGAGAACTGCTATCTGACTGTATATATAATACAATATAGGAGTTCTCGGCGAGTCTGTTCGGTGTATTCATTCTCTAATGAGCACTTGTATACAATCTGTTGGATAAGTATGCTCTAGAGGCCTGTATTATATATGATGCTAGGGATATATATGTTGAATATGTATGCCCTAGATGCCTGTATCGTATAGTATGCTGGGCATATGTATGTACATGATAATTTTTCTCAGTTATATAGTATGCTATTAGAGTTGTTCTTATCTGAACATGTGAATTTTTTTGGTGTTAGGTACACACGCCGTGGAAGCGGCGGCTAAGACGGAAGCGATAACAAAATTTTATGCAAGCACAAAACGCAATAACCCAAGAATTCGATCCAAACACCTAAACTAGCAAACTATACAAACAAGAGTATGGAAAATACAACCTTCGATGCGTGTCCACCTAATTGTGGAAGACCCCTCCAAGCTCGTTGACGCCGGGAACGTGCTTGAGAAACGACCACCCTTGACGAAGAAGATTCACCCGAGAGAAACCAGAAATGGCTCCCACTGACGCTCCAAACATGCTAAGGATGGATTGTGAGGGATGTTGGAATTTTTCTACTAATTATTTTCTCTCAAAACCATGCTCAAGAAAGAGCAAGAAAAAGAATAAGAGGGAGGTGAGGAAAGTTGGCTATGTCTCTCAACTATGAAGCAAGCAACTCAAGAATGTGGAATGAGATTTTTTTTCAAGTGTAGAAAGAATGGCTTTACTTTTTACAACCATGCTTCAATAGTGCACACAAGTGATTTTCTAATATTAAAACTGTTGGATATATGTATGCCCTAGAGGACATTATATGATAGTGTATGTATATACATATATATATATATTCAGAGGACAGTCTTGCTCGACACGATATTATGCTATCTGATTGCTCTTTATCATATGTTCACTTAATCATGCTTTTACTCATTGGATACATGTTGATAAAGCCCTTAGGATATTGGCTTGACTACTGGGATTATGATGTGGATCATACTAGTGGGACACCTATAATTTATAAGCATATCCTTGAAATGTTCTTAGTCGTAGGTATATCGAGACAGGGCATCGATATTCCAGAGTAGAGTAGCGTATACCATTCTTGTTCCATATGATGGGTGATGGATAATCCCATATCTATCTGGTGTGGTGACACCAAAGATTGTATACGGGTGCTCAGTGAGACTGGGTACACTGAATGGACTCACCGAGAAATCCTATGTGGTATTATATCATACGTCGGATAGCAGTTCTCAGGTGACACTGGTACATGTTAGTCTGTAGACCCGAGATCTTCATAGAGACTTGTGTGTCCTCCCACTGTACTTTGATCTCCATCCTACTACGGCTCTACCGAGTCGTACAAACAAGTGGATTTTAGGTACAGTCCCGAGGCACATAGAGGCGATGAGCGATAGGAGGGGTTTCGTCTCTCCCGGTATTGGGGGTTGATGTTGCGCTATGCTCGATTGGCTATAACAGCAAGTCCCTGGCCAGGGCTGCTGAGATTTACTGATAAGTGTTATCAGTAGTTTCTCGATCTGTAATAATCCTTATACCGGCATAACTTATTGAGTTATTGTGGTCGACGATTCCATCCCCAGACTCGATATGCAGCATATCTGACGAAGAGATCGAACTGTACGGTAAGTGTTGCAAGTTGGCTCGATGGAGTTTTGACAGGTTCGCTTGTTTTTCTTCTGATCGCTCAATACCCGGGTGGCCGTTACGTTTAGTTGACTTCTTTTGGCTTGTGGGTGTTTGATATGATCATCACCTACTGCCGGAGTATTGAAGAGTCTTAAAGTCCCACACAGAAGTTTCTTAGCTTAGGCAAAACGATGTGGTGTGCCTATGAGATATGCGCGGGAGCTCGATTAAATGCGTGTATGAGATACCGTATATTAATCGGGCGTTTATTATTGGTCAGGTCATATGTGATATGACCGGTTTATTAAATCAAGTGTTGATTTAATAATGACTTTTAGCTCACTTTTATTAAACCTTTTCTTTATGGATGTATGCATATATGTATATACATACACATGATGATGTGTATTCACACATATATACATACATGTATCATGGTTGATGATACATGGATGATAGCAATGCAAGACTCACATGGTTCAAATTAATATGTGTATTTCTGTTTTGAGATAAAAGAAAAAGGAAATTAACAAATGACTCATTCTTTTTACACTCTTCTAGGGTTGACCATTGACTTAACCCTAGGTTTATTTCCTTTGTTCTTTTAACTCATCACAAAATATCTAGATATTTCTTTTAACCATGGTTGGATATGAGAGTTTCTCCAATATATATCCTTTTGTTTTTATTTTAAAACATAACAATTATCATTATCTTGAAAAGGGCTTTGCCATTTTCATCTTCCTCCTTCTTCAAGCTCTCTTTGTTGGATATAGTGCCCTCAAAGTCAATTATTGGATCGCAGGCATGTGATTGCAATGATTGAGGAAGGACCTATGCCGGTAGGACAGTCTTACTCAAGATGATAGTATACTATCTAGTTTATCATTATCATCGTGTACAGCTTTAGGTGACCTTACAGATCACTATAACACATTGATAGAGCCCTTAGGATTCTTTCTTGACTACCAGCAGTATGATGGCGATCATATACGTGAGAGTTGGGTAGTCTATAAACACATCCTAAAAGTGGTCTCTAGTCGTGGGAGTTTCGAGACTGGGCATCGATACTCCGTTAGTAGACTAGTGTATACAGTTGAGACCCCGACGAGGGGCGTTGGCCGGTCTCACAAGCTATTGGTGTTAGTTGGTTCACCTAAGATGTATATATGTGCTCATTAGGTTATGAGTACACTGGACAGGACTCGCCGGGAACATGCTAGTTGGTATTATACCTGACGTCAGATAGCAGTTCCCTGGTGACATGTGTACAGGTTAGTCTATTGACCTGAGATCGTAATTTTTCTCGTGTGAGTTCGTACTGTGCTTTGATTACTACCCTATCACGGCTCAAAAGAGTCGTACAAACAGGTTTTAGTTGGGTACAGTCCCGATCTACATGGGGGCAGTGAGCGGATCGACAGGGGTTTCGTCTCTCCCGGTATTGACGGTGAGATCGTGATGTATCTAGGAGAGCCATTACACGAAGTCCTTGGCCAAGGCAGAAGATTTACTGGTAGGTATTCCAGTAGTATCTCAGGGTATTCTGGGCTATACTCCGACACGACTTGTACCTCTTTTGGGGGTCTGACTTTTACCAACCACCTAGGCCCGACATGCGATGCTCATAGACGAACGGACCAGACTGTACGGATATTGTCACTGACAGGCTCAGTAGGGTGTCAGGATGAGTTCGCTCATCGACCTCCGTTTTGGTCAATACCTGGTAGCCCGTTACGTACAGCTAGTACCACTGACGTGCTAGTCGTTAAATCTACCTCCAATGTATTGACTACTCTTTAGAGTCCCCTACAGACAGTTTCTCAAGTTTCGGGCAAAACATTGTAGAGGCCGTATGGTATTATGGCAGGTTTCGATCATATACGTGCAGTTGTGAACGGATCATGATCGGACGGATCATACTAGTGGGCTTTGGTTTAAGCCGGATCCTAGTTTTAGATTTGTTGGTTTGCTTTCGTCTCATCGCATTTTTATTCAGTCGGAATGCGGATGTAGGTATGTATATACAGGTGAGGGGTATCCTTGTGATCCGTCATGAGTTTACTTTAGATACTGTCGTATCTTTTTGTTGGACTAAACAATTGGATTAATGTTTGGATGGTGGAAATTGTGAGTGGAAGTCATCATGAAGAGGCACAATCAATTAGGTGACTCATGGTCTCTTTTTGGCTGCAAATGTCACATAATTGATTGATTAATGTATTGAAATGAGTGGTGGAAAGAGAATGGACAGCCATAACTCTTAGGGTTGCTCTTGACAATATGAACTAGTGCTCTCATTTTTCATCACAAGAGAATAATAGAAAATGCCTATTCTTCTTCTTCTTCCTCTAGCTCATAACTTCCATCAATGGCATCATCTCCAACCACCATCCATACACTCTCATGTATTGAGAATCAATAGATGCTTGAGACAAAGTTATCACACACATTCTCTACTTCACCTTGGACATGTCAGGCAGCAAACATCATGTTCGAGTTGCTTCGGATGAAGCGGGAGCCCGTAAAAAGACTCTTTGATGTGGTGCCCTTCCGACGAGGAGACCGGAGATTGGAGATGCCGCGAAGAGCTTGGGATGGTGGCCAAAGATCGAAGGAAACGGATCGATCGGTATAGCCACACTCACATCTTAGTAGTTAGCTAGTTTAGCGTTAATGGTTCGATCCGGGTCAAAGACTACGATAGCGCCGGTTTCCTAAAAAGTTTTTGTTTCCGCATTTGGTCTCGGATTGACGGCCGGGGCGCTACCATAGACTTACATGGTATCAGAGCCATGCCATTAATCTTTACTAGCTTGTTCTAATGTGTTTAAAACAACGATCGATCGAAATTTCCGAATCGTATTTTCATTTCAGTGTGCTTGCTGTCGAATTTCAAAGTTGTTCAAAAAATTATTTTAAGCGTCTTAAAAATACATGCAGGCATAACTAAACCTACAGAAAACGTTTGGAGACCTGACTCCAAAATTACACTGCAGAACCGCCGTGAAATGTTGCATTTGGCGGCCCTTCCGTGGCCGTTTTTGGGCCACAGTGCCCCAAATTTTTTCTGAGGGTTTAGTTCATGGAAATATGATTTTTCTGATATATAGTTTTGACCCAAATTATTTTTAGTGCTGGAATTGTACTTAGGGCCCACTTCGGGAAGTTTTGTCGATCGGAATTTTAAATACGTTAGTTTACAGTACTTACATTATATCTGCGACCGTGAATGTCATTCGAGCGGTAAATCTTGTCTAATTGCTATAGCTCTTTTAGACGGATTTGCGAATGTGACATTCACGTTGATGTTCTGTGTTGTGCTGTGATGTTGCGGATTTGTCGTGGTGGATAGCTTGGTGCAATGTTAGTGCAGTTTAGTACTATTTGTACATTTGATATTGCGGGGCGAGCGTCCGACATCTGGACTGCCGTCACTTCCTGTTTGTATATTATTCTTTTGGGGCACGACCGGGTTGAGGTCGATGTACCCGTTGTACATATTTTATTTTCTGTATTAGGATTACCTCGCGGTGGAGTGCACGGATAGTCGGGTTCTAGAAGGCAACGAGCCCGCATCTCATGGATTTGAGACAGAGAGGGCTTCACTCTAGAATTGGCGGGCTATTTGCCGCACTCGTAGGGGGTATAGGTTGACCCAAGGATGGGTGCACAAGTTACCGGATTCCGTGAAGTGCTGGGTGGTCCATTCACTTTGTTGAAGATGGCTGCCTCGCTTCAGGTTTTGGCGGGTAACTTGCCGTGCCCGTAGGGGTCTTGTATTTCTTTGCACAGGCTATCCACACGACCAGGTGAACGTCGGGTTTCGGTTGCAGCTCAAAGGAAACCCGGGGATCCCAGATTATCTGTATTGTTCTGTGATGCTTATTACATTTCTGTTAGGTTGCATTTATCACGCCATAAGCGATTATTATATATTGATAAATGTATATATACTAGTAGATGTTGTATATGTTTTACATCGCGCTAGTCCAGTCCTTGCTTTGTCGTTAGTTAAGTAACCTAACGGGTGATGACGGGACCCAGTGGCGAATGCGGATGGTATATACGTACATTATATTTTCGTTCTTTTGTGGTGTGATTAATTGATGGAACTGCATTGATTTGGATCAATGCCAGAAAAACAAACCTATTCGATGTTGTTGGAACAATTTTAAAAAAAATTTATTGCAAGGTCGTTCTCTTTAGTTTTGCACAATGGTATTCGATTATGAATATCCAGCACCTCATTCTACGAGGAAAGTGCCGAGATCCCTTCATCGGGAGTGACCGCTTGGACAGAAGTTTGCGTAAGGGTAATAACTTCACTATAGTCGATTACTTTTTGCTTTGCATCGCGGTATTCAGTTGGAATATCCTGCACCTCATTTTACGGGGAAAGAGCCGAGATCCCTTCACTGGGAGTGACCTCTTTAGCAAAGGTTTTCGCCACTATATATTTGTAAAAAGCTATCTGGTTCCTTCAATGATATCAAGTTCATTACGTTAAGGTTTTTTCGCTAAAAACCATTCGTAGCCCTCCATCATTTCAGACGGGTAGCACTTAGTATTCATGCTATATTTGTTGGCCTTAGTCAAGGCATAGTGTATGGTAGCTATTTGTTACTTTTCTGTTGCATAGATAGATGCGTTGGTTTGGGACAGTCGTACTGTCTTGTTGGCCCTAGTCAAGGGCTTGCACGGGTAGGTTCAAATTAACCAGGACAATGACGGGTAGAAGTTGACATGTGACTTATGATTTGTTGGCCCTAGTCAAGCTCATACGAGTATGGGGTAAAAATCACATCGGGAGTTTCTAACAAAACAGAAACTTGCCAGGTATGCGCATACCTTCTGAAGTGTGATAACGTGAGTGGATTCCATTACGTTATCATGCGATGATAGTTGGGTCCCGATTCCCACTGATGAGTTGGTTTACTCCTCGGGTAATCCTGACTAATTCTTCTTTCTGGTTTGGAGGAGAATTTAAGGATACAGTGGGAGGTTCCCTGATTAGATAAATTGATAAACATTCTGACCTAGGTTAGAGTGCACGCAGAGTGTTTCTTTTCTCTCTCTCTTTGGCAGCGACCATGGCCCGACCCTAGACTGTGACTCAGTGACCAAGTTGACCGAACTTTCTTAAAAAACTGGCTTTTCGATTTTCTGAGTTGCATACCTCATTGCCACCCTACTTTTACCCTTTTTCTTTGGAACATTTCGTATCACTACGAACGTCCACTTCCATTGGATAAAACCATCGTATGGTTATATACGAAATCAAAGGAATTTTTTCCAGATTCGAGGATGGTTTCTGGTTCTGGAGAGATTGAATAGGACTATTCAGTTGTCTTTTCCTTTTACCCTCTCTCAGGTTGTGAGGGTTTCTAGGATTAGGAGAGGGTACACCTATTACGCTTATTGGATAGTCTTCTTCCAAACCATAGGCAGGTGCCGAAAGGTGGGGAATGAAGAAAACCAATTAGCCTAAGTGTGGTGTACAGAAGGTATTAAGTAAAGACAAATAAAGGGATCAGAAAGAGGGCAAAGTAAATGGCAACTGCTATCATTCATGACCAAACCACATATTTCATCGCCAATCCTACTTCACCTTGGTATTTCTCCAGAACACCCTGTATCCCTACGATGATCCACAGTTATTGGATACTCCATCGTATGGTTATATACGAACTCGAAGGAATTGTTCCAGTTCGGGGATGGATTCTGGTTCAGGAGAAAAAGGAATAAGATTTATTCAGTTGTCTTTTATCTTTACCTTCTCTCGCGTTGCGAGTGCCCCGAGGATTAGGACGGTACACCTATTACGCTTATTGGATAGTCTTCTTCCAAACCATAGGCTGGTGCCTGTCACGACCTAAAGGTACGGAACGTGACCGGCACTTAAATTACGAAACGTCTAGAGGCGTATCGTAATCTAAGCAAGCCGAAGCCCAGAAATCTAAACCATTCAAAGAAGAAGTAAAGGAAAGCATGTAGGAAAAAAAAGTTTAAAAGCAACATCAAATTTTCTCAAAAATTTTGGCAGAGTCTCCTTTGTAAAAACTGGCCCCAAACGGGTACAAACAAGAATAATATATACAAACAATAAAAAGACATCCCCAAGCGTGAGCTAGCTCTACGCCAAAAGGTGGAAACAGCCACACAATGCACTATAATATAAAACGCCGAAGGGCGAGGCTCAAAACACAAAAGAAAACCAAATCCACCCGAAACCATAATAATACAAGAGCGACTCTAAGGTCGAAATAAAAACAACTGGTCTTCTAGACTATCAAGTAATACAAGTCTGGTTGATGGCTTACTAGATACAAATGAAATAATAAAGGTACAACGGCGGTCCTGATACAAGTGAACCAACCTACCAAGCTAATCACCCTGAATGAAATGATGTGGCAGCAAACTACCAAGGAAACCTGTACATCGAAACTTGTAAGAAAAATTTGGCACAACGGGGGTGAGTTGCCAACTCGTGAGTAGAATACATCTGCGAGAAGAAATCGAATGCACGACGCTGTCCTGGGTCATAATAATACACTTATATATCATTAGTCATCTAGAAGTGCAGAGTAATAAACTATGCACAAGTGCAATGCTCAGTGCTCGTGTCAGTGCCTCAAGTAGTAACATGTCATGTATATGAGTATGCATGCACCATGAATGTAAAACAATAAACCATGAAATATAGGTATATCTGTATAAGAAATCTTTAACCTTATCATAGTAAAATCTGTATGGTAATATGAATCAGTAATGAAATCCATGGAAATCCGTCTCAAGCATCGACACAAAACATGTAAAACTCAAAATCTCAATAGTCCATAGTCTCAATATCTCATAGTCTCAATCTCTCGGGCTCCGTCGGTCCTGATCGGCCCATATCATCAAATCTCATGACAACGGCCGGTATCCTCCGGATATCCGCCGCGCCAGACATCACTGGTAAGTAGTCTTCCCCTGCCAGGCTCATCGTCTACAACTCGAGTTTCTTGCCCCGGGGTACCTTACCGGGCCCACCATGTACCCGAGACGGTTCATCCACTCCTCGAATCGAGTCTCGAAATCCAACAGAAAACGTGAAAACTCATAGTGGACGACACATATATCACGAGAAAACCGCAACTTGTATTTTAAAAATGATGATACTAAGTTTTTATTAAATTCTTGCGGTTTTCCCCCAAAATCTAGAAATCTCATAGAAATCCAAAATCCCAAAATCATAAGTAAATAGTGAGTATCGGCATAAGCGCCACAATACTGCATGATAATATGAATATGTGAATGCATGAAGTGTCTAAGTAAAAAATGCAATGTCTAACCAGCACATGAGCGTAAGCATGCTAAAATATATTTAAACTTCTAATTTGCAGCTATACGAAATGAATTAGCTTTTCTAAAGTGTGCGTGACATGGAAATTACCGATGATGATGTTTGTGTGCTGGCAAATAAGTGTACGTGGAACATGCGCATCATCGGTAATGGTGCTGGTGTCCTAACAGGCAGGGTTCATAATCACTAAAGAAACACAAGTATAACATACAAAGCGATGAGAACGGTATGAACACAACGGTGAAGGTGTAGTAAATGCACATTTAGAATATATATACAAATTACGAGTCATACAGTTTGTTGTTTGAAATAGCACGAATCGGGGTTTTTCTTTTTGAATAGGTATGACTCGAACCTAATCTAGCATCTACCTGAACACTGAGAGGGTAACTAAGAACTGCTCGGAAGGACAAGAAAATCTAACCATTTAAACCGAGTCGATATACCTAGTAGTCAACGATCCAGCCCATAGCGTCACGTACCGTGTAATATATAGTACGGTATCCTCAAGTCCAGAGTGCGGATCAATCATCAGACATATACGTCGTACGGTGAAATCCAGCATACGGCATTCCCAAAATCGAGGGTACGGGTCAACTATCATGAATGCGTCATCATTCTTATGGTATCATCACCGAACAATATCATAATCAGGGTATTGTTCTAAAATCTAATACATTCCACTATCATCAAACCTATATCTTCGTATGAATGAGTACACATCGCCCTAAGATCCATTATAATATCCCATCATAAATCATATCATGCCTCAATCGCATATCAAAGCTCACGACATCATGTCCGATCATATCGACTCATCTCCAAGTATCATACACCATCTTCGTCTCACGTGTGTGTGTGTTTATATATATCTATATATATATATATGTATGTGTGTATGTATGTATGTATGTATACCTACACACACACACATATATATATACCCATATAAACAAGAAATCAAGTGTGCGTGTGTGCGTGTGGGTATGACCACACGTATTCTATGACTCGCCTCTAAGATACAACATCCTCCGGGTAGTTTTCCTAGATCAACCTAATCTAACCTAAGATCCGCTAAAATACTCTACTCGCTAAGTATCCAATAACACCTCCAAGCTCATAATTAACATTGTAAGAACTCTATTCTATATTTTCAGGGGTGTTATACGCCATCCACCCGATTTTCCCCCGTAGATATACATCTACTCACCTTGGTCCTTACTTGCCGAAGTTGATGACGCCACGCTCATCCTTGATGTTCAAAATCCACATGAGGGTGCCCTTACATCCACTTGCCTATTTCTTTTCATCATCTATCTACTCATCTCAATCGAGCTATAACCTGGCTCCTTCTTGTCCGCTATCTTCATCCCTTTCTGATCCAAATCCCTCATTATTCTGACCTCTGCCAACTTCCCCAACAATGCATGCACACCCGTTAAAAGAATCAAGTCGATTGGGTGCTCATCGCCTAAAGCCACTAAGGCTACTCGTGCAAGCTTACCAAGCCTGATATCTCCATGCACTCTACAAGCCGCAAGCAATGATCGCCATGCCGTAGCATCCCTTTCCAAACACAAGCTTCTTATAAGCTCATGTTCTTCATCCAACAACCCTAACCTCCCTAATAGAGCAACTATGCATTCATCATGCTTCATATTCAGGCTCATCCCATATTCTACTACCATCTTTTTGCAGACATCCTTTGCTTTATTCACCATTCCCCCATGACTACAAGCATCCAAGACCCCCAAGAATGTTACGTCATTTGGCCTCACACCTTCCCCCTCTATTTCTCCAAACATTCGAAGAGCTTCTCTAGCTCGGCCATTGATCCCCAACCCCTGATCATACCAGTCCAAGCCATCACATCTCTGCTCCTCATATGGTTAAAAACCTCGACATGGTTCTTGTCCACAGTCAGTTTGTTCAGATTAATGGTTTACGTTTTATCGCTACAAAGAACATCCATGCCGGCCATTTCTTCAATAGCAGTCATCCTCTTCGTTATAGCTCCCTACCGAGACAACCGATGAGATCCGATATCCATCGTAACAGAAAAAACAGTGGGCATGGCTATGGGAATTCCTCCAATGAGAAGAACCAAAAGATTGTCAATTAGAGGGTGATAGGCTCGGTGTTGGATCGGATACATGACTATAACCTCTACAAACATCCCAATAGCAATCGAACAGATACAGAAGTTCCCAATAGCCAACAATGCAGTATTCCTCTTCTAGACCAACACTGAGATCTAAGCACAGCAATTGCGGCATATGCCAAGAAAACATGAAGTATACCTGCAGGAAGACGGCATCGCCGGCTGCAGCTAAGATGCCATCCCCGCGTCGTTCGACTTGAGCACCTCGTTCCCGACGGTGACAACTGAGATCCTCAATGTGGGGACGAAGGGCGTGATGTTGGCGGTGACCCATTGGAACACGGCCGAGATAGGAAACGCTGCGAGATTCGGGATGTCGTCGTGGGTGGCGCCGATGACAATTGGGAGCTTGTTGAGGAGAAAGAGAAGGCGAGGGCTGCGATGATTAGGAGCAGGGACGAGATCGGACAAGGAGGAAGAGCATCTCGATCGGAAGCAGCAGGTGGCGATGAGGAAGGCTAAGCTGGTAGAGACGCGGGAGAGGCACGCCCATTCATGAGGATCCGCTTCCTTCTTGGCCACGACGTTGAAAACGACGTCATCGGAGAAGAACGGGAAGCGTGCTTGGCTAAGGGGAGGAGATGCCGCACACGAAATTAATAGGGTTAGGGTTTGAATTTTGGGGGAGAGATGGAGGAGAAGTCGGCGGCGGCGGGGTTGCGCGTCATGAGATCACCAATCCAATGGCTCTCTCTCTCTCTCAAAGATAAGATGGAGAAACCCCCTTTTTTTTGGAATTTTCTAGAGTGGGGGAGGAAAGAAATGGGGTAACCCAGGAATAATTAAGGGGGAAATAAGGGAACTAGGGAAAAATGGTGATAACTCCAACCATACCATATAAATACACACATACATTGGTTTATATATATATATATATATATATATGTGTGTGTGTGTGTGTATACACATACATGCTACAACAATACCAATTTGTGACAAACTACTCAAGCACAAATAATTTTAGGCCAATCGCTGAAGATATTTTTATTGTTTTACACAAGCTCATTATTTTATTATTTTAAATTCTCAAAAAAAATAGTAATATTTTATTTTCTGGAGAGTTATAGTGCCGAACGGTAGGGAAGGAAGAAATCCATTTAGCCTAAAGGTGGTGTACATAAGGTAATGAGTAAAGACAAATAAAGGGATTTGGAGAGATGGAAATGAAATATACGGTTACAGTCATGAATCTGATAATGGAAGAGGCATTACTAGGAATACCCAGATACCCCTTCGAAACATTTACATGTTTCAGTTTCACTGTGTATTGTTAATAGAAAACTTATTTCCCAATTAGGTACTTACTCCAGGGTATGTATTTACAGGTTTGATTTTCACATCTGTATGGTTTTACAGATTATGAGTGGGAGTAAGTTATTGGGAATTAGGTGATCATCCTCATTATATCGGGATTCATTGTAATTGGTGATATTTGAGAAAATCGCCTGGGTTATTTGCCGGACGGCAAATATTTCGTTTTGAATATCCGTTATTATGCACTAATTTCAAATTGATATATCTGTACGTTTATTTTTATAAAGTGAGATATAACTTTTTGAAATTATGTCCATGACATTTATCTATATCAGTGGATGGTTAGGTAAGGAGCATTAAACAGCGGTGTAATTCTTCTTGACCATAAGTACAGTTTTCAACCTACCACACACAGGGAATGAGTTATTAGACTCAGGGGACTTATACAGAGTATTGTATGTTGACCAGTGTCCATTAGGACAGAGGGGTTGGTACTCGTACTATATTCTGTTTACTTGTGACTTCTCCAGTTCTTAGACATATGTTTCATAGAAATACAAGATCCAAGTTTTGAGTAGTTATAGGTATATGAATAAAGTAGAGAACCAGGTATTGCAAGTATCAGGATTCTTCAAGGTGATCGAAAATGTAGATACTTATGTATGGTATTCAGTTGATAATAATGATTATGAGAACTTGCTTCTCTTTCAGTTTACTCATATCTGGATGTATTCTTAAGTTGAGTAATGCTGATCCTCCTCTCTCTATTTAGTTGACATGCACTGGAGACAGCTGCATGATTTGAATCTGGTTCCAATTAAACCAGTGACTCTGTTTCTATATTGGATATAGAATAGTTCATATCTTAACAATGTTAAGGTACGGGGAGTTGTCTGGCTTATGCTTAAAACCAGACTCTGGATAACTCAAGGCGCGTTTCTGTAATGGCTGTTTGTGGGTTAGCCCGGGCTATGACGAGGGTTGACTTTCTACAATCTGGAAGATCAATAGTAATATTGTTATAGACTCGCCACAGTTTTGATAAAAATGGATTTTTTCAGAAAACAGTAATGGGAGTATGGTAGAACTGGAAGTGATTCCAGAACCACAAATGATTACTGGAAATTTGATGAGAACCTAAAGATTCAATCAGGTTTAAAATTCCATTGGCAACTCCGCAGATGTGGTGGGTAACCTCAGGCACCCGAGGGGTATCCGGTAGCCTCAAGGACGGTGATAAGGAGGTTCTTGTTTACCCAGACTTGCCATTGCTGTTGTTCCAGAATGTGAGACCCAGCAGGAGGATGAGTATAGCGTCATTATAAACTAGCTTTAGAAGTGTATGTGTATATGACTCTACCAGAGGGTTGTCAAAGTCAGTGGGAGCAGCGGAAGCATAGAGGACAAGTAGCTTATGTCTATTTATGGACTAAAGCAGATATAGCGGAGATAGATTATCTATTTCTGATGTGACAGTCATAGGTTTGACTTCATCAGAATTGGGGATGGATCTGTTAAGAAGGTGGTAGGGTGTGATGTCCTGGTATTTGGATGACATACATAGAGTAAGAAGTGAAATTCCTATAATACGATCGGTTATATTTTGGTTGTCACACAGTGGTTTCTCCACAAGGATATATATATAATATCAGACATTCTGGTTACTAGATCTATGGTTTTAGATCTAGATTTGGGTAGTTTCGCAATCTGGATACTTAGACAGCATTCTACAGGTGTTCTAGAGTGGACGACTCCTGGCATGGTGGTGTACCTGCAGATGATGGAGTCACCCTCTCTAAAGGTGTCTTACAGACTAAAGAGGAGAAAGATGTGCATGATTGGCATATCACTTGCTTAGGCAATTGAGTCAAACATGAGATGTCAAGTACCACACCAGATGTTGTTTTTGCACTAGGTGCAATAAGTTCAGATATTAATCCAATCCTGGAGAAACATTCGGAAGCAGTTTTAGAACATAAGTGGATGTTCTAGGGATATGATAACGACTGCCTCCTTCGGGAGACGGTTATCATTCCAGGCTTTCAAGGTGACCTGGATGACAGAGTGACTGTCAGAGTTACAGGTTTCCCTCTGATGAGGGGCAGTATTTTGGATAGGAGGTCTAAGCGGATACTGTGGGAGGCATGGCGCATGATACTGATTAAGTTCAGTTGACGATACAATCTAAGAAGTTTGGATTTGGAGTTTATTTATGAACTAGGTCCCATCAGATATCCAGACATATTCTAAGACAAGTATTGCTCAATTCGGGAGATGGCTTTCTCTGCGGACTTAAGATAAATAGAGACTTAGAAAGATACAACTGGGCGGATCCACTCACCGAGGCTATTCCTCGGACGCAATAGTTTCACAAAGGGGCTTTGTGAGACTGATCAGTAGAGGAGTTGGGTGTTCGGTATCACACGGGCTGTGAGTATGCGACATCGCAATAATTAGCCTTGAGTGCAAGTGGGAGATTGTTGGATATAGTGCCCTCAAAGTCAAATATTGGATCGCAGGCATGTGATTGGAATGATTGAGGGAGGAGCTATGCCAGTAGGACAGTCTTACTCAAGATGATAGTATGCTATCTGGTTTATCTTTATCATCATGTACAGCTTTAGGTGACCTTACAGATCACTATTACACATTGATAGAGCCCTTAGGATTCTTGCTTGACTACCAGCAGTATGATGGCGATCATATACGTGAGAGATGGGTAGTCTATAAGCACATCCCTAAAGTGGTCCCTAGTCGTGGGAGTTTCGAGACTGGGCATCGATACTCCATTAGTAGACTAGTGTATACAGTCGAGACCCCGACGAGGGGCGGTGGACGGTCTCACAAGCTATTGGTGTCAGTTGGTTCACCTAAGATGTATACATGTGCTCATTAGGATATGAGTACACCGGACAAGACTCGCCGGGAACATGCTAGTAGGTATTATACCTGGCGTCTGATAGCAGTTCCCTGTTGACATGTGTACAGGTTAGTCTATTGACCTGAGATCGTCATTTTTCTCGTGTGAGTTCCCACTGTGCTTTGATTACTACCCTACCACGGCTCAAAGGAGTCATGCAAACAGGTTTTAGTTGGGAACAGTCCCGAGCCACATGGGGCAATGAGCGGATCGGCAGGGGTTTTGTCTTTCCCGGTATTGGGGGTGAGATCGCGCTGTGTCTAGGAGATCCATTACACGAAGTCCTTGGCCAAGACAGAAGATTTACTAGTAGGTATTCCAGTAGTATCTCAGGGTGTTCTGGGCTACACTCCGACACGACTTGTACCGCTTTTGGGGGTCTGACTTTTACCAACCCCCTAACCCCGATATGCGATGCTCATAGACGAACGGACCGGACTGTATGGATATTGTCACTGACAGGCTCAATACGGTGTCAGGATGAGTTCGCTCATCGACCACCATTTTGGTCAATACCTGGTAGCCCGTTACGTACAGCTAGTACCACTGACGTGCTAATGGTTAAACCCACAGCCAAAGTATTGACGAGTCATTAGAGTCCCCCACAGACAGTTTCTCAAGTTTTGGGCGAAACGTTGTAGAGGCCGTATGGTTTTATGGCAGAGTTCGATCATATACGTGCAGTTGTGCACGGATCATGATCGGACGGATCATACTAGTGGGCTTCGGTTTAAGCCGGATCCTAGTATTAGATTTGTTGGATTGCTTTCATCTCATCGCATTCGCATTCAGTCGAAATGCGGAAGTAGGTATGTATATACAGGAGAGGGGTATCCTTGTGATCAGTCACGGGTTTACTTTAGATGCTGCAATATCTTTTTGTTGGACTAAACATTTGGATTAATGTTTGGATGCTGGAAATTGTGAGTGGAAGTCATCATGAAGAGGCACAATCAAATAGGTGACTCAAGGTCTCTTTTTGGGTGTAAATGTCACATAATTGATTGATTATTGTGTTGAAATGAGAGGTTGAGAGAGAATGGACAGCCATAACTCTTGGGGTTGCTCTTGAGATTATGAACTAGTGCTCTCATTTTTCATCACAAGTGAATAATAGAAAATGCCTCTTCTTCTTCTTTTTCCTCTAGCTCATAACTTCCATCAATGGCATCATCTCCAACCTCCATCCATACACGCTCATGTGTTGAGAATCAATGGATGCTTGAGACAAAGTTATCACACACATTCTTTACTTCACCTTGGACATGTCGGCTTGCAAACTTCTTGTTTGAGTTGCTTCGGATGAAGCGGGAGCCCGTAAAAAGACTCTTTGATGTGGTGCCTTTCCGACGAGGAGACCGAAGATTGGAGATGCCGCGAGGAGCTTGGGATGGTGGCCAAAGACCGAAGGACACGAATCGATCGGTATAGCCACTCTCACTTCTTAGTAGTTAGCTAGTTTAGCATTAATGGTTCGATCCGGGTCAAAGACTACGATAGCGCCGGTTTCCTAAAAAGTTTTGTTTCCGTATTTGGCCTCGGATTGACGGCCGGGGCGCTACCGTAGACTTACACTCTTGAGTTTCTTTGAGTGTAAGGAAAGGAAAAAAGTAAGGGTTTTTAAGTGAGATAACAAACCACACAATCATTCTGTACTAGTTTAGCCTATTGGTTTAGAGTTTTTGCATCATTTCCTCATTGATCAAGTGAAGCAAAGGGCTTTTGGCAAAGGGACTTCGGGTGGATCGTCGTGGACTAAGAAGGATTCAAGAGAGCCATTCCAAACACTAGGAGATCCTAGGAGTCACTCAAGGAGGTCTACGAAGGTTGTAGTCTCTCCACTTAGTGATAGATTATTTATTGTATGTGATACTATTAGTTGTTAACCTATATTTCTAGTTCGATTCCTATTTAAGTTTGCTTAGCACCTCGTTAAAATTTTATTGTGGCATGTGTGATGCTTCCAAACACTTGATAAGGTTCTATGGATACCCTACAGTGGTATCAGAGCCAAGCTAGAGCTTTAGAGTAACCTAGACGACGTTAAAAATCTCGAACGAACGAAATACGACGCCCGAAAGGTCCTCACCGGAAATTTTTCAAAAAGTTGGATTTTTTCACATTAAAAATACTCAGAAAATCGTGCAGGGTATTTTACGGGCCTGCAAGAAGAACGAAGACCTAACTCGACTATACGACCGCGGAACCGTGGCCAAAATGGTTATTTTGCGGCGGTTTCGGGGCGCCGTTGGTGAGCCTTGGACCGTGCCTTCTCGTAATTGCCCGTATGTACTTGTTGCAGTCTCTGGTACATTTTAAAACAGCTCAGGTTTTGAGCTTTCTGAGAATCCTTTGGGTGATTGATCGTTCGATCGAACGTTTTAACTGCCCCTAGTATATGTGATACAATAATTGGAATCTACAAATATGTTTGTTGCGTGTAAATCTAGCATTTCGGTCTCGGGAGTAATCGGAAATCTTGTTGAATTATCCGACTTATTTTGAATAGGTGTTTTCATGGGTGAGACCTAAATGCGAGCTTTACATTGTTAGGCATGAAATCTTGGATATGTGATATCCCGGGTTTGTGTTGTCTAAGGGCAGTTACGATTCCAATTGCTGTAGTTTTTCATTTATTTTCTGCGACCGAAAGTGTATTATGTGGTGTATCGCCGGTTTCGTTGCTATACATCAACGACAATTGGGATACGCATACTTGCTTACGTTGATGACATGTGATATTATGTGTTGCTGAGATTTGATGTGCAAGATTGTCGTGATTGAATAGCCGGGGGGTTTTATTTGAGATGAGAGTTTTCTTTTCATTCATGTAAAATTCATTTGTATGTAATATTCTTTTATTTGGGGCACTTCCGGGTTGAGAATGTTGTCACCATTATTGTATATTATTTACTTTTCCATTTTAGGATAGACCCAAGAAGGGGGGCACAAGTGACCGGGTTCTAGGGTTCAGTGGGAGGCCATCTCGAGGAGTCGAAACCGGGTCTCCTAAACTCTAGAATTGGTAGGGTCACTAGCCGCTCTCATAGGGGTCTAGGGGTGTGGGCTTGGCTATTCATCGCGACTATGGAATCCATATTTTCTATTGATGGCTAAATACAAAATACGGACCTCCTAGATATCCTATATTATATGTGCTTCTGTTGCTTATATTCTGTGATGTAATCATTTGATATACCTGAGACGAATGGAATATTATATATATGATATATAATAGACGTTGCTTATGTTTTGCACCCGCGCTAGCCCTGTCCCGGTATGCCGTTAGTTAAGTAACCTAACGGTGCATAACGGGACTCCATGACGAATGCGAATGGCATAAGCATACGTTATATTTTCGTTTCTTTCTGTGATGGATTTAGAACTTAAATGATGGGAATACATTAATGAGATTAATGCAAAGAAAAATGAACCTAAAAAGATGTTGTAGAATCGGATTTGAAACACACTCGGCTTTTTATGAAAAAGCAAGTTTTCAAAATGCGGAGATTAAGCCACTCCTTTTAAACCCATTTGATTCCACAACGATATCAAGTTTAATGTGTTAAAAGTTTTCTTAAAAACTATCCGTAGCCCTCCGTCATTTTAGAAAGTAGAGTACTTAGTATTCGTGCTGCGTATTTTGACTTTAGAAGGCGCAGTGTACGGTAGCTAAGAGATGTCTTCCTACACCGCATATGATACGGATTAGTTAGGACATTCATATGAATATCTTGACTTTAGTTAAGCGTCATGCGGGTGGGTCTAGTTAATCATGAAATGACGGGAAGAACTTGACTAGTACTTATGATATATTGACCCTAGTTAAGGTCATGAGTGCTAGGGGTAAAAACAATATCGGGAGTTTCAAGAGTTGAAATTTGCAATGAAATTGCATACCTTCTATATGATAGTAGGATCCCGATCCCACTGTGAGCAAGAGTTGCTCCCGGGAGAGTTTGGCACTATACAATTAGCTAACCCATTAGGTGTCTAGAAAGATGTCAACGGGGCTACGCCTCTGGGAAAACGACGTTTATTCTAATTAGGTCCGCGCGAAAGCACGGGGAACCTCCCTCAAAGTACCGGCACTTACCTGGCTGAATGGTTAGCCAAGTTGTAGAATGTAATTAATCCCGGCTAGTTTTCTTTTTAAAAGGTTTTAAAGAAAATTTGATAAAAGTAGTGGGAGACATTAATTAGACAAGATAATAACCAATCTGATCTTTGCAAGAGCTTTTGCTGAGTGTATTCTTTTCTCTCTCTTAATGGCACATACCAATGACAGGCCTTAAGCTTCTACAAGATAAAAACACGCTGACCGGACCAAACTACAAAGACTGGCTGAGGAACATAAACATTGGTCTAACATATTATAAAGTATCATATGTCCTCACTGGCAAAGCCCCGCCCGTCCCAGGCCCTAAATCTTCTACTACGGATAAGGAAATCCGCAAAATGTGGGATAGTGATTGTGCTACTACCAAATGCCTCGCGCTTGCATCAATGGAAAATACACATCGAAAGAAACACGAGCAGATGGATATTCAATCCATCTTTCTCCATATAAAAGAGTTGTTTGGGGAGCAATCTCGGATCCTGAGATACGAAGCATCTCGAAAATTATTTCAGATGCGGATGCTCAAGGCACATCAGTAGGCGATCACGTTTTGAAGATGATAGCTCTCATAGAAGAGCTTGAGGACCTCGGTTGGACAATGGATAACGAACAGTATACTGATATTGTTCTACAGTCTCTTCCTTCCGCTTTTGCTCCATTCATAGTGAACTTCAACATGCATGACATGGAGAAGTCACTACTCGAACTTCTCAATATGTTGATAAGTGCGGAGAGCACGCTGAAAGCGAAGTCCCCCTCTATGCTTGTTGGACAATCTTCCTCTTCCGTCCCAAAAGCCAAGGCCAAGGGAAAGAATAAGAAGAAATTCACCAAACCGAGAGGAGGAATAAAGAAGGCGAAGGGGAAAGACAAATCCAAAGCTGTGGAGTCGGGAAAGGGAAAATGTTTTCACTGCAAGAAGATAGGGCACTGGAAGCAGAACTGTACTGAGTATCTTGAACTCAAGAAAAAGAAGCATGGTGATGCTTCAGCTTCAGGTTTGTTCGTGATTGAAAACTGTTTTTCTATTAACTCTGCTTCCTGGGTATTAGATACCGGTTCAGGTTCTCATATTTGCAATTCTGTGCAGGCTTTGAGAAATAGAAGAGTTTTGAAGACAGGTGATCATACTCTCCAAGTTGGAGATGGTTCCATTGTACATGCAGTTTCAGTAGGAGAGTATCAACTAGGGTTGCCGTCGGGTTGTATATTGCTTTTGAACCCATGTTATTTTGTGCTAAGTATGCTTTGTAATATTATATCCGTTTCTTTGTTAGACAATGAAGGATATCATTTTGTTGTACAAGACAATGTTATGAACACTAGACTAAATCAAGAGTTGGTTGGTTGCGGTACACCTAATAACGGGATATACGTCCTTAATAAACACACAGTTTTCAACATTCAACACACAAGTAAAAGAAAATTTTCAGATATAAATGAAGTTTTTCTTTGGCATTTTAGACTGGGTCATATTAATGAAACAAGACTAAATAAGCTTCATAAAGATGGATATTTAAATTCTTTTGAGTATAAATCTTATGCGACTAGCTAGTTTTGTATCAAAGGTAAAAATGACCAAAACTCCGTTTACTAGACACGGAGAAAGAGCTACTAAGCTCCTAGGCCTCATACATAGTGATGTATGTGGGCCGATGTCTACACATGCAAGAGGCGATTTTTCTTACTTCATAACATTTACTGATGATTTCTCAAGATTCGGTCATGTGTTTTTAATAAAGCATAAGCCTGAAGCTTTCGAGAAATTCAAGGAGTATAAACTTGAAGTAGAAAACCAAATAGGAATGAGAATCAAGATACTTCGATCAGATCGAGGTGGAGAGTACTTAAGTACTGTGTTCTTGGACTTCCTAAAAGAGAATGGGATTCTCTCTCAGCTCACTCCCCCTTACACACCACAGCACAACGGTGTGTCAGAGCGGTGGAATCGTACCCTATTAGATATGGTATGATCTATGATGAGTGATTCTGAGTTACCCCTCTCCTTTTAGGGGCATGCATTGGAGACTGCAGCTTTTCTGTTAAACAAAGTTTCAACCAAGACCGTGTCTACCACTCCATATAAGATATGGCATGGGAAGAGACCATCTCTTAAACGATTTAAGATTTAGGGTTGTCCGGCTTTTGTCAAAAAGAAGAATCCAGACAAACTCGAGACACGATCGGTCAAATGTATAATTGTGGGATATCCAAAACATTCGTTTGGGTATCTTTTCTACCACAAGGAGGAACAAAAGGTGTTTGTTTCTCAGTATGCCACATTTTTAGAAAATGTGATTTTTCCAAATGATGCTGATGGCAATGTGGTAGATCTAGATGAGGCTTTAGAAACGCAAGTTACAACTGACGACTTGGTTGAATCTGAAATTGCAACAGAATCTTATGAACCTGAGCCACTCCGTAGATCTGGTAAGACTTCTCGCCCACCGGAAAGATACTACGGTTTTCTCATTGATGGTAATAGAGAAGGTTGCATCATGGATGATGATGACCATGCCAGTTTTCAGCAAACTATCATGAGTAGTGACTCTGTGAAGTGGCTGGATGCTATGAGATCCGAAATGGAGTCCATGTACACCAACAAAGTATGGACTTTGGAGGATGTACCCTCTGGGATAAAACAAGTAGGCTGCAAATGGATCTTTAAATGAAAGGTCGGTGTAGATGGACAGGTGTAGACCTATAAGGCAAGGTTGGTAGCGAAAGGTTTTCGTCAAAGACCAGGTTTGGACTATGACGAGACTTTCTTTCCGGTAGCCATGCTTAAATCCATTCGGATCCTACTTGCTATTGCTACTCACTACGACTATGAAATCTGGAAGATGGACGTTAAAACTGCATTTCTAAATGGTATTTAGATGAATGCGTTTATATGTATCAGCCAGAGGGCTTCATTGACAGTGGGAGCAGCGGGAAAGCATGTAAATTGCTTAAATCTATTTATGGATTAAAGCATGCATCACGGAGTTGGAACATCTGTTTTGATGATGTTATCAAAGAGTTTGATTTCATCAAAAATCCAGATGAACCTTGTGTTTACAAGAAGACTGTAGGGAGAACTGTTGCATTCCTGGTATTGTACATGGATGACGTTCTTCCGATAGGAAATGACATTCCTATGCTACAGTCGGTCAAATCATTCTTATCACAAAGGTTTTCCATGAAGGACCTGAGTGATGCCACTTACATATTAGGCATATGGATCTATAGGGATAGATCCAAACGGTTATTGGGATTGTCCCAAACCAAGTACATCAACACCATCCTAAAGAGGTTTAGTATGGACGACTCCAAGCGGGGTGCCTTACCCGCTTGCCACGGAGTCACTCTCTCCAAGGACGATTGCCTAAAGTCTGATGAAGAGAGAGCTCGCATGAGAATTATTCCCTATGCTTAGGCCATAAGATCAATAATGTATGCGATGTTGTGTACACGCCATGATGTAGCTTATGCACTGAGTGTAGTAAGCAGGTATCATTCAAACCCAGGGAAGAATCACTGGACTGCTGTGAAGAACATTCTTAAGTACTTGCGAAGGACTAAAGAATTGTTCTTGGTGTATGGTAACGGGGATCTCCAAATGGAGGCCTTTACCGATTCGAGCTTCCAGAGTGACAAGGTTGACAGCAAGTCTATCTCAGGGTTTGCATTTACCCTCAATGGAGGGACGGTAAGTTGGAAGAGTTCCAAACAGGATACCGTTGCAGACTCAATGATGGAAGCTGAGTACATTGTTGCAAATGAAGATTCCAAGGAAGCCGTCTTGATGAGGAAGTTCATCTCGGAGCTAGGAGTTGTTCCAACCATTATTGATCCAATACTTTTGTATTGTGACAATAATGGGGCTATGGCATTGGCCGAAGAGCCCAGGTGCCATCAGAAGTCCAGACACATCCTGAGGCGATATCATTTGATTCACGAGATAGTTGATCGCCACGAGATAGAGATTAAGAGAGTAGATACAAAGGACAACACTGCGGATCCATTCACCAAGGCCCTCCCTCAGCTGCAGCATGAGCGACTTTTTAAAATATTGGGTATGAAATATGCCAATGATTGGCCTTAGTGCAAGTGAGAGATTGTTGGACATATGTATGCCCTAGAGGCCATTATTTGATATTGTGTGTACTGATGTATATATATATGTATATGTATATGTATATATATATATATGTATATATATATATATATATATATATATATATATATATATTCAGAGCACAGTCTTTCTCGACATGATAGTATGCTATTTGATTGCTCTTTATCATATGTTAACTTTATCATGCTTTTACTCATTTGATACATGTTGATAAAGCCCTTAGGATATTGGCTTGACTACTGGGATTATGATGTGGATCATACTAGTGGGACACCTGTTGTTTATAAGCATATCCTTGAAATGTTCCTAGTCGTAGAAATATCGAGACAGGGCATCGATATTCCAGAGTAGACTAGCGTATACCATTCTTGTTCCATATGATGGGCGATGGATGATCCCATATCCATCTGGTGTGGTGACACCAAAGATTGTATACGGGTGCTCAGTGAGACTGGGTACACTGAACGGACTCACCGAGAACTCCTATGTGGTATTATATCATACGTCGGATAGCAGTTCTCAAGTGACAGTGGTACAGGTTAGTCTGTAGACCCGAGATCGTCATAGAATCTTGTCTGTCCTCCCACTGTACTTTGATCTCCACCCTACTACGGCTCTACCGAGTCATACAAATAGATGGATTTTGGGTACAGTCCCGAGGCACATGGAGGGGATGAGCAATAGGAGGGGTTTCGTCTCTCTCGGTACTGGGGGTTGATGTTGCGCTATGCTCGATTGGCTATAACAGCAAGTCCCTGGCCAGGGCTGCTGAGATTTACTGATAAGTGTTATCAGTAGTTTCTCAATCTGTTATGAGCCGTATACCGGCATGACTTATTGAGGTTTTGGGGTCGATGATTTCATCCCCAGACTCGATATGTAGCATATCTGACGAAGAGATCGGACTGTATGGTAAGTGTTGCCAGTTGGCTCGATAGAGTTTTGACAGGTTCGCTTGTTTTTCTACTGATCGCTCAATACCCGGGTGGCCGTTACGTTTAGCTGACCGCTTATGGCTTGTAGGTGTTTGATGAGATCATCACCTACTACCGGAGTATTGACGAGACTTAGAGTCCCACACAGAAGTTTCCTAGCTCAGGCAAAACGATGTGGTGTGCATATGAGATATGCGCGGGAGCTCGATTAAATGTGTGTATGAGATACCGTATATTAATTGGGCGTTTACTATTGGTCAGGTCGTATGTGATATGACCGGTTTATTAAATCAAGTGTTGATTTAATAATGACTTTTAGCTCACTTTTATTAAACCTTTTCTTTTTGGATGTATGCATATATGTATATACATACACATGATGATGTGTATGCACACATACATACATACAAGTGTATCATGGTTGATGGCAATGCAAAACTCACATGGTTCAAATTAATATGTGTATTTTTGTTTTGAGATAAAAGAAATAGGAAATTAACAAATGACTCACTCTTTCTACAGTCTTCTAGGGTTGACCATTGACTTAACCCTAGGTTTATTTTCTTTGTTCTTTTAACTCATCAAGAAATATCTAGATATTTCTTTTAATCATGGTTGGATGTGAGAGTGTCTCACATATATATCCTTTTGTTTTTATTTTAAAACATAACAATTATCATTATCTCGAAAAAAGATTTGCCATCTTCATCTTCCTCCTTCTTCAAGCTCTCTTGAGTTTCTTTGAGTGTGAGGAAAGGAAAAAGAAAGGGTTTTTAAGTGAGATAACAAACCACACAATCATTGTTTACTAGTTTAGAGTGTTTGCATCGCTTCCTCATTGATCAAGTGAAGCAAGGAGCTTTGGGCAAAGGGATTTCGGATGGATCGTCGTGGACTAGGAAGGATTCAAGCGAGCCGTTCCAAACTCTACAAGATCCAAGGAGTCACTCAAGGAGGTCTACAAAGGTTGTAGTCTCTCCACATAGTGATAGATTATTTATTGTATGTGATACTATTAGTTGTTACCCTATATTTCTAGTTCGATTCCTAATTAAGTTTGCTTAGAACCTCGATAAAATTTTATTGTGGCATGTGTGATGCTTCCAAATCCTTGATAAGGTGCTATGGAAACCCTATAAAAACCTTAAGCCATACCTCTCTACATGCACAAGCATGCTTCATGCCACCTCACTTTCCACCTCATTTCCATTTATTTATCTAAATAGAAAAATAAATATAAGGTGTCCTTCTTCAAGAAGCATTCCTGTATAAATACGGAATACTTCACTCGGTATATGTATCGCAACATATACGCATATCCGTATAAAAATACGGTAACACTAAAGAGAGAAAATGAATAGTGAAAAATAATACTAAAATATATACATCAGTATATATAAATTATAAAATCAAAACTTGATTTAATAATACGACATAATCCTAAGCCGGCTAGTATTATTAACCGTCCGATTAAAGTCTGCATATCAAATACACACATTTAATCGGACCCCTGCACGTACCAACGTACGGCTCCTAAATCTATCGTCTGAACCAGGAAAACCCTCCGTGTGGGACTCTAAAGACTCGATAATACGCTTGTAGTGGGTTTAACCACAAGCACGTCAGTGGCACTAGCTGTACGTCACGGCTACCCAGGTACTTGCTGAAAGGGGGGTCGACAATCAAGTACGTCCTTACCCTACTGAGCCTGAATATGACAATCTTCATACAGTCCGATCTCTTCATCAAAGAGTATTGCATATCGGGTTTAGAAGGTGGATAATGTCAGACCCCTACTAATTCGATAAGTCGTGTCTGAGTCAAGCTCATCACTAACTAAGATACTACTGATCAATTATCAGTAAATCTCATCCGTAGTGGCTACAGAGTTAGGGTGATAGCCAACTGAACACAGTGCGACATCGACTCCTAATACCAGGAGAGACGAATCCCCGAAAATCGACCACTGCCTCGATGTGGCTCGGGACTGTACCCAACTAAAACCTGTTTGCACGACTCCTTTGAGACATGGTAGGGTAGCAATCAAAGTACAGTGAAAACTTAAATGAGTAAATGATGATCTCAGGTCAAAGGACTAAGCTGTACTTATGCCACCTGCGAACTTCCATCTGACGATAGATATAGTACCATCTAGAAGTTCTCGGCGAGTCCGTCCGGTGTACTCACCTCCAATGAGAACCTGTATACTATCTTAGGTGACACTACACCAATGGCTTGTAAAACCGGACACCGCCCTTCGTCGGGGTCTAGAAACGTATACTCTCATCTACACCGGAATATTGATTCCCAGTCTTGATGCTCTTACGACTAGGGATATTTAAGGATGTGCTTATAGACAACCTGGCTCCCACGTATATGATCGCCATCAAAATGCAGGTAGTCAAGCAAGAATCCTATGGGCTTTATCAATGATGAAGACAAACCAGATAGCATACTATCATCTCGAGGAAAACTATTCTACCTGTATAAGTCCTCCTTCAATTATCATAATCTCCTACTTGCAATCACAATAATTGCCTTGAGGGCACTATATCCAACATATTTGTTTTTCTTACTGCTTTGTATTACTTAAACATGTTGATAATAACTCATCACAGTAGTGTATTATTTTGGTTTGCCTTTATCTTAACATGGACATTTGTTATACTCGATATCACAAATGGCTGATACATGTTGATAAAGCCATAGGATTTTGCTTGACTACCAGTGTCATGATGGCGATCATACTTGCGGGAGATGGATAGTCTATAAGCACATCCTTAAAGGTCATAAGTCGCAGAAGTATCGAGACCGGGCATCGATATTCCTGAGTAGACTTGTGCATGCATTTCTAAACCCTAACGAGGGGCGGTTGTTGTGTTGGGGTTCGGTTCCCACGCCGCGGTGGCCACGGCCGAGACGGAAGCGAAAACAAAAACTTTTTGCGAGCACCAAACACTCGTAACCCAAGAAATCGATCCAAAACCTTAAACTAGCAAACTAGACATGCAAGGGTGCAGAAACTATAACTTTCGACGCGTGTCCACCCAATTGTGGAAGACCCCACCAAGCTCATAACCGCCAAGATTGCGCTTGAAAGTCGACAACCCTCGCCGAAGAAGATCCATCGAGGGAAACCGGAAGAGGCTCCGACCGATGATCCAAACATGCTAAGGATGGATGGTGGGTGATGTTGGAATTTTTAACCAAACTTTTTCTCTCTTGACCATGCTCAAGAAGGAGCAAGAAGAAGAAGGAGAAGGAAGTGGTGAATGACTAAATCTCACTCTCATGAAGCATCAACTCTAGAATGAATAATCATTATCCAATGTAAGTGTAGATAGCAAGGCTACAAAAATCAACCATGGTTTAATAGTGAACCAATAAATGACCATAAAAGATCACACCAAGCCATACCACTCTGTTAGTTATATGTATGCCCTAGAGGCCATTGCTGTACATGAGATGTATATTGTAGTGGATGCTTGGACATATATAGGGAGGACATTCTTGCTCGACATGATAGTATGTTATCTTGTTACTCTTTATCTTAACATGTACACTGATTGTCTCTCTGTTACATGTTGGTAAAGCCCTTAGGATGTATACTTCACTACCAGGACTATGATGCAGATCATACTAGTGGGGCTATGGTAGTCCAGAAGTTCATCCTTTAATATCCCTAGTCATGGGTGAATCGAGACGGGGCATTGATATACCAGAGCAGACTAGCGTATACTTTCTCGACCCATATAGATGGGCGATGGATGTTCTCATATCTATTGGTGTTTGACATCAGAGATGGTATATAGGTGCTCAGTGGAGAATGGGTACACTGGACAGACTCGCCGAAAAATCCCAGATGGTATTATACCTCACGTCAGATGGCAGTTCTCTGGTGACACTGGTACAGGTTAGTCTGTAGACCGAAGATCGTCATAGAGTCTTGTGTGATTCCTACTGTGCTTTGATTTGCACCTTACCAAATCCAAGAGGGCATGCAAAACGGTGGTTTTTAGGTACAGTCCCGAGTCACACGGAGGTAATGAGCAATAGGAAGGGTTTCGCTTCTCCCAGTATTGGGGGTTGATGTTGCGCTGTGCTCGATTGGCCATAACAGGGAAGTCCCTGGCCAGGGCTGGTTTAGAGATTTACTGGTAAGTTTTACTAGTAGTTTCTCGACCCGTTATGAGCCTCACATCGACATGACTTATCGTTTATTGGGGTCTGACGTTTACCACCCCTAGATTTGATATGCGACATATCAGATGAGGAGACCGGACTGTACAGGTAGTGTTACTGTCAGGCTTTTGCAGGAATTGGAGCGGGCTTGCTTGCTGATGTTCTGATAGCACAAACCCGGGTAGACGTTATATCCAGCTAGTACCGCTGACGGCTTATGGGTGCTTGATGAGATCATCACCTACTGCCGGCGTATTGACGAGTTTTTAGAGTCCTATATAGAGGTTTTACTCGCTCAGGCAAAACGAAATAGGAGCACATATGTGATGTGTGCGGGACCGAGAATAATGCTTGTATGTGATACCGTATTCTATTCTCGCGACTTTTGTATTGGTCGGTTATATGAGATATAGCCGGGTTAGAATCAAGTGTTGATTCGATAAGTTGGTACATTTAGTGTTAATCGGTTATATGAGATATAGCCGGATTATTAAATCAAGTGTTGATTTGATAATTTAGTGTATAATTTTATATTTGATATACTAATTTACATTAACAAACATTGGCTCACTTAAGCATTCTTTTCTCACTTGTGTGTACATGCAATATATATGTGATTTACATTGATGTGTATTGTTTATTCATTTTTCTATCATGGTTGTTGATACACACTACATGGGTGTATGAGACATACACCATACCAATTATAATGGTTGGTTTTTTTATTTTTAAAGTAATTTCAAATTAGTGGATTATTAGTCACATGCATGAAGCTTGTGGAAGCTTGTGGATGCTTTGACTAAGTCCACTAGTTTTGTTTTACTTAAGATATTTATTAACCTAACCATTATAATTTAGCCATGGTTATGTCTCTACATGAGTTAGTATATGATACATACTCATCCATGGTTGTTTCTCTCACTTGAATTAGTTCATTCTCTTCTTCTTTCTTCATCTTCTTCCTCCAAAAGAAAAAGCTCTCTAGGGTTTGATTAAAGTGAGAAAGTATTGTGAGAAAAATAAATCTAAAAAGAGCCCACTTCCCATTTCATCATTCTCTACTAGATTAGCAATTTAGTATAGGGTGTTAGCTTTACTAATTCTTCATTAGTGAAGTAGAAGCTTGTGCTAGTATTCTCTCGACGTAGATCATCCTCGGCCTCGAAGACTTCAAGCAAGACCATTGCCTTCTTCTCATGGAGCCGTCCAAGAGTCCGGGAGTACCATGATCGCAGCGAAGGGACTACTACAAGGAGCTTTTGAATGAAGGACCGATTTACAAAGGTTGTATTTCTATTTCACTTAGATGTAAAATGGTTTACATTAGTTTACCTTTGGTTTTCTAGTTATCGATTCTAGTTTAGAGTTCTTTGAACGGGCAATTTTTAAAAAATGGCATGGACGATGCCTCCCAAAACATTACTGCCGTCGATAGCAACCCTACAGTGGTATCATAGTCTAGCTAGAAAATTATACGGATAATGTTAGATTACGAAAACGAAACGAACTCCAAAACATGAAATACTAATACCTGCATTCTTCCGATTCTCAAATGAGCTCCAAAAATTTTGCAAACATGTACGGAATCATCTATGAGCTAAACACTGAATATGGGAGAGAGTTAGTACCATGTGCTCGGATTTGGACCGAGCACATGGGCTAAAAAACCGGGGAGGCCGGCCCCACCTGCTTGAAATGGTCCCAAATTTTTTCCTTGGTCTTTGCTCTAGGTTTTGGTGTTTCAGGTGTTGTTTATTTTTCCTACTTATTCATGTGATGATTAACTCAATGCAAAGGCAACTCGGAGTATTTCGTAGTTGTAATTTTAACAGTTTTCGGGTTATTTTAGATGATATTAAAAAGTTCAATCGGATGTCAAATACCCGCTTTAACCCTTGCCGAAAAAATTTCCAAGTGTTGGATTTTTTCCGTAGTTAAAAAACTTTCAAACATCATGAAAGTTATTCGATGGACCCTTTAGAAGAACGAAACCCTAACTTGATTATGTGACCGTCAGAACCGCCTCTGAACCCTAAGGTTTGTGGTGGTTCAGCGGTGCCACATGTGAGGCCTTGGTTAACCCTTCTACGGCTTGTTCATTGGTGCTGTGGCGTGTGCTGAATTATTTTAAACTACGCTCAAGTATTGAGCTTTCTGGGTAATTGTGGGTGTTTGTTGATTCGATCGAAATGTTTAACATCGTCTAGTTTTTCTGCGACCGTAAGTGTAATACGTGGTGTATCACCGGTTTCGTTACTATATGTCAACGATAATTGGGATACGCATATTTACTTACGTTGATGACATGTGATGTTATATGTTGCTGTATATGTTACATTGGATCATCGTGTTTTGAATAACCGGGGTCTTTATGTGAGATGAGAGTTTTTGTTTTCATTCATGTAAAATTCATTGTATGTAATATTCTTTTATTGGGGCACTTCCGGGTTTAGGATGATGTCACCATTGTTGTATATTATTTACTTTTCCGCAATAGGATGGACCCAACGAGGGGAGCATAAGTAACTGGGTTCTAGAGTCCAGTGGGAGACCAACTCAAGAAGTCGAGTCCGGGTCTCCTAGCTCTAGAATTGGTATGGTTGCTTGCCGCTCTCGTAGGGGTCTAGGGATGTGAGTTTGGCTATTCATCGGGACTGTGGAATCCGTATTTTGTACAGGCTCAAAATAAAACACGGACCGCTTAGTCTATCCAATATTTCATATATTTCTTTTGCTGCGATATTTGTGATGTGATCATTTGATATGTTAAGATAGATACTGTATATAGTATATATGATATATTATATAGACGATACTTATGTTTTACACCAGCGCTAGCCCTTCCCCGCTCTGTCGTTGGTTACTTAACCTAAAGGTGCATGACGGGACATCGAGGCGAATGCAGATGGCATAAGCGTATGTTGTATTTTTCTGTGATGTTTAGGTGACTTAAATGATGGGACTTCATTAATGAGATTAATGAAAGAAAAGAAACTTAAAGATGTTGTAGAAACTTGTTTTAAAAACCGGTAGCTCTAGTTCTTGCTTTACATAGCGGTATTCCTTGTAGAATATCCAGCACCTTACTCGATAAGGAAAGAGCCGAGATCCCTTCATCGGGAGTGACCTCTTTAGCAAAACTAGCAGATGCTACAAACTCGGTTTGTCATTTGATTGCTTTCATAGTTTTTACTTTGCATAGTGGTATTTATGAAATATCCTGCACCTTATTCGATAAGGAAAGAGCCGAGATCCCTTCACCGGGAGTGACCTCTTTAGCAAAACTAGTAAAAGCCTAAAAAACACTCCTTTTCAAAATCACTCGATTCTACAACGATATCAAGTTCATTACGCAAAAGGTTTTCTTAAAAACCTGTCGTAGCCTTCCGTCATTTCAGATAAGTACTTCATAGTATTCATGCTACATTTGTTGGCCTGCGTCAAGGCGTAGTGTGCGGTAGCTATTTATGCTTATCTACTAAAGCATATGATGCGATTGAGTTATGGTAGTCGTGCGACTTTGTTGGCCTGCGTCAAGAGTCGTGTGGGTGGGTTTAATTCAATCAAGAAATGCACGGGTTGAACTTGACTAGTGGACTATGGTTTGTTGGCCTGCGTCAAGATCATAGCCTGCTAGGGGCAAAATATTATCGGGAATTTCAAGTGTTGAAATTTGCAATGAGATTGCATACCTTCTATGAGATAGTTAGATCCCGATACCTAATGCGAGTAATTGTTACTCCTGGGAGAATTTTACACATTACAATTAGCCGATCAAGTAGGTGTCTAGAAAGGTGTCAATGGGGTTATGTCCCTGGCAAAATGAGGTTTACTTTCATTAGGTCTACGCGAAAGCACGGGGAACCTCCTTCAAAGTACAGGCACTGGCCTGGCTGAAAGATTGGCGAACTTTTAGGGTATAATTAATCCTGGCTACTCATTCCTTTTAGGATTTGCAGGAAGATTTATAAAAACAGTGGGAGCCATCCTGATTAGATAAAATAATATCCAATTTGATCTTGCAAGAGTATACGCTGAGTGTTTTCTAGTCACGTCCCGCTTCCCGGTGTACGGCGAAGGGGACGCGATGAGGCTGCTACATATTTACTCTTAAGTAAATACGCTAAGCGTATCTAAGCAATATAAAATGAAAGAACAAGAGATAAGATAGTATAAAAATAGCAACTTTATTTATTCACATTCTTTCTGTACAATGCATGGAAAGTAAATACAACTAATAAAAAGCAATGCCTAAACAATGGCATAACAGAAATGAAAAGTACTGAATGGAAAGTGTACAATGAACTAGAGCTCAGGGTCTTCACTGAATTGGTCCAAGTCTTCAGCAGTGGGCTCGATCTCTGACGTGTCCAGATCACCTAACGACATTCAAAGACGAAAGAAAGAGAATGTCGTCCGCAAACAGATCGCTCGGTAAGTCCCAAAGATAAGGGAGAAATAGAATAGACAGAATAAGAAGGTAGCTTTTAAAGTTGTATTATGTTGTTATAATATTGTGTTGACGCTGTTGTTTGTAGCTTGGAACAGAAGAATGCCAGTGTATACAAGAGGAGTGTCTATATGCTAGAGACTAGGGCAAATGGAAGTACAAGGCTCCGTTATACAACCCGACACAACGGCAATTGGATTCAGGTTAGGTGTCTTAATCTTGCACTCTCGTGCCACTTTTAACACCTTCCGTACCAATCTACCCCTTAAACCCCATGTTATCTTGATTGTATTGTTGTATTGTATTGTCTTGTATTGTAAACTATATAGATTGTATGTTTGGATGACTGACCGAAACCATGATATCCGTAAACGGATGTAACTAGAGAATCATGTATGTAACTGTTGATTCATGGATGTAACTGTATAATCATGTAAATGGAATGTATATCCAAGGTTCGGTTCGGTCAAGTTGATAGATTGAATATATGGAATAATGGATTCATGGATTCATATTGAATTTTAATATTGTAAATTGTAGATTGTAGATTGTAGATTAAACTTGAATCATATTCAAGTCAGATTATTAATAAGAAGACTCAGTCTAAGTCAGACAATTAGAAATGAAATTGAAGTCCTGATTGTTTTGATGTTATCGGTAACCGCTGAAAATGGGCGGCAGGATTTCTGTCTTTTTCAAAGATGATTACCGTATTGATAACACCGTTGTTAAGTTGTCTACCTTAGATAGGCAAGCACCCACTTCTCTGGCTCCTTAAGGCTCAAGAGATTGGTCCCACTTAAACCTATGTTTACTAGGGTACTTAGGGTAATTTAATGAACTTGAGGGGGTTTTATGTAAAAATACTATTATATACTTTTCAAAATACTCCCCAAGTGTTTAGTTATCATCTTTAGAGTTGTAATGAATGTAGATTTTATATTGTGATATTTCTAGTGAAAATATCCTAATTTCACAAATAAAGGTATTTATTTGTAATATTGATTTGTAGGGAATTCATGGTATTTTAGTGTAAAATGATTCTTGTGATATTTTTAGAAAAAGTGGAATATTTATATTATTACAAAATAGATATTTTAAGGATATATATACATATATTTATATGAAATTTTTTAATATATATAATAGTTCTAGAAATCTCATTTTCTTTAGATTTTCGTATTTTAAATATTTCGAGACAGAATGCTCCTTGCAGAGGTCTGTATCTCGCACTACTAAGCCCAAGGATGTGTGATAATCCGCACCATCCCGAACGGGTTCCCCAAATGGGTTGTTGCGGCACTTTGCAAAGATTTGTGCAAAATACTAAATCCTTTAGAAAACGGTTTTATTAGTTATGGTATTTATTTATAAAGATGTCATTTTTCCCTTATTTTATGTTCCCAAGGGTATTGTGTTATGTTGCATATGTGTGTGTGAGGAGGTAGGTCATTATCTCGTGATCTACTTAAAAGTATAGCAAGGGTTTTGATGGTTTAAATGTAGAAATGAACTACGTGGTATTTTAATAAAAAAAATACGGTGAAATGGAAATATCAATTACATTTCATATGAAACTTGATCAATATGGTTGATTCGTGTTTAATAGTCAACATGAATTGGTTTAAGCATGATTGTATTAAAGAAAAGTGAAGTTTTATAAAGAAACGGAATCGAAAATCGGATTTGTTCAGATTCCATCGGGTTTTGTAATTCCGTATTTTAGAATAAGAATAGCAAAGATAGAATTGGTACTTATGGGTTTCGATTAAAAACAAGAGGAATATGGATCGGGAGGAGTCAACGGTGCGTCGTTTCATCCCCGGGAGTTCCTACGGTTGTTGCCGGAACTTCGCCTTTCGCTCACTTTGATTGCATACTAGGTTTTTAGAGATTTCTTGAGAGTTGGCTCAGAGTTTTGGGGTGAGGAGGTAGAGTGTAGGGGTGGTATTTATAGGGTTAGGCTAAGGTTAGGTTAGATGAAGAGTTAAATAATAAAAAATGTAATAAAATGTGATAATTTGTAATAAAATGGAGTAAATAGGGCTTTATGACTTCTCTTGAACCGATCTGGGAAAAAGAAATGTGCAGGGGGTTCAGAAGCCAAAGATCCAGGATTTCTCAGTTGGGGACTCAGTCGTCCGGCCGAGTTCGGCCGGCGGCGCCGGCCCGAGTCGGCTGGTCCGCCGGGCGACTCGGCCAACTTGGGTCGAGTCAGGGGGGAAGGGGGTGGCTAGTCTATTGGTATGCTCACTGGTATATTTAACTTATGTGGTGTAATCGGGTTTTTATGAGAAATGCACGTGTAACTGTTGGTATTCTAAAAAATTCAAAACAAAATAATATTAAAAATAATGTGGGTATGAGATTTGAACTCTGGTAGCTTGGTTCAGTAGTGCAAGGTATTACCAATGAGCTACAAACTCCTTCTTGTAATTATGGAGCTAATTATATACTTAAAGTAATAACAGTAAATGTAAAATACCCCAAGTATATATTAATTTTAAAGCAAATTTTTGTACACTAAAAATGGAGTTGTTACATTCTTTTAACTTGTAATTAAAAAGAAAAATAATTACTTATATCTTGTGCTCAGGCTAAAATACCCCTTTATGGATTTTGAAAAAATTTGTATAGGAAATTTAGGGTTGTTACATTTCTTCTTTCTCTCTCCAGCTAGCGACCATGTTACGCCTTAATCAAGATAATAATAAGGATGTATTGACCAAATTATACTGAGATGGGAAACGTTGGTCCCGCTCCAACTTATAATTATTATAAGACCGAGCAGGAAATAGGGTATTACCAGGATTCCCGTACCGCCTAAACGAAGAAAGTGCATGATGATGCATCTTCTTCGGGTGTGTTCATTACCAAGAACTGTTTCTCAGCATCTTTTACGTCCTAGGTATGAGATACCGGATCGGGATCCCATAGATGTAATCTGTTACATGGACTACAGAAAGGTAGAGAACTGAGAATGGGTGATAAAATTTCTAGAGTTGGAAACAGTGCAATTGTTGTAACCAAGATGTTGGCAGTTATCACCCTGTATTACCAAATACATTGATTCTAAACGAATGCTATTAGATACCGAACCTGATATACAACATCATATCAGTCTCTTTATTTAGTAAAGAAAGATATAATTTTGTATTGTTGGATAATGTTTTGAACATTTCCTATATTAAGAGTTGATCGGATCAGGCACGTTATCTAAAAGCATATGCGTTCTAAATCAAACCACAGTTCTTAACGTACAGAACACACACAAAAGAAGATTTCAGAAATGAACGAATCTTTCTTGAGGAATTGTAGATTAGGCCATATCAATGCGACCCGACTAGCTGAAGTTATATAAAGATGCATATTTAAATTAGTTTGAATTTACATCTTGTGAAACTTGCCAGTCATGTCACAAAGATAATATGACCATAGATCCGTTTAATGGAAACAGAGAGAGAGTTAGCGAACTCTTGTGATTGATACATGATGATGTATGTAGGTCCCCTGTCTACACATGCCAGGACTGGTTCTTTGTATTTCATTACATTCACTGATAATCTCTTAAGATTCGGACATATGTTCCTGTTGAAACACAAGTCTGAAGCTTTTGAGAAATTCAATGAGGATAAGTCAGAAGTAGAGAACCAAAACGGATATAAATAATATGTCCTTTGAGGTGATCAGGGAAGAGAATACTTGTGCACGGAATTCCTGGACTATTCTAAAAGAGAATGAGATTCTCTCTCAACATTACTCCTCCGTATACACCACAGCAAAATGGTGTATCGGGGCAGATCAATCGTACCCTATTAGATATGTGTGCTCTATGATGGGTACTGCTAAGTTGCCTATTTCCTTTTGGGGTTATGCACTTGTGAAGCTGTATACCTATTGAATAGCGTTCCAACCAAATAAGGTGCCTACCACTCCATATGAGAAATGGTGTGGGAAGAGCCCATGTCTTAAGTAAGTTAAGATTTTGGATTGTCCGGCCTATGTCAAAAGCAAAATCCGGACAAGCTCGAGGCAAGGTCAGTTCTATACAAGTTTGTTGGATATCCCTAGCATTCACAAGGGAGTATCTTCTACCACACCGAGAAACAAAAGGTGTTTTATTTCTCGACATGGCCATCTTTTTAGAAAAGGAATTTATTTTGGAAACAAATTAGTGGTCATGAGGTAGAACTGGAAGGAGTTCCAGCTATACAAACTACAGCTGATGATTTGGTAGAACCGGAGGATTCAATAGCTCCCAACGAATCTCAGCCTCTTCGCTGATCTGGTAGGGTTCCTCACCCACCTGAGAGATACTTTGGTTTCTCTATGATAGTGGGAGTGAGGATTGCATCATGAGATGATGACCCAACTAGTTTCGAGCAGGCCATCAAGAGTGGGGACTCTCTAAGAATGGCTGGATGCTATGCGATCTGAAATGGAATCCATATACACCAACAAAGTTTGGACTTTGGTTGCTATATCTGAAGGGTTAAATTTCCATCAGGAGCAAGTATATCTTGAGAAGATTACTAAGTGTAGATGGAAAAGTTGAGACTTCCAAAACTAGACTTGTTGTAAAAGGTTCTCGTCATCGACCAGGTGTGGTTTAAGATGAATCCTTTTCTCAAGTAGCTATGCTTAAGTCCATCCGGATCCTACTTGCCATTGCTACATACCATGACTACAATATCTGGCAGTTGGGTGTCATTACTACTTTTCTAAATAGTGATTTAGAAGAGAGCGTCTATAAGTACACAGCCAGAGGGCTTCGTAGACAGTGGAAGCAGCAGAAAAGTGTGCAAGTTGCTTTATGAGTTAACGCCGGCATTGCGGAGTTGGAACATCTGTTTTGATATGGTAGTCAAAGAGTTTGACTTTATCAAAATGGTAGATGAACCTTGCATATACAAAAAGGTAGTAGGGAGTATAGTCGTGATCCTCGTATTGTACGTGGATGACATACTCTTGATAGGAAAGGAGTTTCCAATGCTATACTCGGTCAATCTCCTCTTATAACAAGGATTCTCCATATAGGATCAAGGTGATACCTCCTAAATCCTGGATTTTGGATCTATGAGATAGATCTAAATGGATGTTAGGATTCTCACTAGGTGTAGTGAGATAGTATCAATCGATCCTGGGGAGAATCACTAGATTGCTTCCAGGGTGATAAGGTCAACTGAACGTCAGTCACAGGCATTTTTTTTACCCTCAGTAGAGGGACGGTATGTTGGAAGAGTTCCAAGATAGATACAGTGGCATACTAGACGATAAAGGCTTGATACATCGCTACCAAAGATGCTAACAAAGATCCAGTCTTGGTGTATATTACTTCATGAGATGAGCTTCGTTCCTACCATTGTGTGACAATGGAGTTGTGGCTTATGCCTGGAAACGCCCGTCCCCTCAGTGATCTAAACATATTCTAAGACATTATCACCTGATCATGGAGGTGGATGATCTCCAGGGGATCGAGATTAGGAGAGTAGACTCAGAGGACAACACGGCGGATCCACTCACGAAGGCCTTTTCACAGAGAGAGACTTTTAAGGGATGGTTGAGTATGGGATACTACAACCACTGCTATCAGATGGCTCTAATGCAAGTGGGAGATTGTTAGTTATATGTATGCCCTAGAGGCCATTGCTGTACATGAGATGTATATTGTAGTGGATGCTTGGACATATATAGGGAGGACTTTCTTGCTCGACATGATAGTATGCTATCTGGTTACTCTTTATCTTAACATGTACACAGATTGTCTCTCTATTACATGTTGGTAAAGCCCTTAGGATGTGTAATTGACTACCAGGACTAAGATGCAGATCATACTAGTAGGGCCATGGTAGTCCATAAGTTCATCCTTTAATGTCCCTAGTTATGGGTGTATCGAGATGGGGCATCGATATACCAGAGTAGACTAGCGTGAACTTTCTCGACCCATATAGATGGACGATGAATGATCCCATATCCATTGGTGCTTGACATCTGAGATGGTATACGGGTGCTCAGTTGGGACTGGGTTGGAGGGTTCCTAGGCACTCTCAAGAGGTCTCACAAGGCATCAACCATGCCAATTTCAAATTTTACGGTGCCGAGAAACCCTAGACTAGATCGTTAACTAGAATTTTAGGCGACAAAGTGAAACTAGTTAACTACTTAACTAAAAGAAAGATGCTACAACCTTTGTAGATCCGGTTCTCCACTTCCTTAGATCCACGTAGACGTCCTCTCGCTGTCCGTCTCGAATCTCGGACTCAAGCATCGGCTTCATCGGAGAAATGGGCGGGCAAGGTCGTCGGCTTCGAGCCGAAGATGATCTACGTCGAGGTTACACAAGATCAAGCTCCAACTTCACCAAGTTGTGAAACTTGTGAAGTAAACACCCTATACTACTTGGCAAGAGGTATAGGATGAAGAAATAGGAGGTGGGTTCACTTTAGAATTGGATTTCTCACTCAATTGCTCAAGTTGCCATTGATGAAGGCAAGGTTTTTCTTGAAGAAGAAGAAGGAGAAGATGAAGAATATCATAAGTCTGTTATTTAAAAAAGAAACTAATATGAATACTTATCATATCCTAACCATAGTCAAGTGTAGAGAGTAAACTAGGGTTAATTAGAATGGTTAGGGTTAAGGATGAGATAAGAATGGTGGACTTGTTCAAAGCTTCAAAAAGCTTCAACATACAAACAAAATAAGCCACCATTCTCATTTATTTTCCAAAATGAATAAATAAATAAATAAGTAAATAAACAAAGCCCTAACCATTCATATAACCATGGTTTAATCTTTACACAAACCCAAGTGAGCAAGTATCATCAAACATGATACAAACAAAATAAGCCACCATTCTCATTTATTTTCCAAAATGAATAAATAAATAAATAAGGCCCTAACCATTCATATAACCATGGTTTAATCTTTACACAAACCCAAGTGAGCAAGTATCATCAAACATGATACAAACAAGTGCACAAAAATATATCACATATACAATGTGCATCAAGTGAGAAAATCCCTATTAAAATGAACCAATACTAGTTAATGCAAAGTAATATATCAAATATATAATTATACATTAAATAATTAAATCAACACTTGATTCAATGATCCGGTCATGTCGCACATAACCGACTAGTATACAATGTATCGATTTATCGAATCAATGATTCGATAACTAGGTTATATCGCATACAACCAATCGAAACATTCATCGCGAGAATGGAATACGGTATCACATACACGCATTATTCTCGGTCCTGCACATATCTCATATGCGCTCCTATCTCGTTTCGCTTGAGCCAGGAAACCTCTGTGTAGGACTCTAAAGACTCGTCAATACGCCGGTAGCAGATGATGATCATATCAATCACCCACAAGCCGCAAGCGGTCTGCTAAACGTAACAGCCACCCGGGTATTGAGCGATCAGAATATTTACGAGCTAGCCTGCTCACACTCCTGTGAATCCAATCAGTAACACTTACCGTACAGTCCGGTCTGTTCGTCTGATATGTCGCATATCAAGTCTAGGGGTGGTAAACGTCAGACCCCAATAACCGATAAGTCGTGCCGATGTGAGGCTCATAACGGGTTGAGAAACTACTGGTAACACTTACCAGCAAATCTCTGATCAGCCCTGGCCAGGGACTTCCCTGTTACGGCCAATCGAGCACAGCGCAACATCAACCCCCAATACCAGGAGAGACGAAACCGCTCCTATCGCTCATTGCCTCCATGTGACTCGGGACTTTACCCAAAGACCACCGTTTTGCATGCCCTCATGGACGTGGTAAGGTGGAGATCAAAGCACAGTGGGAATCACACAAGACTCTATGACGATCTCGGGTCTACAGACTAACCTGCACAAGTGTCACCTGAGAACTGCCATCTGACATGAGGTATAATACCATCTGGGAGTTCTCGGCGAGTCCGTCCAGTGTACCCAGTCTCCACTGAGCACCCGTATACCATCTCTGATGTCAAACACCAATGGATATGGGATCATCCATCGCCCATCTCATAGGCCGAGAAGCATATACGCTAGTCTACACTGGTATATCGATGCCCCGTCTCGATACACCCACGACTAGGGACCTTGAAGGATGTATCTATGGACTACCATGTCCCCACTAGTATGATCTGCATCACAGTCCAGGTAGTCAAGTACACATCCTAAGGGCTTTACCAACATGTAACTATAAGACAGTGCAAAGAGACAAGTGTACATGTTAAGATAAAGAGTAACCAGATAGCATACTATCATATCGAGCAAGAAAGTCATCTCTATATATGTCCAAGCATCCAATATAATATACATCATCAGTACAATACTGGCCTCTAGGGCATACATACAACTAACAATCTCCCACTTGCACTAGGGCCAGCTGCTGTAGTATCGCATACCGAGCATCCCGAAGAGTCTCTCAAACTATATCTGGGGAATGGCCTTCGTGAGTGGATCCACCGTGTTGTTCTTCGTGTCAACTCTCCTGACCTCGATCTCCCGGCGATCAACTATCTCCCGGATCAGGTGATACCGCCTCAGAATATGCCTGGATCACTGATGGGACCTGGGTTCCTTGGCTAAAGCCACCGCTCCATTGTTATCGCAATACAAAGGTATTGGATGCTCAATGGATGGAACCACTCCAAGTTCAATAATGAACTTCTTGATCCAGACAGCCTCTTTAGCAGCATCGTTGGCAGCGATGTATTCAGCCTCCATCGTCGAGTCTGCCACGGTTTCCTGCTTGGAACTCTTCCAGCTTACCGCCCCTTCGTAAAGGGTAAAGACAAATCCCGACTACGACTTAGAGTCGTCCTTATCACTCTGGAAGCTCGAATCGGTAAAGGACTCCACTTGGAGTTCTCCGTTACCATACACCAAGAGCATCTCTTTAGTCCTTCGTAAGTACTTGAGAATGCTCTTCACAGCTGTCCAGTGACTCTCTCCAGGATCAGCTTGATACCTGCTCACTACACTTAGTGAGTATGCTACATCGGGTCTGGTACATAGCATCGCGTACATGATAGAGCCTACAGCCGAAGCAGCATGCGAGCTCTCTCCAAATCAGTCTTGGGAGACATCTCTTTGGAGAGAGTGACTCCAGCGATCGTGGGCAAGTTCCCACGCTTGGATTCTTCCATACTAAACCTTTTTAGTATGGTGTCAATGTACCTGGATTGGGACAATCCCAAAATCCGTTTGGATCTATCTCTATAGATCCTTATTCCCAATATGCAGGAGGCATCACCAAGATCTTTCATTGAGAATCTTTGTGATAAGAAGAGCTTGACCGATTGCAGCATAGGAATATCATTTCTTATCAAGAGTATGTCGTCCACGTACAATACGAGGAAGACAACCTTACTCTCTGCTACCTTCTTGTAGATACAAGGTTCATCTAGGTTTTTAACGAAATCAAACTCTTTGATAACGACGTCAAAGCAGATGTTCCAACTCCGCGATGCATGCTTTAATCCATAAATGGATTTAAGCAGCTTGCACACCTTCCCGCTGCTCCCACAGTCTACGAAGCCCTCTGGCTGAGTCATGTACACGCACTCTTCTAAATCACCATTTAGAAAGGCGGTCTTAACATCCATTTGCCAGATTTCGTAGTCATGATATGCAGCGATGGCAAGCATGATCCGAATGGATTTAAGCATAGCCACTGGAGAAAAGGTTTCGTCATAGTCCACACCTGGTCTTTGACGAAAACCTTTTGCAACAAGTCTAGCTTTGAAAGTCTCCACTTTCCCATCTACACCAAGTTTTTTCTTGAAGATCCACTTGCTCCCAATGGGTTTTACCCCTTTAGGAGCCACTTCCAAAGTCCATACTTTGTTGGTGTACATGGATTCCATCTCGGACCGCATTGCATCCAGCCATTTCACAGAGTCACCACTCGTGATGGCCTGCTTGAAACTAGTTGGGTCATCATCCTCCATGATGCAATCCTCACTCCCACCATCCATGAGAAAACCGTAGTATCTCTCAGGTTGGCGAGGAACCCTACTAGATCGGCGGAGAGGCTGAGGTTCATTGGGAGCTCCTGAATCTTCTGGTTCCACTAAATCTTCAGTTACGGTTTGTGTATCTGGAACTCTTCCAGCTCTACCACTTTGCCACTAATTTCTTTTTCAAGGAATTCCTTTTCTAAAAAGGTGGCATGTCGAGAAACAAACACTTTTTGTTCCTCTGCATGGTAGAAAAGATAACCATGTGAATGTTTGGGATATCCCACAAACTTGCATAGAACTGACCGTGCCTCGAGTTTGTCCGGATTTTGCCTTTTGACATAGGCCGGGCAACCCCATATCTTAACTCGTTTAAGACATGGTCTCTTCCCACTCCATATCTCATATGGTGTGGTAGGTACAGATTTAGTTGGAACTTGATTCAATAGGTATGCTGCTGTTTCCAGCGCATATCCCCAGAAGGAAATAGGTAACTCAGCTGTGCTCATCATAGAGCGCACCATATCTAATAGGGTGCGGTTCCTCTGTTCTGATACACCGTTGTGCTGTGGTGTATATGGAGGAGTCAGCTGAGAGAGAATCCCATTCTCTTTTAGGAAGTCCAGGAATTCATTGCTTAAGTATTCACCTCCTCGATCAGATCGTAGGATTTTAATACGTTTTCCGGTTTGGTTCTCAACTTCTTGCTTATATTCTCTAAATTTCTCAAAAGCTTCTGATTTGTGTTTCATCAGAAACACATACCCGAACCTAGAGAGATCGTCAGTGAATGTAATGAAGTATGAAGAACCATCCCTGGCATGTGTAGACATAGGACCGCATACATCACTATGTATCAGTCCTAAGAGTTCAGTAACTCTTTCTCCGTGTCCTGTAAACGGAGTTTTGGTCATCTTTCCTTTTAGACATGACTGGCAAGTGTTATAAGATGAAAATTCAAACGGATTTAAATATCCATCTTTATGCAACTTAGCTAGTCGTGTCGCTTTGATGTGACCCAGTCTATAATGCCATAAGAAGAATTCGTTCAGTTCAGAACTCTTCCTCTTGTGTGTGTTTGTTATGCTCAGAACTGTTGATTCATTTAGAATATAAATGGCATTGCACAGCGTGCCTGATCCAACCAACTTTTGGTTACGGAGAATGTTCATAACATTATCCTGGAATACAAAATTATATCCCTCCTTACTCAACAAAGAAACCGATATAATGTTGCATATCAGGTTCGGCATGTAATAGCATTCGTTCAGAACCAATGTATTACCAGTTGGTAATCTAAGGTGATATTCCCCGATAGTCTTAGCTGCAACTATTGCACCATTTCCAACTCTAATGTCTTTATCACCTTCTCCAAGTTCTCTACCTTTCCTGAGCCCATGTAACTGATTACATATATGGGATCCTGACCCGGTATCTAATACCCAGGACGTAGAGAAAATGGAGAAACAGTTCTCTGTAACGAACACACCCGAAGAAAATGCATCAACATGTACTTTTTTCATTCGGGTGGCATGGGAATCCTGGTATTCCCCTATGTCCTGTTCATTCCCATAACTCTTATAAGAAAGAACGGAACCAACGTTCCCCAGCACAGTAAAACATGCGGGTTCAGTCAATACATCCATATTATTATCTTTATTAGGGCATGACATGGTCGCTACCTGGAGAGAGAGAGAAGAAAACAGTTTAGCGTATGCTCTTGCAAGATCAGATTGGTTATTATCTTATCTAATCAGGATGGCTCCCACTGGTTTTTATCAAATCTTTTTTCAAACCCTAAAAGGAAAGACTAGCCGGGATTAATTACACACTACAAGTTCGCCAATCTTTCAGCCAGGCCAGTGTCGGTACTTTGAGGGAGGTCCCCCGTGCTTTCGCACGAACCTAATTAATGTAAACCTCGTTTTTCCAGAGGCGTAACCCCATTGACACCTTTCTAGTCACCTACTTGATCGGCTAATTGTAATGCGTAAAACTCTCCCAGGAGTAACTCTTACTCCCAGTGAGTATCGGGATCCAACTATCTCATAGAAGGTATGCAATCTCATTGCAAATTTCAACACTTGAAATTCCCGATAATATTTTGCCCCTAGCGTCCTATGACCTTGACAAAGGCCAACAAATCATAGTCTGCTAGTCAAGTTCAACCCATAATTTCTTGATTGAATCAAACCCACCCGCACGGCCCTTGACAAAGGCCAACAAGGTCGTACGACTACCCTGAAACAATCTGCATCACATGCATAAGCAGATAAGTACTATTCAGCTACCGTACACTACGCCTTGACAAAGGCCAACAAACGCAGCACGAATACTAAACAGGACTTATCTGAAATGACGGAGGGCTACGACAGGTTTTTCTGAAAACCAATTGCGTAATGAACTTGATATCGTTGTAGAATCAAATGAAGTTTTGAAATGGAGTGATTTTGAGGCTTTTCTAGTTTTGCTAAAGGGGTCACTCCCGGTGAAGGAATCGTCGGCCCTTTCTTCGTCGAATGAGGTGCGGGATATATCATATATATCGCTGTGCAAAGCAAAAATCAAAAACAATCAAAAGCAAACCGAGTGTGTAGCATCTGCCAGTTATTGCTAAAGGAGTCACTCCCGGTGAAGGGATCTCGGTCCTTTCCTCATCGAATAAGGTGCAGGATATATCATATATACCGCTATGCAAAGCAAGAACTGTAGCTACCTGTTTTGTTTAAAATTTGATTCTACAACATCTTAGGTTTCTTTTCTTTCATTAATCACATTAATGAAGTCCCATCATTTAAGTCACCTAAACATCACAGATAAATACGACGTACACTTATGCCATCCGCATTCGCCTGAATGTCCCCTCGTGCACCGTTAGGTTAGGTAACTAACGACAGAGCAGGGCAGGGCTAGTACGGGTGAAAAACATAAGTAACGTCTATATAATATATCATATATACTATATACTGTATCTATCACAGAACATCACATGATCACATCACAGATATCGCAGCAGAAAATATCATATGAAATATTGGATATACTAGGACGTCCGTGTTTTTAATACGAGCCAGTATAAAACACGGATTCCACGGTCGTGATGAATAGCCAATCCCACACCCCTAGACCCCTACGAGAGCGGTAAGCAACCCTACCAATTCTAGGGTTAGGAGATCCGGACTCGACTCCTTGAGATGGTCTCCCACTGGACCCTAGAACCCGGTTACTTGTGCTCCCCTCCTTGGGTCTATCCTAATGCGGAAAAGTAAATAATATACAAAGGGTGACAACTTCCGCAACCTGGAAGTGCCCCAATAAAAGAATATTACATACAAGTTTTTACATGAATGAAAATGAAAAAACACCCATCTCACATAAAAACCCCCGGCTATTCAAACACGACGATCCAATATAACATATCCAGTAACACATAACATCACATGTCATCGACGTAGGTAAGTATGCATACCCCAATTGTCATTGATGTATAGCAACGAAACCGGCGATATCGTTATACTACACTTACGGTCACAGAAAAGAAAGTGTAAAACTACAACAATTGGAATCCGCAACCACTTTAGACATCACTTGCCTAATCAAATGAAATACTTAGACATCACATGCCTAACAATTATAAACCCCGCATTTTAGTCTCATCATCGAAAACTCTTTTCAATATCAAGTGAGACTAAAATGCTAGATTTATAACATTCATTCAGTTATCTCATAACTGTTTGTGAATTCCAATTATTGTATCCCATTACGGATAAATAGAGAATATTAAACTTTCCGATCGAACATTCAAAAACCCAAGTTTTCCGAAACCGATCAACACATGAAATAAGTTCAAAGATATTCACTTCATGCCTCAGTACCAACGGTCCAGCCGTAGAAGGGTCAAGCCAACGCCTCACATGTGGCACGCCGTACTGCCCCAAACCCGAAGGTTCAAAGTGTTGCGCCACGGCAGCGTCCCGGCCGTCTATCCGAGGCCAAAATGCGGAATCAAAATTTTCTTAACTTTTAAACTGGCGCTACCATGGACAATATACCCGGATTGTAACCATTAACCGATACTAGCTAACAAGAGAAAGGGTGAGAGATATACCGAGTGATCCGAGTCCTCCGGTCTTCTCGTCGTCGTCCCGATCTCCCGCGGAAACTCCGGTCGTCGCCTCCTTGCCGGAAGGGCACCACATCGTCTGTATCTATTACGGGCTCCCGCCTCAATACCGAGACAACTCGGGCACGAAGTTGGCTAGCCGACGCGCCCAAGATTTGCTGTAGAATGTAGTGTAAAATCTCTTTGCCTCATGTGGTTGGTGAAGTTGCCTTGATGGAGGAATCAACAAGATATGAACTTGGGGATTTTTGTGGCAATGGAAAAATGATATGAATGAATAATTTTCCCCACACCCTCACAAAATGAAATGAACCTCTCATTTTCTCTCTTCTTCAAATTGTAGCCGGCCAATATCAAGTGGGAAATGGTGGGAGGAATCAACTAAGGGAGGTGAGTGTAGGATAAAGAGAATGGTGACCATATCATAAAGCAAAGAAACATCAACCATACTTAATTCACATCAAACCCATATCCTTTCTTATCACAATTAAAGCACCATCATGGATGAAAGATGCTAAACATATCATAATGAATATATATGCAAGAAACCCCCTCCACAAATGTTATTTGCACAATTGCAAATAACCCCCTCCATCGGAAAAGTCCGGCCGGGAAAGAACAAAGGAAAACCGGCCGGAACGGAATGCAAACTGGCAACTCCAGAAAACTGGTCCCGTGATAAATTACAGGAAAAACCCGATACTGTGCATACACACCCGCATCTGTATTCCGTCTGGATACAAATGCAAAGAGACAAAATCTACACTGTACTAAACTAGGATCCGGCTTAAACCAAAGCCGGCTAGTAATGTTCGCCCGATCCTGTTCCATGCAATACCGCACGAATCTGATCGAACCCTGCCATATAACTATACGGCCTCTAGTACAAACCGTCCGATCCTGATCCGTGCAATACCGCACGTATCTGATCGGACCCTGCCATATCTCCATACGGCCTCTACAGCGTTTCGCCCGAAAGCTTCAGTAACTGAAAGTGTGGTGGACTCTAAAGACTCGTCAATACTATGGCTGTGGATTTAACCACTAGCACGTCAGAGGTATTAGCCAATACGTGACGGGCCACCGGCTATTGACCAAAAGGGACGTCGATGAGCGAACTCATCCTGACACCCTACTGAGCCTGTCAGTGACAATATCCGTACAGTCCGGTTCGTTCGTCTATGAGCATCGCATGGCGGGCCTAGGGGGTTGGTAAAAGTTAGACCCCCAAAGGCGGTACAAGTCGTGTCGGAGTGTAGCCCAGAACGCCCTGAGATACTACTGGAATACCAACCAGCAAATCTCCTGCCTCGGCCGAGGGCTTTGCGTAATGGCTCTCCTAGACACAGCGCGACCTCACCCCCAATACCGGGAGAGACGAACCCCTGAAGATCCGCTCACTGCCTCCATGTGGCTCGGGACTGTACCCAACTAAAACCTGTTTGCACGACTCCTTTGAGCCGTGGTTGGGTAGTAATCAAAGCACAGTAGGAACTCACACGAGACAAATGACGATCTCCGGTCGATGAACTAACCTGTACACATGTCACCAGGGAACTGCTATCTGACGTTTGGTATAATCCCAACTAGCAGGTTCCCGGCGAGTCCTGTCCGGTGTACTCATAACCTAATGAGCACCTGTATACATCTTAGGTGAACCAACTGACACCAGTGGCTTGTGAGATCGGCCACCGCCCCTCGTCGGGGTCTCGACTGTATACACTAGTCTACTAATGGAGTATCGATGCCCAGTCTCGAAACTCCCACGACTAGGGACCTTTTAAGGATGTGCTTATAGACCCCAGCTCTCACGTATATGATCGCCATCATACTGCTGGCAGTCAAGCAAGAATCCTAGGGGCTCTATCAGCGTGCAATAGCGACCTGTAAGGTCACCTGAAGAAGTACACGATGATAAAGGTAAACCAGATAGCATACTATCATCTCGAGCAAGACTGTCCTACCGGGATGGGTCCTCCCTTAATCATTGCAATCACGTGCCTGTGATCCAATATTTGACTCTGAGGGCACTATCTCCAACAATCTCCCACTTGCACTCAAGGCTAATTATTGCGATGTCGCATACTCACAGCCCGTGTGATACCGAACACCCAACTCCTCTACTAGTCAGTCACACAAAGCCTGTTTGCGAAACTATTGCGTTCGAGGAAAAGCCTCAGTGAGTGGATCCGCCTAGATGTTTCGTTCTATGTCTCTTTATATCTCAAGTTCGCAGAGAAAGCCATCTCCCGAAATGAGCAATACCTGTCTTAGAATGTCTGGATGTCTGATGGGACCTAGCTCATAAATGAACTCCAAATCCAAACTTCTTAGACTGTATCGTCAACTGAACTTAATCAGTATCCTGCGCCATGCCTCCTTCAGTATTGCCTTGGATCACCTGTCCAAAATACTGCCCCTCGTCAGAGGGAAAACTATAACTCTGACAACCTCCTTGTCGTCCGGGTCACCTTGGAAGCCTGGAATGATAACCGTCTCCTAAAAGAGGCTGTCATTATCACATCCCTAGAACATCAACTTATGTTCTAAAACTGCTTCCGACTATTTCTCCAGGATTGGATTAATATCAGCTTATTGCAGCTACTGCAAGAACAACATCTGGTGTGGTACTTGACATCTCATGATTGACTCAATTGCCTAAGCAAGTGATCTGTCAATCATGCGTATCCCTCTCCCCTTTAGTCTGTAAGACACCTTTAGAGAGGGTGACTCCATTACCTGCAGGTGTACTACCGTGCCAGGAGTCGTCCATTCTAAATACTCATAGAATGCTGTCAAGGTACCCAGATTAGAAAACTACCCAAATCTAGATCTAAAACTATAGATCTAGTAACCAGAATGTCTGATATAATATCCAAGTCCTGTGTGGAGAAAACACTGTGTGACAACCAAAATATAACCGATCGTAGTATAGGAACATCACTTCCTACTCTGTGTATGTCATCTAAAACCAGGACATCACACCCTACTACCTTCTTAACAGATCCATCCCCTATTCTGATGACGTCAAACCTATGACTGTCACATCAGAAATAGATGATCTATCTCCGCTATATCTGCTTTAGTCTATAGACATAAGCCTGATGTCCACCAATGCTTCCGCTGCTCCCACTGACTACGACAACCCTCTGGCAGAGTCATATAGACGTGCACTTCTAAAGCTAGTTTAGAACGACGCTATACTCATCCTCCTGCCGGGTCTCGCAGCCTGGAACAACAACAATGGCAAGTGTGGGTAAACAAGAACTTCCCTGTCACCGTCCTTGAGACTACCGGAGTACCCCTCGGGTGCCTGAAGTTACCCACCTTATCTGCGGAGTGGCCAATAGAATGTCAAATCAGATTGAATCTTTAGGTTCCTTATCAAATCTTCAGTAATCGTTTGCGGTTCTGGAATCGCTTCCAGTTCTACCAAACTCCCACTACTGTTTTCTGAAAAATAACCATTTCTTTTTAAAATGTGGCGAGTTAAGAACAATATCACTATTGATCTTCCAGATGGTAGAAAGTCAACCCTAGTCTTAGCCTGGGTCAACCCACAAACAGCCATTACAGAAACGTGCCTTGAGTTGTCCAGTGTCTGGTTTTAATCATAAGCCGGACAACTCACCGTACCTTAACATCGTTAAGGTATGAACTATTCTATATCCAATATAGAACCAGAGGCACTGATTTAAATGAACCAGATTCAAATCATGCAGCTATCTCCAGTGCATGTCAACTAAATGGAAGGAGGCCGATTAGCGTTACTCAACTTAGGAATGCTTCCAATTATGAGTAACCTGAAAGAGAAGCAAGTTCTCATTACTATCAACTGAATACCATACACAAGTATCTACATCTTCGATCACCTTGAAGAATCCCGATACTTGCAATACCTGGTTTTCTACTCTATTCTTATACCAATAACTCCTCAAAACTCAGACCCTGTGTTTCTACGAAACACATGTCTAAGAATTAGAGTAGTTAAAAGTAAACAGAATATAGTATGAGGACCAACCCCACTGTCCTAATGGACACTGGACAATATACAATACTCTGTATTAGTCCCTGAGTCTAACAACTCATTCACTGTGTGTCGTAGGTTGAAAACTGTACTATGGTTAAGAAGAATTACACCGCTGTTCAATGCTCCTTACCTAACCATCCAGTGATATAGGTAAATGTCATCGACATAATATCAAAAGGTATATCTCACTCTATAAAAATAGACGTACAGATATATCAATTTGAAATTGGTGCATAACAACGGATATTCAAAACCAAATATTTGCCGACCGGCAAACAGCCCAGGTGATATCCTCAAATATCACCGATTACAACGAATCCCGATATAATGAGGATGATCACCCTATTCCCAATAACTTACTCCCACTCATCATCTGTAAAACCATACAGATGTGAGAATCAAACCTGGTAAATACATACACTGGAGCAAGTGTCTAATCAGGAAATCAGTTTTTCTTTTAACAGTACACAGTTGAACTGAAACATTGAAATGTTTCGATAGGGTATCCTGGTATTCCTAGTAATGCATCTACCATTATCCAGATTCACAACTATAACCGTATAATTCTTTGCCACCTATCCAAATCCCTTTATATGTCTTTAGTCATTACCTTCTGCACACCCCTTTAGGCCAATTGGTTTTCTTCCCTCCCTACCGTTCGGCACCAGCCTATGGTTTGGAAGAAGACTATCCAATAAGCATAATGGGTGTACTGTCCTAATCCTAGGAGCACTCGCAATGCGAGAGAAGGTGAAGAGAAAAGACAACCGAATAAACCGTATTCCTATTTCTCCTGGACCAGAATCCATCCCCGAACTGGAACAAGTTCCTTTCGAGTTCGTATATAACCATACGATGGAGTATCCAAAAACTTGGGATCTTCGTAGTGATACGGAGTGTCCTGGAGAAATACAAAGGTGATTTAGGATTGGCGAAGAAATACTCGGTTTGGTCGTGAATAGCAGTCGCAATTTACTTTGCCCTCTTACTAATCCCTTTCTTTGTCTTAACTTAATACCTTCTGCACACCATCGTTATGCTAATTGGTTTTCTTCATTCCCCACCGTTCGGCACCAGCCTAAGGTTTGGAAGAAGACTATCCAATTTGCGTAATAGGTGTGCTATCTCCTAAACCAAGGAGTACTCACAACTTGAGAGAAGGTAAAAGGGAAAAGACAACTGAATAATCCTATCCGTTTTTCTCCAGAACCGGAAACCATCCTCGAATTCCTTCGAGTTCGTATCTAACCATACGATGGTTTTGTGCAATGGAAGTGGACGTTCGTAGTAATACGGGGTGTCCTGGAGAAAAGGGTAAAAGTAGGAGTGGCAATGCGGTTTGCAACTCTAACAATCCAAAAGCCTGTGTTAAGAAGGTTCGGTCAACTTGGTCACTGAGTCATAGTCTAGGGTCGGGTCAATGGTCGCTGCCAAAGAGAGAGAGAGAAAAGAAACACTCAGCGTGCACTCAAACCTAGATCAGAATGGTTGTCACTTTATCTAATCTGGAAACCTCCCACTGTAACCTCAAATTCTTCCCCAAACCTGAAAGAAGAATTAGTCGGAATCACCCGAGGAGTAAACCAACTCATCAGTTGGAATCGGGATCCAACTATCATCACATGATAACTTGACGGAATCCACTCAAGTCACCACACTCCAGAAGGTATGCGCATGCCTGGCAAGTTTCAGTTCTTTTGAAACTCCCGATGTGATTTTTACCCCTAGGACCCAAGTGACCTTGACTGAGCCAACATATCAAAGGATCCTAGTCAAGTTCAACTCGTCATTATCTTGATTGCATTAGACCCACCCGCACGAATCCTTGACTGAGCCAAAATGACCGCACGACTGTCCTAACCAATCTCATATCCATGCAACAGAAAAGCACTACATAGCTACTGAACACTACGCCTCGGCTAAGCACGACATACGCAGCACGAATACTAAGTAATACTAATCTGAAATGACGGAGGGCTACGACTGGTTTTTGGCGAAAAACCTTTAACGTAATGAACTTGATATCGTTGAAGGAACTGCATAGCCTTTTATAAAAAATATAGTGATGAAAACCTTTGCTAAAGAGGTCACTCCCGGTGAAGGGATCTCGGCTCTTTCCCCGTAGAATGAGGTGCAGGATATTCCAACTGAATACCACGATGCAAAGCAAAAGTAATCAGCTATAGTGAAGTTAATGCCCTGACGCAAACTTCTGTCCAAGGGGTCACTCCCGGTGAAGGGATCTCGGCCCTTGCCTCGTCGACTGAGGAGCAGGATATTCCAAATGAATACCACGATGCAAAACAAAAGTGAACGTCCTTGCAATAACAGCTTTTTGAAAAATGTTCCAACAACATCAGAAAAGGTTTGTTTAGCTTGCATTAATCCGAATCAACACAGTCCCATCAAATGATCACACCAATAAAGAACGAAAATATACTGATGTACGTATATGCCATCCGCATTCGCCACTGGGTCCCGTCATCACCCGTTAGGTTAGCTAACTAACGACAGAGCGGGGACTGGACTAGCGCGGATGCAAAACATATACAACATCTACTAATATATATACCAATATATTATATTTCGCTCAAGGCGTGATAAAATGCAACATCACAGAAATATACAGCATCACAGAACAATACAGATATCTGGAAGCCCCGGGTTTCACAGAGCCGCTGCTGAAACCCGACGTTCCCCTGGTCGTGTGGATAGCCTGTGCAATGAAAACCTAGACCCCTACGGGTGCGGCAAGTGACCCGCCAAAACCTGAAGCGAGGCAGCCCCCTTCAGCACCGTGAATGGACCACCCAGCACTTCACGGAATCCGGTAACTTGGGCACCCCTCCTGGTTCAACCTGTACCCCCTACGAGTGCGGCGAATAGCCCGCCAATCCTGGAGTGAAGCCCCCTCCGTCCCAATGCCATGAGATGCGGGCTTGTTGCCCTCCAGAACGCGGCTATCCGTGCACCCCACCGCGGGGCAATCCTAGTACAGAAAGTAAAAATATACATACAACGGGTACATCGAGCGCAACCAGGTCGTGTCCCAAAAGAATAATACAAACAGGCAGTGACGGCAGTCCACATGTCGGACGCTCGCCCCGCAATATCAAATGTACATATAAAACAAAACTGTACTAGCATTTCATCCAGGCTATCCCCCACGAGCGATCCGTAACAACACAGCATAAACATAGAACAACAACGTGAAAAGTCACGTTCGCAAATCCGTCTAACTGGGCTATAGCAGTTAGACAGAATTTACCGATCAAGTGACATTCACGGTCGCAGATATAATGTAAATGCTGTGAACCAATGTGTTTAAAATATCCGATCGATTAAATTTTAACAAGTGGGCCACCAAGTACTACTGTAGCACATCAAGAAATTCTGGGCCCAAAATTAATGTTCCAAAACCCCCCTTTGTGCCGCGGTTCCGCCGCACTATGGTCAGATCACTGTATCGTTTTTCTTCAGTTGCTTTCTGGGATGATTTAAAAATTTTGATTCCGCATTTTGGCTTCGGATAGACGGCCGGGGCGCTGCCGTGGCGCAACATGGTATTAGAGCCATTAACCGATACTAGCTAACAAGAGAAAGGGTGAGAGATATACCGAGTGATCCGAGTCCTCCGGTCTTCTCGTCGTCGTCCCGATCTCCCGCGGAAACTCCGGTCGTCGCCTCCTTGCCGGAAGGGCACCATATCGTCTGTATCTTTTACGGGCTCCCGCCTCAATACCGAGGCAACTCGGGCGCGAAGTTGGCTAGCCGACGCGCCCAAGATTTGCTGTAGAATGTAGTGTAAAATCTCTTTGCCTCATGTGGTTGGTGAAGTTGCCTTGATGGAGGAATCAACAAGATATGAACTTGGGGATTTTTGTGGCAATGGAAAAATGATATGAATGAATAATTTTTCCCACACCCTCACAAAATGAAATGAACCTCTCATTTTCTCTCTTCTTCAAATTGTGGCCGGCCAATATCAAGTGGGAAATGGTGGGAGGAATCAACTAAGGGAGGTGAGTGTAGGATAAAGAGAATGGTGACCATATCATAAAGCAAAGAAACATCAACCATACTTAATTCACATCAAACCCATATCCTTTCTTATCACAATTAAAGCACCATCATGGATGAAAGATGCTAAACATATCATAATGAATATATATGCAAGAAACCCCCTCCACAAATGTTATTTGCACAATTGCAAATAACCCCCTCCATCGGAAAAGTCCGGCCGGGAAAGAACAAAGGAAAACCGGCCGGAACGGAATGCAAACTGGCAACTCCAGAAAACTGGTCCCGTGATAAATTACAGGAAAACCCCGATACTGTGCATACACACCCGCATCTGTATTCCGTCCGGATACAAATGCAAAGAGACAAAATCTACACTATACTAAACTAGGATCCGGCTTAAACCAAAGCCGGCTAGTAATGTTCGCCCGATCCTGATCCGTGCAATACCGCACGAATCTGATCGAACCCTGCCATATAACTATACGGCCTCTAGTACAAACCGTCCGATCCTGATCTGTGCAATACCGCACGTATCAGATCGGACCCTGCCATATCTCCATACGGCCTCTACAGCGTTTCGCCCGAAATCTTGAGTAACTGAAAGTGTGGTGGACTCTAAAGACTCGTCAATACTATGGCTGTGGATTTAACCACTAGCACGTCAGAGGTATTAGCCAATACGTGACGGGCCACCAGCTATTCACCAAAAGGGACGTCGATGAGCGAACTCATCCTGACACCCTACTGAGCCTGTCAGTGACAATATCCGTACAGTCCGGTCCGTTCGTCTATGAGCATCGCATGGCGGGCCTAGGGGGTTGGTAAAAGTCAGACCCCCAAAGGCGGTACAAGTCGTGTCGGAGTGTAGCCCAGAACGCCCTGAGATACTACTGGAATACCTACCAGCAAATCTCCTGCCTCGGCCGAGGGCTTTGCGTAATGGCTCTCCTAGACACAGCGCGACCTCACCCCCAATACTGGGAGAGACGAACCTCTGAAGATCCGCTCACTGCCTCCATGTGGCTCGGGACTGTACCCAACTAAAACCTGTTTGCACGACTCCTTTGAGCCGTGGTTGGGTAGTAATCAAAGCACAGTGGGAACTCACACGAGACAAATGACGATCTCAGGTCGATGAACTAACCTGTACACATGTCACCAGGGAACTGCTATCTGACGTTTGGTATAATCCCAACTAGCAGGTTCCCGACGAGTCCTGTCCGGTGTACTTATAACCTAATGAGCACCTGTATACATCTTAGGTGAACCAACTGACACCAGTGGCTTGTGAGACCGGCCACCGCCCCTCGTCGGGGTCTCGACTGTATACACTAGTCTACTAATTGAGTATCGATGCCCAGTCTCGAAACTCCCACGACTAGGGACCTTTTAAGGATGTGCTTATAGACCCCAGCTCTCACGTATATGATCGCCATCATACTGCTGGCAGTCAAGCAAGAATCCTAGGGGCTCTATCAGCGTGCAATAGCGACCTGTAAGGTCACCTGAAGCAGTACACGATGATAAAGGTAAACCAGATAGCATACTATCATCTCGAGTAAGACTGTCCTACCGGGATGGGTCCTCCCTCAATCATTGCAATCACGTGCCTGTGATCCAATAATTGACTCTGAGGGCACTATCTCCAACACAAAGGGCAGTTCAAGACGGTCACATAATCGAGTTAAGGTTTGTTGTCTTCTAGAGGGACTATCGCGTTATTTGCACTACTTAGAACGTCATTAAACTACGGAAAAGTGCAACAATTGGAAATTTCCCGGCAGGGGAAAGATGGGTATTTACATCCGGTCGAACCTTTTAACATATTCTAAAATATCCGGAAAAACCACATGACAAAACTTGATAATCCAATCGAAACGACGATTTTTCAATGCAACCCCAGAACACCCAACTGTTGAGTCAAATTAAAAATTCCCATAAAACTCAGCATAATAAAATAGGAATTACTGTGCAAATTTGGAAGCCTTACGTCAGAAGATGGCCGCGGAACCGCCGCAGAAGCTTGGCTTCTGCCGCGGTTCCGCCGCACTTTAGACTCTTCGTGTGGAAAATTTTGCACCGTAATTCTTATATTTCCCTGCTGAATTTTTTAAGCATTTTTAATCTGGAAAAAACCCAGTTTTTACAAAAAGTCCAGAGAGCACTTGGGTTTTTAGGGTTTCGGTTCGATCGGGTTTCAAACGTCGTCTACACATCGCCTAAGGCTCTAGCTAGGCTCTGATACCACTGGAGGGTTCTTAGGCACTCTCAAGAGGTCTCACAAGGCATCAACCATGCCAATTTCAAATTTTACGGTGCCGAGAAACCCTAGACTAGATCGTTAACTAGAATTTTAGGCGACAAAGTGAAACTAGTTAACTACTTAACTAAAAGAAAGATGCTACAACCTTTGTAGATCCGGTTCTCTACTTCCTTAGCTCCACGAAGACGTCCTCTCGCTGTCCGTCTCGAATCCCGGACTCAAGCATCGGCTTCATCGGAGAAATGGGCGGGCAAGGTCGTCGGCTTCGTGCCGAAGATGATCTACGTCGAGGTTACACAAGATCAAGCTCCAACTTCACCAAGTTGTGAAACTTGTGAAGTAAACACCCTATACTACTTGGCAAGAGGTAGAGGATGAAGAAATAGGTGGTGGGTTCACTTTAGAATTGGATTTCTCACTCAATTGCTCAAGTTGCCATTGATGAAGGCAAGGTTTTTCTTGAAGAAGAAGAAGGAGAAGATGAAGAATATGATAAGTCTCTTATTTAAAAAAGAAACTAATATGAATACTTATCATATCCTAACCATAGTCAAGTGTAGAGAGTAAACTAGGGTTAATTAGAATGGTTTGGGTTAAGGATGAGATAAGAATGGTGGACTTGTTCAAAGCTTCAAGAAGCTTCAACATGCAAACAAAATAAGCCACCATTCTCATTTATTTTCCAAAATGAATAAATAAATAAATAAGTAAATAAACAAAGCCCTAACCATTCATATAACCATGGTTTAATCTTTACACAAACCCAAGTGAGCAAGTATCATCAAACATGATACAAACAAAATAAGCCACCATTCTCATTTATTTTCCAAAATGAATAAATAAATAAATAAGGCCCTAACCATTCATATAACCATGGTTTAATCTTTACACAAACCCAAGTGAGCAAGTATCATCAAACATGATACAAACAAGTGCACAAAAATATATCACATATACAATGTGCATCAAGTGAGAAAATCCCTTTTAAAATGAACCAATACTAGTTAATGCAAAGTAATATATCAAATATATAATTACACATTAAATCATTAAATCAACACTTGATTCAATGATCCGGTCATGTCGCACATAACCGACTAGTATACAATGTATCGATTTATCGAATCAATGATTCGATAACTAGGTTATATCGCATACAACCAATCGAAACATTCATCGCGAGAATGGAATACGGTATCACATACACGCATTATTCTCGGTCCTGCACATATCTCATATGCGCTCCTATCTCGTTTCGCTTGAGCCAGGAAACCTCTGTGTAGGACTCTAAAGACTCATCAATACGCCGGTAGCAGATGATGATCATATCAATCACCTACAAGCCGCAAGCGGTTTGCTAAACGTAACGGCCACCCGGGTATTGAGCGATCAGAATATTGACGAGCTAGCCCGCTCACACTCCTGTGAATCCAATCAGTAACACTTACCGTACAGTCCGGTCTGTTCGTCTGATATGTCGCATATCAAGTCTAGGGGTGGTAAACGTCAGACCCCAATAACCGATAAGTCGTGCCGATGTGAGGCTCATAACGGGTCGAGAAACTAATGGTAACACTTACTAGCAAATCTCTGATCAGCCCTGGCCAGGGACTTCCCTATTACGGCCAATCGAGCACAGCGCAACATCAACCCCCAATACCGGGAGAGACGAAACCCCTCCTATCGCTCATTGCCTCCATGTGACTCGGGACTGTACCCAAAGACCACCGTTTTGCACGCCCTCATGGACGTGGTAAGGTGGAGATCAAAGCACAGTGGGAATCACACAAGACTCTATGACGATCTCGGGTCTACAGACTAACCTGCACAAGTGTCACCTGAGAACTGCCATCTGACGTGAGGTATAATACCATCTGGGAGTTCTCGGCGAGTCCGTCCAGTGTACCCAGTCTCCACTGAGCACCCGTATACCATCTCTGATGTCAAACACTAATGGATATGGGATCATCCATCTCCCATCTCATGGGTCGAGAAGCATATACGCTAGTCTACACTGGTATATCGATGCCCTGTCTCGATACACCCACGACTAGGGACCTTGAAGGATGTATCTATGGACTACCATGTCCCCACTAGTATGATCTGCATCACAGTCCAGGTAGTCAAGTACACATCCTAAGGGCTTTACCAACATGTAACTATAAGACAGTGCAAAGAGACAAGTGTACATGTTAAGATAAAGAGTAACCAGATAGCATACTATCATATCGAGCAAGAAAGTCATCTCTATATATGTCCAAGCATCCAATATAATATACATCATCAGTACAATACTGGCCTCTAGGGCATACATACAACTAACATGGGTACACTGGACGGACTCGCCGAAAACACCAAGAAGGTATTATACCTCACGTCAGATGGCAGTTCTCTGGTGACACTGGTACAGGTTGGTCTGTAGACCCGAGATCGTCATAGATTCTTGATTTCCACCTTACTATGCCTAAGAGGGCGTGCAAAACGGTGGTTTTTCGGTACAGTCTCGAGTCATATGGAGGCAATGAGCGAAAGGAGGGGTTTCGTCTCTCCCGGTATTAGGGGTTGATGTTGCGCTGTGCTCGATTGGCCATAATAGGGAAGTCCCTGGCCAGGGCTGGTTTTGAGATTTACTGGTAAGTGTTACCAGTAGTTTCTTGACCCGTTATGAGCCTCACATCGCATGACTTATCGGTTATTGGGGTCTGACGTTTATGAAAGGTTCCTAGACACCATAAAGAGGTCCCATGAGGCATCGGACATGCCATTTCAAAATTTTTGGTGCCGAGAAACCCTAGACTACGGATCGTTGCTAGAAGTTTAGGCGAAAAATAAAGCTAGTTAACACTTAACTACTAGGATACGGAAATTACAACCTTTGTAGATCCGGATGTCCACCTCCACGGCTCCGCAACGATGTCTCCTCGCTGTCCAAGTCGAACTCCGGGCTCAAGCGTCGGCTTCTTCGGAGAAACGGGTGAGCTAGGTCGCCGGCTTCGTGTCAAAGACGATCTACGTCGAGGCATCGCAAGTTCAAGCTCCGACTTCACAAAGTGATGAAATTTGTGAAGAAAACACACTCTACAACTTGGCTAGAGGTAGAGAGTGATGAAATAGGAGATGGGTTCACTTTAGATTTGGATTTTGCTCACTAGATCACAAGTTGCCATTGATGGCATGAAGGTTGCTCACTTGAAGAAGAAGAAGAAGATGAGCTAGAATATTATGATAACTTGAGTTAAATGAATAATAAACTCAATATTTATCATAACTTAACTAAGGTTAAGTGTAGAGAATTAACCATGGTGATTAGAGTGGGTTAGGGTTAAGCAAAATGACAAGAATGGTTGCATAAAGTCAAATGTTCATGAAGCATCTCATAAGAAACAAAACTTGCCACCATTATCATTTATACTTATCCAAATGAATAAAAGAACAAATAAATGAATAAATAAATATGCAAAACCCTAATTATCATAATAACCATGGTTTAATCCTATTCACTTAACCATATGATCAAGTATCATCAAACATGATACAAAAAGTGCACGAAAGCATATCACATATACAATGTGCATCAAGTGAGAAAAATCCGTTTAAAGTGAACCAATACTAGTTAATGCAAAGTAATATATCAAATATATAATTATACATTAAATCATTAAATCAACACTTGATTCAATGATCCGGTCATGTCGCACATAACCGACTAGTATTCAATGCATTGATTTATCGAATCAATGATTCGATAACTAGGTCATATCGAATATAACCATTCGAAACATATATCGCGAAAATGAAATGCGGTATCACATACACGCATTATTCTCGGTCCTGCACATATCTCATATGCGCTCCTATTTCGTTTCGCTTGAACCAGGAAACCTCTGTGTAGGACTCTAAAGACTCGTCAATACGCCGGTAGCAGATGATGATCATATCAAGCACCCACAAGCCGCAAGCGGTCTGCTAAACGTAACGGCCACCCGGGTATTGAGCGATCAGAAGATCGACGAGCTAGCCCGCTCACACTCCTGCGAATCCGACCAGTAACACTTACCGTACAGTCCGGTCTCTTCGTCTGATATGTCGCATATCAAGTCTAGGGGTGGTAAACGTCAGACCCCAATAACCCGATAAGTCGTGCTGATGTGAGGCTCGTAACGGGTCGAGAAACTACTGGTAACACTTACCAGCAAATCTCTGATCAGCCCTGGCCAGGGACTTCCCTGTTACGGCCAATCGAGCACAGCGCAACATCTACCCCCAATACCGGGAGAGACGAAACCCCTCCTATCGCTCATTGCCTCCATGTGACTCGGGACTGTACCCAAAGACCACCGTTTTGCACGCCCTCATGGACGTGGTAAGGTGGAGATCAAAGCACAGTGGGAATCACACAAGACTCTATGACGATCTCGGGTCTACAGACTAACCTGTACAAGTGTCACCTGAGAACTGCCATCTGACGTGAGGTATAATACCATCTGGGAGTTCTCGGCGAGTCCGTCCAGTGTACCCAGTCTCCACTGAGCACCCGTATACCATCTCTGATGTCAAACACCAATGGATATGGGATCATCCATCGCCCATCACATGGGTCGAGAAGCGTATACGCTAGTCTACTCTGGTATATCGATGCCCCGTCTCGATACACCCACGACTAGGGACCTTGAAGGATGTACTTATGGACTACCATGTCCCCACTAGTATGATCTGCATCATAGTCCAGGTAGTCAAGTACAAATCCTAAGGGCTTTACCAACATGTAACTATAAGACAGTATAAAGAGACTAGTGTACATGTTAAGATAAATGGCAACCAGATAGCATACTATCATGTCGAGCAAGAAAGTCATCTCTATATATGTCCAAGCATCCAATATAATATACATAATCTGTACAATACTGGCCTCTAGGGCATACATACAACTAACAATCTCCCACTTGCACTAGGGCCAGCTGCTGTAGTATCTCATACCGAGCATCCCGAAGAGTCTCTCAAATTGTATCTGGGGAATGGCCTTCGTGAGTGGATCCGCCGTGTTGTTCTTCGTGTCAACTCTCCTGACCTCGATCTCCCGGCGATCAACTATCTCCCGGATCAGGTGATACCGCCTCAGAATATGCCTGGATCGCTGATGGGACCTGGGTTCTTTGGCCAAAGCCACCGCTCCATTGTTATCGCAATACAAAGGTATTGGATGCTCAATGGATGGAACCACTCCAAGTTCTGTAATGAACTTCTTGATCCAGACAGCCTCTTTGGCAGCATCGTTGGCAGCGATGTATTCAGCCTCCATCGTCGAGTCTGCCACGGTTTCCTGCTCGGAACTCTTCCAGCTAACCGCCCCTCCGTAAAGGGTAAAGACAAAGCCCGACTGCGACTTAGAGTCGTCCTTATCACTCTGGAAGCTCGAATCGGTAAAGGACTCCACTTGGAGTTCTCCGTTACCATACACCAAGAACATATCTCTAGTCCTTCGCAAGTACTTGAGAATGCTCTTCACAGCTGTCCAGTGACTCTCTCCAGGATCAGCTTGATACCTGCTCACTACACTTAGTGAGTATGCTACATCGGGTCTGGTACATAGCATCGCATACATGATAGAGCCTACTGCCGAAGCATAGGGTATCCCTTGCATGCGAGCTCTCTCCAAATCAGTCTTAGGAGACATCTCTTTGGAGAGAGTGACTCCAGAGATCGTGGGCAAGTTCCCACGCTTGGACTCTTCCATACTAAACCTCTTTAGTATGGTGTCAATGTACCTGGATTGGGACAATCCCAAAATCCGTTTGGATCTATCTCTATAGATCCTGATCCCCAATTGTAAGTGCACGGCGGCGCCCCGGCCGTCAATCCGACGGCCAAATGCGGAAGCGGTGATAAACTTTAATTTTACTTGAACTGGCAAACCGCCGCGCACTAATACCCGGATCGAACCACTAACTAGTCCTAGCTAACAATAAGAAGGGAAAGAGATATACCGACGATCCAAGTCCTCCGGTCTTCTCGTCATCGTCCTGATCTCTTGCGGAATGTCCCGTCTCCTCCTCGTCGCCGGAAGTGCACCACATCGCCTACTTCTTTTACGGGCTCCCACCTCAATGCCGAGGCAACTCGGGCACGAAGCCGGCTACTCGACGTGCCCAAGGTTCGCTGTAGAATATGTAGTACTCAAGTCTCACTTTGGGGTAGTGGAGGTTGCCTTTTGGTGGAGGGATGATACAAGGAGTTTTTCTTGGGAATTTTGGTGAAGAAAAATGATATGGTATCAACCAAAATCACCCCATCAAAAATTGGGACAGCCCCTTTCAAGCTTTGGCCGGCCATGACATGTGAATGGAGAGAATGGAGTGAGAGGGAGAGCAGATCAAATGGGAGCCATTCTCATCTAATACCAAAAAGAGAGAGAGAGAGGAAAGCTATCATGCAAAAGAAATGATAGCAAGGAAAGTCCAACACTCCAACACCAATGATCATTCATCATCAACAACAATCCCAACACTCTACCAACAACCATGACTAAAACCATGATGATAAAGAAAGTCAAGCAATCATGAGTTTATGAAGTCAAAAGATGGGACAAGTATCATGTCATGATAATAAGCAAAGAACCCCCTCCACAAACACTCATTTGCAACAATGCAAATAAGCCCTCCTCCACCAATCTTCGGCCAATGAACGGAACAATGGAAATCGGCCGAAACGGAAAGCAAACTGGCAACTCCAGAAAACTGGTCCCGTAATAAATTACAGGAAAACCCCGATACTGTGCATACACACCCGCATCTGTATTTCGACCGAAATACAAATGCAATGAGACAAAATCTACACTGTACTATACTAGGATCCGGCTTATACCAAAACCGGCTAGTAAAATCCGTTCAATCCTGATCCGTGCAATACCGCACGTATCTGATCGAACCCTGCCATATATCCATACGGCCTATAGTACAAACTGTCTGATCCTGATCCGTGCAATACCGCACGTATCTGATCGGACCTTGCCATATCTCCATACGGCCTCTACAACCTTTCGCCCGAAAGCTGAGTAACTGAATGTGGGGGACTCTAAAGACTCATCAACACCTTGGTTGTGGATTTAACCACTAGCACGTTAGAGGTATAAGCCAATACATAACGGGCTACCAGGTATTGACCAAAAGGGACGTCTGTGAGCGAACTCAGCCTGACTCCCTACTGAGCCTGTCAGTGACAATATCCGTACAGTCCGGTCCGTTCGACTATGAGCATCGCATGGCAGGCCTAGGTGGTTGGTAAAAGTCAGACCCCCAAAAGCGGTACAAGTCGTGTCGGAGTGTAGCCCAGAACACCCTGAGATACTACTGGAATACCTACCAGTAAATCTCCTTGCCTCGGCCGAGGGCTTCGTGTAATGGCTCTCCTAGACACAGCACGACCTCACCCCCAATACCGGGAGAGACGAACCCCTGAAGATACGCTCACTGCCTCCATGTGGCTCGGGACTGTACCCAACTAAAACCTGTTTGCACGACTCCTTTGAGCCGTGGTAGGGTAGTAATCAAAGTACAGTGGGAACTCACACGAGACAAATGACGATCCCCAGGTCGATGAACTAACCTGCACACATGTCACCAGGGAACTGCCATCTGACGTCTGGTATATGACCAACTAGCATGTTCCCGGCGAGTCCTGTCCGGTGTACTCATAACCCAATGAGCACCTGTATACATCTTAGGTGATCCAACTGACACCAGTGGCTTGTGAGACCGGCCACCGCCCCTCGTCGGGGTCTCGACTGTATACACTAGTCTACTATGGAGAATCGATGCCCTGTCTCGAAACTCTCACGACTAGGGACCTTTTAAGGATATGCTTATAGACCCCCAGCTCCCACTTATATGATCGCCCTCATACTGCTGGTGGTCAAGCAAGAATCCTAGGGGCTCTATCAATGTGTAATAGCGACGTGTCAGGTCACTTAAAGCAGTACACGATGATAAAGGTAAACCAGATAGCATACTATCATCTCGAGTAAGACTGTCCTACCGGGATAGGTCATCCATCAATCATTACAATCACGTACCTGTGACCTAATAATTGACTCTGAGGGCACTATCTCCAACACCAATATGCAGGAGGCATCACCAAGATCTTTCATTGAGAATCTTTGTGATAAGAAGAGCTTGACCGATTGCAGCATAGGAATATCATTTCCTATCAAGAGTATGTCGTCCACGTACAATACGAGGAAGACTACCTTACTCTCTGCCACCTTCTTGTAGATACAAGGTTCATCTGGATTTTTGACGAAATCAAACTCTTTGATAACGACGTCAAAGCAGATGTTCCAACTCCGCGATGCTTGCTTTAATCCATAAATGGATTTAAGCAGCTTGCACACCTTCCCGCTGCTCCCACTGTCTACGAAGCCCTCTGGCTGAGTCATGTACACGCACTCTTCTAAATCACCATTTAGAAAGGCGGTCTTAACATCCATTTGCCAGATTTCGTAGTCATGAAAGGCAGCAATGGCAAGCATGATTCGGATGGATTTAAGCATAGCCACTGGAGAAAAGGTTTCGTCATAGTCCACACCTGGTCTTTGACGAAAACCCTTTGCTACAAGTCTAGCTTTGAAAGTCTCCACTTTCCCATCTACACCAAGTTTCTTCTTAAAAATCCACTTGCTCCCAATGGGTTTTACCCCTTCAGGAGCAACTTCCAAAGTCCATACTTTGTTGGTGTACATGGAATCCATCTCGGACCGCATAGCATCCAGCCATTTCACTGAGTCCCCACTCGTGATGGCCTGCTCGAAGCTAGTTGGGTCATCATCCTCCATGATGCAATCCTCGCTCCCACCGTCTATGAGAAAACCGTAGTATCTCTCAGGTTGGCGAGGAACCCTACTAGATCGGCGGAGTGGCTGGGGTTCATCGGGAACTATGGAATCCTCTGGTTCCACCAGATCTTCTGTTGTAGCTTGTGCAGCTGGAACCTCTTCCAGTTCTACCTCATGACCACTAATCTCTTTTTCAAGAAATTCCTTTTCTAAAAAGGTGGCATGCCGAGAAACAAACACTCTTTGTTCCTCAGGGTGGTAGAAGATATACCCTCGCGAATGTTTGGGATATCCAATAAACTTACACAGGATGGACCTTGCCGCGAGTTTGTCCGGATTTTGCGTTTTTACATAGGCCGGACAACCCCATATCTTAACATAATTAAGATATGGTCTCTTTCATTTCCATATCTCATATGGAGTGGTCGGCACGGTTTTGGTGGGAACCATATTCAATAGGTCTGCAACTGTTTCCAGTGCATATCCCCAGAAGGAAATAGGTAACTCAGCTGTGCTCATCATAGAGCGCACCATATCTAATAGGGTGCGGTTCCTCCGTTCTGATACACCGTTGTGCTGTGGTGTATATGGAGGAGTCAGCTGAGAGAGAATCCCATTCTCTTTTAGGAAGTCCAGGAATTCATTGCTTAAGTATTCTCCTCCTCGATAAGATCGTAGGATTTTAATACTTTTTCCGGTTTGGTTCTCAACTTCTTGCTTATATTCCCTAAATTTCTCAAAAGCTTCTGATTTGTGTTTCATCAGGAACACATACCTGAACCTAGAGAGATCGTCAGTGAATGTAATGAAGTATGAAGAACCATCCCTGGCATGTGTAGACATGGGACCGCATACATCACTATGTATTAGTCCTAAGAGTTCGGTAACTCTTTCTCCGTGTCCCGTAAACGGAGTCTTGGTCATCTTGCCTTTGAGACATGACTGGCAAGTGTCATAGGATGAAAATTCAAACGGATTTAAATATCCATCCTTATGCAACTTAGCTAGTCGTGTCGCATTGATGTGACCCAGTCTACAATGCCACAAGAAGGATTCGTTGAGTTCAGAACTCTTCCTCTTGTGTGTGTTTGTTATGCTCAGAACTGTTGATTGATTTAGAACATAAATGCCATTGCACAACGTGCCTGATCCAACCAACTTTTGGTTATGGAAAATGTTCATAACATTGTCTTGTAATACAAAATTATATCCTTCTTTACTTAGCAAAGAAACCGATATAATGTTGCATATCAGGTTCGGCATGTAATAGCATTCGTTCAGAACCAATGTATTACCAGTTGGTAATACAAGGTGATATTCCCCGACAGTCTTAGCTGCAACAATTGCACCATTTCCAACTCTAATGTCTTTATCACCTTCTCCAAGTTCTCTACCTTTTCTTAGCCCATGTAACTGATTACATATATGGGATCCCGACCCGGTATCCAATACCCAGGACGTAGAGCAAATGGAGAAACAGTTCTCAGTAACGAACACACCCGAAGAAAATGCATCAACATGTACTTTCTTCATTCGGGTGGCATGGGAATCCTGGTATTCCCCTATATCCTGTTCATTCCTATAACTCTTATAAGAAAAAACGGAACCAACGTTCCCCAGCACAGTATAACATGCGGGTTCGGTCAATACATCCATATTATTATCTTTATTAAGGCATGAAATGGTCGCTACCTGGAGAGAGAGAGAAGAAAACACTTTAGCGTAAGCTCGTGCAAGATCAGATTGGTTATTATCTTATCTAATCAGGATGGCTCCCACTGCTTTTTATCAAATCTTCCTCCAAACCCTAAAAGGAAAGACTAGCCGGGATTAATTACACACTACAGGTTCGCCAATCTTTCAGCCAGGCCAGTGTCGGTACTTTGAGGGAGGTCCCCCGTGCTTTCGCACGAACCAAATTAATGTAAACCTCGTTTTCCCAGAGGCGTAACCTCGTTAACACCTTTCTAGACACCTACTTGATCGGCTAATTGCACTGTGTAAAACTCTCCCAGGAGTAACTCTTACTCGCAGTGGGTATCGGGATCCAACTATCTCATAGAAGGTATGCAATCTCATTGCAAATTTCAACACTTGAAATTCCCGATAATGCTTTTGCCCCTAGCGTGCTATGACCTTGACGCAGGCCAACAAACCATAGTGCGCTAGTCAAGTTCAACCCGTCATTTCCTGATTGAATTAAACCCATCCGTACGACCCTTGACGCAGGCCAACAAAGTCGCACGACTACCCTAATCCAATCTGCATCATATGCATAAGCAGATAAATACTAGTTAGCTACCGCACACTACGCCTTGACGCAGGCCAACAAACGTAGCACGAATACTAACTACTACTCATCTGAAACGACGGAGGGCTACGCCAGGTTTTTCTGAAAACCATGAGCGTAATGAACTTGATATCGTTGTAGAATCAAATGAAGTTTTAAAATGGAGTGATTTTGAGGCTTTTCCAGTTTTGCTAAAGGAGTCACTCCCGGTGAAGGGATCTCGGTCCTTTCCTCGTCGAATGAGGTGCGGGATATATCATATATATCACTGTGCAAAGCATAAACTATAAAAGCAATCAAAAACAAACCGAGTGTGTAGCATCTGCCAGTTATTGCTAAAGGAGTCACTCCCGGTGAAGGGATCTCGGTCCTTTCCTCATCGAATAAGGTGCGGGGTATATCATATATACCGCTATGCAAAGCAAGAACTGTAGCTACCCGTTTTATTTAAAATCTGATTCTACAACATCTTAGGTTTCTTTTCTTTCATTAATCACATTAATGAAGTCCCATCATTTAAATACCTAAACATCACAGATAGATATGACGTACACTTATGCCATCCGCATTCGCCTCGATGTCCCCTTGTACACCGTTAGGTTAGGTAACTAACGACAGAGCAGGGCAGGGCTAGCGCGGGTGTAAAACATAAGTAACGTCTATATAATATATCATATATACTATATACTATATCCATCACAGAATCACATCACAGATATCGCAGCAGAATAAACATATGAAATATTGGATATACTAGGACGTCCGTGTTTTCAATACGAGCCAGTATAAAACACGGATTCCACGGTCGTGATGAATAGCCAATCCCACACCTCTAGACCCCTACGAGAGCGGCAAGCAACCCTGCCAATTCTAGGGTTAGGAGACCCGGACTCGACTCCTCGAGTTGGTCTCCCACTGGACCCCAGAACCCGGTTACTTGTGCTCCCCTCCTTGGGTCTATCATAATGCGGAAAAGTAAATAATATACAACGGGTGACAACTTCCGCTACCTGGAAGCGCCCCAATATAAAGAATATTACATACAAGTTTTTACATGAATGAAAATGAAAAACACTCATCTCACATAAAAACCCCCCGGCTATTCGAACACGACGATCCAATATAACATATCCAGCAACACATAACATCACATGTCATCAACGTAAGTAAGTATGCATACCCCAATGGTCGTTGACGTATAGCAACGAAACCGGCGATATGAACATACTACACTTACGGTCACAAAAAAGAAAGTGTAAAACTACAACAATTGGAATCCGCAATCTCTTTAGACATCGCATGCCTAACAGATATAAATCCCGCATTTTAGTCTCATTATCGAAAACTCTTTTCAATATCATATGGGACTAAATTGCTAGATTTATAACATTCATTCAGTTATCACATAACTTTTTGTGAATTCCAATTATTGTATCCCATTCCGGATAAACAGAAAATGTTAAACTTTTCGATCGAACAATCTAACACCCAAGTTTTCCCGATACAGCTCAACACATGAAAGAAGTCTACCAACATTCCGTTCGTACCTCAATACCAACGGTCCAACCGTAGAAGGGTCAAGCCAACGCCTCACATGTGGCACGCCGTACTGCCCCAAACCCGAAGGTTCAAAGGGCAGTTCAAGACGGTCACATAATCGAGTTAAGGTTTGTTGTCTTCTAGAGGGACCATCGCGTTACTTGCACTACTTAGAACATCGTTAAACTACGGAAAAATCCAACACTTGGAAATTTCCCGACAGGGGAAAAATTGGGTATTTATATCCGGTCGAACTTTTTAACATATTCTAAGATTTATCCGGAAATACACAAAGACGAAATTTGATACCCCGATCGAAACACCGAATCCCCAAAACCAATGCAGAAAATTCAACTCTTGAATAATTTTTAAAAATATCCAGAAAAAACACCACTGAAAACTAACAGTTACTGTACAAAATTATATAAAAATTGTGGCCGTACGGCCGCTGAACCGCCGCCTGAGCTATTGCTCAGGCCGCGGATCCGCGCTGCGAAAAAGGAATTGGGCCTCCAAATTTTTACAGTAACTCTTATATGTTTTTGATGTGTTCTCTGCATATTTTTAATGTGGAAAAATCCCCGATTTTAGAATTCGTCCAGAGAGCAATTTTGGGTTTCGGTTTTGGGTCGTTCGGACTTCAAATTCCGTCTACGCTTCGCCTAAGGCTCTAGCTAGGCTCTGATACCAGTGAAAGGTTCCTAGACACCATAAAGAGGTCTCATGAGGTATCGGACATGCCATTTCAAAATTTTTGGTGCCGAGAAACCCTAGACTACGGATCGTTGCTAGAAGTTTAGGCGAAAAATAAAGCTAGTTAACACTTAACTACTAGGATACGGAAATTAAAACCTTTGTAGATCCGGATGTCCACCTCCACGGCTCCACAACGATGTCTCCTCGCTGTCCAAGTCGAACTCCGGGCTCAAGCGTCGGCTTCGTCGGAGAAACGGGTGAGCTAGGTCGCCGGCTTCGTGTCAAAGACGATCTACGTCGAGGCATCGCAAGTTCAAGCTCCGACTTCACAAAGTGATGAAATTTGTGAAGAAAACACACTCTACAACTTGGCTAGAGGTAGAGGGTGAAGAAATAGGAGATGGGTTCACTTTAGATTTGGATTTTGCTCACTAGATCACAAGTTGCCATTGATGGCATGAAGGTTGCTCACTTGAAGAAGAAGAAGAAGATGAGCTAGAATATTATGATAACTTGAGTTAAATGAATAATAAACTCAATATTTATCATAACTTAACTAAGGTTAAGTGTAGAGAATTAACCATGGTGATTAGAGTGTGTTAGGGTTAAGCAAAATGACAAGAATGGTTGCATAAAGTCAAATGTTCATGAAGCATCTCATAAGAAACAAAACTTGCCACCATTATCATTTATACTTATCCAAATGAATAAAAGAACAAATAAATGAATAAATAAATATGCAAAACCCTAATTATCATAATAACCATGGTTTAATCCTATTCACTTAACCATATGATCAAGTATCATCAAACATGATACAAAAAATGCACGAAAGCATATCACATATACAATGTGCATCAAGTGAGAAAAATCCGTTTAAAGTGAACCAGTACTAGTTAATGCAAAGTAATAAATCAAATATATAATTATACATTAAATCATTAAATCAACACTTGATTCAATGATCCGGTCATGTCGCACATAACCGACTAGTATTCAATGCATCGATTTATCGAATCAATGATTCGATAACTAGGTCATATCGAATATAACCATTCGAAACATATATCGCGAGAATGAAATGCGGTATCACATACACGCATTATTCTCGGTCCTGCACATATCTCATATGCGCTCCTATTTCGTTTCGCTTGAACCAGGAAACCTCTGTGTAGGACTCTAAAGACTCGTCAATACGCCGGTAGCAGATGATGATCATATCAAGCACCCACAAGCCGCAAGCGGTCTGCTAAACATAACGGCCACCCGGGTATTGAGCGATCAGAAGATCGACGAGCTAGCCCGCTCACACTCCTGCGAATCCGACCAGTAACACTTACCGTACAGTCCGGTCTCTTCGTCTGATATGTCGCATATCAAGTCTAGGGGTGGTAAACGTCAGACACCAATAACCCGATAAGTCGTGCTGATGAGAGGCTCGTAACGGGTCGAGAAACTACTGGTAACACTTACCAGCAAATCTCTGATCAGCCCTGGCCAGGGACTTCCCTGTTACGGCCAATCGAGCACAGCGCAACATCTACCCCCAATACCGGGAGAGACGAAACCCCTCCTATCGCTCATTGCCTCCATGTGACTCGGGACTGTACCCAAAGACCACCGTTTTGCACGCCCTCATGGACGTGGTAAGGTGGAGATCAAAGCACAGTGGGAATCACACAAGACTCTATGACGATCTCGGGTCTACAGACTAACCTGTACAAGTGTCACCTGAGAACTGCCATCTGACGTGAGGTATAATACCATCTGGGAGTTCTCGGCGAGTCCGTCCAGTGTACCCAGTCTCTACTGAGCACCCGTATACCATCTCTGATGTCAAACACCAATGGATATGGGATCATCCATCGCCCATCACATGGGTCGAGAAGCGTATACGCTAGTCTACTCTGGTATATCGATGCCCCGTCTCGATACACCCACGACTAGGGACCTTGAAGGATGTACTTATGGACTACCATGTCCCCACTAGTATGATCTGCATCATAGTCCAGGTAGTCAAGTACAAATCCTAAGGGCTTTACCAACATGTAACTATAAGACAGTATAAAGAGACTAGTGTACATGTTAAGATAAATGGCAACCAGATAGCATACTATCATGTCGAGCAAGAAAGTCATCTCTATATATGTCCAAGCATCCAATATAATATACATAATCTGTACAAAACTGGCCTCTAGGGCATACATACAACTAACAGTTTACCACCCCTAGACTTGATATGCGACATTTCAGACGAGGAGACCAGACTGTACGGGTAGTGTTAGTGTCAGGCTTTTGCTGGAGTTGGAGCGGGCTTGCTTGCAGATCGGCTGATCACTTAATACCATGGTAGCCGTTATGTCCAGCTAGTACCACTGACAGCTTGTGGGTGCTTGATGAGATCATCACTTACTGCCGGCGTATTGACGAGTCTTTAGAGTCCTACATAGAGGTTTTACTAGCTCAGGCAAAACAAAATAGGAGCACATGTGTGAAATGTGTGGGACCGAGAATAATGCGTGTATGTGATACCGTATTCTATTCTGGCGACTCTTGTATCGGTCGGTTATATGAGATATAGCCGGGTTATCGAATCAAGTGTTGATTCGATAAGTTGGTATATTTAGTGTTAGTCGGTACATTTAGTATTAGTCGGTTATATGAGATATAGCCAGATTATTAAATCAAGTATTGATTTAATAATTTAGTGCATAATTGTATATTTGATATACTAATTTACATTAACTAACATTGGCACACTTAAGCATTCGTTTCTCACTTGTGTGTACATGCAATATATATGTGATATATATTGATGTGCATTGTTTATTCATTTTTGTATCATGGTTGTTGATACACACTACATGGGTGTATAGGACATACACCAAACCAATTATAATGGTGGGGTTTTTATGTTTAAAGTAATTCCAAATTAGTGTATTATTAGTCACATGCATGAAGCTTGTGGAAGCTTGTAGATGCTTTGACTAAGTCTACTAGTTTTGTTTTACTTAAGATATTTATTAACGTAACTATTATAATTTAGCCATGGTTATGTCTCTACATGAGTTGGTATATGATACAAACTCTCCCATGGTTGCTTCTCTCACTTGAATTAGTTCATTCTCTTCTTCTTTCTTCATCTTCTTCCTCTAAAAGAAAAAGCTCTCTAGGGTTGATTAAAGTGCGAAAGTAATGTGAGAAAAATAACTTTAAAGTGAGCCCACTTCCTATTTCATCATCCTCTACTAGATTAGCACTTTAGTATAGGGTGTTAGCTTCACTAATTCTTTATTAGTGAAGTAGAAGCTTGAGCTAGTATTCCCTCGACGTAGATCATCTTCGGCCTCAAAGACTTCAAGCAAGACCGTTGCCTTCTTCTTATAGAGCCGTCCAAGAGTCCGGGAGTACCATGATCGCATCGAAGGGACTACTACAAGGAGCTTTTGAAGTGAAGGACCGATCTACAAAGATTGTATTTCTTTTTCACTTAGATGTAAAATGGTTTACATTAGTTTACGTTTGATTTTCTAGTTATCGATTATAGTTTAGAATTCCTTGAAACGACAATTTTTGAAAAATGGCATGGACGATGCCTCCCAAAACCTTGCTACCGTCGATAGGAACCCTACACTCTCTTCATGCTCATGCCACCTTATCTCCACCTCATTTTCTAATTTGTTTTTCTAAAAAGAAAAACAAATTTGAGGTGTCCTTATTCTAGAAGCATTCCTGTATAAATACAGAATACTTCACCTACTATATGTATCGCTATATATACGCGTATCCGTATAAAAATATGGATAGCACCAAATGTTGGATATATGTATGCCCTAGAGGCCATTGTATGATAGTAGATGTATTTATACATGTGTGTGTGTGTGTGTATATATATATATATATACAGATGACATTCTTGCTCGACATGATAGTATGCTATCTGGTTCATCTTTATTTGACATGTTGACTTAATCATGCTTTTATTGATTTACACATATTGATAAAGCCCTGAGGATATTTGCTTGACTACTGTGATTATGATGGAGATCATACTAGTGGGACGTCTATAGTTTATAAGCATATCCTGAAATGTCCCTAGTCGTAGGTGTATCGATATACCAGAGTAGACTAGCGTAAATGATACTAGACCCATATGTTGGGCGATGGATGACCCCATATCCATTGATGTTTGACATCGAGATCATATGCGAGTGCTCTGTGGAGACTGGGTACACTGGACGAACTCACCGAGAACTCCTATATGGTATTATATCTATCGTCGGATAGCAGTTCTCAGGTGACCCTGGTACACGTCAGTCTGTAGACCCGAGATCGCCATAGAGTCTTATGTGTTCTCGCACCTTACTTTGATTACCACCCTACCACGGCTCTACTGAGTCGTGCAAACAGGTGGCTTTTGGGTACAGTCCCGAGACACATGAAGACGATGAGCGATAGGAGTGGTTTCGTCTCTCCCGGTATTGGGAGTTGGTGCTATGTTGTGCTCGATTGGCTACATCAGTAAGTCCCTGGCCAGGGCTGTTGAGATTTACTGATAAGTGTTATCAGTAGTTTCTCGATCTTTTATAGACCATTCATCGGCACGACTTTTTGAGTTATTGGGGTCGACGTTACCATCCCTAGACTCGATATGCAGTATATCTGACGAAGAGACCGGACTGTACGGTAGTGTTGCCAGTTGGCTCGACGGGAGTTGTGACAGGTTCGCTTATTTTCTTCTGATCGCTTAATACCCGAGTGGCCATTACGTTTAGCTGACCTCTTACTGCTTAGGGTGCTTGATATGATCATCACCCACTGCCGGCGTATTGACGAGTCTTAGAGTCTCACAATGGAGTTATCTAGTCCAGGCGAAATGATGTGGTGTGCATATGTGATATGCACGGGGACCCAATTAAATGCGTGTTTATGATACCGTATTTTAATCGGGCGGTTTTCTATTGGTCGGGTCGTATGAGATATGACCGGTTTGCTATATCAAGTGTTGATTTAAGATTGACCATTAGCATTTTTACTTTAAACCCTTTTGTCTTTTGGTGTATGCATGCATGTATGCACATGTTTACATTGATGCACATATGGATGTGCATGCACACATACATGCATACTCATTTGTATCATGGTTGTTGATACATTTGATGGTGGCAATATAAGACTCACATGTTAGTAAATATGTTGATATTTAATTTTTTGGATTAATGGAAATGGATAATCACTCATGGTTGATTATTTTATTCTTACACTAAACCTAGGGTTAACCATGAGTTATTTTTCCATGGCCATTAGAGCTCCAAAAGAAATATCTAGATATTTATTAACTTGGGTTAAGAATGAGAAGAAGAAAATATATATATTTTCTATTCTCATTTTTATCTAAAGCTTTTCATTATCTTGAGCTCCCATATTGCCATCTTCTTCTTCCTCTCTCTCTTCCTCTCTAGGTTTCTATAGTGACTGAAAGTGTGATCAAGTTAGGGTTTTGAAGTGAGAAAACAAACCACATCATCATTCTATACTACTTTTGCCCACTAGTTTAGAGTTTTAGCATCAACTTCATCACCTTGATCAAGTGGAGCTTTGAGCTTGGACAAAGAGGACTCCGGCTGGATCGTCGTGGACTTGGAGGATCTCAAACAAGCTTCTTTCAACTCTCAAGTAGCCAAGGAATCTAGCGAAGGGAGCTACAAAGGTTGTATTCTCTAAACTTAGCACTCAACTACTTGTGGATTGTGTTATAGTTTAGTTTTACCCTAGCTTTTCTAGTTTGATCCTTAGGATAGTTTCTTTAGCACCATCTAAATTTTTAAATATGGCATGTGTGATGCTACCAAACCCTAGTAGTGGTGCTAAGGAAACCCTTCATGGTATCAGAGCCTAACTAGAAACCTATACGATGTTACGATAATCTGAAAACGAAAACCACCGCAAAATTACGATTTTAGAAGCCCTTGGAATTTCTCTCTGGAAATTTTTTAAAAAGTGGTTTAAAAATTATTTTAGCAATTGCACAGTGGCATTTAGGATATTTTAAGAACACATGTGAAATACGAAGTGGGGGGCTCGGATTCGAACCGGCGACCAAGGCATGATTTCCGGCGACGCCGGACTTTTCTGCTCCCATCCTCTTCGTATTGCACCAGTGCTCTGTACTACAAGATCTGGGGTTTCTGGTATTGTTTGGGTAGTCCAAAATTGCATGAGTTGTTAGTTTGGTAATGGACACTTTACGGAGTATTTTGTATTCGTATTATTTAGCATTGTATTCGTAACCTAAACGACGTTAAACAGGTCGAACGATTATCAAATACTCGTATTTTTCCAGGTTAAACGTACTCAATATATAATACAGGTATTCTTATGGACCCTCTAGAAGAATGAAACCCTAACTCGAGATGTGACCACATAACTGCAACTAAACCTTAGGGTTTACCGTAGTTAGTGGCGCTACAAAAGAGGCTTGGGTTTGCCCTTCTACGGCTGGTCTATAAAGTACTGTGGCATAGTTTTTGGGTATTGTTTGACGGTGCTCAAGTGTTGATCTTTCTGGGGAATATGGGTGTTCGCTTTTTCGATCGAAGGGTTTAACATCGCCTAGTACTATGTGATACTTATTTCTGCGACTGTAAGTGTAGTATGCGTATCGCCGGTTTCGTTGCTATATATCAACGACAATTGGGGTACGCACACTTGCTTACGTTGAAGACATGTGATGTTATGTGTTGCTGTGCAATGATGTATATGATTGTCATGATCGAATAGTCGGGGGTATTATATGAGATGAGAGTTTTACTTTTTATTCATGTAAAATTCATTTGTATGTAATATTCTTTTATTTTGGCCACTTTCGGGTTGAGGATGATGTCACCATTTTTTTATATTATTTATTTTTCTGCATCGGGATAGACCCAAGGTGGAGAGCACAAGTGACCGGGTTCTAGAGTCCAGTGGGAGACCATTTCGAGTAGTCAGGACTGGGTTTCCTAACTCTAGAATTGGTAGGGTTGCTTGCCGCTCTCGTAGGGGTCTAGGATGTGGGATTGGCTATTCATCATGACCTTAGAATCCGTATTTTCTATTGTTGGCTAAATACTAAATACGGACGTCCTAGTATATCCTATATTATCATATCTGTGTTTCTGCTGCCTATATTCTATGATGTGATCGCTTAATATATCTGAGACGAATGCTATATTATATATGAGATATATAATAGACGTTGCTTATGTTTTACACCCGCGCTAGTCCCGTCCCGATATGCCGTTAGTTAAGTAACCTAATGGTGCATAACGGAACATTGCGGCGAATGCGGATGGTATAAGCGTACGTTGTATTTTCGTTTCTTTTATGTGATTGGCTTAAGGACTTAAATGATGGGACAACTTTAATATGATTAATGTGATGAAAAATAAACCTAAAAAGATGTTGTAGAATTGGTTTTGAAAACCACTCGGATTTTTACGAAAAAGCTACATTTCAAAACTGCGAAGCTTAAGCCACTCCTTTTGAAAACCATTTGATTCTACGACGATATCAAGTTCAAAGCGTTAAAGGTTTTCTTAAAAACCATCCGCAACCCTCCGTCATTTTAGAAAGTACAGTACTTAGTATTCTTGCTACGTCTGTTGACCTTAGCCAAGGCGTAGTGTACGGTAGCTAAGTGATGTCTTCCTACAATGCATATGATGCGGATTAATTGGGACGGGCATATGACTTTGTTGACCTTAGGCAAAGGTCATGTGAATGGGTCTAATTAATCAAGAAATGATGGGTTGAACTTTACTAGTGCTTGTGATTTGTTGACTATAGCCAAGGTCATGAGTGCTAGGGGTGAAAACCATACCGGGAATTTCAAGAGTTGAAATCTGCAATGAGATTGCATACCTTCCATATGATGGTTGGATCCCGATCCTACTGTGGGCAATAGTTGCTCCCAGCAGAGTTTTGCAGTTTACAATTAGCAAACCCATTAGGTGTCTAGAAAGGTGTTAACGAGGCCACGCCACTAGGAAGACGAGATTTATATTAATTAGGTCCATGCGAAAGTATGGGGAACCACCCTCAAGTACCGACACTGGCCTAGCTGAACGGTTAGCGAAGTTGTAGACTGTAATTAATCCTGGCTAGTTTTCCTTTTAAGGTTTGAGGGGAAATTTGATAAAAACAGTGGGAGACATCGATTAGATATGATAATAACCAATCTGATCTTTGCAAGAGCTTTTGCTGAGTGCATTCTTTTCTCTCTCTTAATGGCCGATACCAATGACAGGACTCAAGTTTCTACTGGATAAAAATAAACTGAATGGGTCCAATTATAAAGACTGGCTGAAGAATTTTAACATTGCCTTGACTTATGATAAGGTATCATATGTCCTTATGGCTCCAGCCCCACCCGTCCCAGGTCCTAAATCTTCAGTTGCAGATAAGGAAGTCCGCAAGACATGGGATGCTGACTATGCCAAGGCCAAATGCCTCGCACTTGCATCGATGGATAACATACATCAGAAGCAGCACGAGAATATGGACGTCCAAGCCATATTTCTCCATACAACGGAGTTGTATGGGGAGAAATCTCGTGTCTTACGATACGAAGCGTCACGAAAGCTATTTCAGATGTGGATGGCCCCTGGCACACCAGTAGGAGACTATGTTCTAAAGATGATAGCTCTCATCGAAGAGCTTGAGGACCTTGGGTGGAAAATGGACAATGAGCAATATACTGATATTATTCTGCAGTCTCTCCCCTCCACCTTTGCTTAATTTATAGTTAACTGTAGGGTTCCTGTAGGGTTCCTAGGCACACTAAAGAGGTTCCATAAGGCATCAACCATGCCAAATTCAAATTTTTATGTGCCGAGGAACCCTAATATAGATCGTTAACTAGAAGTAAAGGCGAAAAGCAAGCATGTAAACAACTCTGCGATCATCGGATCCTGGACTCTAGCGATGGTTTCGTCGGAGAAATAATCGGGCTAGGTCATTGACTTCTAGGCCGAAGATGATCTACATCGGGGAGACTCAAACTCAAGCTATTCCTTCACTTGGTCAAAAACTTTGTGAAGAGAACACCCTATACAACATGGCATGTGGTAGAGGATGAAGAAATAGGAAGTGGGTTCACTTTAGAATTGGATTTCTCACTCATTTTACCATGGCACCATTGGATCTCTCAAGCTTTTGTGAGCTTGATGAAGATGAAGAAGAAGAGAAGAATCATCTCAATTAAAAGAATAATATCAATACTTATCCTTTTAATCATGGCACCATGGTTGAGTTAAGCCCTCATGCTTAACTCATGTAGAGATTTAACCAAACCATTAGGTTAAAGGTTGGGTTAACTAATATCTTTAAACAAATGACAAAGAGAGTTGACTTTGTCAATGTTCATCAAGCTTCATGAAGCTTGATAACTTTGACCAAAGTCACACTTTTTTGTTATATGCTTAGGAAAATAGTAAACCCTAATCTAACCTTGATTTGGTTCAAGTCTCATACACACAACTTGTTTGTATCATCAAGCATGATACAAACATGTACACTTGCATATATCACATATAAACAATGTGCACATTCAAGTGAGAAAATCAATCTTAAGTGAACCAATACTAGTTTATGTAAAGTAATATATCAAATATATAATTATACATTAAATCATTAAATCAACACTTGATTTAACGATCCGGTCATATCGCATATAACCGACTAATATCAAGTGTACCAATGTATCGAATCAACACTTGATTCGGTAACCCGGCTATATCATATATACCCGAACGATGATACAAATCGCGAGATTAGAATACAGTATCACATACTGGTATTATTCTCGGTCCCGCACATATCTCATATGCGCTCCTATTTCGTTTCGCTTGAGGCAGGAAACCCCTGTGTAGGACACTAAAGACTCGTCAATACGCCGGGAGCAGGTGATGATCATATCAAACACCCACAAGCCGCAAGCGGTCTGCTAAACGTAACGGCCACCTGGGTATTCAGCGATCAGAAGATCAACGAGCAAGCCCGCTCACACTCCTGTGAATCCAACAAGTAACACTCCCGTACAGTCCGGTCTATTCGTCTGATATGTCGCATATCTCGTCTAGGGGTGGTAAACGTTAGACCCCAGTAACTCGATAAGTCGTGTTGATATGAGGCTCATAACGGGTTGAGAAACTACTGGTAACACTTACCAGTAAATCCCTAAAGCAGCCTTGGCGAACGACTTCCTGTTATAGCCAATCGAGCACTGCGCAACATCAACTCCCTATACCGGGAGAGACGAAACCCCTCCTATCGCTCATTGCCTCCATGTGATTCGGGTCTGTACCCAAAAGCCACCTTTTTGCACGCCCTTTTGGACGTGGTATGATGGAATTTAAAGCACAGTGGGAATCACACAAGACTCTATGACGATCTCGGGTCTACAGACTAACCTGTACCAGTGTCACAAGAGAACTGCCATCTGACGTAAGGTATATGTTGGAGATAGTGCCCTCATAGTCAATTATTGGATCGCAGGTATGTGATTGCAATGATTGCGGAGGACCTATCCCGGTAGGACAGTCTTACTCGAGACGATAGTATACTATCTGGTTTGCCTTTATCAGTCGTGCACATGTTCAGGTGACTGATTGCATGTTACACTTTGATAGAGCCCTTAGGATCTTGCTTTACTACCAACAGTATGATGGCGATCATATACGTGAGAGTTGGGTAGTTTATATGCATATCCTTAATTGTGGTCCCTAGTCGTAGGAGTTTCGAGACAGGGCATCGATACTCCGGAGTAGACTAGTGTATACAGTCGAGACCCCGAGGAGGGGCGGTGGCCGGTCTCACAAGCCACTGGTGTCAGTTGGATCACCTAAGATGTATACAGGTGCTCATTGGGTTAGGAGTACACCGGACAGGACTCGCCGGGAATCTGCTAGTTAGTACTATACCTATCGTCTGATAGCAGTTCCCAGGTGACATGTGTACAGGTTAGTTCATCGACCAGAGGTCGTCATTTGTCTCGTGTGAGTTCCCACTGTGCTTTGATTTCTACCCTACCACGGCTCAAAGGAGTCGTGCAAACAGGTAGCTTTTGGGTACAGTCCCGAGCCATATGGAGGCACGTGAGCGGATCGGCAGGGGATTCGTCTCTCCCGGTATTGGGGGCGAGATCGTGCTGTGTCTAGGAGAGCCATTACACATAGCCCACGGCCGTGGCAGGAGATTTGCTGGTAGGTACTCCAGTAGTATCTCAGGGTGTTATTGGGCTTCACTCCGACACGACTTATACTGCTTCTGGGGGTCTGACGTTACTAGCCCCCTAGGCGGATATGCGATACTCATTGACGAACGGACCGGACTGTATATACATTGTCACTGTTAGGCTCAGTAGGGTTTTCTGGATGAGTTCATTCATCGGCCACCCTTGAGTTTGCTCATCAGTCTCCCTTGAGGTCAGTCCGTGGGCAGCCGTTACGCATAGCTAGTGCAGCTGACGGTTTGTGGTTAAACCCACTGCCAGGGTACTGACGAGTCATTAGAGTCCCCCACAGACAGTTTCCCAAGTTCGGGCGAAACGTTGTAGAGGCCGTATGGTTTTATGGCAGGGTTCGGAAAATGCACGTGCGTTTACGCACGTGTTATTTTTCGGGCAGATGATACTGGTCGGCTTTGGTTTAAGCCGGATCCGAGTATTATATTGAGTAGGTATAATATCTTTGTCTCAGTTGCATTTGTATTCGGTCGTAATACAAATGCGGGTATTTTTATACAGATACGGGGTTATCCTGAAAGTCGTTTCAGGATCACTTTTGGAAGTTGCCAGTTTCCAGTTTTCTATCAGCCGTCTTTTAACATTTGGTTAAAGGCGGATTTATCTTTTCTTGGATGAGAGTGAGTCGTACTTCTAGAAGGTTCTAGAAGGTTCTAGAATTTGTGACAAGGCTAAGTGACTCATGCTTTGATTTCATTAAATTCTTGTTTTGCTTAAGATCTTTATGCTTTGTTATTAAAGCTTCTTGTCTTCCTTAGGATATTTAGTGAGAAGCTTTTTGCTTAAGGTCACCACTTGCTCCTACGGTCACCTCCCTCCATCATATAAAATGGCCGGCCCTCTCTCTCCTCCTCACTTCACTTGATGTTTCATTTTGGTTAGAAAAGATTATGATAGTATTCGGGGTGTATGGAATTTTACAGTTCAATTCATTCCATCACCCGATTTCCACGGCAACTTCATTAACCGATCGTCCACGGATTTGGACGAAGTGAGACAAAGTCATCTACTCATTCTCTACATCAATTCTTGGTCGTCTCTTTTAGCAAACTTGACGATCGAGTTGCCTCGAGTCAGAGGCGGGAGCCCGTTTAAAGAATCCCTGATGTGGTGCCACCTCGACGAAGATATCGCACATCGACGAAATCAAAGCAGCCGCAACGGAGCGTGGGATGATGGTTGAAGAACGAAGGACTCGGATCGTTCGGTATAACCTTTCTACACTCTTTACAGTTTGTTAGTTTAGCAATAATGGCAGATCCGGGTTAAAGTATACGATAGCGCCAGTTTAAAAGGTTTTATTCCGCATTTGGCGTCTGTAGACGGCCGGGGCGCTAGCGTAGGTTTACAGTGGTATCAGAGCCTCACCATTTTGCTATGCTAACTTGTGCTAACGCGTTTAAAACTTCGATCCGACCGGAAATCGAAAACTGCAAAAATCCAAGCCGACAGTTTCTGTTGTTTTTAAACGGTGTCAAAAATTATTTATGGATGTCTTAAAAATCAGAGCAGGAACTTTTAAGAGTCACGACAAAATTTGGGGTCGTGATCCCTCCAAGCTGCCGCGGAAACGCGGCCAAACCCATGGTTTGGCCGCGCAACCGCGGCCACGTGGGGAGCACGTGCTCCCAAATTTTGTCAGTTGGTTCTCTGTGGGATTTTGGGGTTTTTGATATATATCGTTTTGGCCCAGATTTTGTTACTGTTCACCAGTAAGCAGTGGGGCCCACTTTTTGATATTTGGTCGATCGAAATTTAAACACGTTAGTTTACAGTGCTTACATTATATCTCCGACCGGGAATGTCATTTGATCGGTAAACTGCGTCTGATTGCTATAGTTCTTTTAGACGGGTTTGCGAACGTGACATTCGCGTTGATGTTCTGTGTTGTGCTGTATTGTTGCGGATTTGTCGTGGTGGATAGCAGTGTGCAATGGTAGTACATTTTGAGTTTATTTGTACATTTGATATTGCGGGGCGAGCGTCCAACTTGTGGACTGCCGTCACTGCCTGTTGTATAATATTCTTTTGGGGCACGACCAGGTTGCGGTCGATGTACCTGTTGTACTATTTTTCATTACTGTACTAGGTTTTACCCCGCGACGGAGTGCACGGATAGCCGGGTTCTGGAGGGCAACGGGTCCGCATCTCATGGCTTTGAGAGGCAGAGGGTCCCCACTCTAAAATTGGCAAACTATTCGCCGCACTCGTAAGGGGTACAGGTTGACCCAAGGAGGGGTGCCCAAGCTTACCGGATTCCGTGAAGTGCTGGGTGGTCCATTCACTATGCTGTAGGGGGCTGCCTCGCTTCAGGTTTTGGCGGGTAACTTGCCGCACCCGTAGGGGTCTAGGTTTCATTGCACAGGCTATCCACACGACAGGGGAACGTCGGGTTTCAGCAGTGGCTCTGTGAAACTCGGGGATCCCAGATTATCTGTATTGTTCTGTGATGCTTATTACTTTTCTGTAATGTTGCATATTATCACGCCTGGAGCGATTATGTATATTGGTTTATATACTATTAGATGTTGTATATGTTTTACACCCGCGCTAGTCCAGTCCCCGCTCTGTCGTTAGTTAAGTAACCTAACGGGTGATGACGGGACCCAGTGACGAATGCGGATGGCATATACGTACATTTTATTTTCGTTCTTTTCTGGTGTGATCGATTGATGGGACTGCATTGATTTTGATCAATGCAAAGTTAAACAAACCTGTTTGAGTTGTTGGAACAAATTTAAAAAGTGTTATTGCAAAGACATTTTCTTTTGTTATGCATAGCGGTATTCAGTGGAATATCCAGCACCTCATTCGACGAGGCAAGGGATGATATCCCTTCACCGGGAAAGACCCCTTGGACAGAAGTTTACGTCAGGGTAATAACTTTACTATAGTCGATTACAAGTTGCTTTGCATAGCGGTATTCAGTGGAATATCCTGCACCTCATTCCACGAGGAAAGAGCCGAGATCCCTTTACCGGGAGTGACCTCTTTAGCAAAAGGTTTTCGCCACTATATTTTAAAAAGCTATCAGGTTCCTTCAGCGATATCAAGTTCACTACGCTAAAGGTTTTTCGCCAAAAACCAGCCGTAGCCCTCCGTCACTTCTTTTGGGTATTCAGTAGTATTCAAGCTATGTATTTTGACCTAACGCCAAGGCATAGTGTTTGGTAGCTGCTGGGTATTCAATTGTTGCATAGATAGATGAGTTGGTTTGGGACAGCCGTTCTGCCATTTTGACCTAACGCCAAGGGCATGTGCGGGTGGGTTCAAATTAACAAGATAGTGATGGGTAGAACTTGGCATGTGACTTATGACATTTTGACCTAACGCCAAGGTTATAAGAGCATGGGGCAAAAACGATATCGGGAGTTTCTAAAGAAACTGAAACTTGCCAAGTATGCGCATACCTTCTGGAGTATGAGTAACGTGGATGCATTCCATCACGTTATCATGCGATGAGAGTTGGATCCCGATTCCCACTGATGAGTTGGTTTACTCTTCGGGTGATCCCGATTGATTCTTCTTTAGGTTTGGAGGAGAATTTGACAGGACAGTGGGAGGTTTCCGGATTAGATAAAGTGATGACCATTCTGATCTAGGTTAGAGTGCACGCAGAGTGTTTCTTTTCTCTCTCTCTCTTTGGCAGTGACCTTTGACCGACCCTAGACTATGACTCAGTGACCAGGTTGACCGAACCTTCTTAAAATACTGGCTTTTGGATTGTCTGAGTTGCATAAGTCATTGCCACTCCTTCTTTTACCCTTTGCATTTCTCAAAACACCCGTATTGCTACGGATATCCACTTCCATTAGATAGATCCATCGTATGGTTATATACAAACTCGAAGGGACTCCTTCGAGGATGGATCCAGGTTCAGGAGAAATAGAATTGGTTTATTCAGTTGTCTTTTATTATCACCTTCTCTCAGGTTGCGAGAGCTCCTTGGTTTAGGAGAGTACACCTATTACGCTTATTGGATAGTCTTATTCCAAACCATAGGCTGGTGCCGAAAGGTAGGGAATGAAGAAAACCAATTAGCCTAAGTAGGGTGTGCAGAAAGTAATATGTAAAGACAAAATAAAGGGATTAGAAAGAGGGCAAAGTAAATTGCGACTGGTATCATTCACGACCAAAACCGTGTACTTCATCGCCACTCCTATTTCACCTTTAAAGGAATAAGGTATTATTCAGTTGACTTTTATCATCACCTTCTCTCAAGATACGAGTACTCCTTGGTTTAGGAGGGTACACCTATTATGCTTACTGGATAGTCTTCTTCCAAACCATAGGCTGGTGCCGAACGGTAGGGAAGGAAGAAAACCATTTAGCCTAACGATGGTGTACAGAAGGTAATGACTAAAGACAAATAAAGGGATTTGGAGAGACGGCAATAAAATATACGGTTGAAGTCATGAATTTGATTATGGAAGAGGCATTGCTATGAATACCATGATACCCCTACGAAACATTTTCATGTTTCAGTGCATTGTTAAAGAAAAACTGTTTTCCCGATTAGACACTTACTCCAAGGGTATGTATTTACCAGGTTTCATTCTCATATCTGTATGGTTTTACAGATGATGAGTGGGAGTAAGATATTGGGAATTAGGTGATCATCCTCATTATATCGGAATTCGTTGTAATTGGTGATATTTGAGGAAATCGCCTGGGTACAGTTTTCTACCTACGACGCACAGGTTTTGAGTTGTTTAACTCAGCGGACTTATACAGAGTATTGTATGTTGTTCAAGTGTCCTTCAGGACAAAGGGGTAGGTCCTCGTACTATGTTCTGTTTACTTATAACTTCTCTAGTATTTAGACAAGTGTTTCGTAGAAATACATGGTCTAAGTTTTGAGAAGTTGTGGGTATAAGAATAAAGTAGAGAACCAGGTATCACAAGTATCGGAATTCTTCAAAGAGATCGAAGATGTAGATTCTTGTGATTGGTATTCAGATGATAGTGATGATTTTGAGAAACGTATTTCTCTTTCAGGTTACTCATAATTGGATGGATTCCTAAGTTGAGCAATGCTGATTAGCCTCTTTCCATTAAGGTGATATGCACTGGAGACAGCTGCATGATTTGAATATGGTTCCAATTAAATAAGTGCCAAAGTTTCTGTATTGGATATAGAATGGATCGTACCTTAAAAGAAATTAAGGTATGGGGAGTTGTCCAGCTTATGCTTAAAACCAGACTCTGTATAACTTAGGGCACGTTTCTGTAATGGCTGTTTGTGGGTTGACCCTGGCTATGACGAGGGTTGATATTCTACCATTTGGAAGATCAATAGTGATATTGTTCTTGACTCGCCACAGTTTTAGTAAAATGGATCTTTTTCAGAAAACAGTAGTGGGAGTATGGTAGAACTGGAAGTGATTCCAGAACCGCGAACGATTACGGAAAATTTAATAGGACCTATATATTCAATCAGGTTTGACATTCCAATAGCCACTCCGCAGATATGGTAGGTAACCTCAGACACCCGAGAGGTACTTCGGTAGCCTCAAGGACGGTGACAGGGAGGTTCTTATCTACCCAGAAGTGACACTACTGTTGTTCCAGGCTGTGAGACCCGGTAGGAGGGTTGTCGTAGTCAGTGGGAGCAACGGAAGCATACTGGGCAAAACGCTTATATCTATTTATAGACTTGAGCAGTTTTAGCGGAGATTGATCATCAAATTTTGATGTGGCAGTCATGGGTTTGGCTTCAATCAGAATAGGGGATGGATCAGTTAAGAAGGTAGTAGGGTGTGATGTCATGGTATCTGGATGACATACACAGAGTGGGAAGTAAAATTCCTATACTACGATCGGTTGTACTGTGGTCGTCACACAGTTGTTTCTCCAGACAGGACATGGATATAATATTAGACATTCTGGTTTCTGGATCTATGGTTTTAGATCTAGATTTGGGTGGTTTCCCAATGTGAGTACTTTGACAGATATTCTAATGGTTTTTAGAATAGTTGACTCCTAGCATGGTAGTGTACCTGCAGGTGATGGAGTCACCCTCTCTAAAGGTGTCGTATAGACTAAAGGGGAGAGGGATGTGCATGATTGGCAGATCACTTGCTTAGGCAATTGAGTCAATCATGAGATGTCAAGTACCGCACCAAATGTTGTTTTTGCACTAGATGCAATAAGTTTGTATTAATCCAATCCTGGAGAAACATAAGGAAGAAGTTTTAGAACATTAGTACATGTTCTACGGATTTGATAACGGCAGCCTCTTTCGGGAGACGGTTATCATTCCAGGCTTCAAAGGTGACATGGATGACAGAGTGATTGTCAGAGTTTTAGTTTTCCCTCTGACGAGGGACAGTATTATGGACAGGTGGTTCCAGAGGATACTGTGGGTGGCATGGTGTCGGATACTGATTAGGTTCAGTGATCCATTCAGTCTAAGAAGTTTGGATATGGAGTTCATTTATGAACTAAGGTCCCATCAGATATCCAGACATATTCTAAGACAGGTACTACTCAATTCGGGAGATGGCTTTCTCCGCGAACTTGAGATTAAGAGAGATAAAGAAAGATACTTCTAGGCGGATCCACTCACTGAGGCTATTTCTCGAACACAATAGTTTTACAAACGGGCTTTGTGAAACTGATTAGTAGAGGAGTTGGATGTTCGGTTTCACACGGGCTGTGAGTAGTCGACATCGCAATAATTAGCCTTGATTGCAAGTGGGAGATTGTTGGAGATAGTGCCCTCATAGTCAATTATTGGATCGCAGGTACGTGATTGCAATGATTGCGGAGGACCTATCCCGGTAGGACAGTCTTACTCGAGATGATAGTATACTATCTGGTTTGCCTTTATCAGTCGTGCACATGTTCAGGTGACTGATTGCATGTTACACTTTGATAGAGCCCTTAGGATCTTGCTTTACTACCAACAGTATGATGGCGATCATATACGTGAGAGTTGGGTAGTTTATATGCATATCCTTAATTGTGGTCCCTAGTCGTAGGAGTTTCGAGACAGGGCATCGATACTCCGGAGTAGACTAGTGTATACAGTCGAGACCCCGACGAGGGGCGGTGGCCGGTCTCACAAGCCACTGGTGTCAGTTGGATCACCTAAGATGTATACAGGTGCTCATTGGGTTATGAGTACACCGGACAGGACTCGCCGGGAATCTGCTAGTTAGTACTATACCTATCGTCAGATAGCAGTTCCCAGGTGACATGTGTACAGGTTAGTTCATCGACCTGAGGTCGTCATTTGTCTCGTGTGAGTTCCCACTGTGCTTTGATTTCTACCCTACCACGGCTCAAAGGAGTCGTGCAAACAGGTAGCTTTTGGGTACAGTCCCGAGCCATATGGAGGCACGTGAGCGGATCGGCAGGGGATTCGTCTCTCCCGGTATTGGGGGCGAGATCGTGCTGTGTCTAGAAGAGCCATTAGACATAGCCCACGGCCGTGGTAGGAGATTTGCTGGTAGGTACTCCAGTAGTATCTCAGGGTGTTATTGGGCTTCATCCGACACGACTTATACTGCTTCTGGGGGTCTGACGTTACTAGCCCCCTAGGCGGATATGCGATACTCATTGACGAACGGACCGGACTGTATATACATTGTCACTGTTAGGCTCAGTAGGGTTTTCTGGATGAGTTCATTCATCGGCCACCCTTGAGTTTGCTCATCAGTCTCCCTTGAGGTCAGTCCGTGGGCAGCCGTTACGCATAGCTAGTGCAGCTGACGGTTTGTGGTTAAACCCACTGCCAGGGTACTGACGAGTCATTAGAGTCCCCCACAGACAGTTTCCCAAGTTCGGGCGAAACGTTGTAGAGGCCGTATGGTTTTATGGCAGGGTTCGGAAAATGCACGTGCGTTTACGCACGTGTTATTTTTCGGGCAGATGATACTGGTCGGCTTTGGTTTAAGCCGGATCCGAGTATTATATTGAGTAGGTATAATATCTTTGTCTCAGTTGCATTTGTATTCGGTCGTAATACAAATGCGGGTATTTTTATACAGATACGGGGTTATCCTGAAAGTCGTTTCAGGATCACTTTTGGAAGTTGCCAGTTTCCAGTTTTCTATCAGCCGTCTTTTAACATTTGGTTAAAGACGGATTTATCTTTTCTTGGATGAGAGTGAGTCGTACTTCTAGAAGGTTCTAGAAGGTTCTAGAATTTGTGACAAGGCTAAGTGACTCATGCTTTGATTTCATTACATTCTTGTTTTGCTTAAGATCTTTATGCTTTGTTATTAAAGCTTCTTGTCTTCCTTAGGATATTTAGTGAGAAGCTTTTTGCTTAAGGTCACCACTTGCTCCTACGGTCACCTCCCTCCATCATATAAAATGGCCGGCCCTCTCTCTCCTCCTAACTTCACTTGATGTTTCATTTTGGTTAGAAAAGATTATGATAGTATTCGGGGTGTATGGAATTTTACAGTTCATTTCATTCCATCACCCGATTTCCACGGCAACTTCATTAACCGATCGTCCACGGATTTGGACGAAGTGAGACAAAGTCATCTACTCATTCTCTACATCAATTCTTGGTCGTCTCTTTTAGCAAACTTGACGATCGAGTTGCCTCGAGTCAGAGGCGGGAGCCCGTTTAAAGAATCGCTGATGTGGTGCCACCTCGACGAAGATATCGCACATCGACGAAATCAGAGCAGCCGCAACGGAGCGTGGGATGATGGTTGAAGAACGAAGGACTCGGATCGTTCGGTATAACCTTTCTACACTCTTTACAGTTTGTTAGTTTAGCAATAATGGCAGATCCGGGTTAAAGTATACGATAGCGCCAGTTTAAAAGGTTTTATTCCGCATTTGGCGTCTGTAGACGGCCGGGGCGCTAGCGTAGGTTTACAGTATATTACCATCTCGGAGTTCTCGGCGAGTCCGTCCAGTGTACCCAGTCTCCACTGAGCACCCATATATCATCTCTGATGTCAAACACCAATGGATATGGGATCATCCATCGCCCATCTATATGGATCAAGAAGGTACACGCTAGTCTACTCTGGTATATCGATGCCCCGTCTCGATACACCCACGACTAGGGACTTTGAAAGATGTACTTATGGACTACCATGTCCCCACTAGTATGATCCGCATCATAGTCCAGGTAGTCAAGTACACATCCTAAGGGCTTTACCAACAAGTAACAGAGAGACAATCAGTGTACACGTTAAGGTAAAGAGTAACCAGATAGCATACTATCATATCGAGCAAGAAAGTTATCCCTATATATGTCCAAGCATCCACTACAATATACATCCTATGTATAGTAATGGCCTCTAGGGCATACATATAACTAACAATCTCCCACTTGCACTAGGGCCATCTGATAGCAGTGGTTGAAATATCTCATACTCAACCATCCCATAAAAGTCTCTCTCTGGGAATAGGCCTTTGTGAGTGGATCCGCCGTATTGTCCTCTAAGTCTGCTCTCCTAACCTCGATCCTCTGGAGATCAACAATCTCCACGATCAGGTGACACTGCCTTAGAATATGTCTGGATCACTGATGGGATGGGCGTTCCTCGGCATAAGCCACAACTCCATTGTCACACAATGGGAGGAACAAAATTCATCTCATGAACTAATATATATATCCAGACTGCCTCTTTGGTAGCATCTTAAGTAGCGATGTATCCAGCCTTTATCGTTTAGTATGCCACGGTATCTTGCTTGGAACTCTTCCAACATACCGTCCCTTTACTGAGGTTAAAAACAATGCCTGTGACTGACATTCAGTCGTCCTTATCACCCTGGAACCTTTCCAGTGATTCTCTCCTGGATCAATTGATACCTTCTCACTACAACTAGTGAGTATCCTAATCATCCAATTAGATCTATCTCATAGATCCAAAACCTAGGGTTTAGTAGGTATCACTTTGATCCTATATGGAGAATTCTTGTGATAAGCGGAGATTGACCGAGCGTAGCATAGGAAACTCCTTCCCTATCAAGAGTATGTCATCCACTTACTCTACGAGGATCACCTCCATACTCCCAACTGCCTTTTTGTATATACAAGGTTCATCTACCATTTTGATGATGTCAAACTCTTTGACTAACTCATCCAAACAGATGTTCCAACTCCGCGATACCGGCTTTATCACATAAAACATCTTGCACACGTTTCCGCTACTCCCATTGTCTACGAAGCCCTCTGACTGGGTACTTATAGACTCTCTCTTCTAAATCATTATTTAGAAAAGCAGTCATGACACCCAACCGCCAGATATCGTAGTCATAGTATGTAGCCGTGGCAAGTAGGATCTGGATGGACTTAAGCCTAGCTACTTAGAAAAAGTTTCATCTTAATCCATTCCTGGTCAATGATGCAAACCTTTAACAAGTCTAGCTTTGAAAGTCTTAACTTTTCCATGTACACCAAGTAATCTTCTCAAGATATACTTGCTCCTGATGGGGATTTAACCCTTCAGATAAAGCAACCAAAGTCCATACTTTGTTGGTGTATAAGGATTCCATCTCAGGTCGATAAACATCCAGCCATTCTTACAGAGTCCCACTCCTGATGGCTAGCTCGAAACTAGTTGGGTCATCATCTCATGATGCAATCCTCGCTCCCACTGTCATAGAGAAATCGAATTTTCTCTCAGGTGGGTGAGGAACCCTACTAGATCGGCGGAGAGGCTGAGGTTCGTTGGTTGCTATTGAATCCTTTGGTTTCTACCAAATCATCAGCTGCAGTTTGTATAGCTGGAACTGTTTCCAGTTCTACCTCATAACCAATAATTTCTTCACAAGAAATTCCCTTTCACAAAGGTGGCATGCTGAGAAACAAAACATTTTTGTTCCTCGGTTAGGTAGAAGATATTCCCTTGCGTATGTTTGGGATATCCAACAAACTTCCACAGATCTGACTTTGCCTCGAGCTTGTCCGGATTTTGCTCTTTAGACATAGGCCGGACAACCCCAAATCTTAACAAACTTAAGATATGGGCTCTTCCCTTTCCATATCTCATATGAAATGGTAGGCATTTGATTTGATCAGAACCCTATTCAATAGGTATGCAACTTCATAAGTGCATAACTCCCTAAAAGGAAATAGGAAACTTAGTAGTACTCATTATAGAGCACACCATATCACATAGGGTGCTATTGCTCCGCCCCGATACATCGAGGTGCTGAGGTGTATACGGAGGAGTAATGCTGAGAGAGAATCTCATTCTTAGAATAGTCCAGGAATCCCGTGCTCAAGTATTCTCTTCCTTGATCACATCTAAGGACATAATACTTATACCCTTTTTTGGTTCTCTACTTCTATCTTATATTCTGTGAATATCTCAAAAGGTTCGGACTTGTGTTTCAACAGGAACATAGGTCTGAATCTCGAGAGATCATCAGAGAATTTAATGAAGTACAAAGAACCGGTCTTGGCATTTGTAGGCAGGGACCGTTCAAACATCAATATGTATCATCCCAAGAGTTCACTAACTCTTTCTCTGTTTCTAATAAACAGAGCTATGGTCATCTTATCTCTGTGACATGACTGGCAAGTTTCACAAGATGTAAATTCAAACTAATTTAAATATGCATCTATATGTAACTTCAGCTAGTCGGGTCGCATTGATATGACCTAGTCTACAATACCACAAGAAAGATTCGTTCATTTCTGAACTCTTCTTCTTGTGTTTGTTCTTTATACTAAGAACTGTAATTTGATTTAGAACGTCAATGCTTTTAGATAACGTGCCTGAACCGATCAACCTTTGATATAAGAAATGTTCAAAACATTATCCAACAATACAAAATTATATCCTTCTTTATCTAAATAAAGAGACTGATATGATTTTGTATATCAGGTTCGGTATCTAATAACATTTGTTCAGAATCAATGTATTCTGGTAATACAGGGTGACAGTGACCAACAGATTTGGCTGCAACACTTGCACCGTTTTCTGCCTCATGAAACTTATCACCCGTTCTCAGTTCTCTATCTTTCTGTAGCCCATGTAACATATTACATATGCGGGATCCTGATCCGGTATCTCATACCCACGACGTAAAGGATACTGAGAAACAGTTCTCTATAATGAACACACCCGAAGATGATGCATCAACATGCACTCTCTTCGTTTGGGCGGCACGGGAATTCTGGTAATCCCCAATTTCTTGCTCTTTCTTATAACAATTATAAGTTGGAGCGGGACCAACGTTCCCCAGCTCAGTATAACAAGCGGGTTCGGTCAATGTATCCGTATTATTATCTTGATTAAGGCGTGACATGGTCGCTACCTGGAGAGAGAGAAGAAAACACTCTGCGTGCGCTCTTAGAAGATCAGATTGGTTATTTATTTTATTTAATCAGTATGGCTCCCACTGTTTTTATCAAATCTTCCTTCAATCCCTAAAAGGAAAGACTAGCCGGGATTAATTACACGCTATAAGTTCGCCAATCTTTCAGCCAGTCCAGTATCGGTACTTTGAGGGAGCTCCCCCGTGCTTTCGCACGAACCTAATTAATGTAAACCTCGTTTTCCCAGAGGCGTAACCCTGTTGACACCTTTCTAGACACCTACTTGATCGGCTAATTGTAATGTGTAAAACTCTCCCAGGAGTAACTCTTACTCGCAGCGGGTATCGGGATCCAACTATCTCATAGAAGGTATGCAATCTCATTGCAAATTTCATCACTTGAAATTCCCGATAATATTTTGCCCCTAGCAGCTATATGACCTTAACATAGTCAACAAATCATAAGTGCTAGTCAAGTTCAACCCGTCATTTCCCGATTTAATTAAACCCACCCGTACGACCCTTAACATAGTCAACAAAGTCGCACGAATACCCTAATCCAATCTCATCATATGCTTATACAGATAAGCACTAATCAGCTACCGCACACTACGCCTTAACATAGTCAACAAACGTAGCACGAATACTAACTAGTACTTATCTGAAATGACGGAGGGCTACGACAGGTTTTTCTGAAAACCTATTGCGTAATGAACATGATATCGTTATAGAATCAAATGATTTTAAAATGGAGTGCTTTTGAGGCTTTTCTAGTTTTCCTAAAGGGGTTACTCCCGGTGAAGGGATCGTCGGCCCTTTCCTCATCGAATAAGGTGCAGGATATATCATATATACCGCTGTGCAAAGCAAAAACTATAGAAGCAATCAAAAGACAAACCGAGATTTGTTGCATCTGCCAGTTATTGCTAAAGGAGTCACTCCCGGTGAAGGGATCTCGGTCTTTTCCTTATCGAATAAGGTGCAGGATGTTCTACAAGGAACACCGTGATGCAAAGCAAGAACTGTAGCTACCTGTTTTTGAAAATTCAATTCCACAACATCTTAGGTTTATTTTCTTTCATTAATCACATTAATGAAGTCCCATCATTTAAATCACCTAAACATCACAGATAAATACGACGTACACTTATGCCATCCGAATTCGCCTCGATGTCCCCTCGTGCACCGTTAGGTTGGGTAACTAACGGCAGAGCGGGGCAGGGCTAGCGCGGATGTAAAACATAAGTAACGCCTATATAATATATCATATATACTATATACAGTATTTATCACAGAACATATCAAATGATCACATCACAGATATCGCAGCAGAAGAATCATATGAAATATTGGATATACTAGGACGTCCGTGTATTCAATACAAGCCAGTATAAAACACGGATACCACGGTCGCGATGAATAGCCAAACCCACACCCCTAGACCCCTACGAGAGCGGCAAGCAGCCCTACGATTTCTAGAGTTAGGATACCCGGACTCGACTCCTCGAGTTGGTCTCCCACTGGACTCCAGAACCCGGTTACTTGTGCTCTCCTCCTTGGGTCTATCCTAGTGCGGAAAAGTAAATAATATACAATGGGTGACATCTTCCGCAACCTGGAAGTTCTCCAAAAAAAGAATATTACATACAAATGAATTTTACATGAATGAAAATAAAAACTCTCATCTCACATAAAAAACCCCGACAATTCAAAACGCGACGATCCAATATAACATATCCAGCAACACATAACATCACATGTCATCAACGTAAGTAAACATGCGTATCCCAATTGTCGTTGACATATAGCAACGAAACCGGCGATATCACATATTACACTTACGGTCGCAGAAAAGAAAGTGTAAAACTACAACAGTTGGAATCCGCAAACGCTTTAGACATCGCATGCCTAAACAAATGAATTCCTTAGACATCGCATGCCTAACAATTATAAACCCCGCATTTTAGTCTCATTATCGAAAACTCTTTTCAATATCAAGTCGGGCAATTCAACAAGATTCCCGACATCCTGATCGAATACTCGTCGCAAACTTTAGTAGACGGCCGCACCCCCGATACCGTCGACGAAGTGCACCAAGGCGGAACACCGCTACCGCGAGCACCCGAACGGATGCTTTCGGCAACGGGGTTCTCCTATAGTCACTTGGTCGGGGCTAAGGAGTGTAGCTGTCTATTAAGTTTATCCGGCGAGTATCCGCGTACGCTACGTGATTACGACGGACTTTTGATCGCATCAAAATTCCGTGGCAACCGATCAATCGAAACTAAACTGCTACGTTTATAACATTCAAATTAGTTATCTCATAACTACTTGTGGATTCCAAATATTGTATCACAGTCCAGATAAATAGAAAATGTTAAACTTTTCGATCGAACAAACAAACACCCAAGTTTTCCCGAAACAGCTCAACACATGAAATAAGTCTAAAAACATCCATTTCATGCCACAGTACCAACGGTCCAGCCGTAGAAGGGTCAAGCCAACGCCTCACATGTGCCACGCCGTACTGCCCCAAACCCTATGGTTCAAAGGGCAGTTCAAGACGGTCACATAATCGAGTTAAGGTTTGTTGTCTTCTAGAGGGTCCATCGCGTTACTTGCACTACTTAGAACGTCTTTAAACTACGGAAAGATCCAACACTTGGAAATTTCCTGACAGGGGAAAAAGTGGGTATTTATATCCGGTCCTGGGTAGACCCACAACGAAATCCATCGAAATCTGCTCCCATTTCCACTCCGGAATGGGTAACGGCTGTAGCTCTCCTGCGGGCCTCTGGTGCTCGGCCTTGACTTGCTGACAAGTCAGGCATCTCGATACAAACTCCGCAATGTCCCTCTTCATCCCGTCCCACCAGTAGGTCTCTCTCATATCATGGTACATCTTGGTGGAACCGGGGTGGACACTATACACTGATCGGTGTGCCTCCTCAAGAATGTCGCACCGCAATCCATCAGCATCTGGTACGCACAGTCTAGATCCATAGCGTAAAATCCCCTGATCATCAATCACGAACTCGGAAAATCTGCCATGTCCCATCTGTGCCATGATCTCTGAGCAACGGTCGTCACTGCGCTGTGCCTCATATATACGGTCAAGCAACTGTGGGCGTGCACGAACATGCGCGAGCTGTCCCCCTGTCTGAGTGAACTCGAACTCCACTCGGCTGTCACATAAAATCTGCCAATCTACTGACGACTGCCTCTGCACTGCGCGCAAACACGATAGACTACCCCCGGGCCTCCTGCTCAAAGCATCTGCCACAACATTCGCCTTGCCTGGGTGATATAAGATCTCGCAGTCGTAGTCTTTCACCAACTCCATCCAACGACGCTGTCTGAGGTTCAGGTCTCGCTGCTGAAATATGTATTTTAAGCTCTTGTGGTCTGTGAATATTTGGCACGACTCTCCATATAGGTAATGTCGCCAAATCTTCAGTGCAAAGACCAGTGCAGCCATCTCCAAATCATGAGTGGGGTAGTTCTGTTCATGCTTCTTCAACTGCCGAGAAGCATAAGCGATCACCCGGCCATGCTGCATCAATACGCATCCTAACCCTACTCGCGAAGCATCACAGTAGACCACAAATCCGCCTGATCCCGAAGGCAATGATAATACCGGTGCCGTAGTCAAACAAATCCATAGCTGCTGAAAACTGCGCTCGTACACTTCTGTCCAAACGAAAGGAACTCCCTTCCGGGTCAAACCGGTCAAAGGTGCAGCTATACGGGAGAAGTCCTGAACAAAATGCCTGTAGTAGCCCGCCAGGCCTAGAAAACTACGGATCTCAGTAACCGATGTAGGTCGGGGCCACTGCTGAACAGCCTCAATCTTCTTCGGGTCCACACATATGCCGTCTCTCGTAATCACGTGACCAAAGAATCCGACACTGTCCGGCCAGAATGCACACTTGGAGAACTTTGCGAACAGCTGGTGCTCCCTCATAGTCTGTAACGTAATCCGCAAGTGCTGCTCGTGCTCCTCTCTGCTCCGGGAGTACACCAAGATATCGTCGATAAACATGATGATGAACAAGTCAAGATACGACCTGAAAGTACGGTTCATCAAATCCATGAATGCTGCTGGGGCGTTGGTGAGTCCGAACGACATCACCAAAAACTCATAATGGCCGTAGCGCGTGCGGAAAGCTGTCTTCGGTATATCCTACTGTCGAACTCGCAGCTGATGGTATCCTGATCGCAAGTCGATCCTCGAAAAATATCCCGCACCCTGAAGCTGGTCGAACAAATCATCAATGCGTGGCAACGGATATCTGTTCCGAACGGTAACTTTGTTCAGCTGGCGGTAGTCGATACATAAGCGCAAACTTCCATCCTTCTTCTTGACAAACAGGACCGGTGCACCCCACGGAGAAACACTAGGTCGAATAAGCCCCTTCTCTAACAAATCCTGCAGCTGATCCTTCAGCTCTCGAAGCTCTGCCGGGGCCATCCGATAAGGCGGTATAGAAATAGGCCCCGAGCCGGGAATCAAATCAATGCAGAACTCAACATCACGCTCATGTGGTAGCCCAGGTAGCTCATCAGGAAAAACATCAGGGAACTCACAAACAACCGGGACCCGGTCCAACGGAACCTCTGCAGCTCGAGTATCACAAATATACGCTAAGAATCCCTGACATCCCTTCCGCAAGAGCTGACCAGCGCGAAGAGACGAAATCAAGCTGGGAAGGGTGACGCTACGGTCTCCCTGAATAACAAGGACTGGCTCTCCCGGAAAGCTAAATATGACTGCCTTCTCACGGCAGTCCACCGAAGCATAACAAGTGGCTATCTAATCCATGCCCAGAAGCACATCAAAGTCTAACATATCGAGGAGTATCAAATCGATCGATGAATCCCTCTCCCCGATACGAACGGAACACAATCGAAAAACAAAACGAGCGACAAATGACTCGCCTACCGGAGTAACAACAACAAGCGGATGATCTAACGACGACGACTCACGGCCCAACATCGGTGCAAAGTGTGTAGAGACGTACGAATGTGTGGAACCTGGGTCGAATAATACCCATGTGTCGAAAGAACAAACTGGCAAGGTACCTGTCACAACGGCATTGGATGCCTGCGCATCCTGCGGTGTCAAAGCAAAAACTCGGGCCTGTCCTCCACCGATAGCGGGCTGACCTCGACCTCGGCCTCTGCCTCCTCGTCCTCTCTGAACAGGACCGCTGCGTCCACGGCCTCTGGGTGCACCAAACTGTCATGGAGCATCGCCTGTGGTAGGAAGTAGGGCTCTCTGAGAAGGGGGTGGTGATGGTGGTAGGGTCACATGCGGAACTGTCGCTGCTCCCTGTCGTCTCGCCAGACAGTCTCTGACAAGATGGTGCGGACTCCCGCACCCAAAACATCCTGGCGACGGCTGCTGTCCCGGGGAATATGAACCATATAACTGTCCCCGCCCAAATCCTCTGCCAGGCCTATCTCTCGGAAAGAATCTGGCGCGCTGCCTTTGAGACGGTAAATCGGTGCGAATCCTCTTCGGCACAGAAACGACCGAAGTCTGTGATATGCGTGCCTCCATCCGTAATGCCGTATCCATAGCAGCTGAATAAGTGTCGTAGTGCTGGGCGCCAATGGCAAGATATAGCTGGGCATCAAGTCCTTGTACAAACCTCTTCACCATCTTCTCTTCGGTATCCACAAAATACGGAGCATATCGGGATAACTGTGTAAACTGGATGTCATACTCAGACACCGTCATCCCAGGTGTCTTGACTAAGGCCTCGAAGCTGCGAGCTCTGGCGTCACGAACGCTCTCTGGGAGGAAACGAGCTAGAAAGACCGCTGTAAACTCGGCCCAAGTCATAGGCGGTAGACCTGCAGCTCGACCTCTCAAGACTGACTCCCACCATGTCTGCGCGAGACCCTATAGTCGGAAACTCGCAAGCTCTACCCATCGATCATCCGAACATCTCAGCGAACGACAGATCCTGGCTAAACTGTCAAGGAACGTCTGTGGGTCCTCCGCTGCCTCGGTGCCGGTGAATACTGGAGGTCTCAGCCTCATGAAATCCTGTAGCGAAACCGGAATGGCCACGGTGGTAGTAGTAGGAGCAGGTATCATGGTCGTCTGTGATGTAGTAGGTACGTCATCCGGCCTCGGTGTATGACTGGCTGCAACTAGGGATCCTACCATCTGACGAAGCTCCTGCGTGCCCCCCATCATCTGTCGCAACTCCTCCATACCAGTCTCGAGCCTATCCATACGGCCCGGGGAAGGTGGATCGGTCTGTCCCTGCGGCGTAGGCATACCACCCTGCTCAGTCCTTGTCTCGGACGAGCCAGCTCGAATCTCGTCTCGGGCGGCAGCCCTCTGTGCTCTCGTAGCCTTCGGCGGCATAGTGGCTGTTAAAGGAAAACGGATAGTAAGAACAGTGCAATAGAATCATAGGATACACGGAATTGAAGAAGGAATTTCAAGCAAGTATATCCTAAAGTCACTTAGGCGGAGTACCGTATCGCAAGTATGCCGCGGACATACACACACTACGTTACCCTACTTAAGTCACTTACTCCATCTACCAAGGGTCATCCTACACTCAAAAAGGTAAAACCTATCGCTTTGATACCAACTTTGTCACGACCCGCAGGGTACGGAACGTGACAGGCACTTAAGTTACGAAACGTCTCAAGACATCCATAAAATAAGTAAGCCAAAGCCCATAAACCAAAACCAAATAAGCAAAAGAATGAAGGAAAACCAATCAATTGAAAGCGAGTTTATCAAATGAGTCACATCAAGCCTTTTTAAAAACAATATCAGTTTTTCCGAAAATTTCGGCAGAGTCTCCTTTGTAAATACTGGCCCCCAAAATGGGTACAACAAGAATATATATGAATCCAACAAATATGGCATCCCCAAGCGGGAGCTAGCTCTTCGCCACAAGGCGGTCACAAATCCCGCGCAATATAAAACAACAACATGCAAAATAATCATAAAGAAGCATGAGAAAACCGCACGTCGACTCAAGTGAGCTCGACCCCAAAATACAGCAAAAAGTCCACAAATCTCACAGTCTCATCTCTATGTCAATATACAACAATACTGGTAGATACAGTAGATGGAGTACACTAGATACAAAGAATATACAAGGTGGTACAAAAATAATGATATAACCTACCTAAGAGCAAAACCTCGAGTCCAGGCAAAGGAGGCAAAAGAAGCAAGTGCGACCGCCGCTACTGTACTGACGGAGCGGACCTGCAAAAGGCTGTGGCACAACGGGGGTGAGTTGCCAACTCGTGAGTAAAAAATAACATCTACACAGGCTATCGAATGCATGCACACAAGCATCCTAGCATCTAAAATACAGGTAAGGCAGGACATAATAGCGGGTATGTATGCAATATGAATATACTAGCAGGTATGAATGCAATGCGAATCAACTCATGATCTGAATGTGTAAGTATAAGAATCATGTTTTTTTTTCTCCTTTAGGAATCTCTTTTGAAATACCAGCACAATACCAATAGAATCAACAAGAACCGGTGTCCAGCAACGACACCTCAAAACTATCACAAATCTCATATATCCATGTCATAGTATCTCCCGCCTCAGCCATCCGGCTGACCCATCTCAATATCAATATCTCATCAACTCGCGGCCACGGTCGGTATCCTCTGGATATTCGCCGTCCCAAACAGTCACCGGTAGGTAATCCGCCCCCTGCCAGGCTCATCGTCAGCACCACGAGCTTCTTGCCCGGGGGTACCTTACCGGGCCCACCATGTACCCGAGATGGTTCATCCAACTCCTCGAAACGGGTCTCGAAAACCACAGCAAACTCATGGTGGACGACACTTACATCACTAGAAAACCGCAATTTACATATTTTTAAAATATAATAAGTTTAGAAATTTTGCGGCTTTCCCCCCGAAATCCAGAAATATCATAAAATCTCAAGAAATCCTCATAAGTGCATATGTCAATGATAATGAATGCATATGGTATCAATAATCAAGTTGCAATGTGTGATTAATAGACTAAGCATGAACAAATAATATGATGAGGTACATGCACATGAATAGCAATCCTACGATTTCATTTTAAGGAATTAAAGGCAATAGCACAAGTTTAAGTATCAATTATAGTAAAAGGTTTCAATTTAAAGGTTATCTAGTATGGTGGCATGGCAATCGCCAGGGCGTGGGTGTAGGCATGAATAGTGCTCGTGCTGCATATAAAAACCCTGGCAATGGTGCAGGTGTCCTATAGAATGGGTTCGCATATGTATGTCAATATAAGGCATGAATGTAGCAAATAATCATACAAGTATTACACCCCTAATGACTAACATTACTAAGAATCTTTTTGAGCTACTAAAACTATCGGGCGGCATGCGCCATCCAACGATAGTCCCCCGTAGATGTTACATCTACTCACCGGAATCCCTAGCTAGTCACGTCCAATCACCGCTTTCCCCTTTCGTGCCGCGTCTGACGTCTCCGCGACCGAACCTGGAATTTACATCAATACCAAACATAAGGTTACATATCAAGAACGACGCAAAATCCAAACGAAAATACTAACGTTCACAAGCTAGGTACAACGTGCACAAGGTGCGCGGAACACACGCGAAAATCGCAAAAACTAACTAAAACGTCGATTTGGTCGCCCGGCAAAACTAAAACCCGATCACTCAAAAATCCGCACTCGCACATCCTAAATGTCATAGGATAAGCCAAAACAATCATCAAGATATCAAAATAATTCATCACAATATTTTTATAACAAAACTAGTAAGCTAGAAATTTGCAATTTGGTGCAAACATCGACAATTAGCGATAAAGTTAACACAATTCAACACAAACATCCAAACTAACCCACTAGATAGCCATTACACTAATTTTAAACCATTAACTATGCCTCAAAACCTAATTTCCACAACCAACCCTTTTCTTGATTTTTGTAATTAACAAACTTAAACCAAACTATACATGAAAAACCTTAATTTAACACTAGATTTTAGCCTAATTAGCAAGTTAACCACTTAGATTTAGGTTAGCAAAACACTAGATAGGAACATAAATTTAATTAACTAAATAATGGTTTCTAAAACCCTAGTTAACTCAAACCATTAATCTTTAAAAAAAAAACTAGAATGAAACTAACACTAAATTAAAACTAAAACAATTTAATTTAAGAAACTTAACCAAAAGAATTTAACTTGGTGGAAATTATACCTCAAGATCTATGGATCTAGCAAGAACAAGAGGCCTCCAAATATGGCTCCTTTCACCAAGATTTAAACTAAAGTGGGTGTGAGAAGAGATGGATTAAGGTTTTGTGTTGAATTAGTGAAGGATTTGTTGATTTTTGATGGTTTTTGAGATGAATTTGAGAACAAAAAGAGAGTGGAAAAATGAAGGGGGAGGGCTGCAGATTTTCGGCCAGAACAAGGGAGTGGGGGTATGGTGTGGGGTGTGGGAAAGTCATGGTCAACCCATACCAAACAAGTAAAGACCCATACCCATTAAAAAAATCAAAACCCTTTAAAAAAACACCTATTTTCTACACAAGAATAAAAGTCAAAGAGGCAAGCATTTTTTTTCCTTGGGTTGCTGGAAATGGGCCGGCCTAGGGGTGAGGGAAGAGAGAGAGGGGTTTTACAAAAGAAATTTTATGCAAAAAGACCCCCTACAAGTCCAAAATTGCAAGTTTAAGCTTAAATTCAATAAATTTCGTTTTCCATAATAAAAATTAGTTAAAACTTAAAATAAATTACTAAAAATTTATGTTACAACTAGATTTTAATTAACATGATTTTAAAGCTTAAATTTAGCCCATTTAAATTTGTATTTATCGCTAATTTAATGTATTTTCTTACCGGCTTAAAATAATATTAAAAAATTGAAAAATTTAGGGAAAATTTTTAAACGACCAGAATTTCATAATTAACTCATTTGCTACTAAAAACTAGCAGTTACCTATCCAAATTAGGTATAATTAGTCCTAAACTGTAAAATAACAAAAAAGACGGTTTTCGGAAAAATACCGAATTTTCACCGATTTTCAGGAAAACACCAAAACGACTTTTCAAGGCGCTACAATATCTCATGAACTGTGGGTACTAATCTAAATCTAGTACAACTAATACCATCTGCATATATAATGTTTGTATGAAAACACACGCCTAAAGGCCCGCTAAAATCTCCTGTCGTATCTCATAATACGACTCAAAACATATCACCGATCTCATGGCATCATGCCTAAACTCATCGACTCATTTCCAAATACCATGTACAATCCTCATCATCCATGTGTAGGTATACGTATATATATATATATATATACATAGTCCCATACCTATGTGTGTATATAAATATACATATCGCCATATATATGCACAAGTATAACAAGGTAAGCTTTTGTGTGCATGTGGGTGTAAACCTCATTCTAGGGTTCGCGACTGAGAAGCTGAACTAAGTTACTTATAACTACTCTAAACTAAACCATGAACACAAAATCATATATTGATAATCATCCATGTAACATAAAACACATATATAACCATATATATACATATAAGCTATACTACGAACTGCGGGGGTGTTATACGCCATCCACCCGACTTCCCCCGTAGATATATATCTACTCAACTTGACCTTCGCTTTCCGATACCGACGTCGCCACGTGCTTGCTTGTCGTCCTAAAGTCCACATGGGGTACCTACATGTCACAAAGTATCGTATTGCATTAAAATCCAAATCAAAACCAAAACGACACGCTAAAAGCCTACAGGTTAGAACCTGCAGACTACGCCTTTCAAACCACCAAACAACCCTCGATATCGTCGTACAAACAAGTGATCGAGGTAAAACACAAATACTAAAATTCAGAAACCAAAATACGAAAAATATAACCCCGAATCAAAACAACAACTCATGAATTTAGTCCCAGATTTTACCCTAGGTGAAATTAGCGAATTTTGCATATGTAAAGGGTCTATTTTACTGGAGAAGGAGCTACAGAACAAACACGAACCAAAATGAAACATGTCTGGCCGCAAATTGCAGCCAGAGGGAATATTTCTGCGGCCATGGTGAGTGCTTAGGGGCTAGGGTTTCAGTAGGGGTCCTAGGTTGCCTGCATGTATCTTAGTGTTTGCTAAATAATTTTTTAGGTACCTGAGTGTTAGCAAATTTCAAATTCCCTATAGAATAACACAAAATACGGATATCGAGGATTTCTAAGTTCTCTATTAGGGGCTTAAGTCTCAGGTTTGGGTCTGAATTCTAGCACTAAGGGGTTGTGTGTCCTCTACTAAGCTCAATCACATTTCACAACTCAAGAATTCCTCAAACCTTAACTAGAAATTTCCAAATCTCACTAAACGACACTAAATCGGTTCTAAACAAACATGGATGTAAAAGCAATGGAAAAACTATGCTAATGGTTAAGAGAATACCTCATTTGGCAACTCATGAAAATTCTTGAGTTGCCCCAAGTCTTCAAAATCCGATTTTTCTTGGTCCAAAGAGTTTGTGAGAATCTTGTGCATGATTTTAGTGAAAGGAGTGATGTGTTTTGAGGTGGGAAATGAGGTGTTTTGAGGATGAAGAGGAAAGGAGAGAGGGAGAGGCAGCCATGGAGTGAAAGGGAGAGAGAAAAAGAGGAAGAAAATGAGGGGGACAAATGCGTATGGTTCTCTCTTGACCCTTCACACTCTCTCACTTGCCCATGGTTCATTTTTAATGTATTCTTTAGTTTTCTTTTCTCTCTTCTCTCTCATTTTAAAACAAAGAAATGCATGAAGAAAATAAAAAGAAGACAATGTTAAGAAAATGTAACAAGTATAATTTGACATGGTGCATGTTATGCATAAAACACGCTTAATGCGCGATTAGCGATATTTAATTGCGATTAGCAATAAAACGGAAAAATAAATAAATCATAAAAATTTATAATTTGCTTAAATCTCATAAAACACCTTCATTTTAGTAATTTCTATAATTTTCATAATTTTCACAATTTATCGGTATTTAATTATACCGCCTTATTAAAATATTCGATATAATATTATTTAATTATAAAAATCCCCAAAAATAATATTTTATTTTTTTGAAATGTTACAATCTTCGCCCCTTAAAGAAATTCGGTCCCCGAATTTAAATTTAAACCCCTCAAATGCTAAAACATTTCAGTAAAAGACTAGGTCGTCGGGGTCCCGAGATCATAAATGCATAAAACGCATCATAGCGCAATACATGCGCATGAACAATGAGCAGATAACTCCAAATCAAAACTATACATGTAAACATCTGAAGGAAATTCATGCCAAACCTTTCATGTTGCTGTACGATACGCGTATCGCGGTACAGTGGCAGACGTCTATTATAAGAAAATAACTATACATATACATATCCTTTGTTTAATATGTACGTCCCACCATTTTTGAAAATAATTTAGAACGGTTTCCTTGTTTTTAAACGTTTCGTGTCATATCAAACATGTAGGTATATACTGAGACTATAGCTCCCATTTTGGAAATCCCTTCGATAACTATCAATGCATGCAAAATATATCCAGGTACTGTCCTCTGATTAGTCCTGCTCAGTACGAAAACAGACAGCAAATATCATAAAAATGTACTGCTCCATAAGAAATCAATCCCAAAATGTTCATATGAATGCTACGTGCGTCTGGTGCGCATGGAAATCGAAACCCATGAATGTGCCATACATGTGCACGGAAACAACATCTAAGTGCATCGGGTCTGCACGAAACACCTGTCATAGACAACGGGTGTGCCTGACAGCAATATCAGGTGAATCTGATATGCACGAAGAATCTCGATTTAGTGCATCTGGTGTGCACCAAAATCGCATCTCACGCCTAAGTATGCGCAAGGATCCAAATCAAATGCACAGAGCGCACAAAATCGACATCAATATCATATTTGAAATCGACGGTATACAATAAAGCTCAATCCAAATCAGGTATACCGCGGTATATAATCTCACAACCATGTGCATCAGTGTGCACAAATAAAATCAAAACACTAAAAGTGCCTGAAAACTATGCCGAAAGCATAAGTCAAATCACATGCATACCATAGGAATGAAATCAAAATCAATATCTCGAATGACATCAAATCGAAGTCAAGTGTAACCGTATTATACAAAATCTCAATCATGCAAACAAATCGTCCAAAATACCAAAATCCAAAAATGACGTGATATTCGAATCACCAAATCCCAGATCATAAACACTGTCGTCGATATGTCCTTCCTTTGAAGTCGAGAAGGTGTCGGTGCATCTAAAGCTAGCAGAGCAAGATGTCTACTTGCCTCCTGTTCATGGTCTGGCGAATGGTGATATTAGGCTCTTGTCTCTCACTGGGAATTGCTAGATATATAGCTCCTCGACTCAACGGCCCAATATGGAATGACGACGGAAACAGTCCCGCTTTGGCACATCCTCTAAAGATCTCTGGCCCACTATCTCGTCGACGATGCCGAACTCTGGCATACTGGGTGTACATAAAATGACCGCTCCTGGGTCCAAGTCTTCTTGTATAGTATTCCAGAAAGGTTTTGTCGAAGTCTCTCCCAAATCTCATTTCTGCCGAACTGCCCGGAAGCCATCGCCATTACTAAATCAATTCCTTGTTCCGAAATGGCTGCATCCTCATCGCGACTCCTTCTAAAAGGTCTACCCATATACAACGCCACTGTATGCGTATCACATCTCTGATGTCAGCCGAGTGGAACGTCATCTCATCAAGATCTCGTGCGAACCGCTTACTCCCCTTTTCTCTAATGTTGACTGATTCGGACTGGTCTCTTTATGGTTGCATGGACTGTGCTCCAACGGCTATACTCGTATCTAGAGTCTCCCAAGCAATGTATCCCATCACATGATATCCGAATGACGTCGAACCTTTCGATCGATTCGTCAAAATTCCATAATCCCCTAAGAGCTCAACATCTTGAGTACAGTTTAATAGTATTCCAGTACATGCCATAGTACTTGTGGACCAACTGTAGAAGGGCAAACCCAAGCTTCACTAATGGTACCACTGAACTACCGTAAACCCTAAGATTTCAAAGTGTTCTCATGGTCACTATGTCGAGTTAGGGTTTCATTCTTCTAGAGGGTCCATAGCATTACTTGCATTTGTCTCTGAATACTTTAAACTTGGAAAATGGGCTTCTGACATTCTATCGTCTCTATCGACTCCAACGTACCTGCATGAAGTCGTCTCTAGCTGGAATCAATCAATCTGATGACCTCGCATCGGGGTAGGCAATGAATCACAAGTCCTAGTCCTTCCTTCCTGGGTGACTAGCGATCATCTATCATATCTCTAAGTACAACTCGTGCGGCAATAGCTACAAACATCCGGGACGATATCTCGTCATTCATAGCAACAACTGGCTCATTATCCGCACACTGAACAGTGCCTCAATCATCAAGAATAATCTATGCATTGATGGTCATCAAAAATCTGGCTGGCCTCTATCAGTAGCTCAATTCTCTGGTACTGATCTGCACGTCCGAGTAATCTCGTAAAAGAAACCCATCAAGCGCTCATGGCGCGAAAACACAATAAAACGACGCCTCTATGCAATTGTATGTCCTTAGAATCATGCCTTGGTCAGTCCTCATCCGTGACGAGCTCGTGCTGACGCAACTCTGGACGTATCTCTCTCTGCCCGTGCAATCTTGGCAGCAAAACCATAAAACAATATCGATGAGGATAGATCATAGGAATAAATATAATACTGTGTAAGGAAATGTACATCCTGATGCTCCCTAAGCGGAGTAGCGTATCGTAAGTATGCCGCGGAACACACACGGTACGTCACTCTCTTTAAGTCACCAACTCCATCAACCAAGGTCAACCTACGCGACGAAAGTTGGGGTCTAACCCCCTCGACTATGTCTAAGTTCCGGAAGGTCGAGTTTAACATTTCAGAAAATATAAAATATTATTTTTGGAATTTAATATTAAAATAATATATTTCCCGAAAACTGCCCGATTTGCGAAATTGGGGTTTTTGAAAAAGAGTATAAATATATACAAATAATTGTGAAATAAATGGAAATTAAAATAATTTATTCATTTAAAAACATATTTAAAGGATTTGGCATTTTTAAAATTTATTATATGTAGTTTGCATAAAAACCCGATTAGTGCACTGCTAATCGCGATTAAGCCAAATCCGTGTTTCTAAAGTTTTCCGTGGCTAGGGCACCATGTCATGTTATATTTTGATTACATGCTGTGTTCTTGTGTTATTTTTGGGTATTATGTGATTTTAGTTTTAAATAAAAGAAAAAGAAAATGAAAAAGGTAAAAGGGTAATTAATTGTGAGAGAGAGTTAGAATAAGAGAGGAGAGAGAGGGGGGCTGCCATATCCTGACCCCATTTTATTTCTTCATCTCCTTCTTCTTCCCCATCTCCCTCCACCTTCATCCCTAGATCCATCTCCAAAGGTTCATCAAAACCCTAAACCTCTTTCATTATAGTTGATACCCTCTTCACCCTCTACACTTTGGACCCATCAATGTTGGATTTTGAGGACCTTGAAGAGCTAGGGTTTTGCTTGGCAACATCCATGAGGTATAATCCAATTCCCTTGGTTTAGTTTCAAGTGTTCCTAGCATTCTAAGTTAGTTTAGATGTTGTTTGCGAATGGGTTTGTGAACTTAGGAATTCAAGAGAAGGGTTTGAGTGTTGTTTAGAATTGGTGATGATTCGTGACTGCTAACAAGACTTGAGTGGTGTTTATTTGACCTAGAGCAGAGAATATAACCCAAACACGACTTACAACTTTCCGACATCTTGACAGTTTGAGGTAGGATTTTGGAATCTGCTAACACCCGGGTACCCTAAAAATTATTTTGCGATTACTGTGAGTCATGCAGGCAACCTAGAACCTACCCTGAAGGCCAGAGCCCCAAACCCCTACCGAGGCCGCAGATTTAATCATTTGGGCTGCAAATTGCGGCATTGGTACTTCTAAATTGACTCGTGCTTGTTCTGTAGCTCCTATATCAGTAAATTAGTGTAACATTTCGGAAAAATAAAATATTTTTTTTAGGAATATTTATAATTAAATAATAATTATATTGAATATTTTAATAAGGGGTAAAATTAAATACCGATAAATTTGGGAAAAATTTGGAAAATTTTGGAAATTACTGAAATGAGGGTGCTTTATGTGAGCTATGCAAATTTTAAATTTTTATGATTAATTATACACTATTTAGTGCTAATCGCGATTAAATATCGCTAATCGCGCATTAAGCTTGTTTGTGTAAAACATGCACCATGTCACATTTTGACACTTATTACATTTTGTCATGGCTTTTTCCTTCTCTTGCATGGTTTTGTTTTAGAAAAAGAAAATATAAAGATAAGAAAAGAAAAGAAAAGATAAAGAAAACAAAAAAAAGAAAAGTTAAAGAGGTATGGGCATGAGAGAGAAAGAAAGGGTGAGGGGTCTTGGTTGACTTGGGCCATTCTCTTCCCTCTTTATTATTTTCTTCATCTTTCTTTCCCTTTCCTCTCCTATGGCAGCACACCCTCTCCCTCCACCTCTAAACCTTCAAAACACCATCAAATCTTCATCAAAACACCATCCCCACTTCATTAATATTGTGCACAAGCCCTCTAGCTACATTTTGAACCAAGAAAGCTAGGATTTTGGACAGATGGGCAACTCAAGAAAATTCTTTAGTTGCCAAATGAGGTAATTTCTGCACCATCATGATAGTATTTCGATTCCTTAAGTGTCCATACAAGTTTAGAATCGAAATTGTGTAGTTTAGCGAACTTTGAAAATTCCAAGTTAGGGATTAGGGTTCGAATTGATTCCAAAGGTGAAATTGAGGTGTAATTAGGGACTACAACCCCTGTTGTAATGATATAGTGGACTGAACCTGAGACTTAAACCCCGGAACATGGACTTAGAAACCCCGACATCGGATAGTTGTGTGAATTGTGAGGGTATTTTGGAATCTGGTAACATTCGGGAACCTGGAAATTAATTTAGCAAACACAGTGAGTCATGCAGGCACCCTAGGAGCTACCACTGAAACCTGAGACCCCCTGGACTTGCCTTGGCCGCAATTTTATTCCCTTTGGCCACAATTTGCGGCTTGGGTAGTTTGGAACTGGCTCATTCTTGTTCTGTAGCTCCTATATCAGTAAATTAGACCCTCCATATGTGCAAAATTTGCTAATTTGACCTAGGGTAAAATCTGGGACCATTTTCTTTAGTTGCTGCCTTGTATTTCACGATGTTTTTGAATTTAAGTATTGGTATTGGTCATTGTATTCCATCGTGTGGCATTTGAATGCCAACGACTAGGGTTATTGGTTGTGTTTTGCATGCGAGACGATAGGTTTTAACCTATCGGTGTTTCGTGCGACCTTTTGGTTTTCGTGCGTGATTTCAATTACGATGCTATATCTGATATATAGGTACCTCACGAGGACTTCGAGACGACAAGCAGTCGCGTGGCAACATCGGCATCGGTAAGCGAAGATCAAGGTGAGTAGATATATATCTACGGGGGAAGTCGGGTGGATGGCGTATAGCACCCCCGCAAAGTTGTAAAAAATGTTGTGATTTGATATAGATATACTTTTATATGTTTTTGAGGGATTTTAACACCTAGCAGGAAAAGGTTTAGGAGATCATTGGTAAGTGTTAGCGAGAATTGAAGAAAGGACTTTAGTTGATTTCTTTGTCACGAAACCCTAGAGTAAAGATTTGCATACACGCGCATACCCACACTTGCATACATTTACATCCTTGTGCGTATCGAGGATGTCATATATATTCATATTCATATGCATGGATGATGAGGATATTATATGGTATTTGGAGATGAGTCGATGAGATTAGGCATGGTTCCATGAGATCGGTGATGTGATTTGGTTCTTATTATGAGATACGACATGATATTAGCGGATTGATGGGCGATGTGTATTCACACACATGCGTACATATATGTTGATGATATTAGTATTGTACTAGACTTAGATCAGTACCCCCTGTTCACGATATGTGATAATAAAGATATCAGATGAGTAATGAGATAAATATGGTAATTGACCCGTAGCCGGATTTGGGATGCCGTACGATAGATTTACCGTATGAGATATAATTATGATGTTAGATCCGCACTCTTGACTCAAGGATGTCATATATATATATATATATATATATATATATATATATATATATAGTATCGTACGTGATACTATTAAGGAGAGTTCACCGACTACTAGGTATATATATAGATCGACTTAGACTTTGGTGGATTTCCTTACCCTTTTATCTTGGCTCGAGTCATACTAGTTTTCAAAAGTGGAGAATTGTGAGTAATTTAAATACCAAACTGTATGACTCATATATTGGGTAGGTGTATTTTTTGGTGTTGCTGTTACGACATCACTTTCTGTATATTCATGATCTTTCATCGCATTGCATGATCGTATATATGTTATCTGTATTTGTTATGAAACCCTGGTTTCAAGACACTAGCACTATTACCGATGATGCGTATGTTCCACGTACACTTGCTTGCCGGCTCACACACATCATCAACGGTAATTGCCATGTCACGTACACCTTAAAGAATACTATTCATTGACATAGCTTGCTAGTTGATAGTTGCAATATGTTATAGCTTTCATATGCTAGTTTAACTATTGCATTTATTGCATGATATCAGATGCATTCATATATTCACTGGTCATGCAGTATTATGGAGATTTATGCCGGTATTCACTGTTTATTGATATCATGATTTTGATGATTTCGTATCCTTCTTGAGATTTTCTAGATTTGGAAACCGCATGTGAAAGTTTTATAAACTGATGATTTATTTTAAAGAGAAAAATGCGGTTTTCCTTGATATGATGAGTATTGTCCACCATGATGTTTTCTAGGTTCTGAGATGTTTTCGAGACCCGATTCGAGGAGTTGGATGAACCGTCTACGGGTACATGGTAGACCCGGTATTGTTCCCCAGGGCAAAAAGCTCGAGTTGTAGACGATGAGCCCGGCAGGGGCAGACTGCCTACTGGTGATTGTTTGGCACGGCAGATATCCGGAGGATACCGTTCATAGTCGTGTGATTGATGATATGGGCCGATACGGACTGACGGATCCCAAGGTATTGAGATATTGAGATTTGTTGATACAGGCAAGCTCGGATAGCCGGAGCCTGAGATATTGAAATATTGAGATTTATGTTTGTGTCGATGCTTGACACTGATTTCATTGGTGACACTCGATTTATATACATACAGAATCTCATTAAATAAAGAAAACAGTTGTCTCATTCATGATGTATTCTGTTTCCATTAGTAATGCATTCATACATCGTATATCTGATATGTTGCTATCTGAGGCATAGACACGAGCACGTAGTATTGCACTTATATGTAGATGGATCAGGATTTTACTTGAGGACATTACTTGATATGACCTAGGATGCGTCACACATGCGATTTCTGCTCTGTGATGTTTTTTACTCACGAGTTGGCAACTCACCCCCGTTGTGCCACAGTTCCTTACAAGTTTTGCCGTACAGGTTTCTTTACGGCTTTGCTGGCACACTGTTCCTTCCGAGTGATTGCTTTGGAAGGTGGGTTCACTTGCTTCATGACCACCATTGTATATTCTGTAAGTGCACGGCGGCGCCGCGGCCGTCAATCCGACGGCCAAATGCGGAAGCGGTGATAAACTTTAATTTTGCGAACTTAGCAAACCGGCACCACCGCGCACTAAACAACCGGATCGAACCATTAAACTAGTTCTAGCTAACTACAAGATGGGAAGAGATATACCGAGTGATCCGAGTCCTCCGGTCTTCTCGTCGTCGTCCCGATCTTCTGCGGAAACTCCGGTCGTCGCCTCCTCGCCGGAAGGGCACCACATCGCCTGCATCTTTTACGGGCTCCCACCTCAATACCGAGGCAACTCGGGCGCGAAGTTGGCTGACCGACGCGTCCAAGATTTGCTGTAGAATGTATAGTGTAGAGGCTATGTCTCATTTGGGGTTTTTTTGCCTTTGAAGATGATGGAGGAATCAAGATAAGAAAAATGGTGCTTGCATTTTTCTTAACATGAAAAGAGATCAAAATGCTACACACTCAAAAATGAAGCTCTCATCTTCTTCTCTCAAAAATGTGTTCAACCTTATCATATGAGAATGGTGGAGGAAAGAATACATAAGCAAGAGGGAGGTAAGTGTAGGAAAAGAGAGAGGGTGACCATATCCAAACATCATCATAACAAACTCACATCAAACTCTAATCACCCTTTTTTGATGTAAAGAGAATCAAATGATGGTTGAAAAGAAAAGATGCCATCATAATCAAAACATTTGCAAGAAACTCCCTCCACAATTGTTATTTGCAAACTTGCAAATAACCCCCTCCATCGGAAAAGTCCGGCCGGGAAAGAACAAAGGAAAACCGGCCGGAACGGAATGCAAACTGGCAACTCCAGAAAACTGGTCCCGTAATAAATTACAGGAAAACCCCGATACTGTGCATACACACCCGCATCTGTATTCCGTCCGGATACAAATGTAATGAGACAAAATCTACACTGTACTATACTAGGATCCGGCTTAAACCAAAGCCGGTTAGTAATATCCGTCTGATCCTGATCCGTGCAATACCGCACATATCTGATCGAACCCTGCCATATATCTATACGGCCTCTAGTACAAAACGTCCGATCCTGATCCGTGCAATACCGCACGTATCTGGTCGGACCCTGCCATATCTCCATACGGCCTCTACAGCGTTTCGCCCGAAAGCTTGAGTAACTGAAAGTGTGGTGGACTCTAAAGACTCGTCAATACTATGGCAGTGGAATTAACCACTAGCACGTCAGAGGTATAAGCCAATACGTAACGGGCCACCAGCTATTGACTAAAAGGGACGTCGATGAGCGAACTCATCCTGACACCCTACTGAGCCTGTCAGTGACAATATCCGTACAGTCCGGTCCGTTCGTCTATGAGCATCGCATGTCGGGCCTAGGGGGTTGGTAAAAGTCAGACCCCCAAAAGAGGTACAAGTCGTGTTGGAGTGTAGCCCAGAACACCCTGAGATACTACTGGAATACCTACCAGTAAATCTCCTGCCTTGGCCAAGGACTTCGTGTAATGGCTCTCCTAGACACAGCGCGACCTCACCCCCAATACCGGGAGAGACGAACCCCCGAAGATCCGCTCACTGCCTCCATGTGGCTCGGGACTGTACCCAACTAAAACCTGTTTGCACGACTCCTTTGAGCCGTGGTAGGGTAGTAATCAAAGCACAGTGGGAACTCACACGAGACAAATGACGATCCCCAGGTCGATGAACTAACCTGTACACATGTCACCTGGGAACTGCTATCTGACATGAGGTATAAGACCAACTAGCATGTTCCCGGCGAGTCATGTCCGGTGTACTCATAACCCAATGAGCACCTGTATACATCTTAGGTGAACCAACTGACACCAGTGGCCTGTGAGACCGGCCACCGCCCCTCGTCGGGGTCTCGACTGTATACACTAGTCTACTCTGGAGAATCGATGCCCTGTCTCGAAACTCCCACGACTAGGGTCCTTTTAAGGATGTGCTTGTAGACCCCAGCTCTCACATATATGATCGCCCTCATACTGCTGGCAGTCAAGAAAGAATCCTAGGGGCTCTATCAACGTGCAATAGCGACCTGTCAAGTCACCTAAAGCAGTACACGATGATAAAGGTAAACCAGATAGCGTACTATCATCTCGAGTAAGACTGTCCTACCGGGATAGGTCCTCCCTCAATCATTGCAATCACGTGCCTGTGATCCAATAATTGACTCTGAGGGCACTATCTCCAACAATCTCCCACTTGCACTCGAGGCTAAATATTGCGATGTCGCATACTCACAGCCCGTGTGATACCGAACACCCAACTCCTCTACTAGTCAGTCGCACAAAGCCTGTTTGCGAAACTCTTGCGTTCGAGGATTAGCCTCAGTAAGTGGATCCGCCATGATGTTTCTTTCTATGTCTCTCTATATCTCAAGTTCGCGGAGAAAGCCATCTCCCGAAATGAGCAATACCTGTCTTAGAATGTCTGGATGTCTGATGGGACCTAGCTCATAAATGAACTCCAAATCCAAACTTCTTAGACTGTATCGTCAACTGAACTTAATCAGTATCCTGCGCCATGCCACCCTCAGTATTGCCTTGGGCCACCTGTCCAAAATACTGCCCCTCGACAGAAGGAAAACTATAACTCTGACAACCTCCCTGTCGTCCATGTCACCTTGGAAACCTGGAATGATAACTGTCTCCCAAAGGAGGCAGCCGTTATCATATCCCTAGAACATTCACTTATGTTCTGAAACTGCTTCCGACTGTTTCTCTAGGATTGGATCAATGTCAACTTATTGCATCTACTGCAAGAACAACATCTGGTGTGGTACTTGACATATCATGATTGACTCAATTGCCTAAGCAAGTGATCTGCCAATCATGCACATCCCTCTCTACTTTAGTCTATAAGACACCTTTAGAGAGGGTGACTCCATTACCTGCAGGTACACTACCATGCCAGGAGTCGTCCATTCTAAATACTCTTAGAATGTTGTCTAAGTACCCAGATTGGGAAACCATCCAAATCTAGATCTAAAACCATAGATCTAGTAACCAGTATGTATGATATAATGTCCAAGTCCCTTGTAGAGAAACCACTGTGTGACGACCAAAGTATAACCGATCGTAGTATAGGAATGTTACTTCCTACTTTGTGTATGTCATCCAAAACCCGGATATCACACCCTACTACCTTCTCAACAGATCCATCCCCTATTCTGATGACGCCAAACCTATGACTGTCACATCAGAAATAGATGATCTATCTCCGCTATATCTGCTTTAGTCTATAAGTAGACATAAGCTACCTGTCCACCAATACTTCCGCTGCTCCCACTGACTATGACAACCCTCTGGCAGAGTCATATAGACGTGCACTTCTAAAGCTAGTTTAGAACGACGCTATACTCATCCTCCCACCGGGTCTCGCAGACTGGAACAATAGCAATGGCAAGTGTGGGTAAACAAGAACTTCCCTGTCACCGTCCTTGAGCCTACCGGAGTACCTCTCGGGTGCCTGAAGTTACCCACCTTATCTGCGGAGTGGCCAATGGAATGTCAAATCAGATTGAATCTTTAGGTTCCTTATCAAATCTTCAGTAATCGTTTGCGGTTCTGGAATCACTTCCAGTTCTACCATACTCCCACTACTGTCTTTGAAAAAATCCATTTTTAATAAAACTGTGGCGAGTCTAGAACAATATTACTATTGATCTTCCAGATGGTAGAAAGTCAACCCTCGTCATAGCCTGGGTCAACCCACAAACAGCCATTACAGAAACGTGCCTTGAGTTTTCCAGAGTCTGGTTTTAATCATAAGCCGGACAACTCCCCGTACCTTAACAACGTTAAGATATGAACTGTTCTATATCCAATATAGAACCAGAGGCACTGATTTAATTGAACCAGATTCAAATCATGCAGCTGTCTCCAGTGCATGTCAACTAAATGGAGAGAGGCCGATCAGCGTTACTCAACTTAGGAATGCTTCCAATTATGAGTAACCTGAAAGAGAAGCAATTTCTCTTTATCATTACTATCAATTGAATACCATACACAAGTATCTACATCTTCGATCACCTTGAAGAATCCCGATACTTGCTACACCTGGTTCTCTACTCTATTCAAATACCTATAACTCCTCAAAACTTAGACCCTGTGTTTCTACGAAACACATCTCTAAGAACTAGAGAAGTTAAAAGTAAACAGAATATAGTATGAGGACCAACCCCTCTGTCCTAATGGACACTGGACAACATACAATACTCTGTATAAGTCCGCCGAGTCTAACAACTCTTTCACTGTGTGTCGTAGGTTGAAAACTGTACTTATGGTTAAGAAGAATTACACCGCTGTTTAATGCTCCTTACCTAACCATCCACTGATATAGGTAAATGTCATCGACATAATATCAAAAGGTATATCTCACTCTATGAAAATAGACGTACAGATATATCAATTTGAAATTGGTGCACAACAGCGGATATTCAAAACCAAATATTTGCCGACCGGCAAACAGCCCAGGTGATCTCCTCAAATATCACCGATTACAACGAATCCCGATAAAATGAGGATAATCACTTAATTTCCAATAACTTACTCCCACTCATCATCCGTAAAACCATACAGATGTGAGAATCATACCTGGTAAATACATACCCTTGAGCAAGTGTTAATTGGGAAATCAGTTTTCTTTTAACAGTACACAGTGAAACTGAAACATTGAAATGTTTCGATGGGGTATCCTGGTATTCCTAGTAATGCCTCTTCCATTATCCAGATTCACAACTATAACCGTATAATTCTTTGCCACCTCTCCAAATCCCTTTATATGTCTTTAGTCATTACCTTCTGCACACCCCTTTAGGCCAAATGGTTTTCTTCCTTCCCTACCGTTCGGCACCAGCCTATGGTTTGGAAGAAGACTATCCAATAAGCATAATGGGTGTACTGTCCTAGTCCTAGGAGCACTCGCAATGCGAGAGAAGGTGAAGATAAAAGACAACTGAATAAACCTTATTCCTATTTCTCCTGGACCAGAATCCATCCCCGAACTGGAACAAGTTCCTTTCGAGTTCGTATATAACCATACGATGGATTATCCAATAAACTGTGGATCTTCGTAGTGATACGGAATGTCCTGGAGAGATACAAAGGTGATTTAGGATTGGCGAAGAAAAACTTGGTTTGGTCGTGAATATCAGTCGCAATTTACTTTGCCCTCTTACTAATCCCTTGCTTTGTCTTAATCTTAATACCTTCTGCACACCATCGTTATGCTAATTGGTTTTCTTCATTCCCCACTGTTCGGCACCAGCCTAAAGTTTGGAAGAAGACTATCCAATTTGCGTAATAGGTGTACTATCTCCTAAACTAAGGAGTACTCGCAACTTGAGAGAAGGCAAAAAGGAAAAGACAACTGAATAAATCTTATCCGTTTTCTCCAGAACCGGAAACCATCCTCGAATTCCTTCGAGTTCGTATATAACCATACGATGGTTTTGTCCAATGGAAGTGGACGTTTGCAGTAATACGGGGTGTCCTGGAGAAAAGGGTAAAAGTAGGAGTGGCAATAAGGTCTGCAACTCTGACAATCCAAAAGCCAGCGTTTTAAGAAAGTTAGGTCAACTTGGTCACTGAGTCATAGTCTAGGGTCGGGTCAATGGTCACTGCCAGAGAGAGAGAGAGAAAAGAAACACTCAGCGTGCACTCTAACCAAGATCAGAACGGTTACCAATTTATCTAATCTGGAAACCTCCCATTGTACCTCAAATTCTCCTCCAAACCTGAAAGAAGAATTAGTCGGGATCACCCGAGGAGTAAACCAACTCATCAGTGGGAATCGGGATCCAACTCTCATCGCATGATAACGTGACGGAATCCGCTCACGGTATCACACTCCAGAAGGTATGCGCATACCTGGCAAGTTTCAGTTCTTTTGAAACTCCCGATGAGATTTTTACCCCATGCTCTTATGACCTTGACTTTGGCCAACATATCATAAGTCACATGTCAAGTTCAACCCGTCATTCTCCAGGTTAATTTGAATCCACCCGTACCTACCCTTGACTTTGGCCAAAATGGCAGTACGACTGTCCCAAACCAACGCATCTATCTATGCTGCATATGAATACCCAATAGCTATCAATCACTGTGCCTTGACTTTGGCCAACATACACAGCTTGAATACTATTGACTACCCATATGAAACGACGGAGGGCTACGAATGGTTTCTGGCGAAAACCTTTAACGTAATGAACTTGATATCGTTGGAGGAACGGATAGCTTTTTAGAAAATATGGTGACGAAAACCTTTACTAAAGAGGTCACTCCCGGTGAAGGGATCTCGGCTCTTTCCCCGTAGAATGGGGTGCAGGATATTCCAAATGAATACCACGATGCAAAGCAAAAGTAATCGGCTATAGTGAAGTTAATGCCCTGACGCAAACTTCTGTCCAAGGGGTCACTCCTGGTGAAGGGATCTCGGCCCTTGCCTCGTCGACTGAGGAGCATGATATTCCAAATGAATACCAAGATGCAAAACAAAAGTGAACGTCCTTGCAATAACAGCTTTTTGAAAAGTGTTCCAACAACATCAGATTAGGTTTGTTTATCTTGCATTGATCCGAATCAATGCAGTCCCATCAATTGATCACACCACAAAGAACGAAAATATACTGACGTACGTATATGCCATCCGCATTCGCCACTGGGTCCCGTCATCACCCGTTAGGTTAGCTAACTAACGGCAGAGCGGGGACTGGACTAGCGCGGATGAAAAACATATCCAACATCTACTAATATATATACCAATATATAGTATTTCGCTCAAGGCGTGATAAAAAATGCAACATCACAGAAATGTACAGCATCACAGAACAATACAGATATCTGGGATCCCCGGGTTTCACAGAGCCACTACTGAAACCCGACGTTCCCCTGGTCGTGTGGATAGCCTGTGCAATGAAATCCTAGACCCCTACGGGCGCGGCAAGTCACCCGCCAAAACCTGAAGCGAGGCAGCCCCCTTCAGCACCGTGAATGGACCACCCAGCACTTCACGGAATCCGGCAACTTGGGCACCCCTCCTGGGTCAACCTGTACCCCCTACGAGTGCGGCGAATAATCCGCCAATTCTAGAGCGAAGCCCCCTCCGTCCTAATGCCATGAGATGCGGGCTTGTTGCCCTCCAGAACCCGGCTATCCGTGCACCCCACCGCGGGGCAATCCTAGTACAGAAAGTAAAATATACATACAACGGGTACATCGACCGCAACCTGGTCGTGCCCCAAAAGAATAATACAATCAGGCAGTGACGGCAGTCAACATGTCGGACGCTCGCCCCGCAATATCAAATGTACATAATACAACAACACTGTACTAGCATTGCATCCAGGCTATCCTCCACGACCGATCCGCAACATCACAGCAAAAACACAGAACATCAACGTGAAAGTCACGTTCGCAAATCCGTCTAACCGGGCTATAGCAGTTAGACTGGATTTACCGATCAAGTGACATTCACGGCCGCAGATATAATGTAAATACTGTGAAAAATGTGTTTAAAATATCCGATCGATCAAAAATTAACAAGTGGGCCCCAAAGCAATACTGTAGCACTCACAGAAAATATGGGCCCAAAATTAATATTCCAGAAACCCTAAAATCAACCCAGAAAGCAACTGCAGAAATTTGACGCAGTGATCACACTATAGTGCGGCGGAACCACGGCGAAAAGGGGGTATTTGCCGCGGTTCCGCGCTCCTGTAGTCGACTCACTGTGTCGAATTTCTACAGAACTCTTAGAACTTCTTGTACATCAGTTTTCTACAACCTGAAAAATTTTTAGAGCAAGGAAAAATTCGACAGAAAACTGATGTGAAGATAACGCGGGTTTTTGGAATTTTGGTCGATCGGAAATGCAAACACATCAAACAAAGCTAGACGAAGTTAATGGCGAGGCTTTGATACCACTGTAAGTGCACGGCGGCGCCCCGGCCGTCAATCCGACGGCCAAATGCGGATGCGGTGATAAACTTTAATTTTGCGAACTTAGCAAACCGGCACCACCGCGCACTAAACAACCGGATCGAACCATTAAACTAGTTCTAGCTAACTACAAGATGGGAAGAGATATACCGAGTGATCCGAGTCCTCTGGTCTTCTCGTCGTCGTCCCGATCTTCTGCGGAAACTCTCCGGTCGTCGCCTCCTCGCCGGAAGGGCACCACATCGCCTGCATCTTTTACGGGCTCCCACCTCAATACCGAGGCAACTCGGGCGCGAAGTTGGCTGACCGACGCGTCCAAGATTTGCTGTAGAATGTATAGTGTAGAGGCTATGTCTCATTTGGGGTTTTGTTGCCTTTGAAGATGATGGAGGAATCATGATAAGAAAAATGGTGCTTGCATTTTTCTTAACATGAAAAGAGATCAAAATGCTACACACTCAAAAATGAAGCTCTCATCTTCTTCTCTCAAAAATGTGTTCAACCTTATCATATGAGAATGGTGGAGGAAAGAATACATAAGCAAGAGGGAGGTAAGTGTAGGAAAAGAGAGAGGGTGACCATATCCAAACATCAGCATAACAAACTCACATCAAACTCTAATCACCCTTTTTTGATGTAAAGAGAATCAAATGATGGTTGAAAAGAAAAGATGCCATCATAATCAAAACATTTGCAAGAAACTCCCTCCACAATTGTTATTTGCAAACTTGCAAATAACCCCCTCCATCGGAAAAGTCCGGCCGGGAAATAAAAAAGGAAAACCGGCCGGAACGGAATGCAAACAGGCAACTCCAGAAACCTGGTCCCGTAATAAATTACAGGAAAACCCCGATACTGTGCATACACACCCGCATCTGTATTCCGTCCGGATACAAATGCAATGAGACAAAATCTACACTGTACTATACTAGGATCCGGTTTAAACCAAAGCCGGTTAGTAATATCCGTCCGATCCTGATCCGTGCAATACCGCACGTATCTGATCGAACCCTGCCGTATATCTATACGGCCTCTAGTACAAAACATCCGATCCTGATCCGTGCAATACCGCACGTATCTGATCGGTCCCTGCCATATCTCCATACGGCTTCTACAGCGTTTCGCCCGAAAGCTTGAGTAACTGAAAGTGTGGTGAACTCTAAAGACTCGTCAATACTATGGCTGTGGATTTAACCACTAGCACATCAGAGGTATAAGCCAATACGTAACGGGCCACCATCTATTGACTAAAAGGGACGTCGATGAGCGAACTCATCCTGACACCCTACTGAGCCTGTCAGTGACAATATCCGTACAGTCCGGTCCGTTCGTCTATGAGCATCGCATGTCGGGCCTAGGGGGTTGGTAAAAGTCAGACCCCCAAAAGCGATACAAGTCGTGTCGGAGAGTAGCCCAGAACACCCTGAGATACTACTGGAATACCTACCAGTAAATCTCCTGCCTTGGCCAAGGACTTCGTGTAATGGCTCTCCTAGACACAGCGCGACCTCACCCCCAATACCGGGAGAGACGAACCCCCGAAGATCCGCTCACTGCCTCCATGTAGCTCGGGACTGTACCCAACTAAAACCTGTTTGCACGACTCCTTTGAGCCGTGGTAGGGTAGTAATCAAAGCACAGTGGGAACTCACACGAGACAAATGACGATCCCCAGGTCGATGAACTAACCTGTACACATGTCACCTGGGAACTGCTATCTGACATGAGGTATAAGACCAACTAGCATGTTCCCGGCGAATCCTGTCCGGTGTACTCATAACCCAATGAACACCTATATACATCTTAGGTGAACCAACTGACACCAGTGGCCTGTGAGACCGGCCACCGCCCCTCGTCGGGGTCTCGACTGTATACACTAGTCTACTCTGGAGAATCGATGCCCTGTCTCGAAACTCCCACGACTAGGGACCTTTTAAGGATGTGCTTGTAGACCCCAGCTCTCACATATATGATCGCCCTCATACTGCTGGCAGTCAAGCAAGAATCCTAGGGGCTCTATCAACGTGCAATAGCGACCTGTCAGGTCACCTAAAGCAGTACACGATGATAAAGGTAAACCAGATAGCGTACTATCATCTCGAGTAAGACTGTCCTACCGGGATAAGTCCTCCCTCAATCATTGCAATCACGTGCCTGTGATCCAATAATTGACTCTGAGGACACTATCTCCAACATATTTTTTATTTTAGTTGTATCTAGTAAAACTCCATCAACCAGACTTGTATACTTGATAAAGATAGATGAAAAGTGTATATTCTTTCAACCTTAAAGTCGCGCGCTGTATTATTATGGTTTTCCTCTAGTTTTGTTGATGATGTTGGATTTTTATCCTGAGTTTGATCCTCGCATTTCGGCATTGTATTTTATATTGCATTATGCGGTTTTGTTCGCCGGTTGGCGAAGAGCTAGCTCCCGCTTGGGGATGCCTTTATTTATTATACATGCCTTATCAGGTTTTGTACCCGTTTGACGTCTGAATTTTACAAAGGAAACTCTGCCGAAATTTTCAGAAAAGACTTGACATTGTAAAAATGCATACTTCGGCTTATGTTGTTAAACCTTTTTCTTTAAAATTGGTTTTTTCTTCACACTACTGCTTTACTTGGTTTTGATTTCTGGGTTTTGGCTTACTTAGATTACGTACGCCTTGAGACGTTTCGTAACTTAAGTTCTAGTCACGCTCGGTACTTTTCGGGTCGTGAGAAAGTTGGTATCAGAGCGTTAGGTTTTACCTCCTGAGTTAAGGTGACCCTTGGTTGATGGAGTAGGTGACTCAAGTAGAGTGACGTACCATGTGTATGTTCCGCGGCATACTTACGATACGATACTCCGCTTAAGAAACCTTAGGATTTACATTTCTTTGCACAGTATTATCTTCATTCTTATGATCTATCTTCATCAGTACAAGTTATGGTTTTATTACCACGGTTGTACGGGCGTGGAGAGCTACGGCTAGAATTGCGGTCAGCATGAGCTCGTCATGGACGAGTACTGACCAGAGCGTATTTCCGGCGGCACACGATTGCATAGACATATCGTTTATTTGTGTTTTCGCGCCATGAGCGTTTGATGGATAGCTTTTACGAGATTTCTCAGACGTACAGATCAGGACCAGAGGATTGGCCTACCGCTAGAGGCCTGCCAGAATGTGATGACCGTCAATGCACATATTATATGAGGATTGAGACACTATTCAGCGTGCGGACGAATGAGCCAGTGATTTCGTCGAATGAAAAGATATCACCCCAGATGTTTGAAGCTAATGCCGCACGAGTCATACATGAAGATATGATAGAAGATCGCTAGTCACCAAAGATGAAAGACTAGGATATGTGATTCATTGCCTATCCTGATGCGAGGTCATCTGATTGATTGATTCCAGCTAGAGATGACTTCACCCAGGTATGATGGGAGTCGATAGAGATGATCGAATGTCAGGCACCCACTCTCCAAGTTTAAAGTATTTGGAAAACAATGCAAGTGATTCTATGGACCCTCTAGAAGAATGAAACCCTGACTCGATATAATGACCATGAGAACACTTCAAAACCTTAGGGTTTACAGCAATTCAGCGGTACCATTAATGAGGCTTGGGTTTGCCCTTCTATGGTTGGTCCACAGGTGCTGTGGCATGTATTCGATACTATTAAACTGTACCCAAGATGTTGAGCTCTTGGGGATTATGGAACCTTGATGAATCGATCGAAAAGATCGACATCATTCGGATATCATATGATGGGATGCATTGCTTGGGAGACTCCAGATACGAGTATAGCCGTAGGAGCGTAGTCCATGCAGCCATGAGGAGACGAGTCCGAATCAGTCGACATTAAAGAAAAGTGGAGTATGAGGTGTTGTACATGGATATATCTTCTAGAAGGAGTCGTGATGAGTATGCAGCCGTTCCGGAACAAGAAATAGATTTAGTGAAAGATGATGACTTTCGGGAAGTTCGGCGGTAACGAGATTTGGGAGATACTTCGACAGAACCTTTCTGGAGTACTATAAGAGATGACCTGGACCCAGGATCAGTTGTATTATGCACACCCAAGAGACCAGAATTCGGCATCATTGAGGAGATATGTTATGAGCGACCATGATAATTAGCCAGAGATCTTTAGAGGATATGCTAGAGCGGATCGTTTCCGTTAGTACACCGAACCGGGCCGACGAGCCACTGGATTGCAATATTGGTAATCCACAGAGAAATGAAGACCCAGAGACAAAAGATTACAGACCGTGAGGCAGGAGGTAGCGGATGTTCTTGCTCTGCCAGTTTTGGGCACACCGACACTTTTCGACATTGTTGGAGGCATACCTCAATGTCTTTCATTGCGATTTGCGTTGTGATCTGAATATCACGCTTATATCACTTGGATTTGAGTTTTGATGATTAGGCTTTATGGTATTGTTTTCGTGCACCAAGGCTGCACCTACTGGGTATTTACGTTTTGTGCATAGTTATTGCACTTGAGATATGCTTTATACACCGTTGTGTTGATTTATGATTTGTGCAGGTTTATTGCACGTGATTCAGTTTTGTGCCTTGGCTGCACATCTATATGATTTCATGGATTGCATACATCTGATTTGATTTTATAAAGGTGGTATTCACTCGATTTGGTTTTTGCACTCGGTATAGCTTACATGTGCTTGCAGTGCGTGGATACGTGTTTTGTGCACGCAGTTGCACGCGTTTTTGATTTTATACACCTTGGCACACTCAGCGTTGCTTTTTATACGCATTTGAGTTATTGATGCATTTCCGTTCACTTGTTGCACCCGATTTGTATTTTGTGCAGTTGTTGCACTAGGTTTTTATGCTGTGCATTGTTGCACCATATTGTATTTCGTGCACTGGATGCACTGTATTCGGCATTTCGTACACTGGATGCACTGTATTCGGCATTTCGTGCACTAGATGCACTGTATTTGATATTTCGTCCACTGGATGCACTGGAGTTGTTATTTTGTGCACTTGATGCACCATATTTGTATTTTGTGCGATTGTTGCACTGTATTGTATTTCGTGAACTGGATGCATCGGATTTATATTTCGAGCATTTGTTGCACCAGCTAGGTATTTTGTACATTGGTTGCACCGGAATTATACTCCGTATCTTGGTTGCACCCGATTTATGTCTTTAGGTATTTGTGTTACCAGATTTTTGTTTTGTGTGCGTCTGCACTTGATGTTCGTTTTCATGCATGTCACTGCACCAGATACTTTTCACGGACTGACGCGCTTGGGTTGGATTTTTGCGCTTATTAGGCGCTTAATATTGGATTTTGTGCGAATCGGATGCACTTGATTTAGATTTTATTCGTGCATGTTGGATGCACTTGATTTAGAATTTATTCATGCATGTTCGATGCCCATGATTTAGCCTTCATTCGTTCATGACCGATGTACTTGATTTAGATTTTCGCGCATGTTGAGCGCATGATATGAGATATGGTTTTGTGCATACCGGATGCACTTGATTGGGATTTCCATTCATGCATGTTAGTTGCACTTGACTTTGATTAGATATCATTCAAGATGTTGATTTTGATTCCATGCCTGATATTTTGAGCGATTTATTTGCATGATTGAGATTTTGTGCACCACAGTAGCACTTGACTTTGATTAGATATCATTCGAGATGTTGATTTTGATTTCATGCCTATGGTATGCATGTGATTTGACTTATGCTTTCGGCATAGTTTTCATACACTTTTAGTATTTTGATTCGATTTTGTGCACGCTGATGCACATGGTTGTGAGATTATATACAACGGTATACCTGATTTGGATTTGGATTGAGATGTGTTGTATACCGTCGATTTTGATTGCGATATTCGATATTGTTTTCGTGCACCTTGTGCATTGGATTTGGATTCTTGCGCATATTTGGGTGCTTGATGCTATTTTGATGCACACCAGATGCACTCAATCGAGATTCTTCGTGTATATCAGATCCACCTGGTTTTGGCTGTCAGGTACACTAGTTGCCCTTGACAGGTGTTCGTGCACACCCGTTGCACTTAGATTTTTTTTTTGTGCACATGTATGGCACATTTCATTGATTTTGATTCCCGTGCACACAAGACGCACGTGGCATTCATGGACATATTTTGTAATTGATTCCCTTTTGAGATGATATTTATGATATTTACTAATTGGTATAGTAGCTGAGCAGGACTACTCCGAGAACAGTACCTGATTATCTTTTTGCATGCATCAGTAGTTATCGAAGAGATTTCTAAAAGAGAGCGATAGTCCATTATTTACCTACGTGTCTGAGATGACACGAAGCATTTTGCAAAAGAAACCCTTCTAAATTATTTTTCTAAATGGCGGGACGTATGTTAAACAAAATATATATTTATATATATATGTATGTATATGGGATTATTTTCTTACAATAAACGTCCGGTAATTATGCCGTGGGTTACGCATCACGCGGCGATTTAGAAAAGATTTTTCATGTGTTTTATTCGGTTTTGGAGATTTGAGGATGCGTACTATATATGTATCATAGTATTTGACGAGAGTATATTGGATTTCAGTGGTGGATTTTGAGATCTGTATCTCCATTGTAACTCCGATAATATGCGTGCCAATCCGATGATTTTCGTGACGCTTGACGGAGTTCGATTTTGGTATATATACTCGTTTTTCATGCGCATGCATTGCGCTACGATGCGTTTTATGTATTTATGATTTCGGAGCCCCGACAGCATGATCTTTTATTGAAATGTTTTAGAATTTGGGGTTTAAATTTAAATTCGGGGACCGAATTTCTTTAAGAGGGAAGATTGTAACATTTCAGAAAAATAAAATATTTTTTTTGGGAATTTTTATAATTAAATAATAATTATATTGAATATTTTAATAAGAGGTAAAATTAAATACCGATAAATTTGGGGAAAATTTGGAAAATTTTTGAAATTACTGAAATGAGGGTGCTTTATGTGATCTATGCAAATTTTAAGTTCTTATGATTAATTATACACTATTTAGAGCTAATCGCGATTAAATATCGCTAATCGCGCATTAAGCTTGTTTTGTGCAAAACATGCACCATGTCACATTTTGACACTTATTTTATTTTCTCATGGCTTTTTCCTTCTCTTGCATGGTTTTGTTTTAGAAAAAGAAAAGATAAAGAAAACAAGCAAAAGAAAAGTCAAAGAGGTATGGGCATGAGAGAGAAAGAGAGGGTGAGGGGCCTTGGTTGACTTAGGCCATTCTTTTCCCTCTTCATTATTTTCTTCATCTTTCTTTCCCCTTCATCTCCCATGGCAGCACTCCCTCTCCCTCCACCTCTAAACCTTCAAAACACCATCAATTCTTCATCAAAACACCATCCCCACTTCATTACAATTATGCACAAGGCATCTACCTACACTTTAGACCGAGAAAGCTAGGATTTTGGACACATGGGGCAACTCAAGAAAATTCTTGAGTTGCCAAATGAGGTAATTGTTGCACCATCATGATAGTATTTCGATTCCTTAAGTGTCCATACAAGTTTAGAATCGATATTGTGTAGTTTAGCGAACTTTGAAAATTCCACGTTAGGGATTAGGGTTTGAATTGATTCCAAAGGTGAAATTGAGGTGTAATTAGGGACTACAACCCCTGTTGTAAGGATATAGTGGACTGAACCTGAGACTTAAACCCCGGAACACGGACTTAGAAACCCCGACATCGGATAATTGTGTTAATTGTGAGGGTATTTTGGAATCTGCTAACATTCGGGGACTTAGAAATTTATTTAGCGAACAGAGTGAGTCATGCAGGCACCCTAGGAGCTACCACTGAAACCTGAGACCCCAATTTTATTCCCTTTGGACGCAATTTGTGGCCTGGGTAGTTTGGAACTGGCTCGTGCTTGTTTTGTAGCTCATATATGAGTAAATTAGACCATCCATATGTGCAAAATTGGCTAATTTGACCTAGGGTATAATCTGGGACCATTTTCTTGAGTTGCTGCATTGTATTTCGCGATGTTTTTGAATTTAAGTTTTGGTATTGGTCATTGTATTCCGTCATGTGGCATTTGAATGCCAACGACTAGGGTTATTGGTTGTGTTTTGCATGCGAGACGATAGGTTTTAACCTATCGGTGTTTCGTGCGACCTTTTGGTTTTCGTGCATGATTTCATTTACGATGTTGTATGTGATATGTAGGTACCTCACGAGGACATCAAGACGACAAGCAAGCGCGTGGCGGCATCGGCATCAGCAAGCGAAGATCAAGGTGAGTAGATATATATCTACGGGGGAAGTCTGGCGGATGGCGTATAGCACTCCCGCAAAGTTCTAAGAAATGTTATGATATGATATAGATATACTTTTATATGTTGTTGAGGGATTTTAACACCTAGAAGGAAAAGGTTTAGGAGATCAATGGTAAGTGTTAGCGAGAATTGAAGAAAGGACATTAGTTGATTTCTTAGTCATAAAACCCTAGAGTAAAGATTTGCATACACAATACACACACTCGCATACATTTACTTCCTTGTGCATATTGAGGATGTCATATATATTCATATTCATATGCATGGATGATGAGGATATTATATGGTATTTAGACATGCGTCGATGAGATTAGGCATGGTGCCATGAGATCGGTGATGTGATTTGGTTCGTATTATGAGATACGACATCATATTAGCGGATTGATAGGCGATGTGTATTCACACACACGCGTACATATATGTTGATGATATTAGTATTGTACTAGACTTAGATCAGTACCCCCCTGTTCACGATATGTGATGATAAAGATATTAGATGAGTATTGAGATAAATATAATATTTGACCTGTACCCGGATCTGTGATGCCGTACGATAGATTTACCTTACGAGATATAATTTTGATAATAGATCCGCACTCTTAACTCGAGAATGTCATATATATATACATGTATATATTGTATCGTACGTGATACTGTTGAGGCGAGATCAACGACTACTAGGTCTATATATAGATCGACTCAGACTTAGGTGGATTTCCTTACCCTTTTGACTCGGCTCGAGTCATACTAGTTTTCAAAAGTGGAGATATGTGAGTAATTTAAATACCAAACTGTATGACTCGTATATTTGGTAGGTAAATTTTTCGGTGTTGCTGTTACTACATCACTTTCTGTATATTCATGATGTTTTATCGCATTGCATGCTCGTACATATGTTATCTGTATTTATTATGAAACCCTGCTGTCAGGACACCAGCACCATTACCGAAGATGCGTATATTCCACGTAAACTTGCTTGCCGGCTCACACACATCATTATCGGTAATTAACATGTCACGTACACCATAGAGAATACTATTCATTGACATAGCTTGCTAGTTGATAGTTGCAATATGTTATAGCTTCATATACTAGTTTAACTATTGCATTTATTGCATGATATCAGATGCACTCATATATTCATTGGTCATGCAGTATTATGGAGATTTATGTCGGTATTCTCTGTTTATTGATATCATGATTTTGATGATTTCGGATCCTTTTTGAGATTTTCTAGATTTGCAAACCGAATGTGAAAGTTCAGTAGGCGGCCGCACCTGATCGAATGCTCGTCGCAAACTTCAGTAAGCGGCCGCACCCCCGACGCCGTCGACAAAGTGCACCAAGGCGGAACACCGCTGCCGCGAGCACCCGAACGGATGCTTTCGGCGACGGGGTTCTCCTACAGCCACTTGGTCGGGGCTATGGAGTGAAGCTGTCTATTAAGTTTACCCGGCGAGTATCCGCGTACGCTACGTGATTGCGACGGACTTTTGATCGCAACCGATCAAGTGAGACCAAATTGCTATGTTTATAACATTCAAATCTGTTATCTCATAACTACTTATGGATTCCAATTATTGTATCACATTCCGGATAAGATAGAAAATGTTAAACTTTCCGATCGAACAATCGAACACCCAAGTTTTCGCAAAACAGCTCAACACATGAAATAAGTTTAAAAACATTCACTTCGTGCCTCTGTACCAACGGTCCAGTCGTAGAAGGGTCAAGCCAACGCCTCACATGTGGCACGCCGTACTGCCCCAAACCCTAAGGTTCAAAGGGCAGTTCAAGACGGTCACATAATCGAGTTAAGGTTTGTTGTCTTCTAGAGGGACCATCGCGTTACTTGCACTACTTAGAACGTCATTAAACTATGGAAAAATCCAACAGTTTGAAATTTCCCGGGAGGGGAAAAAGTGGGTATATATATCCGGTCGAACTTTTTAACATATTCTAAAATTACCCGGAAAAACACATAGACAAAGTTTGATAATCCGATCGAATCTACGAACTCCCAATACAACCCAGAAAACACAACTCTTGAGTAAATATTAAAAATTCCCAGAAAACTCAGCACTGGAAAATAGGAATTGCTGTGCGAAATGCATTGAACAAGGAGACATTACGGCCGCGGAACCGCCGCACAAGCCATGCTTGTGCCGCGGAACCGCGGCGGTTTGATGGACTTAGACGCTCGTTTTGCACCATAATTCTTAGATATTCCTGCTGAATTTTTTAAGTATTTTTAATCTGGAAAAAACCCAGTTTTTTAAAAAAGTCCAGAGAGCATTTTGGAGTTAGGTTTTCGGTTCGATCAGACTTCTAACTCCGTCTACGCATCGCCTAAGGCTCTAGCTAGGCTCTGATACCACTGTAGGGTTCCTAGGCACACTAATGAAGTCTCACAAGTGATCAAACATGCCCAATTAAAAATTTCATGTGCCTACAAACCCTAATACGGATCGTTAACTAGATAATGAGGCGATGCAATGCGAGTAAACGAATTTAACGCTAAAGGAAAGGGGCTACAACCTTTGTAGATCCGGTCCTCCACCTCCATAACTCCGTGATGAAGTCTCCTCGCTGCGATCATCGGATCCCGGGCTCTAGCGTCGGCTTCATTGGAGAAATGGGCGGACTTGGTCGTCGGCTTCGATGCCGAAGATGATCTACGTCGAGGCATCATAAGATCCAGCTCCCACTTCTCCAAGTCATGAAACTTATGAAGAAAACACCCTATACTACTTGGCAAGAGGTAGAGGATGAAGAAATAGGAGGTGGGTTCACTTTAGAATTGGATTTCTCACTCATTTTCACTAGTTGCCATTGATGGTGGCTAGGTTTTCTTCTTGTTCAAGATGAAGAAGATGAAGATTAAAGAATATCATAAGTATATCTTAAAAAGAAAATCAATATGAATACTTATCATATCCTAACCTTGGTTAGGTGTAGAGAATATACCATGGTTAGTTTTAATGGTTATGCTTAAGAATGAGACAAGAATGGTGGATTTGTTCAAAGCTTCATGAAGCTTCAACAAACAACCAAACAAAGCCACCATTCTTTCTTTATCTTTTCCAAAATAAGAATTATAAATAAATAGATAAGTAATTAAACAAACAAAACCCTAATCATTAACTTAACCATGGTTTAATTCTTTACACAAACCCAAGTGAGCAAGTATCATCAAACATGATACAAACAAGTGCACAAAAGTATATCACATATACAGCTTGTGCATTTCAAGTGAGAAAATCCATTAAAGTGAACAAATACTAGTTAATGCAAAGTAATATATCAAATATATAATTATGCATTAAATCATTAAATCAACACTTGATTTAATGATCCGGTCATATCGCATATAACCGAATAGCATCCTATGTATCGACTTATCGAATCAATCTTTGATTCGATAACTAGGTTATATCGCATACAACCAATTGATACATTCATCGCGAGAATGAAATACGGTATCACATGCACGCATTATTCTCGATCCCGCACATATCTCATACGCGCTCCTATTTCGTTTCGCTTGAGCCAGGAAACCTCTATGTAGGACTCTAAAGACACGTCAATACGCCGGCAGCAGGTGATGTGTTAGTGTATATGCCCTAGAGGCCATTACTGTATAATACTGGTTTGTATATTACTTAATGAAAGATTGGGATATTCACCTTGTATATACAATCTTGCTCAAAATAGTAGTATGCTACTTGGTTTGTTTCTACTTCAATGTGTACATGTGTTTATTTTATCATATCACCTATACGCATTAGTGGAGCTCTTAGGATCTTTGCTTGATTACCAGCGTTGTGATGGCAGACACACTAGTGGGGGCTGGGTAATCTATAAGCACATCCTTATACAGGTCCCTAGTCGCAGGACTATCGAGACAGGGCATCGATACTCCGGAGTAGACTGGCGCATGCGCTTCTCATCCCAGTGGGGGAGACGGTCTGTCCTACAGCCGTCAGTCCGTCGTACTTGAGATAGTATGCGGGTGCTCGTTAGGTTACGAGTACACTGGACAGGACTCGTCGGGAACTGACAAGTTGGTATTATACCTATCGTCAGTTATCAGTTCCTAGGTAACATGAGTACAGCTTAGTCCGCTGAATTGACACTGGCACTTCGCCTCGAGTGTGTTCCCACTGTATTTTGATTACTACCCTACCACGGCTCAAAGGAGTCGTGCAAACAGGTGGTAGTTGGGTGCAGTCCCGAAGCACTTGGAGGCAGTGATGGTTAGATAGGATTCGTCTCTCCCGATATTGGGGGTTGACATCGCGCTGTGTCTAGGAGAGCCATTACACGAGTAGTCCCTGGCCAGGGCAAGCGAGATATACTGGTAGGCTTCCAGTGTTATCTCAGGGTGTTTTGGGCTTCACTCTGACACGACTTGTACCGCTATTAGGGGACTGATGTTTACCGCCCCCCTAGGCCCGACATGCGATGTATCAGACGAACAGACCGGACTGTACGAAGACTGTCACATTCAGACTCAGTAGGAGTTCAGATGGGGTTCACCTCGTCAGTCTTCTTATCGGCATCTACCTAGGGACCGTTACGCACAGCTAGTGCCGCTTGCGGTCTGTGGTTTAACCCACTACCAGTGTAGTGTCGAGTCATTAGAGTCCCACACAGAGGGCTATTCGCCTCTGGGCAAAACAGAGTAGAGGTCGCATAGTCTTGCGACAGGGTTCGTTCTCATCCGCGCACTTATGCACGTTTGGAGTCCGGACAGATATTACTAGCAGGCTCTGGTTTGAGCCAGATACTGGTATATGTTTTGGGGTTGATTTTATCTCATAGTATTCATGTTCCTCGGAACAAGAATGCGGGTGTGTATACACAGTTGATTGAGGCGGAGGATGAGGATTTTCATTAGGGTTTCGGAACGGGTGCGTATGCACAGTTGACAGTCGTCTTTTTCCAAACCCTAATGGATTTATGATATATCAATTAATAATATTAATTAAATGAAATTGTGTCATGGTTGGATTTGTTGACTTGTTGACCAAGGTTGACTAGTTGACCATAGTTGAAAGTTTGACCATCATCATTACATATCAAAGATGCTCTTTGATTCTAGCAAAATCATTTAATGTGTGTAATGATAATGGTCATTCCAAACCATCCATCAACTATTTCATTTACATTATTATTATTATTTTTGATAATTCATTTCTTATTATGTTATGGTTGTAAAATGAAAAGCTCTCATTCTATCATAACTCTTCTCTCTCCTCTCTTCTTCTTCCTACTCCTCTAGTTCAAGGAGCTCCCTTCTCATGTGTTGAGAATCCATCTCCTTGAGATAAAAACACCCCAAAGCCACTCTCTACTCACTCTAGGGTTAGAGGTCTAGCAAGCCAAAGATCCTAGTTCACTCAAAGTTCGAGAAAGAGCCCGAAGGTTGAACCCTCAGGTGGATCCATCTTTGACGGAAGAAGGCAACGAGGAAAGCACCATCAACCCCTACAAAGGTTTCAAGAAGAAGGAGTTCAAGTTAGGTATAACCTCTTTTCCGAGTAGCTAACTCTCTTTAGCTTTCTTGCTAGTTTAGTTTGGAAAAGATCCCGACTTTGTTAGTCCATGTTGCCCCATGCGCTAAAAATTTGATTTTTATACCGTTTCCGCCTCCCCGCAAGAACCGGGGTTGGCAACGTGGACTTACAGTGGTATCAGAGCCTTACTAAACTTAAAATATCTTAGTAGTAAAGTGTATGGAAGTTCGATCGGAAAAATCGCAAAAACCGGAAAATAAAAACCCTAACTTTCTGTTGAAATTTTTTGTGCTCTAAAAATAAAAAGTTTTACTCCTAAAATCGGCTTAGGGTTTTCTGAAAACACCCACCAAAAACGGTCGCCTGATTCCCTCAAACCACCGCGGTTCCGCGGCGATAGGTATGCATTTGCCGCGGAACCTCCGCCGTTTGGGATCCTCTCGTGATCGGGTTTTGTGCAGTGTTCTTCTGGTAGGGTTTTGGGATTTTTCAGATGGTTTATTTGTGCCCAGGTTTTCCAGAAAACAAATTTGTTTTTGGGGGCCTATAAATCCGTATTTGTATCGAACTTCACTACACTTTGACTATAATGGTTATATCTGTGATGTTTATATGTATTGAATGTCGGCTAATCGCTATATGTCGATTAGTCGGGGTTATACATATGTGTGATCTGTGTTTGATGATGGTTTGTGTATATGAATGCGTTGGACTGTCGCGGGTGAATAGCCGGGGTGGATGTGAGATGAGTGTTTCTTTTTCTTTCATTCATTGTAAAATGTAAATTGATGTAATATTATTATTTGTATGGCGGCACAACCGGGTCGGGGTTGTAGCCGTCATTGTATAATTCATTTTACTGTTTTTGCTCCTAGGATAGACCCATGGAGGGGTGCACAAACTACCGGGTATCTCGAAGTGCCGAGTGGCCTACTCACGGCGTTGAGGGAGGTTGCTCCACTTCGGGTACTTGGCGGGTAGTTTGCCGCACCCGTAGGGGTCTTGGGTGGGGTATTGGCTATTCACCGCGACCGTGTAATCCGCTTTTCGTTGCGGCTCGAAAGGATTGCGGATTCCTAGTATATCCAATGTATTCATCTGTGATCTGTAATGTCTATCATTGCTATATATTTATAAATATTTAGGCGTTGCTTATGTTTTACAGCCGCGCTAGCCCAGCCCCCGCTCTGTCGTTAGTTAAGTAACCTAACGGGTGATGACGGGGCCCCGTGGCGAATGCCAATGGCATAAGCGTACGTCATATTTTGGTTGTTTTCTACAACGGTAGGATTAAATGATGGGACGCATTAAAAGAACTAATGCAAGAATATCACGCATTAAAAGAACTAATGCAAGATAATAAACAAAGCAAAAGTCGTTGGAACATTTTCGAAAAACCACTCGGTTCTTTTCAAAACCAACTTTTAAATGCGGAGCTTGAGCCACTCCTTTTGAAAGCTATCTTGTTCCATCGATCATATCAAGTTCACTACGTTCACGGTTTAGCCAAAACCATTCGTAGCCCTCCGTCGTTTCATATGAATATTCAATAGTATTCAAGCTATGTTTGTTGACCTTCGTCAAGGCATAGTGATTGGTAGCTGTTGGGTGTTCATATGTAGCATAGATAGATGCGTTGGTTTGGGACAGTCGTATTACCTTGTTGACCTTCGTCAAGGGTATATACGGGTGGGTTCAAATTAACCTGGAAAATGACGGGCATAACTTGACATGTGACTTATGATTTGTTGACCTTCGTCAAGGTCATAAGAGAATGGGGCAAAAATCCACATCGGGAGTTTCATAAGTACTGAAACTTGCTAGATTTGCATACCATTTGGAGTGTGATGATTATGGTAGGATTCCTTCATTTTTGTCACGCAATGATATTTGGATCCCGATCCTACTGTGAGTATATGCTACTCCTCGGGAAATTTCTCACTAAACGATCAATGCTATAAACCTAGTAGGTGTCAAGAAAGGTGTTAGCGGGGCTACGCCCCCAGGGAAAAGTGGTTCTTAAATTAAGGAACTTCGCGAAAGCGTTGGAAAACCTCCCTCGAAGTACTGACACTGGCCTGGCTGAACGGTTAAGCAAGTAATGTGCGGTGGGATTGATCCCGGCTAATTCTTCCTTTATGGTTTGAGGAGGGATTCGAGAGACAGTGGGAGCCATCATGTTTAGACAAATTAAAAACCATTCTAAACTTGCAAGAGCATCGTGCTGAGTGTTTCTTCTCTCTCTCCTAATTGCAGCGACCAATCAACATGAGTGGGCTTAAGTTACTTCTGGATAAAAACATACTGACAGGGCCAAACTACAAAGATTGGCTCAGGAATGTCAAAATGGCAATCACTTACGACAAGCTGGGGTATGTTCTTACCACCAAAGCTCCCTCCGTCCCAGGTCCCACCTCCAGCGTCGCGGATAAGGAAATCCGTAAGACTTGGGAGATTGATTGCGCGAAGACCAAGTGCCTCGTGCTTGCCTCTATGGACAACGAACATCAGAGGAGGCACGAGAATATGGACCTGGAATCCATATTTCTCCATACAAAAGAACTGTATGGAGAACAGTCTCGTATTGCAAGATACGAAATGTCGAAGAAGTTATTTTCGGCAAGATTGGCCGTCGGATCATCGGTAGCGGAACACGTGCTTAAGATGATTGGCTACATTGAGGAGCTCGCAGAACTTAGGACCACGTTGGAGAGTGAGCTCTATACGGACTTGATTCTCCAGTCCCTTCCTTCAACTTACGCCCAGTTTATACTGAACTTCAACTTACAAGAAAAAGAAGTTGAACTTTCAGAACTCCTCAACATGCTGAGGAGCGCAGAGGGCACCCTAAAGAAAGGTAGGGAAACACCCACTTTGTTTGTAGGAGGATCTTCTTCTTCTAGGTCCAAGGCGAAAGCCAAGGGAAAGAAGAAGAAAACCCCCGCCAAACCAAGGGGCGGTGTTAGTAAAGTGGATACGAAGGGAAAAGAAAAGGCAACAAAGATAGAGGGGAAGCTTGTGGGTAAAGAAGAATGCTTCTATTGTCATAAAAGTGGACACTGGAAGAAAGATTGCAGGGCTTGGAAAGACAGGACACAGGAACTGAAGCAGGTTACAGCTTCAGCTTCGGGTGTGTATGTTATTGAAAACTGTCTTTCGATAAACTCTACTTCCTGGGTATTGGATACCGGATCAGGATCTCATATCTGTAATTCTTTGCAGACGTTGAGAAACCGTAGGCTTTTGAAGGCAGGTGACATGACCCTCAGAGTTGCGAACGGAGCTAGCATGGATGCTAAGGCCGTGGGGGACTATCACCTGGGAATGACAGATGGGCATGTTTTGGTTTTGCGTAATTGCTTTTTTGTACCCAACGCAACTTGTAATATCATTTCTGTATCTTTGGTTTCTAAAGAAGGTTATGAATTTGCGTTTGTAAGTAATGTTATAAACATTCACCTTAATCAAGTTCTGATTGGGTCAGGTACACTGAGCAATGGTATATACGTATTAAACCAACCACAGATTTTCAATGTCCAGAATACACACAAAAGAAAGTCTCCAGATATCAATCAGGCTTTCTTATGGCATTGTAGACTGGGTCACATCAATGAGACACGGTTGACTAAGTTACATAAAGAGGGATACTTGGATCCGTTCGAGTATCAGTCTTATGCCACTTGTGAATCTTGTCTCATGGGAAAGATGACTAAGACTCCGTTCACTGGACACGGAGAAAGAGCAAGCGAGCTCTTGGGACTCATACAAAGTGACGTGTATGGTCCAATGTCTACACATGCGCGAAGCGGTTATTCGTAGTTCATTACTTTCACAGATGATTTCTCTAGGTATGGACATGTCTTCTTGATGAAGCACAAATCCGAGGCCTTTGAGAAATTTCGCGAATACAAGAATAAAGTTGAAAACCAAACAGGCAAAAGTATTAAGATTCTAAGATCGGATCGAGGTGGAGAATACTTGAGTGCCGAGTTCCTGAACTATTTAAAAGAGAATGGAATTCTCTCTCAGCGTACTCCTCCATACACTCCGCAACATAACGGTGTATCGGAAAGGAGGAATCGAACCCTATTGGATATGGTTAGTTCCATGATGAGTAAGGCTGAGTTACCGCGATCTTTCTAGGGTTATGCACTAGAAGCATCTGCATATCTCTTGAACAAGGCTCCCACCAAGACTGTGCCTACCACTCCATATCAGATGTGGAGTGGGAAGAAACCCTGTCTTAAGTACCTTAAGATATGGGGATGTCCAGCTTTTGTAAAAAAGCAGCATGCGGACAAGCTCGAGGCACGTTCAGTACAGTGTAAATTTGTGGGATACCCAAAGAACTCCAGGGGGTATCTTTTCTATTCCGCTGAGGAACAAAAGGTTTTTGTTTCTCAACATGCCCGCTTCTTGGAAACTGAGTTTTTGGAAACCCAGATAAGTGGGAGCGCAATAGAACTGGAAGAAATTCCAGAACCACAAGCTATTACTGAAAGCTTGGAAGAGCCAGTAGTTTCAAAAGAACAGGACATTCCTACGCCACTCCGCAGGAGTAGTAGGCAGTCTCATCCGCCCGAGAGATACTACGGTTTTTCCCATAGACGGGGATAGAGAGGATTGCATCATAGATTATGATGAGCCTACTAGCTTCCAGCAGGCCGTTCAGAGCGTTGACTCGGTAAAATGGTTGGATGCAATGCGGATCGAAATGGAGTCCATGTACACCAACAAAGTATGGACGTTGGACATTGCTCCAGACGGAGTAAAACCCGTAGGATGCAAGTGGATCTTCAAAAGGAAGATTGGTGTAGATGGACAGGTTGAGACCTATAAAACTAGACTTGTAGCAAAGGGTTTCTGTCAAAGACCTGGTTTGGACTATGACGAAACCTTTTCTCCAGTGGCTATGCTGAAATCCATTCGGATCCTTCTTGCCATTGCTTCTTTCTTTGATTATGAGATTTGGCAGATGGACGTAAAAACCGCTTTTCTAAAAGGAAATTTAGAGGATTGTGTCTATATGGACCAGCCAGAGGGTTTCATTCAGAGTGGGAGCAGCGGAAAGGTGTGTAAGTTGCTTAAGTCCATTTATGGACTAAAGCAGGCATCGCGGAGTTGGAACATCTGTTTTGATGAGACGGTCAAGGAATTTGGTTTTATCAAAAATCCAGATGAACCATGCATCTATAGTAGATTTGTAGCGAGAACTGTAGTAATCCTCGTTTTATACGTGGATGACATTCTCTTAATAGGAAATGACATTCCTATGCTACAATCTGTCAAGGGGATCTTGCCGCACAGGTTCTCCATGAAAGACCTGGGTGATGCCTCATACATCCAGGGGATCCGGATCCATCGTGATAGATCCAAGAGGATATTAGGACTTTCACAGTCCAGGTACATCGACACCATACTGAAAAGATTCAGTATGGAAGATTCCAAGCGCGGTAACCTACCGGCTTGTCACGGGATCACCCTCTCTAAAGAGATGTCTCCCAAGACTGATTTGGAGAGGGATCGCATGTCTATTATACCTTACGCTTCTGCGGTAGGCTCTATAATGTATGCGATGTTGTGTACCAGACCGGATGTAGCTTATGCACTGAGTGTGGTAAGCCGGTATCAGTCAAACCCTGGGGAGAAACACTGGATAGCGGTAAAAAACATTCTCAAGTACCTGAGAAGGACTAAGGAGATGTTCTTGGTGTATGGCGGAAAAGACCTCCAGATCGAGGCCTTTGCTGACTCCAGCTTCCAGAGTGACAAGGATGATTCCAAGTCCATGTCGGGTTTTGTCTTTACCCTCATTGGAGGGGCGGTGTGTTGGAAGAGTTCCAAACAGGAAACCGTTGCAGACTCGACGATGGAAGCGGAATACATCGCTGCATCAGATGCCGCAAAAGAAGCTGTCTAGATGAGGAAGTTCTTGAAAGAACTTCAAGTGGTTCCATCCATTGTTGACCCAATACCTCTGTATTGCGACAACAACGGGGCTATAGCTTTAGCGAAGGAACCCAGGTCCCATCAGAGATCCAGACACATCTTGAGGCGGTATCACCTGATCAGAGAGATCGTGGATCGCAAGGAGATCGAGGTTCGGAGGGTTGCTTCAGAAGAAAACACTGCAGATCCATTCACCAAGGCCCTGCCCCAGACACAGTTCGAGCGGCTGATCGAGATGATAGGTCTTCGATACGCCAGTACATGGCCTTAGTACAAGTGGGAGATTGTTAGTGTATATGCCCTAGAGGCCATTACTGTATAATACTGGTTTGTATATTACTTAATGAAAGCTTGGGATATTCACCTTGTATATACAATCTTGCTCAAAATAGTAGTATGCTACTTGGTTTGTTTCTACTTCAATGTGTACATGTGTTTATTTTATCATATCTCCTATACGCATTAGTGGAGCCCTTAGGATCTTTGCTTGATTACCAGCGTTGTGATGGCAGTCATACTAGTGGGGGCTGGGTAATCTATAAGCACATCCTTATACAGGTCCCTAGTCGCAGGACTATCGAGACAGGGCATCGATACTCCGGAGTAGACTGGCGCATGCGCTTCTCATCCCAGTGGGGGAGACAGTCTGTCCCACTGCTGTCAGTACGTCGTACTTGAGATAGTATATGGGTGCTCGTTAGGTTACGAGTACACTGGAAAGGACTCGTCGGGAACTGACAAGTTGGTATTATACCTATCGTCAGTTATCAGTTCCCAGGTGACATGAGTACAACTTAGTCCGATGACTTGACACTGGCACCACTGGCACATCGCCTCGAGTGTGTTCCCACTGTATTTTGATTACTACCCTACCACGGCTCAAAGGAGTCGTGCAAATAGGTGGTAGTTGGGTGCAGTCCCGAAGCACTTGGAGGCAGTGACGGTTAGACAGGATTCGTCTCTCCCGGTATTGGGGGTTGACATCGCGCTGTGTCTAGGAGAGCCATTACACGAGTAGTCCCTGGCCAGGGCAAGCGAGATATACTGGTAGGCTTCTAGTGTTATCTCAGGGTCTTTTGGGCTTCACTCCGACACGACTTGTACCGCTATTAGAGGACTGACGTTTACCACCCCCTTAGGCCCGACATGCGATGTATCAGACGAACAGACCGGACTGTACGGAGACTGTCACATTCAGACTCATTAGGAGTTCAGATGGGGTTCACCTCGTCAGTCTTCTTATCGGCATCTACCTGGGGACCGTTACGCACAGCTAGTGCCGCTTGCGGTCTGTGGTTTAACCCACTGCCAGCGTAGTGTCGATTCTTTAGAGTCCCACACAGAGGGTTATTCGCCTCTGGGCAAAACAGAGTAGAGGTCGCATGGTTTTGCGACAGGGTTCGTTCTCATCCGCGCACTTGTGCACGTTTGGAGTCCGGACAGATATTACTAGCAGGCTTTAGTTTGAGCCAGATACTGGTATATATTATGGGGTTGATTTTATCTCATAGTATTCATGTTCTTCGGAACAAGAATGCGGGTGTGTATACACAGTTGATTGAGGCGGAGGAAGAGGATTTTCATTAGGGTTTCGGAACGGGTGCGTATGCACAGTTGACAGTCGTCTTTTTCCAAACCCTAATGGATTTATAATATATCAATTAATAATATTAATTAAATGAAATTATGTCATGGTGGGTTTGTTGACTTGTTGACCAAGGTTGACTAGTTGACCATAGTTGAAAGTTTGACCATCATCATTACATATTAAAGATGCTCTTTGATTCTAGCAAAATCATTTAATGTGTGTAATGATAATGGTCATTCCAAACCATCCATCAACTATTTCATTTACATTATTATTATTATTTTTGATAATTCATTTCTTATTATGTTATGGTTGTAAAATGAAAAGCTCTCATTCTATCATAACTCTTCTCTCTCCTCTCTTCTTCTTCCTCCTCCTCTAGTTCAAGGAGCTCCCTTCTCATGTGTTGAGAATCCATCTCCTTGAGATAAAAACACCCCAAAGCCACTCTCTACTCACTCTAGGGTTAGAGTTTTAGCAAGCCAAAGATCCTAGTTCACTCAAAGTTCGAGAAAGAGCCCGAAGGTTGAACCCTCAGGTGGATCCATCTTTGACGGAAGAAGGCGATGAGGAAAGCACCATCAACCCCTACAAAGGTTTCAAGAAGAAGGAGTTCAGGTTAGGTATAACCTATTTTCCGAGTAGCTAACTCTCTTTAGCTTTCTTGCTTGTTTAGTTTTGAAAAGATCCCGACTTTGTTAGTCCATGTTGCCCCATGCGCTAAAAATTTGATTTTTATACCGTTTCCGCCTCCCCGCAAGAATCGGGGTTGGCAACGTGGACTTACATGATGATCATATCAAACACCCATAAGCCGCAAGCGGTCTGCTAAACATAACGGCCACCCGGGTATTGAGCGATCAGAAGATCGATGAGCAAGCCCGCTCACACTCCTGTGAATCCAACCAGTAACACTTACTGTACGGTCCGGTCTGTTCGTCTGATATGTCGCATATCTCGCCTAGGGGTGGTAAACGTCAGACTCCAGTAGCTCGATAAGACATGCCGACGTGAGGTCCATAACAAGTGTGAAACTACTGATAACACTTACCAGTAGATCACTGCAACCCTGGCCAGGGATTTCCTGTCATGGCCAGTCGAGCATAGCGCAACATCAACCCCCAATACCGGGAGAGACGAATCCCCTCCTATCGCTCATTGCCTCCATGTGAATCGGGACTGTACCCAAAAACCACCTGTTTGCATGACTCAGTAGAGCCGTGGTAGGGTGGAAATCAAAGCACAGTGGGAGACACACAAGACTCAATGACGATCTCGGGTCAACAGACTAAGCTGCACCAGTGTCACCAGAGAACTGCCATCTGACGTAAGGTATAATACCATCTGGGAGTTCTCGGCGAGTCCGTTTAGTGTACCCAGTCTCCACTGAGCACCCGTATACCATCTCTGATGTCAAACACCAATGGATATGGGATCATCCATCGCCCATCACATGGATCAAGAAGATATACGCTAGTCTACTCTGGAATATCGATGCCCCGTCTCGATATTCCCTCGACTAGGAACATTGAAGGATGTACTCATGGACTACCCAGGCCCCACTAGTATGATCTGCATCATAGTCCTGGAAGTCGAGTACACATCCTAAGGGCTTTATCAACATGTAATCAGAGAGACAGAAAGTATACATGTTAAGATAAAGGGCAACCAGACATGTCGAGCAAGAAAGTCTTACCTATGTATGTCCCAGCATCCACTACAATATACATCCAATGTACAGCAATGGCCTCTAGGGCATACATATAACTAACAATCTCCCACTTGCACTAGGGCCATCTGTAGCAGTGGTTGTCGTATCACATACTCAACCATCCACATATAAGTCTCTCTCTGGGGAAAAGCCTTTGTGAGTGGATCCACCGTGTTGTCCTCTGAGTCTACTCTCCTAACCTCGATCACCCCGGAGATCATCTATCTCCATGATCAGGTGATACTGCCTCAGAATATGTCTGGGTTACTGATGGGACCAGGGTTCCTTGGCCAAAGCCATAGTTCCATTGTCATACAATGGAAAGAACCTAGTTCATCTTATGAACCAATATACACCCAAACTGCCTCTTTGGTAGTATCTTTAATAGCGATGTTACCAGCCTTCATCGTCTAGTTTGCCATGGTATCTAGCTTGGAACTTTTCCAACATACCGTCCCTTTACCGAGGGTAAAGATAATGCCTGCGACTGACATTCAGTCGTCCTTATCACTCTGGAACTTTTCCAGTGATTCTCCCCAGGATCAAGAAGGTATCATCTTTATCCTATTTGGAGAATCCTTGTGATAATAGGAGATTGACCGATCGTAGTATAGGAAACTCTTTTCCTATCTAGAGTATATCATCTACGTACTCTACGAGGATAACCACCATACTCCCTACTACCCTTTTTGTATATACAAGGTTCATCTACCATTTTGATGATGTCAAACTCTTTGACTAATACATCAAAACAGATGTTCCAACTCCGCGATGTCTGCTTTATCACATAAAATATCTTGCACACGTTTCTGCTGCTCCCACTGTCTACGAAGCCCTCTGACTGTGTACTTACAGACTCTGTTTTCTGAAACATCATTTTAGAAAAGCAGTCATGACACCCAACCACCAGATATCGTAGTCATGGTATGTAGCCGTAGCAAGTAGGATCTGGATGGACTTAAGCATAGCTACTTAGAAAAGGTTTCAACAAAATCCATACCTGGTCAATGATGCAAACCTTTAACAAGTCTAGTTTTGAAAGTCTCAACTTTTCCAAGTACACCAAGTAATCTTCTCAAGATATACTTTCTCCTGATGGGGATTTAACCCTTCAGATATAGCAACCAAAGTCCATACTTTGTTGGTGTATAAGGATTCCATCTCAGATCGCTAAGCATCCAGCCATTCTTACAGAGTCCCACTCCTGATGGCCAGCTCGAAACTAATTGGGTCATCATCTCATGATGCAATCCTCGCTCCCACTGTTATAGAGAAACATAAGTATCTCTCAGGTGGGTGAGGAACCCTACTAGATCGGCGGAGAGGCTGAGGTTCGTTGGTAACCATTGAATCATTTGGTTCTTTCAAATCATCAGCTGCAGTTTGTATAGCTGGAACATTTCCAGTTCTACATAACAGACCTTGCCTTGATCTTGTCCGGATTTTTGCTTTTAGTCATAGGCCGGACAACCCCAAATCTTAACTAACTTAAGATATGGGCTCTTCCTTTTCCATATCACATATGAAGTGGTAGGCAACTGATTTGATTCGAACCTAATTCAATAGGTATGCAGCTTCTCAAGTGCATAACTTCCAGAAAGGAAATTGGTAACTCAGTAGTACTCATCATAGAGCACACCTTATCATATAGGGTGTGATTGCTCCGCCCTGATATACCATCTTGCTATGGTGTATACGGAGGAGTAATGCTGAGAGAGAATCTCATTCTCCTTTAGAATAGTCCAGGAATTCCGTGCTCAAGTATTCTCCTCCTTGATCTCATCAAAGGACATAATACTTATACCCGTATTGGTTCTCTACTTCTAACTTATATTCTGTGAATATCTCAAAAGGTTCGGACTTGTGTTTCAACAAGAACATATGTCTGAATCTAAAGAGATCATCAGAGAATGTAATGAAGTACAAAGAACCGGTCTTGGCATGTGTAGACAGGGGACCTACATACATCAACATGTATCATCCCAAGAGTTCATTAACTCTTTCTCTGTTTCCAGTAAACGGAGCTATGGTCATCTTATCTTTGTGACATGACTGGCGAGTTTCACAAGATGTAAATTCAAACTATTTTAAATATGCATCTTTATGTAACTCTAGCTAGTCGGGTCACATTGATCTGACCTAGTCTACAATACCTCAAGAAGGAATCGTTCAATTCTGAACTCTTCCTCTTGTGTGTGTTCCGTATACTAAGAACTGTAGTTTGATTTAGAACGTCAATGCTTTTAGATAACGTGCCTGAACCGATCAACTTTTGATATAGGAAATGTTCAAAACATTATCCAACAATACAAAATTTTATCATTTCTTTACTTATAAAGAGACTGATATGATTTTGTATATCAGGTTCGGTATCTAATAGCATTTGTTCAGAATCAATGTATTGGTAATACAGGGTGACAGTGACCAACAGACTTGGTTACAACACTTGCCCCGTTTTCTGTCTCATGAAACCTGTCACCCGTTCTCAGTTTTTCTACCCTTTTTTAGCCCTATGTAACAGATTACATATCTGGGATCCTGATCCGGTATCAAATACCCAGTATGCAGAGGATAATGAGAAACAGTTCTGTATAATGAACATACCCGAAGGAGATGCATCATATGCACATTCTTCGTTTGGGCGGCAGAGGAATTCTGGTTTTCCCTTATTTCCTGCTCTGTCTTATAACAATTATAAGTTGGAGCGGGACCAACGTTCCTCAGCTCAGTATAACAAGCGGGTTCGGTCAATGCATCCGTATTATTATCTTGATTAAGGCGTGATATGGTCGCTACCTGGAGAGAGAGAGAAGAAAACACTCTGCGTGCGCTCTTGCAAGATCAGATTGGTTATATATTTTATCTAATCAGGATGGCTCCCACTGTTTTTATCAAATCTTCCTTCAAACCTTAAAAGGAAAGACTAGCCGGGATTAATTACACTCTACAACTTCGCCAATCTTTCAGCCAGGCCAGTGTCGGTACTTTGAGGGAGGTTCCCCGTGCTTTCGCACGGACCTAATTACAGTAAACCTCATTTTCCCAGAGGCGTAACCCCGTTGACACCTTTCTAGACACCTACTTGATCGGCTAATTGTAAAGTGCCAAACTCTCCCAGGAGTAACAATTACTCGCAGTGGGTATCAGGATCCAACTATCACATAGAAGGTATGCAATCTCATTGCAAATTTCAACACTTGAAACTCCCGATAAAGATTTTTACCCCTAGCACTTATGACCTTAACTATGGTCAACAAATCATAAGCACTAGTCAAGTTCTACCCGTCATTTCGTGATTAATTAGACCCACCCATATGACCCTTAACTAAGGTCAACAAAGTCACGCGACTGTCCTAACTAATCGCATCATATGCGGTGTAGGAAGACATCACTTAGCTACAGTACACTGTGCCTTAACTAAGGTCACAAACACAGCACGAATACTAAGTACTCTACATCCTAAAATGACGGAGGGTTGCAAATGGTTTTTATGAAAACCTTTAACGCTTTGAACTTGATCTCGTTGCGGAATCAAATGGTTTTTAAATGGAATGTTTTTGAGGCTTTTCTAGTTTTGCTAAAGAGGTCACTCCCGGTGAAGCGATCGTCGGCCCTTTCCTCGTCGAATGAGGTGCGGGATATATCATATATATCACTGTGCAAAGCAGAAACTATAGAAGCAATCAAATGACAAACCGAGGGCTGTAGCATCTGCCAGTTATTGCTAAAGGAGTCACTCCCGGTGAAGGGATCTCGGTCCTTTCCTCATCGAATAAGGTGCAGGATGTTCTACAATGAACACCACGATGCAAAGCAAGAACTGTAGCTACCTGTTTTTATTTTGAAATTCGATTCCAGAACATCAATTAGGTTTATTTTCTTTCATTAATCTCATTAATGAATATCCCATCATTTATGTCTACCTAAACATCACAGATAAATATAACGTATGCTTATGCCATCCGCATTCGCCTCGATGTCCCGTCTGCACCTTAGGTTAGGTAACTAACGCCAGAACAAGGCAGGGCGAGCGCGGGTCTAAAACATAAGCAACGTCTATATAAAATATCATATATACTATATACTATATCTATCTGAACAAATCACATGATCACATCACAGATAACGCAGCAGAAAATATCATATAAAATATTGGATATACTAGGACGTCCGTGTTTTCAATACAAGCCAGTATAAAACACGGATTCCACGGTCGTGATGAATAGCCAATCCCACACCCCTAGACCCCTACGAGAGCGGAAAGCAACCCTACCAATTCTAGGGTTAGGAGACCCGGACTCGACTCCTCGAGATGGTCTCCCACTGGACCCCAGAACCCGGTTACTTGTGCTCCCCTCCTTGGGTCTATCCTAATGCGGAAAAGTAAATAATATACAAATGGTGACATCATCCGCAACCTGGAAGTGCCCCAATAAAAGAATATTACATACAAGTTTTTACATGAATGAAAATGAAAAACACACATCTCACATAAAAAACCCCAGCTATTCAAACACGACGATCCAATATAACATATCCAGCAACACATAACATCACATGTCATCAACGTAAGTAAATATGCGCATCCCAATTGTCGTTGACATATAGCAACGAAACCGGCGATATCATATATTATACTTACGGTCACAGAAAAGAAAGTGTAAAAGTACAACAGTTGGAATCCGCAACCTCTTTAGACATCGCATGCCTAATTAAATGAAATACTTAGACATCACATGCCTAACAATTATAAACCCCGCATTTTAGTCTCAAAATCGAAAACACTTTTCAATATAAAGTCGGGCAATTCAACAAGATTCCCGACATCCTGATCGAATGCTCATCGCAAACTTCAGTAGGCGGCCGTACCCCCGACGCCGTCGACAAAGTGCACCAAGGCGGAACACCGCTGCCGCGACCACCCGAACGGATGCTTTCGGCGACGGGGTTCTCCTACAGCCACTTGGTCAGGGCTATGGAGTGAAGCTGTCTATTAAGTTTACCCGGCGAGTATCCGCGTACGCTACGTGATTGCGACGGACTTTTGATCGCATCAAAATTCCGTGGCAACCGATCAAGTGAGACCAAATTGCTATGTTTATAACATTCAAATCAGTTATCTCATAACTACTTATGGATTCCAATTATTGTATCACATTCCGGATAAGATAGAAAATGTTAAACTTTCCGATCGAACAATCGAACACCCAAGTTTTCCCAAAACAGCTCAACACATGAAATAAGTTTAAAAACATTCACTTCGTGCCTCAGTACAAACGGTCCAGCCGTAGAAGGGTCAAGCCAACGCCTCACATGTGGCACGCCGTACTGCCCCAAACCCTAAGGTTCAAAGGGCAGTTCAAGACGGTCACATAATCGAGTTAAGGTTTGTTGTCTTCTAGAGGGACCATCGCGTTACTTGCACTACTTAGAACGTCATTAAACTATGGAAAAATCCAACAGTTGGAAATTTCCCGGCAGGGGAAAAAGTGGGTATTTATATCCGGTCGAACTTTTTAACATATTTTAAAATTACCCGGAAAAACACATAGACAAAGTTTGATAATCCGATCGAATCTACGAACTCCCAATACAACCCAGAAAACAAAACCATTGAGTAAATATTAAAAATTCCCAGAAAACTCAGCACTGGAAAATAGGAATTACTGTGCGAAATGCATTGAACAAGGAGACATTACGGCCGCGGAACCGCCGCACAAGCCATGCTTGTGCCGCGGAACCGCGGTGGTTTGATGGACTTAGACGCTCGTTTTGCACCATAATTCTTAGATATTCCTGCTGAATTTTTTAAGTATTTTTAATCTGGAAAAAACCCAGTTTTTGAAAAAAGTCCAGAGAGCATTTTGGAGTTAGGTTTTCGGTTCGATCAGACTTCTAACTCCGTCTACGCATCCCCTAAGGCTCTATCTAGGCTCTGATACCACTGTAGGGTTCCTAGGCACACTAATGAAGTCTCACAAGTGATCAAACATGCCCAATTAAAAATTTCATGTGCCTACAAACCCTAATACGGATCGTTAACTAGATAATGAGGCGATGCAATGCGAGTAAACGAATTTAACGCTAAAGGAAAGGGGCTACAACCTTTGTAGATCCGGTCCTCCACCACCATAACTCCGTGATGAAGTCTCCTCGCTGCGATCATCGGATCCCGGGCTCTAGCGTCGGCTTCATTGGAGAAATGGGCGGACTTGGTCATCGGCTTCGATGCCGAAGATGATCTACGTCGAGGCATCACAAGATCAAGCTCCCACTTCACCAAGTCATGAAACTTGTGAAGAAAACACCCTATACTACTTGGCAAGAGGTAGAGGATGAAGAAATAGGAGGTGGGTTCACTTTAGAATTGGATTTCTCACTCATTTTCACTAGTTGCCATTGATGGTGGCTAGGTTTTCTTCTTGTTCAAGATGAAGAAGATGAAGATTAAAGAATATCATAAGTATATCTTAAAAAGAAAATCAATATGAATACTTATCATATCCTAACCTTGGTTAGGTATAGAGAATATACCATGGTTAGTTTTAATGGTTAGGGTTAAGAATGAGACAAGAATGGTGGATTTGTTCAAAGCTTCATGAAGCTTCAACAAACAAACAAACAAAGCCACCATTCTTTCTTTATCTTTTCCAAAATAAGAATTATAAATAAATAGATAAGTAATTAAACAAACAAAACCCTAATCATTAACTTAACCATGGTTTAATTCTTTACACAAACCCAAGTGAGCAAGTATCATCAAACATGATACAAACAAGTGCACAAAAGTATATCACATATACAGCTTTAGCATTTCAAGTGAGAAAATCCATTAAAGTGAACAAATACTAGTTAATGCAAAGTAATATATCAAATATATAATTATGCATCAAATCATTAAATCAATACTTGATTTAACGATCCGGTCATATCGCATATAACCGAATAGCATCCTATGTATCGACTTATCGAATCAATCTTTGATTCGATAACTAGGTTATATCGCATACAACCAATTGATACATTCATCGCGAGAATGAAATACGTGTTGGAGATAGTGCCCTCAGAGTCAATTATTGGATCACAGGCACGTGATTGCAATGATTGAGGGAGGACCTATCCCGGTAGGACAGTCTTACTCGAGATGATGGTATGCTATCTGGTTTATCTTTATCATCGTGTACTGCTTTAGGTGACCTTACGAGTCGCTATTACACATTGATAGAGCCTCTAGGATTCTTGCTTGACTACCAGCAGTATGAGGGCGATCATATACGTGAGAGCTGGAGTCTATAAGCATATCCTTAAAAGGTCCCTAGTCGTGGGAGTTTCGAGACTGGGCATCGATGCTCCATTAGTAGAATAGTGTATACAGTCGAGACCCCGACGAGGGGCGGTGGCCGGTCTCACAAGCCACTAGTGTCAGTTGGTTCACCTAAGATGTATACAGGTGCTCATTGGGTTATGATACACCGGACAGGACTCGCCGGGAACCTGCTAGTTGGGATTATACCAGACGTCAGATAGCAGTTCCCAGGTGACATGTGTACAGGTTAGTTCATCGACCTGAGATCGTCATTTGTCTCGTGTGAGTTCCCACTGTGCTTTGATTACTACCCTACCACGGCTCAAAGGAGTCGTGCAAACAGGTTTTAGTTGGGTACAGTCCCGAGCCACATGGAAGCAGTGAGCGGATCTGCAGGGGTTCGTCTCTCCCGGTATTGGGGGTGAGGTTGCGCTGTGTCTAGGAGAGCCATTACACAAAGCCCTCGGCCGAGGAAGGAGATTTACTGGTAGGAATTCCAGTAGTATCTCAGGGTGTTCTGGGCTTCACTCCGACATGACTTGTACCGCTTTTGGGGGTCTGACTTTTACCAACCCCCTAAGCCCGCCATGCGATACTCATAGACGAACGGACCGGACTGTACGGATATTGTCACTGACAGGCTCAGTAGGGTGTCAGGATGAGTTCGCTCATCGACGTCCCTTTTAGTCAATAGCTGGTAGCCCGTCACGTATGGCTAATACCTCTGACTTGCTAGTGGTTAAATCCACAGCCATAGTATTGACGAGTCTTTAGAGTACACCACACACTCAGTTACTCAAGTTTCGGGCGAAACGCTGTTGAAGCCGTATAGAGATATGGCAGGGTTCGATCAGATACGTACGGTATTGCACGGATCGTGATCGGACGGTTTTTACTAGCCGGCTTTGGCTTAAGCCGTATCCTAGTATTAGATAGTGCAGATTTTGTCTCTTTGCATTTGTATTCAGTGGGAATGCAAATGCGGGCATGTATATGCAGTAGCGGGGTTTTCCTGTAATTTATTGCGGGATCAGTTTTCTGAAGTTGCCAGTTTGCATTTCGTTCCGGCCGGTTTTCCTTTGTTTCTTCTCGGCCGGACTTTTGTGGTGGAGGGGTTATTTGCAAGTTTGCAAATAACTTTTTGTGGAGGGGGTTTCTTGCATTTGTGGCATTATAATAAGTTAAGCATCTTTGCTTTTTCATGATGGCTTGCTTTTTGTGATTAGATGAGATTTGAAATAAAATTGACATTGTTATCATCATATTTGGTGTGGTCACCCCTTTTTTTTTCCTAGCATCACCTCCCTTCTTATTTTGTTGATTCCTCCACCATTTGATAAAGGGGGCCGGCCACAATTTGAGGTGAGGAGAGAGGCTTCAGATTTTGATGATGATAATTTGTTCATCTCATTTTTCTTGCTACACAAATTCTAGCTCCACTTGAAAGTTCAATTTCATTCTATTCCTCCATCACCATGGCAACTACTTAAACCCCAAAAGAGACAAGGTTTTCTACACTAGCCTACAGTACCCTTGGACGCGTCGGCTTGCTAACTTCGCGCCCGAGTTGCCTCGGTCCAGAGGTGGGAGCCCGTAAAAGAATCCGGCTGCGTGGTGTCCTTTTCGACGAGGAGGTGACGGACGGAGATTCTGCGGGAGATCGGAATGGAGACGAAGACCGAAGGACACGGATCGCTCGGTATAGCTTCTCACCCCTTCTCTTGTTAGCTAGCATTAGGTTAATGGTTACGATCCGGGTATATTGTCCGCGGTAGCGCCAGTTTAAAGTTAAGAAAAGTTTTGATTCCGCATTTTGGCCTCGAGTAGAAGGCCGGGGCGCTGCAGTGGCGCAACATGGTATCAGAGTCACGCCATTAATCTAGTCTAGCTTTGTCTAGTGTGTTTACATCTTCGATTGAACAAAATTCCAAAACCCGCGTTTTCAAAATTCACAGTTTCTGTCGAATTTTTTTGGGCTCCAAAAATTTTTTAGGTTGTTGCAGAATACTGTGCATGGATATACAAGCAATCTGTGAAAATTTGGTCGCGAGATCTCACCAAACCGCCGCGGAACCGCGGCCAAACCCATGCTTGGGCCGCGGTTCCGCCGCGCTTTTGACTTGTCAACGCACCAAATTTTTGCAGTGGGCTTTTGGGCTGGAAATAGGGGTTTTGGTATATTCTTTTTGGGCCCAGATTTTCTGTATGTGCTACAGTACTGCTTGGGGCCCACTTGATAAAATTTGTTCGATCGGATATTTTAAACACGCTAGTTCACAGTATTTACATTATATCTGCGACCGTGAATGTCACTCGATCGGTAAATCCAGTCTAACTGCTATAGCCCGGTTAGACGGATTTGCGAACGTGACTTTCACGTTGATGTTCTGTGATTGTGCTGTGTTGTTGCGGATTGGTCGTGGGGGATAGCCTGGATGCAATATTAGTACAGTTTTTTTTTATATGTACTTTTGATATTGTGGGGCGAGCGTCCGACATGTGGACTGCCGTCACTTCCTGTTTGTATTATTCTTTTGGGCCACGGCCAGGTTGCGGTCGATGTACCCGTTGTATGTATATTTTACTTTCTGTACTAGGATTAACCCGCGGAGGGGTGCACGGATAGCCGGGTTCTAGAGGGCAACAAGCCCGCATCTTATGGCGTTGAGACGGAGGGGGCTTTACTCTAGAATTGGCGGGCTATTCGCCGCACTCGTAGGGGGTATAGGATTGACCCAGGAGGGGTGCCCAAGTTACCGGATTCCATGAAGTGCTGGGTGGTCCATTCACATTGCTGAAGGGGGCTGCCTCGCTTCAGGTTTTGGCGGGTAACTTGCCGCGCCCGTAGGGGTCTAGGATTTCATTGCACAGGCTATCCACACGACTAGGGGAACGTCGGGTTTTCAGCAGCGGCTCTGTGAAACCCGGGGATCCCAGATATCTGTACTGTTCTGTGATGCTCGACATTTCTGTGATGTTGCATTTTATCACGCCTTGAGCGAAAATTATATATTGTATATATACTAGTAGATGTTGTATATGTTTTGCATCCGCGCTAGTCCAGTCCCCGCTCTGTCGTTAGTTAAGTAACCTAACGGGTGATGACGGGACCCAGTGGCGAATGCGGATGGCATATACGTACATCATTATTTTCGTTCTTTATTGGTGTGATCAATTGATGGGACTGCGTTGATTCGGATCAATGCAAGCTAAACAAACCTATTCTGATGTTGTTGGAATATTTTTCAAAAAGCTGTTATTGCAAGGACGTTCACTTTTGTTTTGCACAGAGGTATTCAGTTGGAATATCCTGCTCCTCAGTCGACGAGGCAAGGGCCGAGATCCCTTCACCGGGAGTGACCCCTTGGACAGAAGTTTGCGGCAGGGCAATAACTTCACTATAGCCGATTACTTTTTGCTTTGCATCGTGGTATTCAGTTGGAATATCCTGCACCTCATTCTACGGGGAAAGAGCCGAGATCCTTTCACCGGGAGTGACCTCTTTAGCAAAGGGTTTTCGTCACTATACTTTTTATAAAAACTATGCATTTCCTTCAACGATATCAAGTTCATTACGTTAAAAGTTTTTCGCCAAAAACTAGACGTAGCTCTCCGTCATTTCTTACAAGTATTACTTAGTATTCGTGCTGCGTTTGTTGACTATGTCAAGGCGTAGTGTGCGGTAGCTAAGTAGTGTTTGTTTGTAGCATATTAATGGGATTGGTTAGGACAGTCGTGCGGCCTTGTTGACTGTGTCAAGGGCTCGTACGGGTGGGTCTAATGCAATCCAGGATAATGACGGGTTGAACTTGACTAGGACTCTTTGATTTGTTGACTGTGTCAAGGTCACTTGAGTCCTAGGGGTAAAAATTACATCGGGTGTTTCTAAAGAAACTGAAACTTGCCAGGCATGCGCATACCTTCTGGAGTATGGTGACATGAGTGGATTCCGTCACGTTATCATGCGATGATAGTTGGATCCCGATTCCCATTGATGAGTTGGTTTACTCTTCGGGCGATCCCGGCTAATTCTTCTTTCAGGTTTGGGGAAGAATTTGACGTTACAGTGGGAGGTTTCCAGATTAGATAAAGTGATAACCATTCTGATCTAGGTTAAAGTGCACGCTGAGTGTTTCTTTCCTCTCTCTCTTTGGCAGCGACCATTGACCCGACCCTAGACTATGACTCAGTGACCAAGTTAACCGAACCTTCTTATAAGACTGGCTTTTGGATTGTCAGAGTTGCAAACCTCATTGCCACTCCTACTTTTACCCTTTTCTCCAGGACACCCCGTGTTACTACGAACGTCCACTTTCATTGGACAAAACCATCGTATGGTTATATACGAACTCGAAGGAATTCAAGGATGGTTTCCGGTTCTGGAGAAAACGAATAGGACTATTCAGTTGTCTTTTCCTTTTACCTTCTTCTCTCAGATTGCGAGTACTCCTTGGTTTAGGAGATAGTACACCTATTATGCAAATTGGATAGTCTTCTTCCAAACCTTAGGCTGGTGCCGAACGGTGGGGAATGAAGAAAACCAATTAGCATAATGATGGTGTACAGAAGGTATTAAGTTAAGACAAAGAAAGGGATAAGTAAGAGGGCAAAGTAAACTGCGACTGCTATTCACGACCAAACCAAGTATTTCTTCACCAATCCTAAATCACCTTTGTATTTCTCCAGGACACTCCGTATCACTACGAAGATCCCAAGTTTATTGGATTCTCCATCGTATGGTTATATACGAACTCGAAAGGAACTTGTTCCAGTTCGGGGATGGATTCTGGTTCAGGAGAAATAGGAATAAGGTTTATTCGGTTGTCTTTTATCTTCACCTTCTCTCGCATTGCGAGTGTTCCTAGGATTAGGACAGTACACCCATTATGCTTATTGGATAGTCTTCTTCCAAACCATAGGCTGGTGCCGAACGGTAGGGAAGGAAGAAAACCATTTGGCCTAAAGGGGTGTACAGAAGGTAATGACTAAAGACATAAAAAGGGATTTGGAGAGGTGGGAAAAAATTATACGGTTATAGTTGTGAATCTGGTTAATGGAAGAGGCATTACTAAGAATACCCGGGTACCCCATCGAAACATTTCAATGTTTCAGTTTTACTGTGTACTGTTAAAGGAAAACTGATTTCCCAATTAGACGCTTGCTCCAGTGTATGTATTTACCAGGTTTGATTCTCACATCTGTATGGTTTTACAGATGATGAGTGGGAGTAAGTTATTGGGAATTAGGTGATCGTCCTCATTATATCGGAATTCGTTGTAATTGGTGATATTTGAGGAAGTCACCTGGGTTGTTTGCCGGACGGCAAATATTTGGTTTTGAATATCCATTGTTATGCACCAATTTCAAATTAATATATCTGTACGTCTATTTTCATGGAGTGAGATATACCTTTTTGAAATTATGTCTATGACATTTACCTGTATCAGTGGATGGTTAGGTAAGGAGCATTGAACAGCGGTGTAATTCTTCATAACCATAGTACAGTATTCAACCTACGACACACAGTGAATGAGTTGTTAGACTCAGGGACTTATACAGAGTATTGTATATTGTCCAGTGTCCATTAGGACAGAGGGGTTGGTCCTCGTACTATATTCTGTTTACTTTTAACTTCTCTAGTTCTTAGACATGTGTTTCGTAGAAACACAGGGTCTGAGTTTTGAGGAGTTATTGGTATAAGAATAGAGTAGAGAACCAGGCATTGCAAGTATCGGGATTCTTTAAGGTGATCAAAGATGTAGATACTTGTATATGGTATTCAATTGATAGTAATGAGAACTTGCTTCTCTTTCAGGTTACTCATAATTGGAAGTACTCCTAAATTAAGTAACGCTGATCGGCCTCTCTTCCATTTAGTTGACATGCACTGGAGACAGCTGCATGATTTGAATCTGGTTCAATTAAATCAGTGCCTCTGTTTCTGTATTGGATATAGAACAGTTCATATCTTAACGTTGTTAAGGTACGGGGAGTTGTCCGGCTTATGCTTAAAACCAGACTCTGGATAACTCAAGGCACGTTTCTGTAATGGTTGTTTGTGGGTTGACCCAGGCTATGACGAGGGTTGATTTTCTACCATCTGGAAGAACAATAGTGATATTGTTCTTGACTCGTCACAATTTTAAAAGAAATGGATTTTTTTTCAGAAAAACAGTAGTGGGAGTATGTTAGAACTGGAAGTGATTCCAGAACCGCAAACGATTACTGAAAATTTGAGAAGAACCTAAAAATTCAATCTGGTTTGACATTCCATTAGCCACTCCACAGATATGGTGGGTAACCTCAGGCACCCGAGAGGTACTTCGGTATGCTCAGGGACGGTGGCAGGGAGGTTCTTGTTTACCCAGACTTGCCATTGCTGTTGTTCCAGACTGTGAGACCCGGCAGGAGGATGAGTATAGCGTCGTTCTAAACTAGCTTTAGAAGTGTACGTCTATATGACTCTGCTAGAGGGTTGTCGTAGTCAGTGGGAGCAACGGAAGCACAGAGGGCAAGAGGCTTATGTCTATTTATAGACTTAAGCAGATATAGCGGAGATAGATCATCTATTTCTGATATGACAGTCATAGGTTTGACTTCATCAGAATAGCGGATGGATCTGTTAAGAAGGTAGTAGGGTGTGATGTCCTGGTATTAGGATGACATACACAGAGTAGGAAGTGATATTCCTATACTACGATCGGTTATTCTTTGGTTGTCACACAGTGGTTTCTCCACATAGGACTTGGATATTATATCAGACATTCTGGTTACTGGATCTATGGTTTTAGATCTAGATTTGGGTGGTTTCCCAATTTGGGTACTTTGACAGCATTCTATGAGTATTTAGAATGGACAACTCCTGGCACGGTAGTGTATCTACAGGTGATGGAGTCACCCTCTCTAAAGGTGTCTTACAGACTAAAGGGGAGAGGGATGTGCATGATTGGCAGATCACTTGCTTAGGCGATTGAGTCAATCATGAGATGTCAAGTACCACACCAGATGTTGTTCTTGCAGGAGATGCAATAAGCTGATATTAATCCAATCCTGGATAAACAATCGGAAGCAGCTTTAGAACATAAGTGGATGTTCTAGGGATTTGATAACGGCAGCCTCCTTTAGGAGACGGTTATCATTCCAGGCTTTCAAGGTGACTTGGATGGCAGAGTGGCTGTCAGAGTTATAGTTTTCCCTCTGATAAGGGGCAGTAGTTTGGACAGCTGGTCCAAGCAGATACTGAGGGAAGGCATGGCGCAGGATACAGATTAAGTTCAGTTGACGATACAGTCTAAGAAGTTCTGATTTGGAGTTTATTTATGAGCTAGGTCCCATCAGACATCCAGACACATTCCAAGAGTGGTATTGCTCATTTCGGGAGATGGCTTTCTCCGCGAACTTGAGATAAAGAGAGACATAGAAAGAAACATCACAGCGGATCTACTCACTGAGGCTATTCCTCGAACGCAATAGTTTCGCAAACAGGTTTTGTGAGACTGGCTAGTAGAGGAGTTGGGTGTTCGGTATCACACGGGCTGTGAGTATGCGACATCGCAATAATTAGCCGTGAGTGCAAGTGGGAGATTGTTGGAGATAGTGCCCTCAGAGTCAATTATTGGATCACAGGCACGTGATTGCAATGATTGAGGGAGGACCTAACCCGGTAGGACAGTCTTACTCGAGATGATAGTATGCTATCTGGTTTATCTTTATCATCATGTACGGCTTTAGGTGACCTTACGAGTCGCTATTACACGTTGATAGAGCCCCGAGGATTCTTGCATGACTACCAGCAGTATGAGGGCGATCATATACGTGAGAGCTGGAGTCTATAAGCACATCCTTAAAAGGTCCCTAGTCGTGGGAGTTTCGAGACTGGGCATCGATGCTCCATTAGTAGACTAGTGTATACAGTCGAGACCCCGACGAGGGGCGGTGGCCGGTCTCACAAGCCACTGGTGTCAGTTGGTTCACCTAAGATGTATACAGGTGCTCATTGGGTTATGAGTACACCGGACAGGACTCGCCGGGAACCTGCTAGTTGGGATTATACCAGACGTCAGATAGCAGTTCCCAGGTGATATGTACAGGTTAGTTCATCGACCTGAGATCGTCATTTGTCTCGTGTGAGTTCCCACTGTGCTTTGATTACTACCCTACCACGGCTCAAAGGAGTCGTGCAAACAGGTTTTAGTTGGGTACAGTCCCGAGTCACATGGACGCAGTGAGCGGATCTGCAGGGGTTCGTCTCTCCCGGTATTTGGGGTGAGGTCGCGTTGTGTCTAGGAGAGCCATTACACAAAGCCCTCGGCCGAGGCAGGATATTTACTGGTAGGAATTCCAGTAGTATCTCAGGGTGTTCTGGGCTTCACTCCGACACGACTTGTACCGCTTTTGGGGGTCTGACTTTTACCAACCCCCTAGGCCCGCCATGCGATACTCATAGACGAACGGACCAGACTGTACGGATATTGTCACTGACAGGCTCAGTAGGGTGTCAGGATGAGTTCGCTCATCGACGTCCCTTTTAGTCAATAGCTGGTAGCCCGTCACGTATGGCTAATACCTCTGACGTGCTAGTGGTTAAATCCACAGCCATAGTATTGACGAGTCTTTAGAGTCCACCACACACTCAGTTACTCAAGTTTCGGGCGAAACGCTGTAAAGGCCGTATGGAGATATGGCAGGGTTCGATCAGATACGTACGGTATTGCACGGATCGTGATCGGACGGTTTTTACTAGCCGGCTTTGACTTAAGCCGGATCATAGTATTAGATAGTGTAGATTTTGTCTCTTTGCATTTGTATTCAGTGGGAATGCAAATGCGGGCATGTATATGCAGTAGCGGGGTTTTCCTGTAATTTATTGTGGGATCAGTTTTCTGAAGTTGCCAGTTTGCATTCCGTTGCGGCCGGTTTTCCTTTGTTTCTTCTCGGCCGGACTTTTGTGGTGGAGGGGTTATTTGCAAGTGTGCAAATAACTTTTTGTGGAGGGGGTTTCTTGCATTTGTGGCATCATGATAAGTTAAGCATCTTTGCTTTTTCATGATGGCTTGCTTTTTGTGATTAGATGAGATTTAAAATGAAATTGACATTGTTATAATCATATTTGGTGTGGTCACCCCTTTACTTTTCCTAGCATCACCTCCCTTCTTATTTTGTTGATTCCTCCACCATTTGATAAAGGGGGCCGGCCACAATTTGAGGTGAGGAGAGAGGCTTCACATTTGGATGATGATAATTTGTTCATCTCATTTTTCTTGCTACACAAATTCTAGCTCCACTTGAAAGTTCATTTTCATTCTATTCCTCCATCACCATGGCAACTACTTAAACCCCAAAAGAGACAAGGTTTTCTACACTAGCCTACAGTACCCTTGGATGCGTCGGCTTTCCAACTTCGCGCCCGAGTTGCCTCGGTCCTGAGGTGGGAGCCCGTAAAAGAATCCGGATGCGTGGTGCCCTTTTCGACGAGGAGGTGACGGACGGAGATTCCGCTGGATATCGGAATGGAGACGAAGACCGAAGGACACGGATCGCTCGGTATAGCTTCTCACCCCTTCTCTTGTTAGCTAGCATTAGGTTAATGGTTACGATCCGGGTATATTGTCCGCGGTAGCGCCAGTTTAAAGTTAAGAAAAATTTTGATTCCGCATTTTGGCCTCGAGTAGAAGGCCGGGGCGCTGCCGTGGCGTAGCAATTCGGTATCACTTACACGCATTATTCTCGGTCCCGCACATATCTCATACGCGCTCCTGTTTCGTTTCTCTTGAGCCAGGAAACCTCTATGTAGGACTCTAAAGACTCGTCAATAAGCCGGCAGCAGGTGATGATCATATCAAACACCCACAAGCCACAAGCGGTCTGCTAAACATAACGGCCACCCGGGTATTGAGGGATCAGAAGATCGACGAGCAAGCCCGCTCACACTCCTGTGAATCCAACCAGTAACACTTACCGTACAGTCCGGTCTGTTCGTCTGATATGTCGCATATCTCGCCTAGGGGTGGTAAACGTCAGACCCCAGTAGCTCGATAAGTCATGCCGATGTGAGGTCCATAACATGTGTGAAACTACTGATAACACTTACCAGTAGATCACTGCAACCCTGGCCAGGTATTTCCTGTCATGGCCAGTCGAGCATAGCGCAACATCAACCCCCAATACCGGGAGAGACGAATCCCCTCCTATCGCTCATTGCCTCCATGTGAATCGGGACTGTACCCAAAAACCACCTGTTTGCACGACTCAGTAGAGCCGTGGTAGGGTGGAAATCAAAGCACAGTGGGAGACACACAAGACTCTATGACAATCTCGGGTCAACAGAATAAGCTGCACCAGTGTCAGTAGAGAACTGCCCTCTGACGTAAGGTATAATACCATCTGGGAGTTCTCGGCGAGTCCGTTCAGTGTACCCAGTCTCCACTGAGCACCCGTATACCATCTCTGATGTCAAACACCAATGGATATGGGATCATCCATCGCCCATCACATGGGTCAAGAAGATATACGCTAGTCTACTCTAGAATATCGATGCCCCGTCTCGATATTCCCTCGACTAGGAACATTGAAGGATTTACTCATGGACTACCCAGGCCCCACTAGTATGATCTGCATCATAGTCCTGGAAGTCGAGTACACATCCTAAGGGCTTTATCAACATGTAATCAGAGAGGCAGAAAGTATACATGTTAAGATAAAGGGCAACCAGATAGCGAACTATCATGTCGAGCAAGAAAGTCTTACCTATGTATGTCCCAGCATCCACTACATTATACATCCAATGTACAGCAATGGCCTCTAGGGCATACATATAACTAACAGTTTTGTCCGCCGGTTTGCGAAGAGCTAGCTCCCGCTTGGGGATGCCTTTATTCATTATACATGCCTTATTAGGTTTTGTACCCGTTTGGGGTCTAAATTTTACAAAGGAAATTCTGCAGAAATTTTCAGAAAAGACTTGATAATTTAAAAATGCATAATTCGGCTTATGTTGTTAAATTTCTTGCTTTAAAATTGGTTTTTCCTTCACTCTACTACTTTACATGGTTTTGATTTCTGGTTGCTTACTCAGATTACGTATGCCTTGAGACGTTTTGTAATTTAAGTGCCAGTCACGTTCGGTACTTTTCGGGTAGTGACAATTAGACCCTCCATATGTGCAGAATTGACCAATTTGGCCTAGGGTAAAATCTGGGACCATTTTCTTGAGTTGCTGCTTTGTTTTGCGATTTCGTTTTAACTTTATTTTTGGTATTTGATATTGTATTCCATCGTTTGATGTTTGTACGTCAGCGACGGGGTTTGTTTGGTGGTTTTGCAGGCGTAGGCTATAGGTTCTAACCTATAAGCGATTCGCATGCCGTTTTGGTTTTCCGACTTGATTTTAATATGCATTGCGATGGTGTATTGGTTGTAGGTACCCCCACGTGGACTTCGAGACGATGAGGATGAGCGTGTCGACCTCGACATCGGCAAGCAAGAATCGAGGTGAGTGGATTTATATCCACGGCGGAAGTCGGGTGGATGGCATATAGAACCCCCGCAAGTCTTTGATGGGAACCGATTCATAGTAATGGTTAATGAAACCTTTAATAGAAAACTAAATAGAGTTAAAAGGTAGTTAGAGAACCATAATTGAAACTAAAGGATTGTTAGAAGCGATATGATACGGCTAGTATATGATGACGGGACTTGAGGATGAGATTTGATGATATTGCCGTTTAGGGTACTATAGGACTAGATAGTCGACTTAGGTGTGTCATCCGAACAATACCTTTTTCCAAACTGAAGAATCGTATGCATTGTTTAAACAGATACCTTGAGGGATGTTATGGATTTTCAAATGATATCTTTTCTTTAAAAACACCGTAGCCCCTACTTTCAAAACTACGATTCGCATCTTTCAAAAACTGTTTGTATAGTTCGGGTGTGTATGTTAGATTATATACTTATGCTTATAGTAAAGGTAGAATGTATTTGTAAAATTGACATGATGAGGGATATAAATGCGATGAAAAGAATATATGACCCGATATGATGATTTGATAATATGTTGGTATACGGATGCAAGTCGACTGAGATGATTTATACCCTGCCGGTCCCCTGATATGAGATTTTTGTGGATGTGACCTGGGACATAGGTATATAGATATATTTATATATGTTGTGATTCATGAGTGTTAGCCGTACAAGACGTTAGGTTCGTACCCTCCTCGTCATACAGGATGATAGGATCCCTGATAGCTTAATACCGCCGTATGATGATTTTCCGTACGTGATGAGTTTGACTTGTGGTTTGATCCATACCCTTGACTAGAGGATGCCGTAAAATGGAGTATACTGTACGGAATGTTGTCAGGCTGGATGCCGATTGATAGATTCACCAACTAGGTCATGTTAGACACGTATACCCATCAGCAATTGCATATGATTTACCTTATGCTGTATTCATGTTATTCGCATTGCATTACTTATACCTGTGATAGTACATCTGCACCATTATCGATGATGCATATGGTAAACATGCACAGATTGTAGGCTCACACACTTCATCATCGATAATTGCCATGTCACTACACAGTAGGATTGCTGCATCATGATATGACTCTTCGCATAACATGCTTGCGTATATACCACTTGTATATCCATATTGGCGCACATATACATTGATACATCCATATTTGTGCTTATAAACATTTGTATATCCATATTAGTGCACACATACAATGGTACATCCATACTTGCGCATTTACACATTGCATACCCGTATTGGCGCAAATACATATTGGTACCTCTATACTTGCGCATATACATATTGTACCTACATAGATAACTAGTTTTATTGGGAAATTAGTAACCGCATATTATATTTTAAAAACTGGAATCATTTAAAAGAGCGGTTTTCCCTTAATATATCATATCACTGTTCCATGTTGCATGATATACGGATATGCTTACATTTCTATTATATGTCGCATACATCATGCTCTGTGATTTTACGCATTGAGATATGCTGTTTCATTAGATTTCGGGATATGAGAACCGTGGAAATTTTAAAAGAGATTATGTGTTTTTTTAAAACCCGGTTTCTCTTGATATAATATTTCAGTGCGTCCACCATGCGTTTTCTCGGTTCTGTGACGTGTGATATGTGAAAGCCGATTCGAAGAGCTGGATGAGGCCGATTGCGGGTATATGGTGGACCCAGTATGGTATCCCGGGGAAAGAATGGATTACTGTGCTGCAGACGGTAAGCCTGGCAGTAGAACTACTACCTACCGGTGATAGTATTTGGGCTCGGCGGATATCCGAAGGATACCGACCGTAGTCGAGTGATGAGATGGGCCGATCTGGACTGACGGAGCCCGAGGGACGATCCGGACTGACGGAGCCCGAGATATGAGGATTTACGTGTCGATGCTGGACACGGGTTTCATGATGTTTTCGGGTGTCGATGTTGGACACCCAGGTTCCATGATTTTGATGTGTCGCGAGGAACACCATTGATTTATATTCTCATACTTACATGCATACATACATTGATTATATGGTTCAACGAGATCCACAAGCATACAGACATTGGTTATATTGTTTAATTATATCCGCATACATATAGGTATTGATTACATTGTTGGCACATATGATGACCCGGTCACCCTAAATATCATAGTATTACCTTTATGATATAGTTGACCTAGGAGTCGTTGTTTATTCGATTTCTTCTTGTAGATGTTTTTCTATTCACGAGTTGGCAACTCACACCCGTTATGCCACAGTTCTTGTAGGTTGACCGCATGGATCAGTAGCGGTATCGCTGGCACATAGCTTCATTTGGGTGTTTTGCATTGGTAGGTGGGGCATTTGTATCGTACCCACTCTTGTATTTATATTTCACATTGTATCTAGTCAACTCCATCAATTAAATTTAGTAAATTGTATAAGAAATGAGACTTACTGAGATTGTGGTTGCGAGACTTCGAGCGAGGGGTTTTCCGCTACTTGTGGTTTTGATGTCTTGCATATTTCTTTATCCTTTGTGGTGATCTTCGCCGTTGGGCGTCGTATACTTATTTTAGGCTTTGCGTGGTTGTGATCCGCCGTTTGGCGAAGTGCTAGCTCCAGCTTGGGGATGCCATTATTCTTGTTATGTATTTGTGGTTTCGGATCAAAATAAACAAAGGAGGTGCTGCCCAAATTTTTAAAAGTCGAAACACGTTTTCAAACTAGTAATTTCACTTGCCTTTTTATGTTCCTTTTCTATGCATTAAGAAAACTTGATTTCATTATACCTTTATTTCAAAAATTCACCTCCTTAATTTTCTTAAAAAGATTTAGATTTCTAGGTTTTTGCTTACTTGAATTACGTTACGCCTCTAGACACTGCGTGATTTAAGTGCTGGTCACGAGCAAATATTTTGGGTCGTGACAAAGTTGGTATCAGAGCGCTAGGTTTAACCTTGGTTCGAGTCTATGTTTTACTATGCGGAGTCTAGGGCGGGTATGTATTTCGGAACCTAGGCTTGACCTTACGGAACTTAGACTTGAACAGGGGGTATTAGACCCGAACTTTCGTTTCATAGGCTGACCCTGATTGATGGAGTAGGTAGCTTGAGTAGAGTGACGTACCGTACGTATGTTCCGCGGCATATTTACGATACGATACTCCACTTAAGAAACCTTAGGGTGTACATATTTTTGAGACTTATGATTCTCTTCATACATATGATTATATATCCATTTGAGATCCTTGATTCTATTCGTTTCCATGATCATACTCTCATTGATGTTGTTCCTTCTTATGATCATGTATCCATTCTGGATCTGTCGTTTCCTTTCTTGCCGTTGATTTGCTCTCTTCGATACTCGATTGAGGTTCCTGTCACTATGGTTTGAGCGCAGTTTGAGCTGCTGCTAGTGTTGCGGTACGGGCGAGCTCGTCTGGTACGAGTGCTGACCATAGTGTTTCTGGTGATATAGGAACATCTCGATGTAGTGTTGTGTTGTGACCTCCTTTTGAGGCGATTGTTTGGTTTTGCACCGGATGATCGGGCCATTGTTAGAGCTGCCAGTTGCGAGAGGAATGTTGATGTACAGCCTACCTCAGAGACTGTGATGTCGTCTACCGTGCAGATAGTGTTGGGCTTCCCTTGCACTTAGTCTAGTGATTTGGTAGCATCACTCATACCACTTTAAAATTTAGAGAGGTGCAAAGCAAGCAAACCATGAATCTTTACTAGAAATTTTAGGGTGACAAGTTTGTATCACATACAAAGAAGTAAAGAGATTAGGATTAAAACCATTGTAGTCCGTTCCTTCGCTTCATAAGCTCTGTGTTGAGGTCCCTTCGCTGCGATCATCAAGAACTCCGACTCTCGTGAGGCTCCAAGAGGTGAATGATGCATCTTTCTTGAAATCTTCTTGATCTAAGATGATCTACCTTGAAGAATCTCTAATCCAAGCTCTCACTTCTCTAATGAAGTATTAGTGAAGTGAACACCCTAATCTAAGTGGCTAGAATAGATGAGGATGATGAAGTAGGAATTTTACACTCTTTTGTTTTCAATTTCTCACTTAGAATCATCACACACAAAAAGCTAGTCAACCTTTATCAAGAAGAAGAAGAAGAAGAAAACCTTTTCTGATGAATAATGAATTATTGTTGTGCTTACAATTGCAACCATGGGTTTAGAATGAAAGGCTTAACCCTTGTAGAGAATAAAGCATAGGTTAAGGGTTTGGGTTGGGTTAAAGAATATCTACACAAAATATCAAAGCTAGATGACAAAAGTTAAAGCTTCATGAAAGCTTCATCCAAAGCATAACCCTAATCCAAACCCTAACTAGGTTTAAACCCAAAAACCATGTTGCATTTGTAACCCTAACATGTTAAAATATTATATATCACATATACAATATATTTTGTCACAAAAGAAAATAATACAATTAACATATATCGCATATACATCAATGTATTATCCAGTGAGAAAATGAATCAATAAAGCAAGCTTATATTAGTTAACATAATGTAATATATCACATATATAATTATACATTAAATTATCGAATCAACACTTGATTTGATAATCCGGCTATATTACATATAACCGACTAATATAACATGTACCAGTTCATCGAATCAACAATTGATCCGATGACCCGGCTATATCACATATACCCGGCCGATATCTCATATCGCGAGAATAGAATACGGTATCTCATATCGCATTATTCTCGGTCCTGCACATATCATATATGTGCTCCTACTCCGTTTTGCCTGAGCCAGGAAACATCTATGTAGGACTCTAAAGAATCGTCAATACACCGGCAGTAGGTGATGATCATATCAAACACCCACAAGCTGCCAGCGGTCAGCTAAACATAACAGCCACCCAGGTATTGAGCAATCAGAAGACCAACAAGCAATCCTGTACATTCTCCTGTGAATCCATTCAGTAACACTACCGTACAGTCCGGTCTCTTCGTCTCATATGTCACAAATCAAGTCTAGGGGTGGTAAACGTCAGACCCCAGTAACCAATAAGTCGTGTCGATATGAGGCTCATAACAGGTCGAGAAACTACAGATAACTCATACCAGGAGCACTCCATATCAGCCCTGGCCAGGGACTTCCAGTTATAGCCAATCGAACACAGCACAACTGTAAGTCTACGGTAGCGCCCCGGCCGTCAATCCGAGGCCAAATGCGGAAACAAAAACTTTTTAGTAAACCGGTACTATCATAGTCTTTGACCCGGATCGAACTATTAACGCTAAACTAGCTAACTACAAGAAGTGAGAGTGGATATACCGATCGATCCGTGTCCTTCGGTCTTTGGCAACCATCCTAAGCTCCTTACGGCATCTCCGATCTTCGATCTCCTCGTCGGAAGGGCACCACATCAATGAGTCTTTTTACGGGCTCCCGCTTCATCCGAACAACTCGAACATGAAGTTTGCTAGCCGACATGTCCAAGGTGAAGTAGAGAATGTGTGTGATAACTTTGTCTTAAGCATCCATTGATTCTCAACTCATGAGAGTGTACGGATGGAGGTTGAAGATGATGCCATGGTGGAAGTAGTGAGCTAGACGAAGAAGAAGAAGAAGAAGAAGAAGAGGTTTTTCTTATTATTGTATTGTAATGAAAAATGAGAGATCTCAATTATAATCTCAAGAGCAACCCCAAGAGTTATGGCTGTCCATACTCTCTCCACCTCTCATTTCAACACAATAATCAATCAATTGTGTGACATTTGCACAAAAAAAGAGATCATGAGTAACCTAATTGATTGTGCCTCTTCATGATGACTTCCAGTCACAATTTCCACCATCCAAACATTAATCCAAATTTTTAGTCCAACAAAAAGTTACGGCAACATCTAAAGTAAACTCGTGACGGATCACAAGGATACCCCTCACCTGTATATACATACCTGCCTCCACATTCCGACTGAATGCAAACGAAATATGACTAATGTAATCCAACAAATCTAATACTAGGATCCGGCTTAATCCAAAGCCTATTAGTATGATCCGTCCGATCATGATCCGTGCACAAGTGCACGTATATGATCAAACCCTGCCATAATACCTTAGGCATCTACAACGTTTCGCCCGAAACTTGGAAAACTATCTATGGGGGACTCTAAAGACTCATCAATACGCTGGTAGTGTATTTAACCACAAGCACGTCAGTGGTACTACCTGTACGTAACGGCTACCCTTGTATTGACCAAAAGGGAAGTTTATGAGCGAACTCATCCAGAAACCCTACTAAGTCTGTCAGTGACAATATCCGTACAGACCGGTCCGTTCGTCTATGAGTATCGCATGTCGAGCCTAGGGGCTGGTAAACGTCAGACCCCCAAAAGCGGTACATGTCGTGTCGGAGTGTAGCCAAAAACATCCTGAGATACTACTGGAATACCTACCATTAAATATCCTGCCTTAGGCAAGGACTTCGTGTAATGGCTCTCCTAGACACAGCGCGATCTTACCCCCAATATCGGGAGAGGCGAAACCCCTGCCGATCCGCTCACTGCCTCCATGTGGCTCGGGACTGTACCCAACTAAAACCTATTTGCACAACTCCTTTGAGTCATGGTAGGGTAGTAATCTAAGCATAGTAGGAACTCACATGAGACAAATGACGATCTCATGTCGATAGACTAACCTGTATACATGTCACCAAGGAACTGCTATCTGATGTCAGGTATAATACCAACTAGCATGTTCCCGGCGAGTCCTGTCTGGTGTAATCATAACCCAATGAGCACCTGTATACTTCTTAGGTAAACCAACTGACACCAACGGCTTGTGAGACCGGCCACCGCCCCTCGTCGGGGTCTCGACTGTATACACTAGTCTACTGGTGGAGTATCGATGCCCAGTCTCGAAACTCCCACGACTAGGGATTACTTTAACGATGTGCTTATAAACTACCCAACTCTCACTATATGATCACCATCATACTGCTGGTAGTCAAGCAAGAATCCTAAGGGCTATATCAATGTGTAATAGTGATTTGTGATATCACCTGAAATATGTAGACGATGATAAAGATAAACCAGATATCATACTATCATCTTGAGTAAGACTGTCCTACCGGCATAGGTCCTCCCTCAATCATTGCAATCATGTGCCTGCGATCCAATAATTGACTTTGAGGGCACTATATCCAACAATCTCCCACTTGCACTCAAGGCTAATTTTTGCGATGTCGCATACTCATAGCTCATATGATACCGAACACCCAACTCCTCTACCGATCAGTCTCACAAAGCCCGTTTGTGAAACTATTGCGTTCGAGGAATAGCCTCAGTGAGTGGATCCGCCCTGATGTTTCTTTCTATGTCTCTCTTTATCTCAAGTTCGCGGAGAAAGTCGTCTCCCGAAATGAGCAATACCTGTCTTAGAATATGTCTGGATATCTGATGGGACATAGTTCATAAATGAACTCCAAATCCAAACTTCTTAGACTGTATCGTCAACTGAACTTAATCAGTATCTTGCGCCATGCCTCCCTCAGTATCCGCTTGGACCTCCTGTCCAAACTACCACGCCTCGTTAGAGGGAAAATTATTGTAAGTCTACGGTAGCGCCCCGGCCGTCAATCCAAGGCCAAAATGCGGAAACGAAAACTTTTTCTTAAACTTGAAATTGGCGCTATCGTATACTTTTAGCCCGGATCGAACCATTAACCTATAACTAGCTATCTACAAGAAGTGAGTGTGGCTATACCGATCGATCCGTATCCTTCGGTGTTTGGCCACCTTCCCAAACTTCTCGCGGCATCTCCGATCTCCGGTCTCCTCGTCGGAAAGGGCACCACATCATGTAAGTCCATGCTACCTCTCCTGGTACTTCCGGGCATGCGGAATTAGGTGAAAAACAATTTTTCTAGAGGTGGTAACATGGACTCAAAACCGGATCTTTGTTAAACATCTAACTAACAACCTAACTAGGAGTTGTTAACTACTCGGTTAGGGGGTTATACCTTTCTTTCTTGATCTCCTTCGTCTTCAAGCCTCGATGGTTGTCCGGATCGGCTTCACTCCGTCGTCTCCTTGCGCCGAAGATAGATCCACCTCGAAAGCTTCTACCTTTGGCTTCTTCTTCGATCTTTGAAGAACCTAGTTCACGTGGTTTGCTAAACCTTGTGAACTAGAGTGAGAAGAGAAGAGTGTGTTGGGATTTTCTCTATGGTTCTTGGTTCTCAACACATGAGACAAGTGAACCATAGACTAAGAGAGGGAGAGCAAGAGGAAGGAGATGAGAGCTCAAGAACAAGAGAGAGAATGAGAATGATAGAATGAGAGAAGACTTTTCTCATTTGGCTCTCATAATCCATAACCATCATAACACATCATAGCAATCAAGTAATATGTGATGGTTTAAGCAACAATAGCCATATCATTTCATGCACTCATTTTGCACAAGAGAGCAAGCATGCAAAAGTCTTTGCCATGAAATGATAGCTATTGTTATCATGATGGTCAACTAGTCAAGCCTAGTCAACCGGTCAACAAAGTGAACATGTCAACAAAGTCAACCCCTCAACAACCATGTCACCATAATACTTAATTAATATAATTGTTAATCATATATCATATTCTCATTAGGGTTGAGCAAAAAGTCAATAGTCAACGGTCAACAACCCTAATGAGATTCCTCTGCCTCTGTCTTTCCGTCAACTGTGCATACACACCCGCATCCGCGTTCCGAGGAACACGGATGCATACTGGATAAAACCAATCCCAAAAGGTACACTAGGATCTGGCTTAAACCAAAGCCCGCTAGTGTAAACTGTCCGGACACTGTACGTGCACAAGTGCACGGATGTGACCGAACCCTGTCGCAAAACCATGCGACCTGTCGCAAAACCATGCGACCTCTACTCTTTTGCTTAAAGGCGAATAGCTTTCCGTGTGGGACTCTAAAGACTCGACACTACGCTGGCAGTGGGTTTAACCACAGACCGCAAGCGGCACTAGCTGTGCGTAACGGTCCCCAGGTAGATGCCGACAAGAAGACTGACGAGGCGAAACCCATCTGAACTCCTACTGAGCCTGAATGTGACATTCTCCATACAGTCCGGTCTGTTCGTCTGATACATCGCATAGCGGGCCTAGGGGGCGGTAAACGTCAGTCCCCTAATAGCGGTACAAGTCGTGTCGGAGTGAAGCCCAAAACACCCTGAGATAACACTGGAAGCCTACCAGTATATCTCGTTTGCCCTGGCCAGGGACTACTCGTGTAATGGCTCTCCTAGACACAGCGCGATGTGAACCCCCAATATCGGGAGAGACGAATCCTGTCTAACCGTCACTGCCTCCAAGTGCTTCGGGACTGCGCCCAACTACCACCTGTTTGCACGACTCATTTGAGCCGTGGTAGGGTAGTAATCAAAGTGCAGTGGGAACACACTCGAGGCGAAGTGACAGTGTCAAGTCAGCGGACTAAGCTGTACTCATGTCACCTGGGAACTGATAACTGACGATAGGCATAATACCAACTAGTCAGTTCCCGACGAGTCCTGTCCAGTGTACTCGTAACCTAACGAGCACCCGCATACTATCTCAAGTACAACGTACCGATGGCTGTGGGACAGACCGTCTCCCACACTGGGATGAGAAGCGCATGCGCTAGTCTACTCCGGAGTATCGATGCCCTGTCTCGATAGTCCTGCGACTAGGGACTTGCATAAGGATGTGCTTATAGAATACCCAGCCCCACTAGTGTGACTGCCATCACAATGCTGGTAATCAAGCAAAGATCTTAAGGGCTCCACTAATGTGTATAGGTGATATACTAAAATAAACACATGTACACATTGAAGTAGAAACAAACCAAGTAGCATACTACTATTTTGAGCAAGATTGTATATACAAGGTGAATATCCCAAGCTTCCATTAAGTAATATACAAACCAGTATGTTACAGTAATGGCCTCTAGGGCATATACACTAACAATCTCCCACTTGCACTAAGGCCATGTACTGGCGTATCGAAGACCTATCATCTCGATCAGCCGCTCGAACTGGGTCTGGGGCAAGGCCTTGGTGAATGGATCTGCAGTGTTATCTTCTGAAGCAACCCTTCGAACCTCGATCTCCTGGCGATCCAAGATCTCCCTGATCAGGTGATACCGCCTCAAGATGTGTCTGGATCTCTGATGGGACCTGGGTTCCTTCGCTAAAGTTATAGCCCCGTTGTTGTCGCAATACAGAGGTATTGGATCAACAATGGACGGAACCACCTGAAGTTCTTTCAAGAACTTCCTCATCCAAACAGCTTCTTTTGCGGCATCAGATGCAGCGATGTATTCCGCTTCCATCGTCGAGTCTGCAACGGTTTCCTGTTTGGAACTCTTCCAACACACCGCCCCTCCATTGAGGGTAAAGACAAAACCCGACATGTACTTGGAATCATCCTTGTCACTCTGGAAGCTGGAGTCAGCAAAGGCCTCGATCTGGAGGTCTTTTCCGCCATACACCAAGAACATCTCCTTAGTCCTTCTCAGGTACTTGAGAATGTTCTTTACCGCTATCCAGTGTTTCTCACCAGGGTTTGACTGATACCGGCTTACCACACTCAGTGCATAAGCTACATCCGGTCTTGTACACAACATCGCATACATTATAGAGCCTATAGCAGAAGCGTAGGGTATAATAGACATGCGATCCCTCTCCAAATCAGTCTTGGAAGACATCTCTTTAGAGAGGGTGATCCCATGACAAGCCGGCAGGTTACCGTGCTTGGAATCTTCCATACTGAATCTCTTCAGTATGGTGTCGATGTACCTGGACTGTGAAAGTCCTAATATCCTCTTGGATCTATCACGATGGATCCGGATCCCCAGGATGTATGAGGCATCACCCAGGTCTTTCATGGAGAACCTGTGCGACAAGAACCCCTTGACAGATTGTAGCATAGGATTGTCATTTCCTATTAAGAGAATGTCATCCACGTATAAAACGAGGAATACTACAGTTCTCGCTACAAATCTACTATAGATGCATGGTTCATCTGGATTTTTGATAAAGCCAAATTCCTTGACCGTCTCATCAAAACAGATGTTCCAACTCCGCGATGCCTGCTTTAGTCCATAGATGGACTTAAGCAACTTGCACACCTTTCCGCTACTCCCACTCTGAATGAAACCCTCTGGCTGGTCCATATAGACACACTCCTCTAAATTTCCATTTAGAAAAGCGGTCTTTACGTCCATCTGCCAAATCTCATAATCGTGGAAGGCAGCAATGGCAAGAAGGATCCGAATAGATTTCAGCATAGTTACTGGAGAAAAGGTTTCTTCATAGTCCAAACCAGGTCTTTGACGAAAACCCTTTGCAACAAATCTAGCTTTATAGGTCTCAACCTGTCCATCTACACCAATCTTCCTTTTGAAGATCCACTTGCATCCTACGGGTTTTACCCCGTCTGGAGCAATGTCCAACGTCCATACTTTGTTGGTGTACATGGACTCCATTTCGGTCCGCATTGCATCCAGCCATTTTACCGAGTCAATGCTCTGAACGGCCTGCTTGAATCTAGTAGGCTCATCATAATCTATGATGCAAACCTCTCTATCCCCATCTATAAGAAAAACGTAGTATCTCTCGGGCGGATGAGTCTGCCTACTACTCCTGCGGAGCGGCGTAGGAATGTCCAGCTCTTTTGAACCCTTTGGTTCCACTAAGCTTTCAGTAATAGTCTGTGGTTCTGGAATTTCTTCCAGTTCTACTGCGCTCCCACTAATTTCCTTTTCTAAGAACTGGTGTTCTAGAAAGTGGGCATGACGAGAAACAATAATCTTTTGTTCCTCTTCACAGTAGAAGAAATATCCTTTGGAGTTCTTTGGATATCCCACGAACTTGCACTGTACTGAGCGTGCCTCGAGCTTGTCCGCATGCTGCTTTTGACAAAAGCTGGACTTCCCCATGTCTTAATATGATTAAGATGGGGCCTCTTCCCACACCACATCTCATATGGTGTGGTAGGCACAGTCTTAGTGGGAACTCGGTTCAAAAGGTATGCAGCTGGTTCTAGCGCATACCCCCAGAATGATCGCGGTAACTCAGTGTCACTCATCATGGACCGTACCATATCCAATAGGGTTCGGTTCCGTCTCTCCGATACACCATTATGTTGCGGAGTGTATGGAGGAGTAAGCTGAGAGAGAATTCCGTTCTCTTTTAAATAGTCCAGGAACTCGGCACTTAAGTACTCACCACCTCGATCCGATCTTAGGATCTTGATACTTTTGCCAGTTTGTTTTTCTACTTCATTCTTATATTCCTAGAATTTTCCAAAGGCTTCGGACTTATGTTTCATTAAGAAGACATAACCGTACTTTGAAAAGTCATCCGTAAAAGTAATGAAGTAAGAATAACCGCTTCGCGCATGTGTAGACATTGGACCGCACACGTCGCTGTGTACGAGTCCCAAGAGCTCGCTCGCTCTTACTCCGTGTCCAGTGAACGGAGTCTTTGTCATCTTTCCTTTGAGACAGGATTGACAAGTGGCATATGATTGATATTCGAACGGATTCAAATATCCTTCTGTATGTAACTTCGTCAACCTTCTCTCATTGATGTGACCTAGTCTACAATGCCACAAGAAAGTCTGATTTATTTCTGGAGACTTTCTTTTGTGTGTATTCTGGATATTGAAAATCTGTGGTTGGTTTAATACGTATATACCATTGCTTAATGTACCTGACCCAATCAGAACTTGATTAAGGTGAATGTTTACAACATTACTTACAAACGCAAATTCATAACCTTGTTTAGAAGTCAAAGATACAGAAATGATATTACAAGTTGCGTTGGGTACAAAATAGCAATTACGCAAAACCAAAACGTGTCCATCTGACAACCCCAGGTGATAGTCCCCTACAGCCTTAGCATCCATGCTAGCTCCGTTTGCAACTTTGAGGGTCATGTCACCTGCCTTCAAAACCCTACGGTTTCTCAACGCCTGCAAAGAATTACAGATATGAGATCCTGATCCGGTATCCAATACCCAGGAAGTAGAGTTTATTGAAAGACAGTTTTCAATAACATACACACCCGAAGCTGAAGCTGCAACCTGCTTCAATTCCTGTGTCCTGGCTTTCCAAGCCCTGCAATCATTCTTCCAGTGTCCTTTCTTATGACAATAGAAGCATTCTTCCTTATCCACAAGCTTCCCCGCTTTCTTTGTTGCTTTTGCCTTTCCTTTCGTATCCACTTTACTAACACCGCCCCTTGGTTTGGTGGGGGCTTTCTTCTTCTTTCCCTTGGCTTTCGCCTTGGACCTAGAAGAAGATGATCCTCCTACAAACAAAGTGGATGTTTCCCTACCTTTCTGTAGGTTGCCCTCTGCGCTCCTCAGCATGTTGAGGAGCTCTGAAAGTTCAACTTCTTTTTCTTGTAAGTTGAAGTTCAGTATAAACTGGGCGTAAGTGGAAGGAAGAGACTGGAGAATCAAGTCCGTATAGAGCTCACTCTCCAATGTGGTCCTAAGGTCCGCGAGCTCCTCAATGTAGCCGATCATCATAAGCACATGTTCTGCTACTGATGATCCGACGACCAACCTTGCCGAAAATAACTTCTTCGACGCTTCGTATCTTGCGATACGAGACTGCTCTCCATACAGTTCTTTTGTATGAAGAAATATGGATTCCAGGTCCATATTCTCGTGCCTCCTCTGATGTTCATTGTCCATAGAGGCAAGCACGAGGCAATTGGCCTTCACGCTATCAATCTCCCAAGTCTTACGGATTTCCTTATCCGCGACGCTGGAAGTGGGACCTGGGATAGGGGGAGCTTTGGTGGTAAGAAGATACCCCAGCTTGTCGTAAGTGATTGCCATCTTGACATTCCTGAGCCAATCTTTGTAGTTTGGCCCTGTCAGTAACTTAAGTCCAGACATGTCGATTGGTTGCTGCAATTAGGAGAGAGAAGAAACACTCAGCATGATGCTCTTGCAAGTTTAGAGTGGTTTTTAGTTTGTCTAAACAGGATGGCTCCCACTGTTTCTCGAATCCCTCTTCAAACCATAAAGGAAGAATTAGTCGGGATCAATCTCACCGCATAATACTTGCTTAACCGTTCAGCCAGGCCAGTGTCGGTACTTCGAGGGAGGTTTTCCAACGCTTTCGCGAAGTTCCTTAATTTAAGAACCTCTTTTCCCTGGGGGCGTAGCCCCGCTAACACCTTTCTAGACACCTACTTGGTTTATAGCATTGATCGTTAAGTGAGAAATTTCCCGAGGAGTAGCATATACTCACAGTAGGATCGGGATCCAAATATCATCGTGTGACGAAACTGAAGGAATCCTACCAGAATCATCACACTCCAAATGGTATGCAACACTAGCAAGTTTCAGTTCTTTTGAAACTCCCGATGTGGATTTTTGCCCCATGCTCTTATGACCTTGACTTTGGCCAAAATATCATAAGTCACATGTCAAGTTCTACCCGTCATTCTCCAGGTTAATTTGGATCCACCCGTACCTACCCTTGACTTTGGCCAAAATGGCAGTACGACTGTCCCAAACCAACGCATCTATCTATGCTACACATGAATACCCAATAGCTACCAATCACTATGCCTTGACTTTGGCCATCATACACAGCTTGAATACTATTGACTATTCATGTGAAACGACGGAGGGCTACGAATGGTTTTGGCAAAACCGTGAACGTAGTGAACTTGATATAATCGATGGAACGAGATAGCTTTTAAAAGGAGTGGCTCAAGCTCCGCATTTAAAAGTTAGTTTTGAAAAGAACCGAGTGGTTTTCCGAAAGTGTTCCAACGATTTTAACTTGGTTTATTTTCTTGCATTAGTTCTTTTAATGCGTCCCATCATTTAATCCTACCATTGCAGAAAACAACCAAAATATGACGTACGCTTATGCCATTCGCATTCGCCACGGGGCCCCGTCATTACCCGTTTGGTTACTTAACTAACGACAGAGCGGGGGCTGGGCTAGCGCGGCTGTAAAACATAAACAATGCCTAAATAATATCATATATAGATATACTGCAATGATAGCCATTTCAGATCACAGATGAACATATTGGATATACTAGGAATCCGCAATTCGTACGAGCCTGTAACGAAAAGCAGATTACACGGTCGCGGTGAATAGCCAATACCCCACCCAAGACCCCTACGGGTGCGGCAAACTACCCGCCAAGTACCCGAAGCGAAGCAACCTCCCTCAACTCCGTGAGTAGGCCACTCGACACTTCGGCATACCCGGTAGTTTGTGCACCCCCTCCATGGGTCTATCCTAGGAGCAAAAACAGTAAAAAGAAATTATACAATGACGGCTACAACCCCGACCCGGTTGTGCGGCCATACAAATAATTATTACATCAATTTACAAATATACATGAATTGAAAGAAAAGAAAACTCTCGTCTCAAAACCCCCGGCTATTCACCCGCGACAATCCAATGAATTCATATACACATTCCAAGGACATTACAGATCACCGATTTGTATAACCCCCACTAATCGACATATAGCGAATAGTAGACGTTCAATACAAATATCATATCACAGAAGAACCCGTCAGCTTAAGTCTTTTAGAAGTTCGATCAAAAATATGGATTTATAGGCCCCAAACACAAAATTTTCATTCTGGAAAATCTGGGCAGAAAATACATATTCCAAAAATCCCAAAACAACCCCAGAAATACACTGCACCAAATTTGGACCTCGGCCGAGTCAACTCGGCCGCGGAACTGCGGCGGGAGCGTGCTCCCGCCGCGTTTCCGCGGCTCTTCGAATGGTTCGTGGGACCAAATTTGGTGGTTATTCAAACAAAAGCCCAAGCCGATTTTTAAGATGAAAATTATCAACTTTTGAACAGAATAAAAATCGGCAGAAACTTGACAACTCGGGTTCGTTTCGTGACTTCTTCTTTGATCGATCTTCTAGTTACTTTGCTAACATGTTAGATAGAGTTTAACTAAGCTCTGATACCACTTTAAGTCCATGCTACCTCTCCCGGTACATCCGGGCATACGGAATTAGGTGAAAAACAATTTTTCTAGAGGTGGTAACATGGACTCAAAACCGGATCTTTGTTAAACATCTAACTAACAACCTAACTAGGAGTTGTTAACTACTCGGTTAGGGGGTTATACCTTTCTTTCTTGATCTCCTTCGTCTTCAAGCCTCGATGGTTGTCCGGATCGGCTTCACTCCGTCGTCTCCTTGCGCCGAAGATAGATCCACCTCAAAAGCTTCTACCTTTGGCTTCTTCTTCGATCTTTGAAGAAACTAGTTCACTTGGTTTGCTAAACCTTGTGAACTAGAGTGAGTAGAGAAGAGTGTGTTGGGATTTTCTCTATGGTTCTTGGTTCTCAACCCATGAGACAAGTGAACCATAGACTAAGAGAGGGAGAGCAAGTGGAAGGAGATGAGAGCTCAGGAACAAGAGAGAGAATGAGAATGATAGAATGAGAGAAGACTTTTCTCATTTGGCTCTCATAATCCATAACCATCATAACACATCATAGCAATCAAGTATTATGTGATGGTTTAAGCAACAATAGCCATATCATTTCATGCACTCATTTTCCACAAGAGAACAAGCAAGCAAAAGTCTTTGCCATGAAATGATAGCTATTGTTCTCATGATGGTCAACTAGTCAAGCCTAGTCAACCGGTCAACAAAGTCAACAAGTCAACAAAGTCAACCCCTCAACAACCATGTCACCATAATACTTAATTAATATAATTGTTAATCATATATCATATTCTCATTAGGGTTGAGCAAAAAGTCAATAGTCAACGGTCAACGGTCAACAACCCTAATGAGAATCCTCTGCCTCTGTCTCTCCATCAACTATGCATACACACCCGCATCCGCGTTCCGAGAAACACGGATGCATACTGGATAAAACCAATCCCAAAAGGTACACTAGGATCTGGCTTAAACCAAAGCCCGCTAGTGTAAACTGTCTGGACACTGTACGTGCACAAGTGCACGGATGTGACCGAACCCTGTCGCAAAACCATGCGACCTGTCGCAAAACCATGCGACCTGTACTCTTTTGCCTAATGGCGAATAGCTTTCTGTGTGGGACTCTAAAGACTTGACACTACGCTGGCAGTGGGTTTAACCACAGACCGCAAGCGGAACTAGCTGTGCGTAACGGTCCCCAGGTAGATGCCGACAAGAAGACTGACGAGGCGAAACCCATCTGAACTCCTACTGAGCCTGAATGTGACATTCTCCGTACAGTCCGGTCTGTTCGTCTGATACATCGCATGGTGGGCCTAGGGGGCGGTAAACGTCAGTCCCCTAACAGCGGTACAAGTCATGACAGAGTGAAGCCCAAAACACCCTGAGATAACACTGGAAGCCTACCAGTATATCTCGTTTGCCCTGGCCAGGGACTACTCGTGTAATGGCTCTCCTAGACACAGCGCGATGTCAACCCCCAATACCGGGAGAGACGAATCCTGTCTAACCGTCACTACCTCTAAGTGCTTCGGGACTGCACCCAACTACCGCCTGTTTGCACGACTCATTTAAGCCGTGGTAGGGTAGTAATCAAAGTGCAGTGGGAACACACTCGAGGCGAAGTGACAGTGTCAAGGTAGCGGACTAAGCTGTACTCATGTCACCCGGGAACTGATAACTGACGATAGGCATAATACCAACTAGTCAGTTCCCGACGAGTCCTGTCCAGTGTACTCGTAACCTAACGAGCACCCGCATACTATCTCAAGTACGACGTACCGACGGCTGTGGGACAGACCGTCTCCCACACTGGGATGAGAAGCGCATGAGCTAGTCTATTCCGGAGTATCGATGCCCTGTCTCGATAGTCCTGCGACTAGGGACCTGCATAAGGATGTGCTTATAGATTACCCAGCCCCACTAGTGTGACTGCCATCACAACGCTGGTAATCAAGCAATGATCCTAAGGGCTCCACTAATGTGTATAGGTGATGTACTAAAATAAACACATGTACACATTGAAGTAGAAACAAACCAAGTAGCATACTACTATTTTGAGCAAGATTGTATATACAAGATAAATATCCCAAGCTTCCATTAAGTAATATACAAACCAGTATGATACAGTAATGGCCTCTAGAGCATATACACTAACACATCAATGAGTCATTTTACGGGCTCCCGCTTCGTCGGAAGCAACTCGAACACGAAGTTTGCTAGCCGACGTGTCCAAGGTGATGTAGAGAATGTTAGTTAAATGTATGCCCTAGAGGCCATTACTGTAGGGTTCCTAGGCACCCTAATGAGGTCTCACAAGGCATCGAACATGCCAATTTCAAAAATCTAGGTGCCGAGAAACCCGACTACGGATCGTCGGCTAGAAATCTAGGCGAAAAAGAAATCTAGTTAACACTTAACTAAAAGAATACGGAAATACAACCTTTGTAGATCCAGTGCTCCACCTCCATAGCTCCGTGATGAAGTCCTCTCCGCTGTCCAAATGCAAGTCCCGGGCTCTAGCGTCGGCTTCATCGGAGAAAGAGCGAGCTAGGTCATCGACGACGTGCCGAAGATGATCTACGTCGAGGCATCGCTAGATCAAGCTCCAACTTCACCAAGTCAAGAAAACTTGTGAAGGAAACACACTCTACTACTTGGCAAGAGGTAGAGGATGAAGAAATAGGAAGTGGGTTCACTTTAGATTTGGATTTCTCACCCTTTTTCATCAATCACCATTGATGGAAACTTGCTTTCTTCATTGAAGAAGATGAAGAAGAAGAAGTAAGTGTTATGATAAGTTATTTAAAAATGAAAACTTATCATAATGTAAACCATGGTCAAGTGTAGAGATTAAACTAGGGTTAGTGGGAATGGTTAGGGTTAAGGATGAGATAAGAATGGTTGACTTGATCAAAGCTTCAAGAAGCTTCAACATGAAACAAAATTAGCCACCATTCTTTTCTCTTTATCTTTTCCAAAAGAATAAACAAATAAATGAATAAATAAATAATGGGAGAATAAACAAAACCCTAACCACTCTCACAACCATGGTTTAATCTTCACACAAATACAAGTTAACATGTATCATCAAACATGATACAATCATGTGCACAAAACTATATCAAACATACAATGTGCACAACCGAGCGAGAAAATCCATTTAAAGTGAACCGATACTAGTTAATGCAAAGTAATATATCAAATATATAATTATGCATTAAATCATTAAATCAACACTTGATTTAACGATCCGGTCATATCGCATATAGCCGACTAGTATCCTATGCATCGGCTTATCGAATCAATACTTGATTCGATAACTAGGTTATATCGCATATAACCAATCGATACATTTATCGCGAGAATGAAATACGGTATCACATACACGCATGATTCTCGGTCCCGCACATATCTCATATGCGCTCCTATTTCGTTTCGCTTGAGCCAGGAAACCTCTGTGTAGGACTCTAAAGACTCGTCAATACGCCGGCAGCAGGTGATGATCATATCAAACACCCACAAGCCGCAAGCGGTCTGCTAAACGTAACGGCCACCCGGGTATTGAGCGATCAGAAGATCGACGAGCAAGCCCGCTCACACTCCAGTGAATCCAACCAGTAACACTACCGTACAGTCCGGTCTGATCGTCTGATATGTCGCATATCTCGCCTAGGGGTGGTTAACGTCAGACCCCAATAGCTCGATAAGTCGTGTCGATATGAGGTCTATAACAATTCGAGAAACTACTGGTAACACTTACCAGTAAATCTCAGCAACCCTGGCCAGGGATTTCCTGTTATAGCCAATCGAACACAGCGCCACATCAACTCCCTATACCGGGAGAGACGAATCCCCTGCTATCGCTCATTGCCTCCATGTAACTCGGGACTGTACCCAAAAACCACCATTTTGCACGCCCTCTTGGACGTGGTAAGGTGGAAATCAAAGCACAGTGGGAACCACACAAGACTCTATGACGATCTCGGGTCAACAGACTACTCTGTACCAGTGTCACCAGAGAACTGCCATCTGACGTGAGGTATAGTACCATCTGGGAGTTCTCGGCGAGTCCGTCCAGTGTACCCAGTCTCTACTGAGCACCCGTATATCATCTCTGATGTCAAACACCAATGGATATGGGATCATCCATCGCCCATCTGTATGGGTCGAGAAGGTATACGCTAGTCTACTCTGGTATATCGATGCCCCGTCTCGATATACCCACGACTAGGGACTTTGAAGGATGTACTTATGGACTACCATGTCCCCACTAGTATGATCCGCATCATAGTCCAGGTAGTCAAGTACACATCTTAAGGGCTTTACCAACATGTAACAGAGAGACAATCAGTATACACGTTAAGGTAAAGTGCAACCAGATAGCATACTATCATGTCGAGCAAGAAAGTCCTCCCTATATATGTCCCAGCATCCACTACAATATACATCCTATGTATAGTAATGGCCTCTAGGGCATACATATAACTAACAATCTCCCACTTGCACTAGGGCCATCTGATAGCAGTGGTTGTAGTATCTCATACTCAACCATCCCATAAATATCTCTCTCTGGAAACAGGCCTTTGTGAGTGGATCTGCTGTGTTGTCCTCTGAGTCTACTCTCCTAACCTCGATCTCCTTGGAGATCAACCATCTCAATGATCAGGTGATACTGCCTTAGAATATGTCTAGATCACTGATGAGATGGACGTTCCTTGGCAAAAGCCACAACTCCATTGTCACACAATGGGAGGAACAAAGTTCATCTCATGAACCAATATACACCCAGACTGCCTCTTTGGTAGCATCTTAAGTAGCGATGTATCCAGCCTTTATCGTCTAGTATGTCACGGTATCTAGCTTGGAACTCTTCCAACATACCGTCCCTTTACTGAGGGTAAAGACAATGCCTGTGACTGACATTCAGTCGTCATTATCACCCTGGAACACTTCCAGTGATTCTTCCCAGGATCAACTGATACCGTCTCACTACAATTAGTGAGTAGCCTAACATCCATTTAGATCTATCTCATAGATCCAAAATCCAGGATTTAGTAGGTATCACTTTGATCCTATGCGGAGAGTCATTGTGATAAGCGGAGATTGATCGAGCGTAGCATAGGAAACTCCTTCCCTATCAAGAGTATGTCATCCACGTACTCTACGAGGATCACCACCATACTCCCTACTACCTTTTTATTTATACAAGGTTCATCTACCATTTTGATGATGTCAAACTCTTTGACTAATCCATCAAAACAGATGTTCCAACTCCGCGATGCCTGCTTTAATCCTATAAAGCATCTTGCACACGTTTCCGCTGCTCCCACTGTCTACGAAGCCCTCTGGCTGTGTACTTATAGACGCTCTCTTCTAAATCATCATTTAGAAAAGCAGTCAAGACACCCAACCACCATATATCGCAGTCATGGTATGTAGCCGTGACAAGTAGGATCTGGATGGACTTAAGCATAGCTACTTGAAAAGGTTTCATCATTATCCACACCTGGTCAATGATGCAAACTTTTAACAAGTCTAGCTTTGAAAGTCTCAACTTTTCCATATACACCAAGTAATCTTCTCAAGATATACCTGCTCCTGATGGGGATTTAACCCTTCAGATATAGCAACCAAAGTCCATACTTTGTTGGTGTATAAGGATTCCATCTCAGATCGATAAACATCCAGCCATTCTTACAGAGTCTCACTCTTGATGGCCAGCTCGAAACTAGTTGGGTCATCATCTCATGATGCATTCCTCGCTCCCACTGTCATAGAGAAACCGAAGTATCTCTCAGGTGGGTGAGGAACCCTACTAGATCGGCGGAGAGGCTGAGGTTCGTTGGTTTCTACTGAACCCTCTGGTTGTACCAAATCATCTGCTGTAGTTTGTATAGCTGGAACACTTCCAGTTCCACATAACAGACCTTGCCTCGAGCTTGTCTGGATTTTGCTTTTAGACATAGGCCGGACAACCCCAAATCTTAACTAGCTTAAGACATGGGCTCTTCCCTTTCCATATCTCATATGGAGTGGTAGGCAACTGATTTGATTCGAACCTATTCAATAGGTATGCAGCTTCTCAAGTGCATAACCCTAAAAGGAAATAGGTAACTCAGTAGTACTCATCATAGAGCACACCTTATCATATAGGGTGTATCTGCTCCACCCCGATATACCATCGTGCTATGGTGTATACGGAGGAGTAATGCTGAGAGAGAATCTCATTCTCCTTTAGAATAGTCCAGGAATTCCGTGTACAAGTATTCTCCTCCTTGATCACATCAAAGGACATAATACTTATACCCTTATTGGTTCCCTACTTCTAACTTATATTCTGTGAATATCTCAAAAGGTTCAGACTTGTGTTTCAACAGGAACATATGTCTGAATCTAAAGAGATCATCAGAGAATGTAATGAAGTACAAAGAACCGGTCTTGGCATGTGTAGACAGGGGACCTTACATACATCAACATGTATCATCCCAAGAGTTTACTAACTCTTTCTCTGTTTCCAATAAACAGGGCTATGGTCATTTTATCTTTGTGACATGACTGGCAAGTTTCATAAGATGTAAATTCAAACTGATTTAAATATGCATCTATATGTAACTTCAGCTAGTCGGGTCGCATTGATATGACCTAGTCTACAATACCTCAAGATGGAATCGTTCAATTCTGAACTCTTCCTCTTGTGTGTATTCTGTATACTAAGAACTGTAGTTTGATTTAGAACATCAATGCTTTTAGATAACGTGCCTGAACCGATCAACTTTTGATATAGGAAATGTTCAAAACATTATCCAACAATACAAAATTTTATCATTTCTTTACTAATAAAGAGACTGATATGATTTTGTATATCAGGTTCGGTATCTAACAACATTCGTTCAGAATCAATGTATTGTAATACAGGGTGACAGTGACCAACAGACTTGGCAGCAACACTTGCCCCGTTTTCTGCCTCATGAAACTTATCACCCGTTCTCAGTCCTCTACCTTTCTGTAGCCCTATGTAACAGATTACATATCTGGGATCCTGATCCGGTATCATATACCCAGGATGTAGAGGATACAGAGAAACAGTTCTTTGTAACGAACACACCCGAAGATGATGCATCAGTAAGCACTCTCTTCGTTTGGGCGGCACGGGAAATCTGGTATTCCCCAATTTCCTGCTCTGTCTTATAACAATTATAAGTTGGAGCGGGACCAACGTTCCCCAGCTCAGTATAACAAGCGGGTTCGGTCAATAATCCGTTTTATTATCTTGATTAAGGCGTGACATGGTCGCTTCCAGGAGAGAGAGAGAAGAAAACACTCAGCGTGCGCTCTTGCAAGAATAGATTGGTTATTATTTTATCTAATCAGGATGGCTCCCACTGCTTTTTATCAAATCTTCCTTCAAACCCTAAAAGGAAAGACTAGTCGGGATTAATTACACACTACAAGTTCGCCAATCTTTTAGCCAGGCCAGTGTCGGTACTTTGAGGGAGGTCCCCCGTGCTTTCGCACGAACCTAATTAATGTAAACCTCGTTTTCCCAGAGGCGTAACCTCGTTGACACCTTTCTAGACACCTACTTGATCGGCTAATTGTAATGTATAAAACTCTCCCAGGAGTAACACTTACTCGCAGCGGGTATCGGGATCCAACTATCTCATAGAAGGTATGCAATCTCATTGCAAATCTCAACACTTGAAATTCCCGATAATATTTTGCCCCGAACGATCTATGACCTTGACAAGGTCAACAAACCATAGACCGCAAGTCAAGTTCAACCCGTCATTTCTTAATTGAATCAAACCCACCCGCACGACCCTTGACAAGGTCAACAAGGCCGCACGACTACCCTAACCCAATCTGCATCATATGCATAAGCAGATAAATACTGGTTAGCTACCGCACACTGCGCCTTGACAAGGTCAACAAACGCAGCACGAATACTAAACAGGATTTATCTGAAATGACGGAGGGCTACGACAGGTTTTTCTGAAAACCTATTGCGTAATGAACTTGATATCGTTGTAGAATCAAATGATTTTGAAATGGAGTGCTTTTGAGGCTTTTCTAGTTTTGCTAAAGGAGTCACTCCCGGTGAAGGGATCGTCGGTCCTTTCCTCGTCGAATGAGGTGCGGGATATATCACATATATCACTGTGCAAAGCAAAAACTCTTAAAAGCATTCAAAAGACAAACCGAATATGTAGCATCTGCCAGTTATTGCGAAAGGAGTCACTCCCGGTGAAGGGATCTCGGTCCTTTCCTTATCGAATAAGGTGCAGGATATATCATATATACCGCTGTGCAAAGCAAGAACTGTAGCTACCTGTTTTATTTTGACATTCGGTTCTACAACATCTTTAGGTTTCTTTTATTTCATTAATCACATTAATGAAGTCCCATCATTTAAGTACCTAAACATCACAGATAAATACGACGTACACTTATGCCATCCGCATTCGCCTCGATGTCCCCTCGTGCACCGTTAGGTTAGGTAACTAACGGCAGAGCGGGGCAGGGCTAGCGCGGGTGTAAAACATAAGTAACGCCTATATAATATATCATATATACTATATACTGTATCTATCACAGAACATCACATGATCACATCACAGATATCGCAGCAGAAGAAACATATGAAATATTGGATATACTAGGACGTCCGTGTTTTCAATACGAGCCAGTATAAAACACGGATTCCACGGTCGCGATGAATAGCCAAACCCACACCCCTAGACCCCTACGAGAGCGGCAAGCAACCCTACCAATTCTAGAGTTAGGAGACCCGGACTCGACTCCTCGAGTTGGTCTCCCACTGGACTCCAGAACCCGGTTACTTGTGCCCTCCTCCTTGGGTCTATCCTAGTGCGGAAAAGTAAATAATATACAAAGGGTGACATCTTCCGCAACCTGGAAGTCCCCCAATAAAAGAATATTACATACAAGTTTTTACATGAATGAAAATGAAAAACACTCATCTCACATAAAAACCCCCGGTTATTCAAACACGACGATCCAATATAACATATCCAGCAACACATAACATCACATGTCATCAACGTTAGTAAATATGCGCATCCCAATTGTCGTTGACATATAGTAACGAAACCGGCGATATCACATATTACACTTACGGTCACAGAAAAGATAGTGTAAAACAACAACAGTTGGAATCCGCAACCACCTCAGACATCGCATGCCTGACCAAATGAATTCCTTAGACATCGCATGCCTAACAATTATAAACCCCGCATTTTAGTCTCATTATCGAAAACACTTTTCAATGTCAAGTCGGGCAATTCAACAAGATTCCCGAAAAACTGATCGAATGCTCGTCGCAAACTTTAGTAGGAGGCCGCACCCCTGATACCGTCGACGATGTGCACCAAGGCGGAACACCGCTACCTCGAGCACCCGAACGGATGCTTTCGGCGATGGGGTTCTCCTACAGTCACTTGGTCGGGGCTATGGAGTGAGGCTGTCTATTAAGTTTACCCGGCGAGTATCCACGTACGCTACGTGATTGCGACGGACTTTTGATCACATCAAAATTCCCTGGCAACCGATCAAGTGAGACTAAACTGCTATGTTTATAACATTCATTCAGTTATCTCATAACTCATTGTGAATTCCAATTATTGTATCCCATTCCAGATAAATAGAAAATGTTAAACTTTTCGATCGAACAGTCAAACACCCAAGTTTTCCCGATACAGATCAACACATGAAACAAGTCTAACAACATTCAGTTCGTGCCTCAGTACCAACGGTCCAGCCGTAGAAGGGTCAAGCCAACGCCTCACATGTGGCACGCCGTACTGCCCCAAACCCGAAGGTTCAAAGGGAAGTTCAAGACGGTCACATAATCGAGTTATGGTTTGTTGTCTTCTAGAGGGTCCATCGCGTTACTTGCACTACTTAGAACGTCGTTAAACTACGGAAAAATCCAACACTTGGAAATTTCCCGACAGGGGAAAAATTGGGTATTTATATTCGGTCGAACTTTTTAACATATTCAAAAAATTATCCGGAAAGCCACATAGACAAAATCTGATACTCCGATCGAAACACCGAATCCCCAAATCAAACCCAGAATGCTCAACTGTGGAGTAAATGTTAAAATATCCCAGAAAATACAGCATTAAGAATTAGGAATTACTGTGCAGATTACACAAGATGACGTAACTACTTAGCCGCGGAACCGCCGCATGAGCACTGCTCTTGCCGCGGTTCCACCGCACTTTAAACGATTTAGCCGATCAAATTGCACAGTAATTCTTAAAAACACCTGCTGATTTTTCTGCATATTTTTAATATTGAAAAATCCCAGATTTTAGAAAAAGGACAGAGAGCATGTTTGGAATTGGGTTTCGGGTTCGTTCGGACTTCAAATTGCGTCTAGACTTCGCCTAAGGCTCTAGCTAGGCTCTGATACCACTGTAGGGTTCCTAGGCACCCTAATGAGGTCTCACAAGGCATCGAACATGCCAATTTCAAAAATCTAGTTGCCGAGAAACCCGACTACGGATCGTCGGCTAGAAATCTAGGCGAAAAAGAAATCTAGCTAACACTTAACTAAAAGAATACGGAAATACAACCTTTGTAGATCCGGTGCTCCACCTCCATAGCTCCGTGATGAAGTCCTCTCCTCTGTCCAAATGCAAGTCCCGGGCTCTAGCGTCGGCTTCATCAGAGAAAGAGCGAGTTAGGTCATCGACGACGTGCCGAAGATGATCTACGTCGAGGCATCGCTAGATCAAGCTCCAACTTCACCAAGTCAAGAAAACTTGTGAAGGAAACACACTCTACTACTTGGCAAGAGGTAGAGGATGAAGAAATAGGAAGTGGGTTCACTTTAGATTTGGATTTCTCACCCTTTTTCATCAATCACCATTGATGAAAACTTGCTTTCTTCATTGAAGAAGATGAAGAAGAAGAAGAAAGTGTTATGATAAGTTATTTAAAAATGAAAAGAAAATGAAAACTTATCATAATGTAAACCATGGTCAAGTGTAGAGATTAAACTAGGGTTAGTAGGAATGGTTAGGGTTAAGGATGAGATAAGAATGGTTGACTTGATCAAAGCTTCAAGAAGCTTCAACATGAAACAAAATTAGCCACCATTCTTTTCTCTTTATCTTTTCCAAAAGAATAAACAAATAAATGAATAAATAAATAATGGGAGAATAAACAAAACCCTAACCACTCTCACAACCATGGTTTAATCTTCACACAAATCCAAGTTAACATGTATCATCAAACATGATACAATCATGTGCACAAAACTATATCAAACATACAATGTGCACAACCGAGCGAGAAAATCCATTTAAAGTGAACCGATACTAGTTAATGCAAAGTAATATATCAAATATATAATTATGCATTAAATCATTAAATCAACACTTGATTTAACGATCCGGTCATATCGCATATAGCCGACTAGTATCCTATGCATCGGCTTATCGAATCAATACTTGATTCGATAACTAGGTTATATCGCATATAACCAATCGATACATTTATCGCGAGAATGAAATACGGTATCACATACACGCATGATTCTCGGTCCCGCACATATCTCATATGCGCTCCTATTTCGTTTCGCTTGAGCCAGGAAACCTCTGTGTAGGACTCTAAAGACTCGTCAATACGCCGGCAGCAGGTGATGAACATATCAAACACCCACAAGCCGCAAGCGGTCTACTAAACGTAACGGCCACCCGGGTATTGATCGATCAGAAGATCGACGAGCAAGCCCGCTCATACTCCAGTGAATCCAACCAGTAACACTACCGTACAGTCCGGTCTGATCGTCTGATTTGTCGCATATCTCGCCTAGGGGTGGTTAACATCAGACCCCAATAGCTCGTTAAGTCGTGTCGATATGAGGTCTATAACAATTCGAGAAACTACTGGTAACACTTACCAGTAAATCTCAGCAACCCTGGCCAGGGATTTCCTGTTATAGCCAATCGAACACTGCGCAACATCAACTCCCTATACCGGGAGAGACGAATCCCCTCCTATCGCTCATTGCCTCCATGTGACTCGGGACTGTACCCAAAAACCACCGTTTTGCACGCCCTCTTGGACGTGGTAAGGTGGAAATCAAAGCACAGTGGGAACCACACAAGACTCTATGACGATCTCGGGTCAACAGACTACTCTGTACCAGTGTCACCAGAGAACTGCCATCTGACGTGAGGTATAATACCATCTGGGAGTTCTCGGCGAGTCCGTCCAGCGTACCCAGTCTCTACTGAGCACCCGTATATCATCTCTGATGTCAAACACCAATGGATATGGGATCATCCATCGCCCATCTGTATGGGTCGAGAAGGTATACGCTAGTCTACTCTGGTATATCGATGCCCCGTCTCGATATACCCACGACTAGGGACTTTGAAGGATGTACTTATGGACTACCATGTCCCCACTAGTATGATCTGCATCATAGTCCAGGTAGTCAAGTACACATCCTAAGGGCTTTACCAACATGTAACAGAGAGAAAATCAGTGTACACGTTAAGGTAAAGTGCAACCACATAGCATACTATCATGTCGAGCAAGAAAGTCCTCCCTATATATGTCCCAGCATCCACTTCAATATACATCCTATTTATAGTAATGGCCTCTAGGGCATACATATAACTAACAATTACTGTACATATGATGTATATTGTAGTGGATGCTTGGACATATATAGGGAGGACTTTCTTCCTCGACATGATAGTACTCTATCTGGTTGTACTTTATATTAACATGTACTCTGATTGTCTCTATATTACATGTTGATAAAGCCCTTAGGATATGTACTCGACTACTGGGACTATGATGAGATCATACTAGTGGGGCCACGGTAGTCGACGAGTACATCCTATAACTGTTCCTAGTCGAGAATGTATCGAGACAGGGTATCGATACACCAGAGTAGACTAGAGTATACGCATATTGACCCATATGATGGGCGATGGATGATCTTATATCCATCGGTGTTTGACATCAAGGATGGTGTACGAGTGCTCAGTGGAGACTGGGTACACTAGACGGACTCGTCGAGAACTCCCAGATGGTATTATACCTCACGTCAGATGGCAGTTCTCCGGTGAAACTGGTACAGAGTAGTCTGATGACCCGAGATCGTCATAGAGTCTTGTGTGATTCGCACTGTGCTTTGATTTCCATCATACCATGTCCAAGAGGGCATGCAAAAAGGTGGCTTTTAGGTACAGTCCCGAATCACATGGAGGCAATGAGCGATAGGAGGGGATTCGTCTCTCCCGGTATAGGGAGTTGATGTTGTGCTGTGTTCGATTGGCTATAACTTGAAATCCCTGTCCAGGGTTGCTGAGATTTACCGGTAAGTGTTATCAGTAGTTTCTCAAACTACTATAGACCTCATATCGACACGACTTATCAAGCTACTGGGGTCTGACGTTTACCACCCCTAGGCGAGATATGCGACATATGAGACGACGAGACCGGACTGTACGGCAGTGTTACTGTTTGGATTCACAGGAGAATGTACAAGGTTGCTTGTTGATCTTCTGAGCGCTCAATACATGGGTAGCTGTTATGTTTAGCTGACCGCTTGCAGCTTGTGGGTGTTTGATATGATCATTACCTACTGCCGGCGTATTGACGATTCTTTAGAGTCCTACACAGAGGTTTCTTGACTCAGGCAAAACGGAGTAGGGGCACATATGTGATATGTGGGGGACCGACGATAATGCGATATAAGATACCGTATTCTATTCTCGCAATATTTGATAGCAGCCGGGTCATCGGATCAAATGTTGATTCGATGAATCGGTACGGATAAATATTAGTCGGTTATATGCGATATAGCCAGATTGTCGGATCAAGTGTTGATTCGATAATTTAAAATATAATAATATATATGATATATTAAATTACATTAACTAATATTAGCTCACTAAAAGATTCTTTTTCTCACTCGGGTAATACATTGATATATCTGCGATATATGTTAAATGTATTATTTTATTTTGTTACAGTAAATATTATATATGTGATATATAATATTGTAACATGATATGATAACTGATGCAACATGATTAGTGGAGATTAAACAAGATTAGTGTTTGATTTGGGTTAATTTTTTCTAGAAGTTTCTAGAAGGTTTTTTTTTTGTCATGAAAAAGTTATTTTCAAGTGACTCACCTTTAACCTAACCTAAACCCTAGCCTTAGTTAAATCTATACAAGGGTTTAGTTGACCATGCTTGCATTATTCATCATATTTATCTTTTCATTATTCATCATAAAAGGTTTCTAATTTTTATTCATCTTCTTCTTCCTTCTTATTTCTTTCATGGAAAAAGCTTACTAGCTTTTTTCCAAGTGATGAAAATGTGTGAGAAAAAGATTATAAATGAGAGCAAAAATCCTATTTCATCATCCTCATATCCTTGCCCTTTAGATGAGAGTGTTCACTTCATTTAGTGAGTGTTAGCTTGTGTTAATGAAACTTCAAGGTAGATCATCTTTGTTATCGAAGATCGGAAGCAAGTTTGCATCATTCTCTTCGTGGAGCCTCTCGAGAGTCCGGAACACGATGATCGCAGCGAAGGGACCTCAACACGGAGCTTAAGAAGTGAAGGACCGGATCTACAAAGGTTGTAATCACTCTCACTTAGTGTTAAAGTGTTTAGCATGCTTGTTTTTGCCTAATCTCTAGTTTAAAGATCTCGTATCGGGTTGTTCGGTACGACTATTTTTAAATCGGGCATGGTTGATGCCTCGTAGACCCTTATGCGTATGCCTAGCAACCCTACAGTGGTATCAGAGCCAGGCTAGAGTTTTAGGCGAAGTCTACGCGAAGTTTAAAGTCCGATCGAACCCGAAAACCCCGACACGAACACTTCTCTGGATTTTTTCTAAAAATTTGATTTTTTCCACATTAAAAATACTCAGAAAAATAAGCAGGAAAAACTAAGAATTACTGTGAAGTACGGACCCATAATGAGCTCACATGACCGTGGAACCACGGCCACACCAAGAGTTTGGCGGCGGTTCCGCGGGAAAATTTTTTAATTAGTCCCTGAAACTTCATATATTAATTCTTAGGTCATTTCTTGTCAGTTTTTTCTGGGAGTTTTTTAATTCCACTCAAGTGTTGAGTTTTCTGGGTTGTATTGGGGACTCGTTGATTCGATCCGATAATTTAACTTCGTTTAGTTTGTCCGGATAATTTCTAGAAACTGTTAAAATGTTCGACCGGATATCAATAACTCACTTTTTCCCCTGTCGGAAAATTTTACAAAAGTTGGATTTTTTCTCGAGTTCAAGAACGTTCTAAGTCGTGCAAGTAACGCGGTGGACCCTCTAGAAGACAACAATGCTTAACTCGATTATGCGACCGTCTTGAACTGCCTATTAATCTTAGGGTTTGGGGCAGTACGGCGTGCTACATGTGAGGCGTTGGCTTGACACTTCTACGGCTGGACCATTGGTACTGTGGCATGTAATGGATGTTTTTAAACTGATTTCAAGTGTTGAGATATATTGGGGAAAACTTGGGTGTTTGATTATTCGATCGGAAAGTTTTACACTGTCTTTTTATCCGGAATGTGATACAATATTTGGAATCCACAGGTAGTTATTAGATAACTAATTTGAGTGTTATAAATCTAGTAGTTTAGTCTCAATTGATCGGTTGCCACGGGATTTTGATGCGATCAAAAGTCCGTCGCAATCACGTAGCGTACGCGGATACTCGCCGGGTAAACTTAATAGACAGCCATGCCCCATAGCCCCGACCAAGTGACTGTAGGAGAACCCCGTTGCCAAAAGCATCCGTTCGGGTGCTCGCGGCAGCGGTGTTTCGCCTTAGTGCACTTCGTCGACGGATTCCGGGGGTGCGGCCGTCTACTAAAGTTTGCGATAAGCATTCGATCAGGATGTCGGGAATCTTGTTCAATTGCCCGACTTGATATTGAAAAGAGTTTTCGATAATGAGACTAAAATGCGGGGTTTATAATTGTTAGGCATGCGATGTCTAAGGAATTCATTTGCTTAGGCATGCGATGTCTAAAGAGGTTGCGGATTCCAACTGTTGTAGTTTTGCACTTTCTTTTCTGTGACCGTAAGCGTAGTATGTGGTGTATCGCCGGCTTCGTTGCTATACATCAACGACAATCGGGATACGCATACTTGCTTACGTTGATGATATGAGATATTATATGTTGCTGTGATATGTTATATTGGATCGTCGCGTTCTGAATAGCCGGGGGTTTTATGTGAGATGAGAGTTTTTTCTTTTTCGTTTATGTAAAATTCATTAGTATGTAATATTCTTTTATTGGGGCATTTCCGGGCTGAGGATGATGTCACCATTGTATATTATTTACTTTTTCGCATTAGGTAACCCAAGGCGGGGAGCATAAGTAACCGGGTTCTAGGGTCCAGTGGGAGACCATCTCGAGGAGTCGAGACCGGGTCTCCTAACCCTAGAATTGGCAGTGTTGCTTGCCGCTCTCGTAGGGGTCTAGTGATGTGGGTTTGGCTATTCATCGCCACCGTGGAATCCTTGTTTTTTTCAGGCTCGTATAAAAACACGGACGTCCTAGTATATCCAATATTTCATATATGTTTCTTCTGCTGCAATGTTCTGTGATGAGATCATATTACTGCCTGAGACGAATGTTTATATTATATATATGAGATATATGTTATATTGTAGATTTCGTTTCAAAGGTGATGCTTGTGAAGCATATTAAAATGGGACTTCATTAATGAGATTAATGAAATAAAAGAAACCTAAGATGTTGTAGAAACTTGTTTAAAAACTGGTAGCTCTAGTTCTTGCTTTGCATAGCGGTGTTCCTTGTAGAACATCCGGCACCTTATTCGATAAGGAAAGAGCCGAGATCCTTTCACCGTGAGTGACCTCATTAGTGAAACTAGCAGATGCTACAAACTCGGTTTGTCTTTTGATTGCTTCTATAGTTCTTGCTTTGCATAGTGGTATATATGATATACCCTGCACCTTATTCGATGAGGAAAGGGCCGACGATCCCTTCACCGGGAGTGACCCCTTTAGTAAAACTAGGAAAGCCTCAAAAACACTGCATTTAAAATCACTCGATTCTACAACGATATCAAGTTCATTACGCAAAGGGTTTTCTTAAAAACCTGTCGTAGCCCTCCGTCATTTCAGATAAGGACTGTTTAGTATTCGTGCTGCGTTTGTTGGCCTTTGTCAAGGCGTAGTGTGCGGTAGCTGAATAGTTCTTATCTGTTTATACATAAGATGCAGATTGGATTAGGGTAGTCGTACGACCTTGTTGGCTTTTGTCAAGGGCCGTGCGGGTGGGTTTAATTCAATCAAGAAATGACGGGTTGAACTTGACTAGCAGCCTATGGTTTGTTGGCCTTTGTCAAGGTCATAGGACGTTAGGGGCAAAATATTATTGGGAATTTCAAGAGTTGAAATTTGGAATGAGATTGCATACCTTCTATGAGAAAGTTGGATCCCGATACCCACTGCGAGTAAGAGTTACTCCTGGGAGAGTTTTACACATTACAATTAGCCGATCAAGTAGGTGTCTAGAAAGGTGTTAACGGGGTTACGCCCTTGGGAAAATGAGGTTTACTTTAATTATGTCCGTGCGAAAGCACTGGGAAGCTCCCTCAAAGTACCGGTACTGGCCTGGCCGAAAGATTGGCAAACTTGTAGAGTGTAATTAATCCCGGCTAGTCTTTCCTTTTAGGGTTTGAAGGAAGATTTGACTAAAACAGTGGGAGACATCCTGATTAGATAAATTGATAACCAATCTAATCTTGTAAAAGCGCACGCTGAGTGTTTTCTTCTCTCTCTCTCTCCTGGTAGCGACCATGTCACGCCTTAATCAAGATAATAATACGGATATATTGACCGAACCCGCTTCTTATACTGAGCTGGGGAACGTTGGTCCTGCTCTAACTTATAATTGTTATAAGACAGAACAGGAAATTGGGGATTACCAGAATTCCCATGCCGCCCAAACGAAGAAAGTGCAAGTTGATGCATCATCTTCGGGTGTGTTCATTATAGAGAACTGTTTCTCAGTATCCTTTACATCCTGGGTATGAGATACCGGATCTGGATTCCACATATGTAATATGTTACATGGGCTACAGATAGGTAGAGAACTGAGAACGGGTGATAAGTTTCTTGAGATAGAAACGGTGCAAGTGTTGCAGCCAAGTCTGTTGGTCACTATCACCCTGTATTACCAGAATACATTGATTCTGAAGAAATGTTATTAGATACCGAACCTGATATACAACATCATATCAGTCTCTTTATTAGTAAAGAACGATATAATTTTGTTATTGTTGGATAATGTTTTAAACATTTCCTATATCAAGAGTTGATCAGTTCAGGCACGTTATCTAAAAGCATAGACGTTCTAAATCAAACCACGGTTCTTAATGTATAGAACACACACAAGAGGAAGAGTTCAGAAATGAACAAATCCTTCTTGAGGAATTGTAGACTAGGTCATATCAATGCGACCCGACTAGCTTAAATTACATATAGATGCATATTTAAATAAGTTTGAATTTACATCTTGTGAAACTTGTCGGTCATGTCACAGAGATAAGATGACCACAGCTCTTTTTATTGGAAACAGAGAAAGAGTTCGTGAAATCTTGGGATTGATACATGCTGATGTATGAAAGTCCCCTGTCTACACATGCCAGGACCAGTTCTTTGTACTTCATCACATTCACTGATTACCTCTCAAGATTCGGACATATGTTCCTGTTAAAACACAAGTCTGGAACTTTTGAGAAATTCAATGAATATAAGTTAGAAGTAGAGAACCAAAAACGGGTATAAGTATTATATCCTTTGATGAGATCAAGGAGAAGAATACTTGAGCACGGAAATCCTGGACTATTCAAAAGGAGAATGAGATTCTCTCTCAGCATTACTCCTCCGTATACACCACAGCACGTCAGTGTATCGGGGCGGAGCAATCACACCCTATGTGATATGGTGTGCTCTATGATGAGTACTACTGAGTTGCCTATTTCCTTTTGGAAGTTATGCACTTGAGATGCTGCATACCTATTTAATAGGGTTCAAATCAAATCAGTTGCCTACCACTTCAAATGTGATATGTAATAGGAAGAGCCCATATCTTAAGTTTGTTAAGATTTGGGGTTGTCCAGCCTATGTCTAAAAGCATAATCCGGACAAGCTCGAGGCAAAGTCAGTTCTGTAGAACTGGAAAGGTTCCAGCTATACAAACTGCAGCTGATGATTTGGTAAACCCGAAGGATTCAATAGATTCCAACGAACCTCAGCCTCTACGCCGATCTAGTAGGGTTCCTCACCCACCTGAGAGACACTTCGGTTTCTCTATGACAATAGGAGCGAAGGTTGCATCATGAGATGATGACCCAACTAGTTTCAAGCAGGCCATCAGGAGTGGGACTCTGTAAAAATGGCTGGATGCTTAGTGATCTGAGATGGAATCCTTACACACCAACAAAGTATGGACTTTGGTTGCTTTATCTGAAGGGTTAAATCCCCATCAGGAGCAAGTATATCTTGAGAAGATTACTTGGTGTACATGGAAAAGTTGAGTCCTTCAAAGCTATGCTTAAGTCCATCCAGATCCTATTTACTACGGCTACATACCATGACTACGATATCTGGTGGTTGGGTGTCATGACAGCTTTTCTAAATGATGTTTTAGAAGAGAGCGTCTTTAAGTACACAGCCAGAGGGCTTCGTAGACAGTGGGAGCAGCGGAAACGTGTGTAAGATGCTTTATTGGATAAAGCAGGCCTCGCGGAGTTGGAACATTTGTTTTGATGTGGTAGTCAAAGAGTTTGACTTCATCAAAATGGTAGATGAACCTTGTATATACAAAAAGGTAGTAGGGAGTATGGTGGTGATCCTCGTAGAGTACGTGGATGACATACTCTTCATAGGGAAAGAGTTTCCTATGCTACGCTCGGTCAATCTCCGCTTCTCATAAGGATTCTCCATTTAGGATCAAAATGATACCTCCAAAATCCTGGGTTTTGGATCTATGAGATAGACCTAATTGGATGTTAGGATTCTCATTAGTTGTAGTTAGATGGTATCAATCGATCCTGGGGAGAATCACTGGAAAGGTTCCAGAGTGATAAGGAGGACTGAATGTCAGTCGCAGGCATTGTCTTTACCCTCAGTGGAGGGATGGTATGTTGGAAGAGTTCCAAGCTAGATATCCGTGACTTACTAGATGATTAAAGGCAAGATACATCTTTACCAAGGATGCTACGAAACAGGCAGTCTGGATATATATAAGTTCATGAGATGAACTTCGTTCCTACCTTTATGTGACAATGGAGTTGTGGCTTATGCCAAGGAACCCCCTATACCATCAGAAATCCAGATATAATTCTTAGGCAGTATCACCTGATCATGGAGATGGTTGATCTCCAGGGAGATCGAGGTTAGGAGAGTAGACACAGAGGACAACAGCACGGATCCACTCACAAAGGCCTTTTTCCCAGTAGAGACTTTTATGGGATGGTTGAGTATGAGATACTTCAACCACTGCTAATTGTTGGGTATGCGATACCACAACAGATGGCCCTAGTGCAAGTGGGAGATTGCTAGTTATATGTATGCCCTAGAGGCTATTACTGTACATACGATGTATATTGTAGTGGATGCTTGGACATATATAGGGAGGACTTTGTTGCTCGACATGATAGTACGCTATCTGGTTGTACTTTATCTTAACATGTACTCTGATTGTCTCTATATTACATGTTGATAAAGCCTTTAGGATATGTGCTCGACTACTGGGACTATGATGAGATCATACTAGTGGGGCCACGGTAGTCGACGAGTACATCCTATAACTGTTCCTAGTCGAGGGTGTATCGAGACAGGGCATCGATACACCAGAGTAGACTAGCGTATACGCATCTTGACCCATATGATGGGCGATGGATGAACCCATATCCATCGGTGTTTTACATCAAGGATGGTGTACGGGTGCTCAGTGGAGACTGGGTACACTGGACAGACTAGCCGAGAACTCCCAGATGGTATTATACCTCACGTCCGATGGCAGTGCTCCCGTGACGCTGGTACAGTGTAGTCTGATGACCCGAGATCGTCATAGAGTCTTGTGTGATTCCTACTGTGCTTTGATTTCCATCATACCACGTCCAAGAGGGCGTGCAAAAAGGTGGCTTTTGGGTACAGTCCCGAATCACATGGAGGCAATGAGCGATAGGAGGGGATTCGTCTCTCCCGGTATAGGGAGTTAATGTTGTGCTGTGTTCGATTGGCTATAACTGGAAATCCCTAGCCAGGGTTGCTGAGATTAACTGGTAAGTGTTATCAGTAGTTTCTCAAACTGTTATAGACCTCATATCGACACGACTTATCAAGCTACTGGGGTCTGACGTTTACCACCCCTTGGCGAGATATGCGACATATCAGACGACGAGACCGGACTGTACGGGAGTATTACTGTTTGGATTCATAGGAGAATGTACAGGCTTGCTTGTTGATCTTCTGAGCGCTCAATACCTGGGTAGCTGTTACGTTTAGCTGACCGCTTGCAGCTTGGGGGAGTTTGATATGATCATCACCTACTGCCGGCGTATTGACGATTCTTCAGAGTCCTACACAGAGGTTTCTTGACTCAGGCAAAACGGAGTAGGGGCACGTATGTGATATGTGCGGGACCGAGGATAATGCGATATGAGATACCGTATTCTATTCTCGCGATATTTGATATCAGACGGGTCATCGGATCAAGTGTTGATTCGATGAATCGGTACGGATAAATATTAGTCGGTTATATGCGATATAGCCGGATTGTCGGATAAAGTGTTGATTCGATAATTTAATGTATATTAATATATATGATATATTAAATTACATTAACTAATATTAGCTCACTAAAAGATTCTTTTTCTCACTCGGGTAATACATTGATATATATGCGATATATGTTAAATTTATTATTTTATTTTGTTACAATAAATATTATATATGTGATATATAATATTGTAACATGATATGATAACTAATGCAGCATGATTAGTAGAGATTAAACAAGATTAGGGTTTGATTTGGGTTAATGTTTTCTAGAAGATTCTAGAAGGTTTTTATTTTGTCATGAAAAGGATATTTTCAAGTGACTCACCTTCAACCTAACCCAAACCCTAGCCCTAGTTAAATCTCTACAAGGGTTTAGTTGACCATGGTTGCGTTATTCATCATATTTATCTTTTCATTATTCATCACAAAAGGTTTCAAATTTTTATTCATCTTCTTCTTCCTTCTTCTTTCTTTCATGGAAAAAGCTTACTAGCTTTTTTCCAAGTGATGAAAATGTATGAGAAAAAGAATATAAATGAGAGCAAAAATCCTGCTTCATCATCCTCATCTATCCTTGCCCTTTAGATGAGAGTGTTCACTTCATTTAGTGAGTGTTAGCTTGTGTTAATGAAGCTTCAAGGTAGATCATCTTTGTTATCGAAGATCGGAAGCAAGTTTGCATCATTCTCTTCGTGGAGCCTCGCGAGAGTCCGTAACACGATGATCGCAGCGAAGGGACCTCAACACGGAGCTTAAGAAGTGAAGGAACGGATCTACAAAGGTTGTAATCACTCTCACTTAGTGTTAAAGTGTTTAAAATGCTTGTTTTCGCCTAATCTCTAGTCTAAAGATCTCGTATCGGGTTGTTCGGCATGGATATTTTTAAATCGGGCATGGTTGATGCCTCGTTGACCCTTGTGCTTGTGCCTAGCAACCCTACAGAGAATGTGTGTGATCACTTTATCTCAAGCATCCATTGATTCTCAACGTATGAGAGTGTATGGATGGAGGTTGAAGATGAAGCCATGGTGGATGTTGTGAGCTAGATGAAGAAGAAGAAGAAGAGGCTTTTCTTTTCTTGTGTTGAGATGAAGAAAAATGAGAGCTAGCATAATAATACAAGAGCTAACCCCTCTCATATGGCTGCCTTCTCTCTCTCTACCTCTCATTTCAACACTCAAATCACTCAATTAACATGACAAGTTCACAAAAAAAGAGACCATGAGTCACCAAATTGAACATGCCACATTAATTGCACATCATGATGAAATCCACTCACAATTTCCACCATTTGTAAACATTAATCCAAATGTTTACAACAATAAAAAGATATGGCAACATCTAAAGTAACCTCGTGACGGATTACAAGGATACCCCTCACCTGTATTACATACCTGCATCCGCATTCCGGCTGAATGCGAATGCGATGAGACTACAGTAATCCAACAAATCTAATACTAGGATACGGCTTAAACCAAAGCCCACTAGTATGATCCGTACGATCATGATACGTGCACTACTGCACATATATGATCGAACCCTGCCATAATACCATACGGCCTCTAAAACATTTCTCCCGAAACTTTAGAAACTGTCTGTGGGGGACTCTATAGACTCGTCAATACTTTGGCTGTGGATTTAACCACTAGCACATTAGTGGTACTAGCCGTACATAACGGGCTACCAGGTATTGACCAAAAGGGAGGTCGATGAGCGAACTCATCCTGACACCCTACTGAGCCTGTCAGGGACATTATCTGTACAGTCCAGTCCGTTCGTCTATAAGCATCGCATGTCGGGCCTAGGGGGTTGGTAAAAGTCAGACCCTTAAAAGCGGTACAAGTCTTGTCAGAGTGTAGCCCAGAACACCCTGAGATACTACTGGAATACCTACCAGTAAATCTCATGCCTTGGCCAAAGATTTCATGTAATGGCTTTCCTAGACACAGCGCGATCTCACTCACAATACCGGGAGAGACGAAACCCCTGCCGATCCGCTCACTGCCTCCATGTGGCTCGGGACTATACCGAACTAAAACCTGTTTGCACGACTCCTTTGAACCGTGGTAGGGTAGTAGTCAAAGCACAGTGGGAACTCACACGAGACAAATGACGATCTCAGGTCGATGAACTAACCTGTACACATGTCACCAGGGAACTGCTATGTGACACTAGGTATAAAACCAACTAGCATGTTCCCGGCGGGTCCTGTCCGGTGTATTCATAACCCAATAAGCACCTGTATACGTCTTAAGTGAACCATCTGACACCAATGGCTTGTGAGACTAGCAATCGCCCTCGTCGGGGTCTCAATCCGTATACACTAATCTGCTATGGAGTATCGATGCCCTATCTCGAAACTCCCTCGACTAGGGACCTTTTAAGGATGTGCTTATAGACCCCAGTTCCAACGTATATGATCGCCATCATACTGCTAGTAGTCAAGCAAGAATCCTAAGGACTCTATCAATGTGTAATAGTGATCTGTAAGGTCACCTAAAGCTGTACACGATGATAAAGATATACCAGGTAGCATACTATCATCTTGAGTAAGAATGTCCTACCGGTATAGGTCCTCCCTCAATCATTGCAATCACGTGCCTGCGATCCAATAATTGACTTTGAGGGCACTATATCCTACAATCTCCAACTTGCACTCTAGGATAATTATTGCGATTTCGCATACTCACGGCCCGTGTGATACTGAACACCCAACTCCTCTACTGATCTGTCCCACAAAGCCTGTTTGCGAAACTATTATGTTCGAGGAATAGCCTCAATGAGTGGATCCGCTGTAATATTTCCAAATAATAAAATATTATTTTTGGGAATTTTTATAATTTAATATTATTTTAATGAATATTTTAATATTCCGGTATAATTAAATACAAATAAATGGGGAAAATTTTGGAAAAATTATGGAAAATTCCAAAATAGGGTATTCTATTGGATTATGCCATTTTAAAGTTTTTTTGATTAGTTTGACACTAATTTAGTGCTAATCACGATTAAAAATCGCTAATCGATTTTTTGGCATTTTTGTGCAAAACATGCACATATCTTTTTCTACACTTGTATTACATTTTTCTTGCCATGGTTGTTCATTTGGGTTCACTATTTGAGTGAGAAGGAAATTGAGGAAAAAGAAAATGGAAAAGTAATATAATATGAGGGTTGGTAAGAGAGAGAGAGGTATGGGTTATTTTGACCAAAGACTTAGCCATTCTCTTCAATCTTTCCCTCATTTCTCTCCCTCTTTCTCCATTGCTGTTGCTGCTCCTGCTCCTCATTCTCCCCTTCTTCAAAGCCCCAAATCATCTTTAAAACTACACCAAAACCCTAATTCCTTTTCACTAAAAAGGTGCACGAGCCCAAGATCTACACATTGGACCAAGAAAGCAAGGATTTTGGCCACTAGAGGCAACTCAAGAATTTTCTTGAGTTGCAAATAAGGTAAATTTCTGGACCTTTAGCTTGGTTTATACATTACATATACCCCATGTTTAGTTTAGAACCGATTATTATGTGTTTTGGTGGACTTAAGGAAACCTAGTTAGTGTTTGAGGAAATTGTGAGTTGTAGTATGAAATTGAGCTTAGTGGAGGCTGCACAAACACCCTAGTGATGGAATTGAGACCCAAACCTGAGATTTGAAACCCGGAATACGGATTTAGAAAACCGATATCGGAGATATTGTGAAATCTGTGAAGGTTTTAGGAATCTGCTATCACCCCGAGACCCCTAAAATAAAATTGAGCTGACAGTGAGTCGTACAGGCACCTAGGAAGCTACCACCAAGACCCGGGCCCCTAATTCAAACCCATGGACGCAGATTTAATCATTCTGGCCGCAATTTGCGGCCAGAGTAGGGTAGAATTGTTCCAGTTTTGTTCCAGGGCTCATTATGCACTAAAATAGACCCCTCATATATGCAGTTTTGGCTAATTGTCACCTGGGGAAAATCTGGGAGAATTTTGGTGTGTTTTAGGCGATGTTTTCCATGTTATAAAATGCACTTTCTTGATATTTGGATTTGTATTTGGTTGTTGGGTGTTCGTACATCGACAAAAGGGATTGTTTGATTGATTTGCACGTTTAGGCCATAAGTTCCAACCTATGAGTATACTGTGCGCTGTATCGGTTTTCTGCCTCGATTTTAATACGTATTGCGACTGTTTATTATTGTAGGTACCCTCGCAAGGATTCCGAGGCAAAGAAGCATGGCGTCATCGATTTCGGCAAGCGAAGACCAGGTGAGTATATTATATCTACGGGGGAAGTCGGGTGGATGGCGTATAGCACCCCCGCAGTCCGTGGTGATGTATACGAATACGTATACACACATATATTTATTATATGTTCTTTGAGATTATTGATGATAGGATGGATTGATTTAGTGTATTGCGAAACCCTAGAGTAGGGGTTGCTCCCATACACGCACACACGCACTTGCATACATACCTTCTTTCGCATGTGTATATGGGAATCTTATATTTGTATGTGTTCACATGGGTATGGGACTATGTGTACAAATACTGGATTATGAGGATAGTACTTGGGATGTGAGTTGAGTCGATAAGATTTGATTTGAGGCCGTGAGATCGGCGATATGACAGGATTCGTATGGGAGATACGACGGAATGCTTTGGCGGGCTTTGGGACTTGTGTTTACACATGCATTTATATAGATGGTATCGATTGTACTAGACTTAGATTATGTGATATGATGGTAATGATACCTGATATGTGATGAGATAATGTGATATTGACCCATACCCAGCTACTGGGATGCCGTACGACGATTTACCGTACGAGCCTATATTGATGATAGATCCACGCTCATGACTCGAGGATGTTATATCGTTTGTGATACCATTGAGGCGGGATTAATGACTATTATATTTATATATATATCGACTCAGATGTAGGTGGTTTACATACCCCTCCCGATTGACATGATAGTTGGGTCCGTAGTTCGCATAGTAGGCGTTAGACTAGACCCGAGTCATACATATTTCAAAACTAACGAATCAGGGATATTTTAAGGATAGGAAAAAGGGATTCTACGAATATTTTCAAATGGCACATCTTTTCTTAAAACACTGTAGCCCTTATTTTACCAAAAACCCTGATTCGTCATATTTCAAAAGGCAAGGCTGCATGATATAGTTATTGAGGTAGATTCTTCTCTCTTGCGTCGATTAGCTGATTCCGCATATTCATGCTATTTGCATTGCATTGCTTGTGTGTATTGATATATTATTATTATTCCATGCCGCAGGATATATTGTTGCTTGCATTTCATTTATATGTCACATGCATCATGCTTTCTGATTTGCGCATTGAGATATGTTGTTTCTATGATATTTCTGGTTTTGAGAGAGGGCTGAACCGGATTGACGGATGCCCGATATATTGGGAGAGGGATGACCCGGACTGACGGATGCCCGATATATTGAGAGAGGCCTGACCCGGACTGACGGATGCCTGATATATTGAGAGATGGCTGACCCGGACTGACGGATGCCCGATATATTGAGAGTGGGCTGACCCGGACTGACGGATGCCCGATATATTGAGAGATGGCTGACCCGGACTGACGGATGCCCGATATATTGAGAGTGGGCTGACCCGGACTGACGGATGCCCGATATATTGAGAGAGGGCTGACCCGGACTGACAGATGCCCGATATATGAGAGAGTGGGCTGACCCGGACTGACGGATGCCCGATATATGAGGATTTACATGCCGATGCTAGGCATATGTTTTCATGATATTTTCGAGTGTCGATGCTAGGCACTCAGGTTCCATGCTTTTCGTTGTATCCTCATATTTTCCATGCATATACTATATGACATTTACATGCATGATGCTTATTGTCATTGGGTGACGAGTGGATAGGATCCACATACATGTAGATTGATTACATTAATCATACCTCATATTTATGATATGCTATTATCTGAGGCACTGGCACGAGCACTTGGCACTACACTCATGTATAGAGATTACATTGCCAGTTAAGCATGCTTCAGCTTTATTCATATTGAGGTTTATTTATATCTGATCGTATTGACCTTTGATGGGTCATACATTCGATCTCTGCTTGTTGATATTTTCTATTCACGAGTTGGTAACTCACCCCCGTTGTGCCACTGTTCTTGCAGGTTTTGCCGTACAGGTTTCATAGCGGGTTTTCTGGCACACTTCTTTCATACGGGTGACTTGCTTGGGTAGGAGGGTTCTTTTGTATCGGAACCGCCATTGTACTTGTACTATTCATTGTATCTAGAAATTCCATCAACCAAAACTTGTATATTGTTTCAGACTTAGAAAAACAGTATGTATTATTTCGACCTTAGAGTCATGCTTGTAGTGTTACGGTTTTCACGCTGTTTGAGTTTCTTTTGAGTTTTGATCCTCGCCCTTCGGGGTTGTATATTCTATTGCTTGCGTGGTTGTGACCGTCGATTGACGAAGAGCTAGCTCCGGCTTGGGGATGCCTTTTATCACTGCATTTATATATTATTCTTGTTGTACCCCGTTCGGGGCCAGTTTTTACGAAGGAAACTCTGCCGAATTTTTCAGAAAAGACAACACATTTTAAAAATGCATATTCGGCTTAGTTATTTAAAAAGTTTGACTTCAAAACATGTTTCTTTACTCCTTAAAATGGTTTTAGATTTCTGGGCTTTTGGCTTACTTGGATTAGATGGGGTCCTATAGACTTCATATGATTCAAGTGCCAGTCACGGGATATTTCAGGTCGTGACAAAGTTGGTATCAGAGCGCTAGGTTAACCTTGGTTCGAGTCTAAGTTTGACTATGTGGAGCCTAGAGCGTTTATATATATACGGAACTTAGGCTTGACCATGCGGAACTTAGGCTTGACCTTACGGAACTTAGACTTACCGTACGTATTATACCCGAACTTTCGTCGCATAGGATGACCCTTGGTTGATGGAGTAGGTAGCTTGAGTAGAGGGACGTACCGTACGTATGTTCCGCGGCATACTTACGACACGCCACTCAGCTTAAGAAACCTTAGGATGTACATTTCCTTGCATAGTATTATATTCCTTCCTGTGATCTATCCTTATCGAGACTGGTTATGATTTTGCTACCGCGTTTGCAAGACAGAGTGAGCTACGGCTCGAGTTGCGTCAGCATGAGCTCGTCGTAGACGAGGACTGACCAGGGCGTGATTCCAGAGGCATACGATTGCGTAGGCGGAGTCGTTTTATTGTGTTTTCGCGCCATGAGCGTTTGACTGATCACTTTTACGAGATTTTCCGGACGTGCCGATCGGTACCAGAGGATTGAGCTACTGATAGAGGCCAGCCAGGATGTGATGACCATTGATATATCGCTTACTCATGACGATTGAGGCGCTGTTCAGCGTACAGACAAATGAGCCAGTTGTTGCTGCGAATGACGAGATATCGCCCAGATGATTGGAGCTACTGCAGCTTGAGCATATACTTAAAGATATGATGGTGAGTCGCTAGTCACTGAGGATGAATGACTAGGACATGTGGTTCGTTCGCTTACCCCGATGCGAGGTCATCAGATAGGTTGATTCCAGCTAGAGGCGACTTCATGCAGATTCGTTGTGAGTCGATAGAGACGATCGAGTGTCAGGAACCCATTTTTCCAAGTTTAAAGTATTCGGAAAGACATGCAAGCGATTCTATGGACCCTCTAGAAGAATGAAACCCTAACTCGACTTAATGACCGTGTGAAAGCCTTTGAACCTTAGGGTTTGCGGCAGTTCCGCGGCGCCATTAGTGAGGCTTGGGTTTTCCCTTCTACGGCTGGACCACCGATGCTGTGGTATGTACTCGATACTATTGAACATTACCTAAGATGTTGAGCTCTTAGGGGATTATGAGGTTCTGACGAGTCGATCGGATGGTTCGACATTATTCGGATATCATGGGATGGGACACATTGCTTGGGAGACTCCAGATACGAGCATAGCCGTTGGAGCACAGTCCATACAGCCGCGATGAGACGAGTACGAATCAGTCGACATTGGAATAAGGTGGAGTAAAGAGTTCGCACGGGATTTCGATGTGATGACGTTCTACTCCGCTGACATCAGAGACGCGATATGCACGCTGAGGACGTGTTCGACTAGATATCTTCTACTGAGTGATGAAAATACCGAGTTCGTGATTTCGAGTCCGTGTGAGAGACTTCGGATAGACCGCAGCCGAGAACATTACAGTGCGCAGATAGAGACGTGACGTCGAAGTGGATGACGATACAGACAAGCGGGATGAGAGGTACGTGCGAGATGCCGTTGAGCTATTGTTACTCCCCGTTAAGATTAAAGGTCGGATATGCATACAGAGGTCGGCGCTAGTGACGTGCTGCTTTACGAGTGGTCGTGAGGATTGACCGAGAGATGACCAGAGCAGTGCCAGAACGGAATCATTTCCGTTAGCATACCTAACAGGGCCGTTGAGCCGATAGATTGCGAGATTGGTAATCCACAGAGAAGATAAGGACGCCAGACCGTGAGCAAGATGCAAGTAGATATCTTACGCCGCTAGATTGGATGTACCGGCACCTTCTCGACTTTGATGGAGGATATACCGACGATAGAATAAATGATTTGTGGTTTTGTGATTTGACTATCACGTATCCGTCACTTTGGATTTCGGTATTTTGGGTGATCTATTCACATGATTTATTCTTGATGACTGAGTTTTATGGATTTCATACGGCTGATTGGATGTGGTTCATATGTTATGCTCACAATTTGATTTTTGCACTCGGTATAGCTTATATGTGCTTTGTGCATGCAGTTGCACACGTTTATGATTTTCTTTACACCTGGGTACGCTTGGTGTTGCTGCTTTCGCAATTGAGTTATTGTTGGGTATTTGTGCATGGGATGCACCAGTTCTATGTTTCTTGCGTTTATCGCACCAGATTTTTATTTCGTGCCTTTGTTGCATCGGATTTATATTTTGTGCACCATGGTTGCACCTACTGGGTATTTATATCTTGCGCATAGTTATTATTCTTGAGGTATTGATTATGATTTCATGCCTACTTTATGCTGGTGATTTGATTTACGCTTCCAGCATAGTTTTCATGCACTTTTAGTGTTTTGATTTGATTTGTGCATGCTGATGCACATGGTTGTGAGATTTCCTATCTCGCTACACCTGATTTTGATCGAACCGCATTACATCGTCGATTTTGACCCTGATATTGATGATTGATTCTTGCACTCCGTGCATTTGATTGGACTTATGCATGTTCGGCGTTTGCTATTGGATTTGGTGATTTCGTGCATGTTGAGCGCGCAGGATTTAGCTTTTATTCGTGCATGATGGATGCACTGATTTGGATTTTCGAGCATGTTGGACGCATGTTTTGGGATACGATTTTGGGGTGCGCACCAGATGCACTAAATCGAGATTTTTCGTGCATGTTAGATGCACCTGATTTTGCTGTCAGGCACACACGTTGCCTATGACAGATGCTTCGTGCACACCCGTTGCACCTAGATGTCGTTTTGTGCACCTGTATGACACATATATGGATTTTGATTTCTGTGCGCACCAGACGCACAGGGTGGTGTTATGTGCATTTTTGGATTTATTCCTTTTGGAGCAGTTCATCTTTATGATATTTGATATTCGTTTTGTACTGAGCAGGACTAGTCAGAGGACAGTACCTGGATATATTTGGCATGCATTTACATCAGCTATTCACATGTATAGATTGGATGTCTACATGTATAGTTCTGATCTATATCATATTGGTTTTGTTTTGGATTTGACATTTGTGTCTTACCATGACTCCGATGATTGCGGGATGCTTGACGGAGTTTTGCTTTAGAGTTATCTGCTCATTGCTCAGGCGCATGCATTGCGCTATGATGTTATATGTATTGATGATTCGGAGCCCCGACAACTTGGAATTTGTATCGAAATGTTTTAGTATTTGGGTGTTTAAATTTAAATTCGGGGACCGAATTTCTTTAAGGAGGGTACACTGTAACATTTCCAAATAATAAAATATTATTTTTGGGAATTTTTATAATTTAATATTATTTTAATGAATATTTTAATATTCCGGTATAATTAAATACAAATAAATGGGGAAAATTTTGGAAAAATTTTGGAAAATTCCAAAATAGGGTATTCTATTGGATTATGCCATTTTAAAGTTTTTGTGATTAGTTTGACACTAATTTAGTGCTAATCGCGATTAAAAATCGCTAATCGGTTTTTTGGCATTTTTGTGCAAAACATGCACATATCTTTTTCTACACTTGTGTTACATTTTTCTTGCCATGGTTGTTCATTTGGGTTCACTATTTGAGTGAGAAGGAAATTGAGGAAAAAGAAAATGGAAAAGTAATATAATATGAGGGTTGGTGAGAGAGAGAGAGAGGTATGGGTTATTTTGAACAAAGACTTAGCCATTCTCTTCATTCTTTCCCTCATTTCTCTCACACTTTCTCCATTGCTGCTGCTGCTCCTGCTCCTCATTCTCCCCCTCTTTAAAGCCCCAAATCATCTTTAAAACTACACCAAAACCCTAATTTCTTTTCACTAAAAAGGTGCACGAGCCTAAGATCTACACATTGGACCAAGAAAGCAAGGATTTTGGCCACTAGAGGCAACTCAAGAATTTTCTTGAGTTGCAAATAAGGTAAATTTCTGGATCTTTAGCTTGGTTTATGCATTACTTATACCCCATGTTTAGTTTAGAACCGATTATTATGTGTTTTGGTGGACTTAAGGAAACCTAGTTAGGGTTTGAGAAAATTATGAGTTGTAGTATGAAATTGAGCTTAGTGGAGGCTGCACAAACACCCTAGTGATGGAATTGAGACCCAAACCTGAGATTTCAAACCCGGAATACGGATTTAGAAAACCGATATCGGAGATATTGTGAAATCTGTGAAGGTTTTAGGAATCTGCTATCACCCCGAGACCTCTAAAATAAAATTGAGCTGACAGTGAGTCGTGCAGGCACCTAGGAAGCTACCACCAAGACCCGAGCCCCTAATTCAAACCCATGGCCGCAGATTTAATCATTCTGGCCGCAATTTGCGGCCAGAGTAGGGTAGAATTGTTCCAGGGCTCATTTTGCACTAAAATAGACCCCTCCTATATGCAGTTTTGGCTAATTGTCACCTGGGGAAAATCTGGGAGCATTTTGGTGTATTTTAGGCGATGTTTTCCGTATTTTAAAATGCACTTTCTTGATATTTGGATTTGTATTTGGTTGTTGGGTGTTCGTACATCGACAACAGGGGTTGTTTGATTGATTTGCACGTTTAGGCCATAGGTTCCAACCTATGAGCATACTGTGCGCTGTATCGGTTTTCTACCTCGATTTTAATACGTATTGCGACTATTTATTATTGTAGGTACCCTCGCAAGGATTCCGAGGCAAAGAAGCACAGCGTCATCGATTTCGGCAAGCGAAGACCAGGTGAGTAGATTATATCTACGGGGGAAGTCGGGTGGATGGCGTATAGCACCCCCGCAGTCCGTGGTGATGCATACGAATACGTATACACACATATATTTATTATATGTTCTTTGAGATTATTGATGATAGGATGGATTGATTTAGTGTATTGTGAAACCCTAGAGCAGGGGTTGCTCCCATACACGCACGCACGCACTTGCATACATACCTTCTTTCGCATGTGTATATGGGAATCTTATATTTGTATGTGTTCATATGGGTATGGGACTATGTGTACATATACTGGATTATGAGGATAGTACTTGGGATGTGAGTTGAGTCGATAAGATTCGATTTAAGGCCGTGAGATCGGCGATATGACAGGATTCGTATGGGAGATACGACGGAATGCTTTGGCGGGCTTTGGGACGTGTGTTTACACATGCATTTATATAGATGGTATCGATTGTACTAGACTTATATCTGTACCCTAGATTATATGATATGATGGTAGTGATACCTGATATGTGATGAGATAATGTGATATTGACCCGTACCCAGCTACTGGGATGCCGTACGACGATTTCCGTACGAGCCTATATTGATGATAGATCCGCGCTCATGACTCGAGGATGTTATATCGTTTGTGATACCATTGAGGCGGGATTATTGACTATTGTATTTATATATATATCGACTCAGATGTAGGTGGTTTATATACCCCTCCCGATTGACTTGATGGTTGGGTCCATAGTTCGCATAGTAGGCGTTAGACTAAACCCGAGTCATACATATTTCAAAATTAACGAATCGGGGATATTTTAAGGATAGGAAAAAGGGATTCTACAGAAATTTTCAAACGACACATCTTTTCTTAAAACACCGTAGCCCTTAATTTACCAAAAACCCTGATTCGTCTTATTTCAAAAGGCAAGGCTGCATGATATAGTTATTGAGGTAGATTCTTCACTGTTGCGTCGATTAGTTGATTCCGCATATTCATGCTATTTGCATTGCATTGCTTGTGTGTATTGATATATTGTTATTATTCCATGCTGCAGGATATATTGTTGCTTTCATTTCATTTATATGTCACATGCATCATGCTTTCTGATTTGCGCATTGAGATATGTTGTTTCTATGATATTTCTGGTTTTGAGAGAGGGCTGACCCGGACTGACGGATGCCCGATATATTGAGAGAGGGCTGACCCGGACTGATGGATGCCCGATATATTGAGAGAAGGCTGACCCGGACTGGCGGATGCCCGATATATTGAGAGTGGGCTGACCCGGACTGACGGATGCCCGATAAATTAAGAGAGGGCTGACCCGGACTGACGGATGCCTGATATATGAGAGAGTGGGCTGACCCGGACTGACGGATGCCTGATACATGAGAGAGTGGGCTGACCCGGACTGACGGATGTCCGATATATGAGGATTTACGTGCCGATGCTAAGCACAGGTTTTCATGATATTTTCGAGTGTCGATGCTAGGCACTCAGGTTCCATGCTTTTCGTTATATCATCATATTTTCCATGCATATACTTTATGACATTTACATGCATGATGCTTATTGTCATTTTGTGACGAGTGGATGGGATCCACGTACATGTAGATTGATTACATTAATCATACCTCATATTTATGATATGCTATTACCTGAGGCACTGGCACGAGCACTTGGCACTACACTCATGTATAGATATTACATTGCCAGTTTAGCATGCTTCAGCTTTATTCATTTTGAGGTTTATATATATCTGATCGTATTGACCTAGGATGGGTCATACATTCGATCTCTGCTTGTAGATATTTTCTATTCACGAGTTGGCAACTCACCCCCGTTGTGCCACTGTTCTTGCAGGTTTTTCCATACAGGTTTCATAGCGGCTTTTCTGGCACACTGCTTTCATATGGGTGACTTGCTTGGATAGGTAGGTTCTTTTGTATCAGAACTGCCATTGTACTTGTACTATTCATTGTATCTAGAAATTCCATCAACCAAAACTTGTATATTGTTTCATACTTAGAAAAACAGTCTGTATTATTTCGACCTTAGAGTCGCGCTTGTAGTATTACGGTTTTCAGGCAGTTTGAGTTTTTTTTGAGTTTTGATCCTCGCCCTTCGGCGTTGTATATTCTATTGCTTGCGTGGTTGTGACCGTTGATTGACGAAGAGCTAGCTCCCGCTTGGGGATGCCTTTTATCACTGCATTTATATATTATTCTTGTTGTACCACGTTCGGAGCCAGTTTTTACAAAGGAAACTCTGCCAAATTTTTCAGAAAAGACTACACATTTTAAAAATGCATATTCGGCTTAGTTATTTAAAAAGCTTGACTTCAAAACATGTTTATTTACTCCTTAAAATGGTTTTAGATTTCTGGGCTTTTGGCTTACTTGGATTTGATGGGGTCCTATAGACTTCATATGATTCAAGTGCCAGTCACGGGCAATTTCGGGTCGTGACATCCGCCCTGATGTTTCTTTCTATGTCTCTCTTTATCTCAAGTTCGTGGAGAATGCCATGTCCCGAAATGAGCAATACGTGTCTTAGAATATGTCTGGATATCTGATGGGACCTAGTTCATAAATGAACTCCAAATCCAAACTTCTTTAGACTGTATCGTCAACTGAACCTAATCAGTATCCTGCGCCACACCTCCCTCGGCATCCGCTTGGACCACCTGTCCAAAATACTGCCCCTCGTCAGAGGAAAAACTATAACTCTGACAGTCAATCTATCATCCTGGTCACCTTGGAAGCCTGGAATGATAACCGTCTCCCGAAGGAGGCTGTCGTTATCATATTCCTAAAACATCCACTTATGTTCTAAAACTGCTTCCGAACGTTTCTCCAGGATAAGATTAATATCAACATATTGCATCTAGTGTAAAAGCAACATCTGGTGTAGTACTTGACATCTCATGATTGACTCAATTACCTAAGCAAGTGATATGTCAATCATGCACATCCCTCTCCTTTTTAGTCTGTAAGACACCTTTAGAGAAGATGACTCCATCACATGCAGGTATGCTACCGTGCCAGGAGTCGACCATTCTAAAACACCTGTAAAATGCTGACTAAGTACCCAGATTGGGAAACTACCCAAATCTAGATCTAAAACCATAGATCTAGTAACCAGAATGTCTGATATAATATCCAAGTCCTATGTGGATAAACCACTGTGTGACAACCAAACTAGCACCGATCGTAGTATAGGAATTTCACTTCCTACTCTTTGTACGTCATCCAAATACCAGGACATCACTCCCTACTACCTTCTTAACAGATCCATCCCCTATTCTGATGAAGTCAAACCCATGACTGTCACATCAAAAATTGATGATCTTTCTCCACTATATCTGCTTTAGTCCATAGACATAAGCTACTTGTCCACTATGCTTTCGCTGCTCCCACTGACTACGACAACCCTCTGGCAGTGTCATATATACGAGCACTTCTAAAACTAGTTTAGAACGACGCTATACACATCTTCCTACTGTGTCTCATAGCCTAGAACTGTTGGATATAGTGCCCTCAAAGTCAATTATTGGATCGCAGGCACGTGATTGCAATGATTGAGGAGGACCTATACTGGTAGGACAGTTTTACTCGAGATGATAGTATGCTATCTGGTTTGTCTTTATCAATCGTGTACAGGTTCAGGTGACTGATCACTGTTACACGTTGATAGAGCCCTTAGGATCTTTCTTGACTACCAACAGTATGATGGCGATCACATACGTGAGAGTTGGGTGGTCTATAAGAATATCCTTAATTGTGGTCCCTAGTCGTAGGAGTTTCGAGACAGGGCATCGATTCTCCGGAGTAGACTTGTGTATACAGTCGAGACCCCGACGAGGGGCGGTAGCCGGTCTTACAAGCCACTGGTGTCAGTTAGATCACCTAAGATGTATACAGGTGCTCATTGGGTTATGAGTACACCGGACAGGGCTCGCCGGGAACCTGCTACTTGGTATTATACCTATCGTCAGATAGCAGTTCCCTGGTGACATGTGTACAGGTTAGTTCATCGACCTGAGGTCGTCATTTGTCTCGTGTGAGTTCCCATTGTGCTTTGATTTCTACCCTACCACGGCTCAAAGGAGTAGTGCAAACAGGTATTTTTTGGGTACAGTCCCGAGCCACATGGAGGCAAGTGAGCGGATCGGCAGGGGGTATTCGTCTCTCCCGGTATTGGGGATGAGATCGCGCTGTGTCTGAGAGAGCCGTTACACAAAGCCCTCGGCCGAGGCAGGAGATTTACTGGTAGGTACTCCAGTAGTATCTCAGGGTGTTTTTAGGCTACACTCCGACACGATTTATACTGCTATTGGGGGTCTGACGTTACCAGCCCCCTAGGCCGATATGCGATACTCATAGACGAACGGACCGGACTGTATATACATTGTCACTGTTAGGCTCAGTAGGGTTCCAGGATGAGTTCGCTCATCGGCTTCCCTTGAGGTCAGTGCATTAACAGCCATTACGCACAGCTAGTGCCGCTGACGGTTCATGATTAAACCCACTGCCAGGGTACTGAAGAGTCATTAGAGTCCCCCACAGATAGTTTCCAAAGTTCGGTCGAAACGTTGTAGAGGCCGTATGGTTTTATGGCAGGGTTTGGAAAATACACGTGCGTTTTCGCTCGTGTCATATTTCGGGCCGATAATACTGGTAGGGTTTGGTTTAAGCCGGATCCATGTATTATACTGTGTGGATATAATATCTTTGTCTCAGTTGCATTTGTATTCGGTCGTAATACAAATGCGGGTATGTTTATACTGTTACGGGGTTTTTCTGAAATTCGTTTCGGGATCGCTTTTGGTAGTTACCAGTTTCCAGTTTTCTATCGGCCATATTAAACATTCGGTTTAATGCGAATTTATCTTTTCTTCGTGAGGGTGAGTCATGAGGTGAGTCATGAATGTGGAAGCTTCTAGAAGAGGTGACTAGGTTAGTGACTCATTATTGCATTAATGGTTTTTGATGATGTGTTTATATGACTCATGGTTTTGCATTAACTCCTTTTTGTATTTGCTTAGGATATTATTGCTTATGGTCACTCTCTTCCTCCTATACTCACCCCCTTTCCTCTTCTTAAGTGGTCGGCCCCTCTTGCAAAAGGAGATGGTTGTTAATTTGGGAAAAGATTATAGTTTTGGATTCATGGAAATTAGATAACTAGATTTCTCATTTCATTCTATCCAAAAAGGCAACTTCATTAAGCGTTCATCCATGGCTTTGGATGTAACGAGACAAAGTGTTCTACTCATTCTTTACATCATTCTTGGTCATCTCTTTTGGCAAACTTGATGACCGAGTTGCCTCAGGTCAGAGGCGGGAGCCCGTTTAAAGATCCGTTGACGTGGTGCCACTTGGACGAGGAGACCGGAGATCGATCGAGATCGGAGCAGCCGCGACAAAGCGTGGGATTATGGTTAAAGACCGAAGGACTCGGATCATTTGGTATAACATTTCTACCCACTTTGTAGTTTGTTAGTTTAGCAATAATGGCAGATCCGGGTTATAGTATACGATAGCGCCAGTTAAAAAGTTTTGTTCCGCATTTGGCGTCTGAAAGACGGCCGGGGCGCTACCGTAGACTTACTGTGGTATCCGAGCCTGGCCATTATGCTTTATTAACTTGTACTAACGCATTTAAAACAACGATCAAACAAAATTTCGCGAAACTACAATTTTCTGTTCAAAGTTTCTGTCGATTTTTAATCAAGTCTAAAAATTATTTTGCATATCACAGAAAATTGAGCAGGCTTTTATAAGAAAACTGGTGAAATTTGGTGGCCCAACTCCGCAGTACCGCCGCTGATCCGCGGCCTAAACAAGGGTTTGGCCGCCGATCCTACGCCGTTTTGTGAGATTGGTACTCCAATTTTCTACAATAAAATCTACACAGTAAATTGTGGTTTTTGGTATATTTCTTTTGGGCCCAGATTTTGTTACTGTACAGCAGATGTACGAGGGGCCAACTTCGGTAAGTTTTGTCGATCGAAATTTTAAACTTGTTAGTTCGCAGTTCTTACATTATATCTCCGACCGGGAATACCATTTGAGCGGTAAATTGCGTCTAATTGCTATAGTTCTTTTAGACGGATTTGCAAACGTGACATTCGCGTTGATGTTCTGTGTTGTGCTGTGATGTTGCGGATTTGTCGTGGTGGATAGCAGTGTGCAATGGTAGTGCAGTTTAGATTTATTTGTACATTTGATATTGCGGGGCGAGCGTCCAATATGTGAACTGCCGTCACTGCCTGTTTGTATAATATTCTTTTGGGGCCCGACCGGGCTGAGGTCGATGTACCCGTTGTACATATTTTTCATTTCTGTACTAGGTTTTACCCCACGACGGAGTGCACGGATAGCCGGCTTCTGGAGGGCAACGTGTCCGCATCTCATGGCTTTGAGAGGCAGAGGGGCCTCACTCTAGAATTGGCAGACTATTCGCCGCACTCGTAGGGGGTACAGGATGACCCAAGGAGGGGTGCCCAAATTACCGGATTCCGTGAAGTGCAGGGTGGTCCATTCACTTTACTGTAGGGGGCTGCCTCGCATCAGGTTTTGGCGGGTAACTTGCCGCACCCGTAGGGGTCTAGGTTTCATTGCACAGGCTATCCACACGACCAGGGGAACGTCGGGTTTCAGCAGCGGCTCTGTGAAACCCGGGGATCCCAGATTATCTGTATTGTTCTATGATGCTTATTACTTTTCTGTAATGTTGCATATTATCACGCCTGGAGCGATTATTGTATATTGGTATATATACTATTAGATGTTGTATATGTTTTACACCCGCGCTAGTCTAGTCCCCGCTCTGTCGTTAGTTAAGTAACCTAACGGGTGATGACGGGACCCAGTGACGAATGCGGATGGCATATACGTACATTTTATTTTCTTTCTTTTCTGGTGTGATTAATTGATGGGACTGCGTTGATTCTGATCAATGCAAAGGAAAAAAATCCTGTTTGGTAGTTGTTGGAACAGTTTTAAAAAGTGTTATTACAAAGACGTTTCCTTTTGTTTTGCATAGCGGTGTTCGGTTGGAATATCCTGCACCTCATTCGACGAGGCAAGGGCCGATATCCCTTCACCGGGAGTGACCCCTTGGGCATAAGTTTTCGTCAGGGTAATAACTTCACTATAGTCGATTACAAGTTGCTTTGCATCACGGCATTCAGTTGGAATATCCTGCACCTCATTCCATGAGGAATGAGCCGAGATCCCTTCACCGGGAGTGACCTCTTTAGCAAAGGTTTTCGCCACTATATTTTTTATAAAAATCTATCAGGTTCCTTCAGCAATATCAAGTTCATTATGTTAAAGGTTTTTCGCCAAAAACCAGTCGTAACCCTCCGTCATTTCTTTTGGGTATTCAGTAGTATTCAAGCTATGCATTTTGGCCAAAGTCAAGGCATAGTGTTTGGTAGCTGCTGGGTAGTCATTTGTTGCATAGATAGATGAGTTGGTTTGGGACAGTCGTTCTGCCGATTGGCTAAAGTCAGGGGCATGTGCGGGTGAGTTCAAATTGACAAGATAATGACGGGAAGAACTTAGCATGTGACTTATGGCATTTTGGCTAAATTCAAGGTCATAAGAGCATAGGGCAAAAATCGATATCGGGTGTTTCTAAAGAAACTGTAACTTGCCAAGTATGCACATACCTTCTGGAGTGTGATAACGTGAGTGGATTCCGTCACGTTATCATGCGATGAGAGTTGGATCCCGATTCCTACTGATGAGTTGGTTTACTCTTCGGGTGATCCCGATTGATTCTTCTTTCAGGTTTGGAGGAGAATTTGACAGTACAGTGGGAGGTTTCCTGATTAGATAAAGTGATAACCATTCTGATCTAGATTAGAGTGAACACAGTGTGTTTCTTTTCTCTCTCTCTTTGGCAGCGACCATTGAATGACCCTAGACTATGACTTAGTGACCAAGTTTATCGAATCTTCTTAAAATACTGGTTTCTGGATTGTCCGAGTTGCATAAGTCATTGCCACTCCTTCTTTTACCCTTTGCATTTCTCAGAACATCCCGTATTACTACGGACATCCACTTCCGTTGGATAGATCCATCGTATGGTTATATACGAACTCGGAGCGACTTCTTCGAGGATGGATCCATGTTCAGGAGAAATAGAATTGGTTTATTCAGTTGTCTTTTATTATCACCTTCTCTCAGGTTGCGAGGGCTCCTTGTTTTAGGAGAGTACACCTATTACGCTTATTGGATAGTCTTCTTCCAAACCATAGGCAGGTGCCGAAAGGTAGGGAATGAAGAAAACCAATTAGCCTAAGTAGGGTGTACAGAAGATAATAACTAAAGAAAAAATAAAGGGATAAGAAAGTGGGCAAAGTAAATTGCGACTGTTATCATTCACAACCAAACCGCCTACTTAATCGCCACTCCTATTTCACCTTTGCCTTTTTCCGCAGTTCGGGAGAAATAGAATAAGGTATTGTTCAGTTGTCTTTTATCATCACCTTCTCTCAAGTTACGAGTACTCCTTGGTTTAGGAGGTTACACCTATTATGCTTACTGGATAGTCTTCTTCCAAGCCATAGGCTGGTGCCGAACAGTAGGGAAGGAAGAAAACCATTTAGCCTAACGATGGTGTACAGAAGGTAAAGAATAAAGGCAAATAAAAGGATTTGGAGAGATGGCAAATGAAATATACGGTTATAGTCATGAATTGCATTATGGAAGAGGCATTGCTAGGAATACCAGGATACCCCTAAGAAGCATTTTCATGTTTCAGTTTCACTGTGCATTGTTAAAGGAAAACTGATTTCCCGATTAGATACTTACTCCAGGGTATGTATTTACCAGGTATGATTCTCATATCTGTATGGTTTTACAGATGATGAGTGGGACTAAGTTATTAGGAATGAGGTGATCATCTTCATTATATCGGAATTCGTGGTAATTCGTGATATTTGAGGAAATCGCCTGGGTACAGTTTTCAACCTACGACGCACAGGTTTGGAGTTATTCAACTCAGCGGACTTATACAGAGTATTGTATGTTGTCCAGTGTCCATCAGGACAAAGGGGATGGTCCTCGTACTATGTTCTGGTTAATTGTGACTTCTCTAGTTTTTAGACAAGTGTTTCGTAGAAATACAAGGTCTAAGTTTTGAGAAGTTGCGGGTGTAGGAATAAAGTAGAGAACCAGATGTTGCAAGTATCAGGATTCTTCAAAGATATCGAAGATGTGATACTTGGGATTGGTATTCAGATGATAGTAATGGTTTTGAGAAACTTTTTTCTCTTTCAGGTTACTCATAATTGGATGGATTCCTAAGTTGAGTAATGCTGATTTGCCTCTCTCCATTAAGTTGGTATGCACTGGAGACAGCTGCATGATTAGAATTTGGTCCTAATTAAATAAGTGCCAAAGTTTCTATATTGAATATAGAATGGTTCATATCTTAAAGATGTTAAGGTACGGTGAGCTGTCCAGCTTATGCTTAAAACCAGACTCTGGATAACTCAAGGCACGTTTCTGTAATGGCAGTTTGTGGGTTGACCCTGGCTACGACGAGGGTTGATTTTCTACTATATGGAAGATCAATAGTGATATTGTTCTTCACTTTCCACGGTTTTAGTAAAATGGATTTTTTCAGAAAACAGTAGTGGGAGTATGGTAGAACTGGAAGTGATTCCAGAACGGCAAAAGATTACCGAAAATTTAATAGGACCTAAAGATTCAATCGGGTTTGACATTCCAATAGCCACTCAGCAGATATGGTGGGTAACCTCAAACACCCGAGAGGTACTCCGGTAGCCTCAAGGGCGGTGACAGGGAGGTTCTTGTTTACCCAGACTTGACACTACTGTTGTTCCAGACTATGAGACCCGGCAGGAGGATAAGTATAGCGTCATTCTAAACTGGCTTTAGAAGTGCACGTATATATTATTCTGCCAGAGAGTTATTGTGGTCAGTGGGAGCAGCGGAAGTATAGTGGGCAAGTAGCTTATGTCTATTTATAGACTTGAGCAAATATAGCGAAGATAGATCATCTAATTTTGATGTGACAGTCATGGCTTTGACTTCATCAGAATAGGGGATGGATCTGTTAAGGAGGTAGTATGGTGTGATGTCCTGATATTTGGATGACATACACAGAGTAGGAAATAAAATTCTTATACTTCAATCGGTTATATTGTGGTCGTCACACAGTTGTTTCTCCACAAAGGATATGGATATAATATCTGACATTCTGGTTACTAGATCTATGGTTTTAGATCTAGATTTGGGTAGTTTCCCAATGCGGGTACTTTGACAGTATTCTAAAGGTATTTAGAATGGATGACTCCTGGCATGGTGGTGTACCTGTAGATGATGGAGTCACTCTCTCTAAAAGTGTCTTACAGACTAAAGGGGAGAGGGATGTGCATGATTGGTAGATCACTTGCTTAGGCAATTGAGTCAATCATGAGATGTCAAGTACAACACCAGATGTTGTTTTTGTACTAGATGCGATAAGTTTATATTAATCCAATCCTGAAGAAACATAAGGAAGCAGTTTTAGAACATAAGTGCATGTTCTACGGACTTGATGACAGCAGCCTCCTTCGGGAGACGGTTATCATTCCAGGCATCAAAGGTGACATGGATGACAGAGTGATTGTCAGAGTTATAGTTTTCCCTCTGATGAGGGACAGTATTATAGACAGGTAGTCCAAGAGGATACTGTGGGAGGCTTGGTGCTGGATGCTGATTAGGTTCAGTTATCGATACAGTCTAAGAAGTTTGGATTTAGAGTTCATTTATGAACTAGGTCCCATCAGATATCCAGACATATTCTAAGACAGGTATTACTCGATTCGGGAGATGTCTTCCTCCGCGAACTTGAGATTAAGAGAGACATAGAAAGAAACATCAGGGCGGATCCACTCACTGGGGCTATTTCTCGGACACTATAGTTTTACAAACGGGCTTTGTGAAACTGATTAGTAGAGGAGTTGGATGTTCGGAATCACAAGGGATGTGAGTATGCGACATCGCAATAATTAGCCATAAGTGAAAGTAGGAGATTGTTGGATATAGTGCCCTCAAAGTCAATTATTGGATCGCAGGCACGTGATTGCAATGATTGAGGAGGACCTATACCGGTAGGACAGTCTTACTCGAGATGATAGTATGCTATCTGGTTTATCTTTATCAGTTGTGTACAGGTTCAGGTGACTGATCACTGTTACACGTTGATAGAGCCCTTAGGATCTTGCTTGACTACCAACAGTATGATGGCGATCATATACGTGAGAGTTGGGTGGTCTATAAGCATATCCTTAATTGTGGTCCCTAGTCGTGGGAGTTTCGAGACAGGGCATCGATTCTCCGGAGTAGACTAGTGTATACAGTCGAGACCCCGACGAGGGGGGTCGCCGGTCACACAAGCCACTGGTGTCAGTTGGATCACCTAAGATGTATACAGGTGCTCATTGGGTTATGAGTACACCAGACAGGACTCGCCGGGAACCTGCTAGTTTGTATTATACCTATCGTCAGATAGCAGTTCCCTGGTGACATGTGTACAGGTTAGTTCATCGACCTGAGGTCGTCATTTGTCTCGTGTGAGTTCCCACTGTGCTTTGATTTCTACCCTACCACGGCTCAAAGGAGTCGTGCAAACAGGTATTTTTTGGGTACAGTCCCGAGCCACAAGGAGGCAAGTGAGCGGATCGGCAGGGGATTCGTCTCTCCCGGTGTTGGGGGTGAGATCATGTTGTGTCTAGGAGAGCCATTACACAAAGCCCTCGGCCAAGGCAGGAGATTTACTGGTAGGTACACCAATAGTATCTCAGGGTGTTTTTGGGCTACACTCCGACACGACTTATACCGCTATTGGGGGTCTGACGTTACCAGCCCCCTAGGCCGATATGCGATACTCATAGACGAACGGACCGGACTGTATATACATTGTCACTGTTAGGCTAAGTAGGGTTCCAGGATGAGTTCGCTCATCGGCTTCCCTTGAGGTCAGTACATTAACAACAGTTACGCACAGCTAGTGCCGCTGACGGTTCGTAGTTAAACCTACTGCCTGGGTACTGAGGAGTCGTTAGAGTCCCCCACAGATAGTTTCCCAAGTTCGGGCGAAACGTTGTAGAGGCCGTATGGTTTTATGGCAGGGTTCGGAAAATACACGTGCGTTTACGCACGTGTCATATTTCGGGCAGATAATACTGGTAGGCTTTGGTTTAAGCCGGATCCATGTATTATACCGTGTAGATATAATATCATTGTCTCAGTTGCATTTGTATTCGGTCGTAATACAAATGCGGGTATATTATACTGTTACGGGGTTATCCTGAAATTCGTTTCGGGATCGCTTTTGGAAGTTGCCAGTTTCCAGTTTTCTATTGGCCGTATTAAACATTCGGTTTAATGCGGATTTATCTTTTCTTCATGAGGGTGAGTCATGAGTGTGGAAGCTTCTAGAAGAGGTGACTAGGTTAGTGACTCATTATTGCATTAATGGTTTTTGATGATGTGTTTAAATGACTCATGATTTTGCATTAACTCCTTTTTGTATTTGCTTTGGATATTATTGCTTATGGTCACTCTCTTCCTCCTACACTCACCCCCCTTCCTCTTCATAAGTGGCCGGCCCCTCTTGCAAAAGGAGATTGTTGTTAATTTTGGAAAAGATTATATTTTTGGATTCATGGAAATTAGATAACAAGATTTCTCATTTCATTCTATCCAAAAAGGAAACTTTATTGACCGTTCATCCATGGCTTTGGATGTAACGAGACAAAGTGTTCTACTCATTCTCTACATCATTTTTGGTCATCTCTTTTGGCAAACTTGATGACCGAGTTGCCTCGGGTCAGAGGCGGGAGCCCGTTTAAAGATCCGTTGACGTGGTGCCACCTGGACGAGGAGACCGGAGATCGATCGAGATCGGAGCAGCCGTAACAAAGCGTGGGATGATGGTTAAAGACCGAAGGACTTGGATCGTTCGGTATAACATTTCTACCCACTTTGTAGTTTGTTAGTTTAGCAATAATGGCAGATCCAGGTTATAGTATACGATAGCGCTAGTTAAAAAGTTTTGTTCCGCATTTGTTGTCTGAAAGACGGCCGGGGCGCTACCGTAGACTTACAAGAACAACAGTAGTGTCAAGTCTGGGAAAATAAGAACCTCCCTGTCACCGTCCTTGAGGCTACCGGAGTACCTCTCGGGTGCCTGAGTTTACCCACCATATCTGCGGAGTGGCTAATGGAATGTCGAACCTGATTGAATCTTTAGGTCCTATTAAACTTTCAGTAATCATTTGCGGTTCTGGAATCACTTCCAGTTCTACCATACTCCCACTACTGTTTTCTGAAAAAATCCATTTTAGTAAAACTTGGGCTAGTCAAGAACAATATCACTATTGATCTTCCAGATGGTAGAAAGTCAACCCTCGTCATAGCCCGGGTCAACCCACAAACAGCCATTACAGAAACGTGCCTTGAGTAATTCAGAGTCTGGTTTTAAGCATAAGCCGTTCAACTCCACGTATCTTAACATTGTTAAGATATGAACTATTCTATATCCAATATAGAAACAGATGCACTGATTTAATTGGAACCAGATTCAAATCATCCAGCTGTCTCCTGTGCATGTCAACTAAATGGAGAGAGGCCGATCAGCATTACTCAACTTAGGAATACATCTAGATATGAGTAATCTGAAAGAGAAGCAAGTTCTCATAATCGCTACTATCAACTGATTACCATACACAAGTATCTACATCTTTGATCACCTTGAAGAATCCTGATACTTGCAATACCTGGTTCTCAACTTTATTCATATACCTATAACTTCTCAAAACTTGGATATTGTATTTCTATGAAACACGTGTCTAAGGACTAGAGAAGTCATAAGTAAACAGAATATAGTACGAGTACCAACCCCTCTTTCCTAATGGACACTGGAAAACATACAATACTCTGTATAAGTCCCCAGAGTCTAATAACTCATTCCCTGTGTGTCGTAGGTTGAAAACTGTACTTATGGTTAAGAAGAATTACACCGCTGTTTAATACTCCTTACCTAACCATCTACTGATATATGTAAATGTCATGGACATAATTTCAAAAAGTTATATTTCACTTTATAAAAATAAATGTACCGATATATTAATTTGAAATTGGTGCATAACAATGGATATTCAAAACCAAATATTTGCCGTCCGGCAAATAACCCTGGTGATTTCCTCAAATATCACCAATTACAACGAATCTCGATATAACGAAGATGATCACCCAATTCCAAATAACTTACTCCCACTCATCATCTGTTAAACTATACAGATGTGAGAATCATACCTGGTAAATACATACCCTGGAGTAAGTACCTAATTGGGAAATCTGTTTTCTACTAACAATGCACAGTGAAACTGAAACATGTAAATGTTTCGAAGGGATATCCGGGTATTCCTAGTAATGCCTCTTCCATTATCCAGATTCATTATTGTAACCGTACATTTCTTTTCCATCTCTCCAAATCCCTTTATTTGTCTTTACTCATTACCTTCTGTACACCCTCTTAGGCTAAATGGTTTTCTTCCTTCGCTACCGTTCAGCACCAGCCTATGGTTTGGAAGAAGACTATACAATAAGCGTAATACGTGTACTGTCCTAATCCTAGGAGCACTCGCAACCCGAGAGAAGGTAAAGATAAAAGACAACTAAATAAACCTCATTCTTATTTCTCCTGAACTAGAATCCATCCGCGAACTCGAACAAGTCCCTTCGAGTTCGTATATAACCATACGATGGAGTATCCAATAAACTGTGGATCTTCGTAGTGATACGGGGTGTTCCGGAGAAATACAAAGGTGAAGTAGGAGTGGCAATGAAATACTTGGTTTGGTCGTGAATGATAGCAGTCGCAATTTACTTTGCCCTCTTTCTAATCCCTTCATTTGTCTTAACTTATTACCTTCTGTATACCATCGTTAGGCTAATTGATTTTCTTCATTCCCCACCGTTCGGCACCTGCCTATGGTTTGGAAGAAGACTATCCAATTAGCGTAATAGGTGTACCGTCCTAATCCAAGGAGCACTCACAACCTGAGAGAAGGTAAAATGAAAAGACAACTGAATAGTCATATTCAATCTCTCCAGAACCAGAATCCATCCTCGAATCTGGAACAAGTTCCTTCGAGTTCGTATATAACCATACGATGGATTTATCCGATGGAAGTGGACGTTCGTAATAATACGGTGTGTTCTGGAGAAATGCAAAGGGTAAAAGAAGGAGTGACAAGGATGTATGCAACTCAGACAATCCAAAAGCCAGTCTTTTTAACAAGGTTCGGTCAACTTGGTCACTGAGTTATAGTGCAGGGTCGGGCCATGATCGCTGCCAAAGAGAGAGATAAAAGAAACACTCAACGTGCACTCTAACCTAGATAAGAATGGTCACCAATTTATCTAATCAGGAAATCTCCGACTGTAACCTCAAATTCTCCTCCAAACCTGAAAGAAGAATTAGTCGGGATCACCCGAGGAGTAAACCAACTCATCAGTGGGAATCGGGATCCAACTCTCATTGCATGATAATGTGATGGAATCCACTCACGTTATCACACTCCAGAAGGTATGCGGATGCCTGGCAAGTTTCAGTTTCTTTAGAAACTCCCGATGTGATTTTTACCCCATGCTCTTATGACCATGACTTTGGCCAACAAATCATGAGTCACATGTCAAATTCTACCCGTCATTATCCAGGTTAATTTGAACCAACCCGTACCTACCCTTGACATTGGCCAACAAAGCAGTACGACTGTCCCAAACCAAGGCATCTATCTATGCAACAAAAAAGTAACAAATAGCTATCATACACTATGCCTTGTCTTTGGCCAACAAACATAGCATGAATACTAAGTGCTACCCGTCTGTAATGACGGAGGGCTGCGAATGGTTTTTGGCGAAAAACCTTTAACGTAATGAACTTTATATCGTTGAAGGAACCGAATAGCTTTTTTTTAAAATATAGTGGCGAAAACCTTTGCTAAAGAGGTCACTCTCGGTGAAGGGATCTCGGCTCTTTCCCCGTAGAATGAGGTGCAGGATATTCCAACTGAATACCACGATGCAAAGCAAAAAGGCAATCGGCTATAGTGAAGTTATTACCCTGACGCAAACTTCTGCCCAAGGGGTCACTCCCGGTGAAGGGATCTCGGCCCTTGCCTCGTCGACTGAGGTGCAGGATATTCATAACCGAATACCACTGTGCAAAACAAAAGAAAACGTCTTTGCAATAACAGCATTTTGAAAAATGTTCCAACAACATCAGAATAGGTTTGTTTAGCTTGCATTGATCCGAATCAATGCAGTCCCATCAATTAATCACACCACAAAAGAACGAAATATGATGTACGTATATGCCATCCGCATTCGCCACTGGGTCCCGTCATCACCCGATAGGTTACTTAACGACAGAGCGTGGTCTGGACTAGCGCTGGTGTAAAACATATATAACATCTACTAGTATATATATAGCAATATATATCATTGCTCCAGGCGTGATAAATGCAACATCACAGAGAGTAATAAGCATCACAGAACAATACAGATAATCTGGGAGCCCCGGGTTTCGTAGAGCCGCAACTGAAACCCGACGTTCCCCTGGTCGTATGGATAGCCTGTGCAATGAAATCCTAGACCCCTACGGGTGTGGCAAGTTACCCGCCAAAACCTTATGCGAGGCAACCCCTTCAACAAAGTGAATAAAACACCCAGCACTTCACGGAATCCGGTAACTTGAGCACCCCTCATTGGGTCAACCTATACCACCTACGAGTGCGGCGAATAGCCCGCCAATTCTAGAGTAAAGCCCCCTCCATCTCAAAGTCCTGAGATGCGGGCTTGTTGCTCTCTAGAACCCGGCTATCCGTGCACCCCACCGCGGGGTAATCCTAGTATAGAAAGTAAAATATATACAATGGGTATATCGACCTCAGCCCGGTCGTGCCCCAAAAGAATAATATACAAACAGGCAGTGACGGCAGTGCACATGTCGGACGCTCACCCCGCAATATCAAATGTACAAATAATACCAAAAATGTACTAACATTGCACCAAGATATCCACTACGACAATCTGCAACATCACAGCACAACACAGAACATTAACGTGAATGCCACGTTCGCAAATCCGTCTAAAAGAGCTATAGCAATTAGACAAGATTTACCGATCAAATGACATTCACGGTCACAGATGGTAATGTAAGTACTGCGAACTAACTTATTTAAAATTTTCGTTCAACAGAATTTTCCGAAGTGGGCCCCAAGCACAAATCCAGTACTGTAACAAATCTGGGCCCAAACAAAATATTCCAGAAACCACAATTCCAAGAGAAAGACCACAAGAAGAAAAATGAAGCTCTGAGTACACATTCTCGCCGCGAATCCGCGGCAAACATGCCAGTTATGCCGCGGTTCCACGGCGTAATGATTGGATGGTGCATTCAAATTTCTACAAGGGTCTTATAAAAGCCTGCATGATTTTCTGACATATTCAAAATAATTTTTTGACGACAAAAAAATTTCGATAGAAACTGCATAAATTGGAATCGCGGTTTTGAAACTTTCGTTCGATCGATATTTTAAACACGTTAGAACAAGCTAGTAAAGGTTAATGGCGTGGCTCTGATACCATGTAAGTCTACGGTAGCGCCCCGACCGTCAATCCGAGGCCAAAATGCGGAAACGAAAACTTTTTCTTAAACTTGAAACTGGCGCATTCGTAAACTTTCACCCCGGATCGAACCATTAACCTATAACTAGCTATCTACAAGAAGTGAGAGTGGCTATACCGATCGATCCGTGTCCATCGGTCTTTGGCCACCTTCCCAAACTCCTCGCGGCATCTCCGATCTCTGGTCTCCTCGTCGGAAAGGGCACCACATCAATGAGTCTTTTTACGGGCTCCCGCTTCGTCCGAAGCAACTCGGACATGAAGTTTGCTAGCCGACGTGTCCAAGGTGATGTAGAGAATGTGTGTGATCACTTTGTCTCAATCATCCATTGATTCTCAACGCATGAGAGTGTATGGATGGAGGTTGAAGATGAAGCCATGGTGGATGTTGTGAGCTAGATAAAGAAGAAGAAGAGGATTTTCTTTTCTTATGTTGAGATGAAGAAAAAATGAGAGCTAGCATAATAATACAAGAGCTAACCCCTCTCATATGGCTGCCTTCTCTCTCTACCTCTCATTTCAACACTCAAATCACTCAATTAACATGACATGTTCACAAGAAAAGAGACCATGAGGCACCAAATTGAACATGCCACATTAATGGCACCTCTTGATGAAATCCCCTAACAATTTCCACCATTTATAAACATTAATCCAAATGTTTACAACAATAAAAAGATATGGCAACATCTAAAGTAAACTCATGTTGGATCACAAGGATACCCCTCACCTGTATATACATACCTGCATCCGCATTCCGGCTGAATGCGAATGCGTTGAGACTAAAGTAATCCAACAAATCTAATACTAGGATCCGGCTTAAACCAAAGCCCACTAGTATGATCCGTCCGATCATGATACGTGCACTACTGCACGTATATGATCGAACCTGGCCATAACACCATACGGCTTCTACAACGTTTCGCCCGAAACTTGAGAAACTGTCTGTGGGGGACTCTAAAGACTCGTCAATATTTTGGCTGTCGATTTAACCACTAGCACGTCAGTGGTCCTAGCCGTACTTAACGGGCTACTAGGTATTGACCAAAAGGGAGGTCGATGAGCGAACTCATCCTGACACCCTACTGAGCCTGTCAGTAACAATATTCGTACAGTCCGGTCCGTTCGTCTATGAGCATCGCATGTTGAGCCTCGAGGGTTGGTAAAATTCAGACCCCCAAAAGTGGTACAAGTTGTGTCAGAGTGCAGCCTAGAACACCCTGAGATACTACTGGAATACCTACCAGTAAATCTCCTGCCTTGGCCAAGGACTTCGTGTAATGGCTCTCCTAGACACAGCGCGATCTCACTCCCAATACCGGGAGAGACGAAACCCCTGCCTATCCGCTCACTGCCTCCATGTGGTTCGGGACTGTACCCAACTAAAACCTGTTTGCATGACTCCTTTGAGCCGTGGTAGTATAGTAATCAAAGCACAGAGGGAACTCAAACGAGACAAATGACGATCTCAGGTCGATGAACTAACCTGTACACATGTCACCAGGGAACTGCTATCTGACACTAGGTATAAAACCAACTAGCATGTTCCCGGCGAGTCCGGTCCGGTGTACTCATTGTTAGTTGTATGTATGCCCTAGAGGCCAGTATTGTACAGATGATGTATATTATATTGGATGCTTGGACATATATAGAGATGACTTTCTTGCTCGATATGATAGTATGCTATCTGGTTACTCTTTATCTTAACATGTACACTTGTCTCTTTAAACTGTCTTATAGTTACATGTTGGTAAAGCCCTTAGGATGTTTACTTGACAACCTGGACTATGATGCAGATCATACTAGTGGGGACATGGTAGTCCATGAGTACATCCTTCAAGGTCCCTAGTCATGGGTGTATCGAGACAGGGCATCGATATACCAGTGTAGACTAGCGTATACGCTTCTCGACCAATGAGATGGGCGATGGATGATCCCATATCCGTTGGTGTTTGACATCAGAGATGGTGTACGGGTGCTCAGTGGAGACTGGGTACACTGGACGGACTCGCCGAGAACTCCCAGATGGTATTATACCTCACGTCAGATGGCAGTTCTCAGGTGACACTTGTGCAGGTTAGTCTGTAGACCCGAGATCGTCATAGAGTCTTGTGTGATTCCCACTGTGCTTTGATCTCCACCTTACCACGTCCATGAGGGCATGCAAAACGGTGGTCTTTGGGCACAGTCCCGAGTCACATGGAGGCAATGAGCGATAGGAGGGGTTTCGTCTCTCCCGGTATTGGGGGTTGATGTTGCGCTGTGCTTGATTGGCCGTAACAGGGAAGTCCCTGGCCAGGGCTGATCAGAGATTTGCTGGTAAGTGTTACCAGTAGTTTCTCGACCCGTTATGAGCCTCACATCGGCACGACTTATCGGTTATTGGGGTCTGACGTTTACCACCCCTAGACTTGATATGCGACCTATCAGACGAACAGACCGGACTGTACGGTAAGTGTTACAGGTTGGATTCACAGGAGTGTGAGCGGGCTAGCTCGTCGATCTTCTGATCTCTCAATACCCAGATGGCCGTTACGTTTAGCAGACCGCTTGCGGCTTGTAGGTGCTTGATATGATCATCATCTGCTACCGGCGTATTGACGAGTCTTTAGAGTCCTACACAGAGGTTTCCTGGCTCAAGCGAAACGAAATAGGAGCGCATATGAGATATGTGCAGGACCGAGAATAATGCGTGTATGTGATACCGTATTCCATTCTCGCGATGAATGTATCGAATGGTCATATTCGATATAACCTAGATATCGAATCAACGATTGATTCGATAAGCCGATACAAAGGATACTAGTCGGTTATATGCGATATGACCGGATCGTTAAGTCAAGTGTTGATTTAATGATTTAATGTATAATTATATATTTGATATATTACTTTGCATTAGCTAGTATTAGTTCACTTTATATGGATTTTCTCACTTGATGTGCAAGAAGTATATGTGATATACTTTTGTGCACATATTTGTATCATGTTTGATGATACTTGATCATTTAGTTAAGTGTATAGAATTAAACCATGATTAATTTGATGATTAGGGTTTTGCATATTCATTTATTTATTTATTTGTTCATTTATTTATTTGGAAAAGATAAAGATGAGAAAGGTGGCTTTCTTTGTTTCTTATTGAAGCTTCATGAAGCTTTGACTTAGTCACCATTCTTGTCTCATGCTTAACCCTAACCATTTGAAGTAACCCTAGTTCATTCTCTACACTTAACTATGGTTAAGATTATGATAAGTATTCATTTTCTTTTTCATTTTAAAAAGACTTATCATATTCTTTCTTCTTCTTGATCTTCTTCTTCAAGATAGAAAGCTTGATGCCATCAATGGCAACTTGAGATCTAAAGTGAGAAATCCAATTCTAAAGTGAACCCACCTCCTATTTCTTCACCCTCTACCTCTTGCCAAGTTGTTTTGGGTGTTTTCTTCACAAGTTTCACAAATTTGTGAAGTCGGAGCTTGAACTTGTGATGCCTCGACGTAGATCATCTTCGGCACGAAGCCGACGACCTAGTCCGCCCATTTTTCCGATCAAGCCGACGATTGAGTCCGGGATTTGAGATGGACAGCGAGAGGATGCCTATGTGGAGCCAAGGAAGTGGATATCCCGATCTACAAAGGTTGTAGCTTCTTATCTTTAGTTAAGTTGTTAACTAGTTTCGTTTATCGCTTAAATTTCTGGTCAACGATCTAGTCTAGGGTTTCTCGGCACCGTAAAATTTGAAATTGGAATGGTTGATGCCTTGTGAGACCTCTTGAGAGTGCCTAGGAACCCTACAGTGGTATCAAAGCCTAGCTAGAGCCTTAGGCGAAGTCTAGACGACGTTTGAAGTCCGATCGAACCAAAACCCTAACCCGAAAACGGCTCTCTGTACATTTTTTAAAAAATGGGTTTTTTCCAAATTAAAAATATGCAGAAAACTCAGCAGGGAATTCTATGAATTACGGCGCAAAATTTATTTCATGATCCCTCACATGCGCGGCGGAACCGCGGCATAAGCCTAGCTTATGCAGCGGTTCCGCGGCTAAAGTATGACGTCAGCCCTACCAATTTGCAAAGTAATTCCTATTTAACAGTGCTGAGTTCTCTGGGTATTTTTAAATTTTATTCAAGAGTTGAATTTTCTGGGGTTGTTTTGGGGATTCGGTGTTTCGATCGGAGTATCAGATTTTGTCTTTGTGGCTTTCCGGATAATTTTTAGAATATGTTAAAAAGTTCGACCGGATATAAATACCCAATTTTTCCCCTGCCGGGAAATTTCCAAGAGTTGGATTTTTCCATGGTTTAACGACGTTCTAAGTAGTGCAAGTAGCGCAATGGACCCTCTAGAAGACAACAAACCTTAACTCGATTATGTGACCGTCTTGAACTGTCCTTTGAACCTTCGGGTTTGGCGCAGTGCGGCGTGCCACATGTGAGGCGTTAGCTTGACCCTTCTACGGCTGGACCGTTGGTACTGAGGCACGAACTGAATGTTGTTAGACTTATTTCATGTGTTGAGCTGTATCGGGAAAACTTGGGTGTTTGACTGTTCGATCGGAAAGTTTAACATTTTCAGTTTATCTAGAATGTGATACAATAATTGGAATTCACAAACAGTTATGAGATAACTGAATGAATGTTATAAATCTAGCGGTTTAGTTTCACTTGATATTGAAAAGAGTTTTCGATAATGAGACTAAAATGCGGGGTTTATAACTGTTAGGCATGTGATGTCTAAGTATTTCATTTGATTAGGCATGCGATGTCTAAAGAGGTTGCGGATTCCAACTGTTGTAGTTTTACACTTTCTTTTCTGTGACCGTAAGTGTAATATGTGATATCCCCGGTTTCGTTGCTATATGTCAACGACAATTGGGATGGACATATTTACTTACGTTGATGACATGTGATGTTATGTGTTGCTGGATATGTTATATTGGATTGTCGTGTTTGAATAGCCGGGGGTTTTTATGTGAGATGAGTGTTTTTCATTTTCATTCATGTAAAAACTTGTATGTAATATTCTTTTATTGGGGCACTTGCAGGTTGCGGAAGCTGTCACCCTTTGTATATTATTTACTTTTCCGCATTAGGATAGACCCAAGGAGGGGAGCACAAGTAACCGGGTTCTAGGGTCCAGTGGAAGACCATCTCGAGGAGTCGAGTCCGGGTCTCCTAACCCAAGAATTGGCAGGGTTGCTTGCCGCTCTCGTAGGGGTCTAGGGGTGTGGGATTGGCTATTCATCACGACCGTGGAATCCGTGTTTTATACTGGCTCGTATTGAAAACACGGACGTCCTAGTATATCCAATATTTCATATGATATTTTCTGCTGCGATATCTGTGATGTGATCATGTGATGTTCTGTGATAGATACAGTATATAGTATATATGATATATTATATAGACGTTACTTATGTTTTGCATCCGCACCAGCCCTGCCCTGCTCTGTCGTTAGTTACCTAACCTAACGGTGCACGAGGGGACATCCAGGCGAATGCGGATGGCATAAGTGTACGTCGTATTTATCTGTGATGCTTAGGTGATTTAAATGATGGGACTTCATTATTGTGATTAATGAAATAAAAGAAACCTAAGATGTTGTAGAATCAAATTTTAAACAAAACAGGTAGCTACAGTTCTTGCTTTGCATAGTGGTATATGCGATATATCCTGCACCTTATTCGATGAGGAAAGGACCGAGATCCCTTCACCGGGAGTGACTCCTTTAGCAATGACTGGAAGATGCTACACACTCGGTTTGACTTTTGATTGCTTCTATAGTTTCTGCTTTGCATAGTGATATATATGATATATCCCGCACCTCATTCGACGAGGAAAGGGCCGACGATCCCTTCACCGGGAGTGACCCCTTTAGCAAAACTAGAAAAGCCTCAAAATCACTCCATTACAAAACTTCATTTGATTCTACAACGATATCAAGTTCATTACGCTCATGGTTTTTATGAAAAACCTGCGTAGCCCTCCGTCATTTCAGATAAGTACTAGTTAGTATTCGTGCTGCGGTAGTTTGGCCTCCGTCAAGGCGTAGTGTACGGTAGCTAACTAGTGCTTATCTGCTAGCATATGATGCGATTGGATTAGGGTATTCGTACGGCGTTGTTTGGCCTCCGTCAAGGGTCGTGCGGGTGGGTTTAATTCAATCAGGAAATGACGGGTTGAACTTGACTAGTGTAACATTTCCAAAATAATAAAATATTATTTTCGGGAATTTTTATAATTTAATATTATTTTAATGAATATTTTAATATTCGGGTATAATTAAATACAAATAAATGGGGGAAAATTTTGGAAAATTTTGGAAAATTCTAAAATAGGGTATTTTATGGGATTATACCAATTTAAAGTTTTTTAAGACTAGTTATATGCTAATTTAGTGTTAATCGCGATTAAGAATCGCTAATTGGATTCTTAGCATTTTTGTGCAAAAATGTGCACATATCATTTTCCACACTTGTTACACTTGTGTTACATTTTTGTAGCCATGGTTCATTTGGATTCACTATTGGAGTGAGAAGGAAAAGATAAAGGAAAAGAAAAGGAAGGGAAAAAGGTAGGTAATGAGTGAGAAAGAGACCAAGTCAACCCCCCCCCACTTTTTGAACCATCCCTCATCATTTTCCCCTTCTCATTCTCTCTCCTCTCTTCCTCTTGCTGCTGATCTCTCTCTTCTTCCTCTCTCCCTCTTCATAAAACCCTAGATCCACCATGAAATCCAACCCAAAACCCCATTCCCACTTCAAAAAACTTACTCCCAAGCTCACTAGCTACACATTGAACCTAGCAAGATTGGATTTGGAGAACTTTGAGCAACTCAAGAATTTTCTTGAGTTGCCAAAGGAGGTAATTTCTGCACCTATTAGAGTAGTATTTCATTTCCTTGTGCATCTATTCTAGTTTCATATCGATATTGTGTTGTTTGTGGACTTTAGAGAATTCAAGTTAGGGTTTAGGGTAAAACTGAAATCCAAGAAGGAATTGAGGATTGTGGTGACCTTAGAATCCCTTATGTGATGCTAATTTGGACCCGAACCTGAACTTGAAACCAGAATACGGAATTACGGAATCGATATCGGGGAAAACTGTAAATCTGGAAGTGTTTTGTGTAATCTGCTATCACCCCGAGACCCCAAAAATGAAACTGAGTTGGCAGTGAGATGTGCAGGCATTATAGAACCACCACACCAAACCCTAGCCCCCAACTCCAAACTGAGGCCGCCAATTAATTCCTTCTGGCCGCAAATTGCGTCCAGAGCAGGGTGGATCTGCTTCGTTTTGCGTGCATGCCCCTATTTCCTCTATTCTTGACCCTTGGTATATCTAGTTTTGACTGATTCCATCTAGGGTGAAATCTGGGATGATTTTCCTATGTTGGTGCATGATTTGAGACTTGTGTTAGCATGGATTTTGGTATTTGGTGTTTCGTTCCTGTCGGGTGGCGTTTGGACGTCAACGACAGGTGGATGTTGATCGTGTTTACATGCGAAGCGATAGGTTTTTACCTATGCGAGTAGCGTGTGCTGTTTTGGTTTCCGATGTGATTTTCATGTGCTTTAGCATTGTGATATACTTGTAGGTACCCCGCGTGATGTTGAGGCAAAGGAGATGAAGATGGCGACATCGGCTTTGGCACACGAGAAGCAAGGTGAGTAGATTATATCTACGGGGAGAAGTCGGGTGGATGGCGTATAGCACCCCCGCAGTCCGTGGTGATGTATACGAATACGTATACACACATATATTTATTATGTGTTGTTTAGGGTTATTGATGGTAATAATGGATTATTGGTGATAAGGATGTATTGGTTGAGTAGTGCGAAACCCTAGAATAGTGGTCGCACCCACACTCACACATACACGCATACTTGCATACATTCTTTCATATATATGTGCGCATATGGTGGTGTATATCTACACATGGGTATGGGACTATGTGTTTATATACGGGTTTTGAGGCCGTGAGATTTGGCGACATGACAGAGTTCGTATTGGAGATGTGATATGATGGTAGTGATGCCTGTCATGTGATGATATAGTATGATATCGACTCAGATTTAGGTGGTTTCCATACCCCTCTCTTTTGACTTGACTGTGTGTTCGTAGTTCGCATAGTAGGCGTTAGACTAGACCCGAGTCATACCTATTTCAAAACTAACGAATCGGGGATATTTTAAAGATAAGCAAAAAGGTTTATACGGATATTTAAAAAGGCGCATCTTTTTTTAAAACACCGTAGCCCTTATTTTACCAAATGCCCTGATTCGTCTTATTTCAAAAGGCAAGGTTGCATGATATATTTATTGAGGTAGGTTCTCTACTGTTGCGTTGATTATTCGATTCCGCATATTCCTGCTATTCGCATTGCTTGCATATGTTTATCGCTATATTATCATCATGCTGTTAGGACACCAGCACCATTATCGATGTTGCGTATGTTCCACGTACACTATTTGCCGGTTCACACACTTCATCATCGATAATTGCCATGCCACTACACTGTAGTACTATTGCATTCAGTATATGATCCTTGCATGACACGATGATATGCTTACATTTCCTTTACATGTCGCATACTTCATGCTCTTTGATTATACGCATTGAGATACGTTGTTCTATGATATTTCTGGATTTGGGAACAGAGGGTGTTTCAAAAAAGAATATGTCATTGCTTTAAAAACTCGGTTACCCTTGATATGATATTTCAGTGCCTCCACCATGTGTTTTCTCGGTGCTGAGAGCGACATGTGAAACCCGAATCGAGGAGTGGACGAGCCGATTGCGGGTACGTGGTGGACCCGGTATGGTTCCCCTCGGCAAGATGATCGATGAGCTTTGCCGATTGAGCCTGGAGGCGGGCGAGTACCTACCGGTGATTGGTTGGACCTGGCGGTTATCCGGAGGATACTGACCAGTGTCGATAGATGGATATGGGCATACTGCCGGGGCCGAGGGCCGATACCGCGGACAGAGCCCGCGGGCCGATCCGGACTGACGGAGCCCGATATATGAGGATTTACGTACCGATGCTGGGCACAGTTTTCATGATGTTTTCGAGTGTCGATGCTGGGCACTCCGGTTCCATGATTTTGACGTGTCGCGAGGGACACAGATGGTTTATATCCTCACATTTTTCCCATGCACATGATTTATGATATTTACATGCATGGTGGTTATTGTCAGTGGGTGACGAGTGGACGGGATCCACGTGTGTGCAGATTTGATTACTTTGATCATACCTCATATTCATGACATGCTATTATCTGAGGCCCTAGCATGAGCACTTGGCACTACACTCATGTTTAGAGATTACATTGCCAGTTTAGCATGCTTCAGCTTTATTCATATGAGGTTTATTTATATCTGATCGTATTGACCTAGGATGGGTCATGCATTCGATCTCTGCTTATAGATATTTTTCTATTCACGAGTTGGTAACTCACCCCCATTGTGCCACAGTCCTTGCAGGTTTTGCCGTACAGATTCCATAGCGGCATTTCTGGCACACTGCTTCCTTATGGGTGACTTGCGTTGGTAGGTGGGTTCTTTGTATCAGAACCGCCATTGCTCATGTATTATTTATTGTATCTAGAATTTCCATCAACCAAAACTTGTATATTGCTTCAGACTTAGAAAACAGTGTTGTATTATTTCGACCTTAGAGTCGCGCTTGTAGTATTACAGTTTTCTGGCTGTTTTGATTTTCTTTGTGGGTTTTGATCCTCGCCCTTTGGCGTTGTATATTATTATTACATGCGTGGTTGTGACCGTCGTTTGATGAAGAGCTAGCTCCCGCTTGGGGATGCCTTTTATCATCTCATATACATATTATTCTTGTTGTACCCTGTTCGGGGCCAGTTTTTACAAAGGAAACTCTGCCGAAATTTTCAGGAAAGGTTACACATTTTAAAAATACACATTCGGCTTAGTTATTTAAAAACTTTGATTTTCGAAACATGATTTCTTTACTTTTCAAAAACAGTTTTCCTTATTTACTCTTTAAATGGTTTTAGATTTCTGGGCTTTTGGCTTACTTGGATCAGATGGGGTCCTATAGACTTCATATGGTTCAAGGGCCAGTCACGTGCTCTTTCGGGTCGTGACATAGTTGGTATCAGAGCGCTAGGTTGACCTTGGTTCGAGTCTGCGTTTGACTATATGGAGCCTAGGGCGTTATTTATATACGGAACTTAGGCTTGACCTTACGGAACTTAGACTTAGTCGAGGGGGTATTAGACCCGAACTTTCGCCGTGTAGGATGACCCTTGGTTGATGGAATAGGTGACTAAAGTAGAGTGACGTACCGTGGGTATGTTCCGCGGCATACTTACGACACGCCACTTCGCTTAAGAAACCTTAGGTTGTACATTTCCTTGCACCGTATTATATTCCTTCCTATGATCTACCTTCATCGATACTGGTTGTGGTTTTGCTGTCGCGCTTGCACGGGCAGAGTGAGCTACGGCTCGAGTTGTGTCAGCATGAGCTCGTCGGGGACGAGGGCTGACCAGGGCGTGATTCCCGAGGATACGATTGCATATTGAGGCGTCGTCTTATTGTGTTTCCGAACTTTGGGCGTTTGACAGATCGCTGTTGCGAGATTTTTCGGATGTACCGGTTGGTACCAGAGGATTGAGCCACTGATAGAGGCCCGCCAGGTTATGATGACCGTTGATATTATCGCTTATCCAGGATGGTTGAGGCGCTGCTTAGCGTACCGACGAATGAGCCAGTTGTTGCTGCGAATGATGAGATATCGCCCAGATGATTTGAGCTACTGCAACATGAGCATATTCTTAGAGATATGATAGTGAGTCGCTAGTCACCGAGGATTAATGACTAGGACATGTGGTTCGTTCGCCTACCCCGATGCGAGGTCATCAGGAAGATTGATTCCAGCTAGAGGCGACTGCACGCAGGTTCGTTGAGAGTCGATTGAGACGATCGAATGTCAGGAACCCCTTTTCCAAGTTTAAAGTATACGAAAAGACATGCAGGTGACTCTATGGACCCTCTAGAAGAATGAAACCCTAACTCGACTTAATGACCGTGTGAAAGCCTTTGAACCTTAGGGTTTGCGGCGGTTCCGCGGCGCCATTAGTGAGGCTTGGGTTTGCCCTTCTACGGCTGGACCACCGACGCTGTGGTATGTACTCGATACTAGTAAACTGTACCCGAGGTGTTGAGCTCTTGGGGGATTGTGAGGTTCTGACGAGTCGATCGGATGAGTCGACATCATTCGGATATCATGTGATGGGACACTGCTTGGGAGACTCCAGATACGAGCATAGCCGTCGGAGCGCAGTCCGTGTAGCCACGATGAGATGAGTCCGGATCAGTCGATATTGGAGCAAGGTGGAGTAAAGAGTTTGCACGAGATTTCGACGAGATGACGTTTCACTCCGCTGACATCAGCGATGTGATATGCACGCTGAGGACGTGTTCGGCTAGATATCTCCTACTGAGTGATGAAGATACTGAGTTCGTGATTTCGAGTCCGTGTTAGAGACTTCGGAGGGACCGTAGCCGATGGCATTGCAGTGCGCAGATGAGACGCGATGTCGAAATGGACGATGATACAGACAAGCGGGACAAGAGGTTCGTACGAGACGCTGATGAGCTGTCATTACTCCCCGTCGAGACCAGAGGCCTGATATGCTTACAGAGGCGTTGGGATGCGACCGATTTCCGAGGAAATGCCGTGCTGAGGACACAGATGTCCATGGAACGAGAAAAGACTACGCAAGAGTACCAGCCCTGTACAGTTTGGCCTAAGCAAGATCGGCAGAGACCTTGAGCAGGATTCCTTCCAGGACACCGCTGCAATGGTGTTTGCACCCAGGATCAGATCTGTGATGTGCATTCAGAGGGCCGGAGGCCGACGCCAGTGACATATTGCTTTACGAGCAGTCGTGAGGATTGACCGAGAGATTTCCAAAGAAGCGCCAGAACGGAATCGTTCCTGTCAGCACACCTGACCGGGCCGATGAGCCGGTGGATTGCGAGGTTGGTAATCTACAGGAATGATCAGGAACCAGAGGCAGAGGATGCCAGCCGTGAGCAAGAGGCAAGTAGATATCTTGCGCCGCTAGCATTGGATGTACCGGCACCTTGTCGACTTTGAAGGAGGATATACCGACAATGGTATTTATGCTTTGTGATTTTATGATTCGACTATCACGTATCCGTCACTTTAGGATTTCGGTATTTGGGCGATCTATTTGCATGATTGGTTTTGGGTGACCGAGTTCTATGATATTTGATTTCGTGCACCATGGTTGCACCTACTGGGTATTTATACCTTGCACATAGTTATTACTCTTGAGGTATTGATTGTGATTTCATGCCTATTTTATGCCGGTGATTTGATTTACGCTTCCAGCATAGTTTCATGCACTTTTAGTGTTTTGATTTGTGCACGGTGATGCACGCGGTTGTGAGTTTTCCATCGCGGTACACCTGATTTCGATTGAGCCGCGTTGTATATCGTTTCGTGCCTTGGCTGCACCTGCTTATGACCTTATGGATTTCATACGGTTGATTTGATGTTGTGCATATGTTACGCACACGATTCGATTTTTGCACTCGGTATAGCTTATATGTACATGTAGTGCATTGATGTGTGTTTTGTGCACGCAGTTGCACACGTTTATGATTTCCTTTATACCTAGGTACACTTGGTGTTGCTGCTTACGTATTTGAGTTATTGCTTGATATTTGTGCATGGGATGCACCAGTTCTATACTTCGTGCGTTAGTCGCAGCAGTTTTATGTTTCTTGCGTTTATCGCATCAGATTTATATTTCGTGCCTTTGTTGCACCGGATTTACATTTTGTGCATTACGGTTGCACCTGACTTCGATTTGATGTTTTTCGATATGTCGATTTTGATTGTGATATTAATGATTGATTCTTGCACTACGTGCTTTTGACTGTACTTACGCATGTTCGGCGTTGCTATTGGATTTTGTGATTCCGTGCATGTTGAGTGCGCAGGGTTTAGATTTTCATTCGTGCACGATGGATGCACCGATTTGGATTTTCGCACATGTTGGGCGCATGTTTTGAGATACGATTTTGGTGCACACCCGATGCACTAAATCGAGATTTCTTCGTGCATGTCAGATGCACCGGATTTTTGGCTGTCAGGCACATACGTTGCCTATGACAGATGCTTCGTGCACACCAGTTGCACCTAGATGTTGTTTTGTGCACCTGTTTAGCACATATATGGATTTTGATTTCCGTGCGCACCAGACGCACATGGTTGTGTTATGTGCATTTTTGAGATTTATTCCTTTTGGAGCAGTACATTTTTATGATATTGGATATTTGTTTTCATACCGAGCAGGACTAGTCAGAGGACAGTACCTGGATATATTTTGCATGCATCGATAGCTATCGAAGGGATTTCCAAAAAGCGAGCTATAGTCTCAGTATATACTTATGTGTCCGATATGACACGGAACGTTTTAAAAACAGGAAACCCATCTAAATTGTTTTCAAAACGGCGGAACGTACCTATTAAACAAAGGATATATATATATATAAGTATATAGTTATTTTCTTGTGAAAAACGTCCGCCACTGTGCAGTGTTACGCGCATCGCACAGCGATTTAAAAAGATTTGGCACGCATTTACATCAGCTATTTACATGTATAGATTGGATGTCTACATGTATAGTTCTGATCTATATCATATTGGTTTTGTATTGGATTTGACATTGTGTCTTTACCAAGACTCCGATGATTGCGGGATGCTTGATGGAGTGTTGCTTTTGAGTTATCTGCTCAGTACTCATGCGCATGCATTGCGCTATGATGTTTTATGTATTGATGATTTCGGAGCCCCGATGACTTGGAATTGGAATTGAAATATTTTAGTATTTGGGGGTTTTAAATTTAAATTCGGGGACCGAATTTCTTTAAGGGGGGTAGATTGTAACATTTCCAAAATAATAAAATATTATTTTCGGGAATTTTTATAATTTAATATTATTTTAATGAATATTTTAATATTCGGGTATAATTAAATACAAATAAATGGGGGAAAATTTTGGAAAATTCTAAAATAGGGTATTTTATGGGATTATGCTAATTTAAAGTTTTTTAAGACTAGTTATATGCTAATTTAGTGTTAATCGCGATTAAGAATCGCTAATTGGATTCTTAGCATTTTTGTGCAAAAATGTGCACATATCATTTTCCACACTTGTTACACTTGTGTTACATTTTTGTAGCCATGGTTCATTTGGATTCACTATTGGAGTGAGAAGGAAAAGATAAAGGAAAAGAAAAGAAAGGGAAAAAGGTAGGTAATGAGTGAGAAAGAGATCAAGTCAACCCCCCCACTTTTTGAACCATCCCTCATCATTTTCCCCTTCTCATTCTCTCCCCTCTCTTCCTCTTGCTGCTGATCTCTCTCTTCTTCCTCTCTCCCTCTTCATAAAACCCTAGATCCACCATGAAATCCAACCCAAAACCCCATTCCCACTTCACAAAACTTACTCCCAAGCTCACTAGCTACATATTGAACCTAGCAAGATTGGATTTGGAGAACTTTGAGCAACTCAAGAATTTTCTTGAGTTGCCAAAGGAGGTAATTTCTGCACCTATTAGAGTAGTATTTCATTTCCTTGTGCATCTATTCTAGTTTCATATCGATATTGTGTTGTTTGTGGACTTTAGAGAATTCAAGTTAGGGTTTAGGGTAAAACTGAAATCAAAGATGGAATTGAGGATTGTGGTGACCTTAGAATCCCTTATGTGATGCTAATTTGCACCCGAACCTGAACTTGAAACCAGAATACGGAATTACGGAATCGATATCGGGGAAAACTGTAAATCTGGAAGTGTTTTGTGTAATCTGCTATCACCCCGAGACCCCAAAAATGAAACTGAGTTGGCAGTGAGATGTGCAGGCATTATAGAACCACCACACCAAACCCTAGCCCCCAACTCCAAACTGAGGCCGCCAATTAATTCCTTCTGGCCGCAAATTGCGGCCAGAGCAGGGTGGATTTGCTTCGTTTTGCGTGCATGCCCCCATTTCCTCTATTCTTGACCCTGGGTATATCTAGTTTTGACTGATTCCATCTAGGGTGAAATCTGGGATGATTTTCCTATGTTGGTGCATGATTTGAGACTTGTGTTAGCATGGATTTTGGTATTTGGTGTTTCGTTCCTGTCGGGTGGCGTTTGGACGTCAACGACAGGTGGATGTTGATCGTGTTTACATGCGAAGCGATAGGTTTTTACCTATGCGAGTAGCGTGTGCTGTTTTGGTTTCCGATGTTATTTTCATGTGCTTTAGCATTGTGATATACTTGTAGGTACCCCGCGTGATGTTGAGGCAAAGGAGATGAAGATGGAGACATCGGCTTTGGCACACGAGAAGCAAGGTGAGTAGATTATATCTACGGGGAGAAGTCGGGTGGATGGCGTATAGCACCCCCGCAGTCCGTGGTGATGTATACGAATACGTATACACACATATATTTATTATGTGTTGTTTAGGGTTATTGATGGTAATAATGGATTATTGGTGATAAGGATGTATTGGTTGAGTAGTGCGAAACCCTAGAATAGTGGTCGCACCCACACTCACACATACACGCATACTTGCATACATTCTTTCATATATCTGTGCGCATATGGTGGTGTATATCTACACATGGGTATGGGACTATGTGTTTATATACAGGTTTTGAGGCCGTGAGATTTGGCGACATGACAAAGTTCGTATTGGAGATGTGATATGATGGTAGTGATGTCTGTCATGTGATGATATAGTATGATATCGACTCAGATTTAGGTGGTTTCCATACCCCTCTCTTTTGACTTGACTGTGTGTTCGTAGTTCGCATAGTAGGCGTTAGACTAGACCCGAGTCATACCTATTTCAAAACTAACGAATCGGGGATATTTTAAAGATAAGAAAAAAGGTTTATACGGATATTTAAAAAGGCGCATCTTTTTTTAAAACACCGTAGCCCTTATTTTACCAAATGCCCTGATTCGTCTTATTTCAAAAGGCAAGGTTGCATGATATATTTATTGAGGCAGGTTCTCTACTGTTGCGTTGATTATTCGATTCCGCATATTCCTGCTATTCGCATTGCTTGCATATGTTTATCGCTATATTATCATCATGCTGTTAGGACACCAGCACCATTATCGATGATGCGTATGTTCCACGTACACTATTTGCCGGCTCACACACTTCATCATCGATAATTGCCATGCCACTACACTGTAGTACTATTGCATTCAGTATATGATCCTTGCATGACATGATGATATGCTTACATTTCCTTTACATGTCGCATACTTCATGCTCTTTGATTATACGCATTGAGATATGTTGTTCTATGATATTTCTGGATTTGGGAACCGAGGGTGTTTCAAAAGAGAATATGTCATTGCTTTAAAAACTCGGTTACCCTTGATATGATATTTCAGTGCGTCTACCATGTGTTTTCTCGGTGCTGAGAGCGACATGTGAAACCCGAATCGAGAAGTGGACGAGCCGATTGCGGGTACATGGTGGACCCGGTATGGTTCCCCTCGGCAAGATGATCGATTAGATTTGCCGATTGAGCCTGGAGGCGGGCGAGTACCTAGCGGTGATTGGTTGGACCTGGCGGTTATCCGGAGGATACTGACCAGTGTCGATAGATGGATATGGGCATACTGCCGGGGCCGAGGGCCGATACCGCAGACAGAGCCCGCGGGCCGATCCGGACTGACGGAGCCCGATATATGAGGATTTACGTGCCGATGCTGGGCACAGTTTTCATGATGTTTTCGAGTGTCGATGCTGGGCACTCCGGTTCCATGATTTTGACGTGTCGCGAGGGACACATATTGTTTATATCCTCACATTTTTCCCATGCACATGATTTATGATATTTACATGCATGGTGGTTATTGTCAGTGGGTGACGAGTGGACGGGATCCACGTGTGTGCAGATTTGATTACTTTGATCATACCTCATATTCATGACATGCTATTATCTGAGGCACTAGCACGAGCACTTGGCACTACACTCATGTTTAGAGATTACATTGCCAGTTTAGCATGCTTCAGCTTTATTCATATGAGGTTTATTTATATCTGATCGTATTGACCTAGGATGGGTCATGCATTCGATCTCTGCTTGTAGATATTTTTCTATTCACGAGTTGGCAACTCACCCCCGTTGTGCCACAGTCCTTGCAGGTTTTGCCGTACAGATTCCATAGCGGCATTTCTGGCACACTGCTTCCTTATGGGTGACTTGCGTTGGTAGGTGGGTTGTTTGTATCAGAACCGCCATTGCTCATGTATTATTTATTGTATCTCGAATTTCCATCAACCAAAACTTGTATATTGCTTCAGACTTAGAAAACAGTGTTGTATTATTTCGACCTTAGAGTCGCGCTTGTAGTATTACAGTTTTCTGGCTGTTTTGAGTTTCTTTGTGGGTTTTGATCCTCGCCCTTTGGCGTTGTATATTATTATTACATGCGTGGTTGTGACCGTCGTTTGACGAAGAGCTAGCTCCCGCTTGGGGATGCCTTTTATCATCTCATATACATATTATTCTTGTTGTACCCCGTTCGGGGCCAGTTTTTACAAAGGAAACTCTGCCGAAATTTTCAGGAAAGGTTACACATTTTAAAAATACACATTCGGCTTAGTTATTTAAAAACTTTGATTTTCGAAACATGATTTCTTTACTTTTCAAAACTAGTTTTCCTTATTTACTCTTTAAATGGTTTTATATTTCTGGGCTTTTGGCTTACTTGGATCAGATGGGGTCCTATAGACTTCATATGGTTCAAGGACCAGTCGCGTGCTCTTTCGGGTCGTGACAACTAGTGGACTATGGGTTGTTTGGCCTCCGTCAAGGTCATAGGACGCTAGGGGCAAAATATTATCAGGAATTTCAAGTGTTGAAATTTGCAATGAGATTGCATACCTTCTATGAGATAGTTGGATCCCGATACCCGCTGCGAGTAAGAGTTACTCCTGGGAGAGTTTTACACATTACATTTAGCCGATCAAGTAGGTGTCTAGAAAGGTTTTAACGAGGTTACGCCTATGGGAAAACGAGGTTTACATTAATTAGGTTCGTGCGAAAGCACGGGGGACCTCCCTCAAAGTACCGACACTGACCTGGCTGAAAGATTGGCGAACTTATAGTGTGTAATTAATCCCGGGTAGTCTTTCCTTTTAGGGTTTGAAGGAAGATTTGATAAAAACCAGTGGGAGCCATCCTGATTAGATAAGATAATAACCAATCTGATCTTGCACGAGCTTACGCTAAAGTGTTTTCTTCTCTCTCTCTCCAGGTAGCGACCATTTCATGCCCTAATAAAGATAATAATATGGATGTATTGACCGAACCCGCATGTTATACTGTGCACGGGAACGTTGAACCCGTTCTATCTTATAAGTGTTATAAGAATGAACAGGAAACAGGAGAATATCTGGATTCTCACACCGCCCAAAAGGAGAACATGCATGATGATGCATCATCTTCGGGTGTGTTTGTCATTGAGAACTGTTTCTCAGTTCACCCTACGTCCTGGGTATTAGATACCGGATCAGGATCCCACATATGTAAGATGTTACATGGGCTACGGAAAGGTAGGGAACTGGGAAAAGGTGATCATTCCGTTCAAGTAGGGAATGGTGCAAATGTTGCAGCCAAAGCAGTTGGCGAATATCACCTAGTATTACCAAGTGGTGATACTATGATTCTGAATGAGTGCTATTATATACCGAACATGATGTGCAACACTATATCAGTTTCTTTATTGAGTAAAGAAGGATATAATTTTGTAGTACAGGATAATGTTATGAACATATTCCTAGATCAAAAGTTGATTGCATCAGGCTCATTACATAATGGCATATTCATTCTAAATCAAAATACAGTCCTCAATTTACAAAACACACACAAGAGGAAGAGTTCTGAACTGAACGAATCCTTCTTGTGGCATTGTAGACTGGGTCACATCAATGCGACACGACTAGCTAAGTTATATAAGGATGGATATTTAAATCCGTTTGAATTTTCATCTTATGACACTTGCCCGTCATGTCTCAAAGGCAAGATGACCAAAACTCCATTTACTGGACACGGAGAAAGAGTTACCGAACTCTTGGGACTAATACATAGTGATGTATGCGGTCCCATGTCTACACATGCCAGGGATGGTTCTTTGTACTTCATTACATTCACTGACGATCTCTCTAGATTCGGATATGTGTTCCTGATGAAACACAAATCAGAAGCTTTTGAGAAATTTAGAGAGTATAAACAAGAAGTAGAGAACCAAACGGGCAAAAGTATTAAGATCCTTCGATCTGATCGAGGAGGAGAATACTTAAGTAACGAATTCAGAGATTATCTAAAAGAGAATGGGATTCTCTCTCAGCTTACTCCTCCTTATACACCACAGCACAACGGTGTATCGGAGCGGAGAAATCGCACCCTATTAGATATGGTGCGCTCTATGATGAGTGCAGCTGAGTTACCTATTTCCTTCTGGGGATATGCACTGGAGACTGCTGCATATCTATTGAATAGAGTTCCAACCAAATCTGTGCCTACCACTCCATATGAGATATGGAATGGTAAGAGACCATGTCTTAATTTTATTCAGATATGGGGTTGTCCGGCCTATGTTAAGACACAAAATCCGGACAAACTCGAGGCAAGGTCTGTTCTATGTAAGTTTGTTGGATATCCCAAACATTCGCGAGGGTATATCTTCTACCACTCCGAGGAACAAAAAGTGTTTGTTTCTCCACATGCCACTTTCTTAGAAAAGAGTTTTCTTATGAAACTGACAAGTAGCATTCAGGTAGAACTGGAAGAGGTTCCAGCAATACAAACTGAAACAGAAGACTTGGTAGAACCAGAGGATTCAGTAGAACTCGACGAACCCCAGCCTCTCCGCTGATCTAGTAGGGTTTCTCGTCCACCTGAGAGATACTACGGTTTTCTCATTGACGGTGGAAGCGAGGATTGCATCATGGAGGATGATGACCCAACTAGCTTCGAGCAGGCCATCACGAGTAGGGACTCAGTGAAATGGCTGGATGCTATGCGGTCCGAGATGGAATCCATGTACACCAACAAAGTATGGATTTTGGATGTTGCTCCTGAAGGGGTAAAACCCATCGGGAGCAAATGGATCTTTAAGAAGAAACTTGGTGTAGATTGGGAAAGTGGAGATTTTCAAAGATAGACTTGTTGCAAAAGGTTTTCGTCAAAGACCAGGTGTGGACTATGACGAAACCTTTTCACCAGTGGCTATGCTTAAATCCATCTGAATCATGCTTGCCATCGCCTGCATATCATGACTACGAAATCTGGCAAATGGATGTTAAGACCGCCTTTCTAAATGGTGATTTAGAAGAGTGCGTGTACATGACTCAGCCAGAGGGCTTCGTAGACAGTGGGAGCAGCGGGAAGGTGTGCAAGCTGCTTAAATCCATTTATGGATTAAAGAAAGCATCGCGGAGTTGGAACATCTGCTTTGACGTCGTTATCAAAGAGTTTGATTTCGTCAAAAACCCAGATGAACCTTGTATTTACAAGAAGGTGGCAGAGAGTAAGGTTGTCTTCCTCGTATTGTACGTGGACGACATACTCTTGATAGGAAATGATATTCCTATGCTGCAATCGGTTAAGCTCTTCTTATCACAAAGATTCTCAATGAAAGATCTTGGTGATGCCTCCTGCATATTGGGGATCAGGATCTATAGAGATAGATCCAAACGGATACTGGGATTGTCCCAATCCAGGTACATTGACACCATACTAAAGAGGTTTAGTATGGAAGAATCCAAGCATGGGAAGTTGCCCACGATCTCTGGAGTCACTCTCTCCAAAGAGATGTCTCCCAAGACTGATTTGGAGAAAGCTCGCATGCAAGGGATACCCTATGCTTCGGCTGTAGGCTCTATCATGTACGCGATGCTATGTACCAGACCCGATGTTGCATACTCACTAAGTATAGTGAGCAGGTATCAAGCTGATCCTGGAGAGAGTCACTGGACAGCTGTGAAGAGCATTCTCAAGTACTTACGAAGGACTAAAGAGATGCTCTTGGTGTATGGTAACGGAGAACTCCAAGTGGAGTCCTTTACCGATTCGAGCTTCCAGAGTGATAAGGACGACTCTAAGTCGCAGTCGGGCTTTGTCTTTACCCTTTACGGAGGGGTGGTTAGCTGGAAGAGTTCCAAGCAGGAAACCGTGGCAGACTCGACGATGGAGGCTGAATACATCGCTGCCAACGATGCTGCCAAAGAGGCTGTTTGGATCAAGAAGTTCATTACTGAACTTGGAGTGGTTCCATCCATTGAGCATCCAATACCTTTGTATTGCGATAACCATGGAGCGGTGGCTTTGGCCAAGGAACCCAGGTCCCATCAGCGATCCAGGCATATTCTGAGGCGGTATCACCTGATCCGGGAGATAGTTGATCGCCGGGAGATCGAGGTCAGGAGAGTTGACACGAAGAACAACACGGCGGATCCACTCACGAAGGCCATTCCCCAGATACAGTTTGAGAGACTCTTCGGGATGCTCGGTATGCGATACTACAGCAGCTAGCCCTAGTGCAAGTGGGAGATTGTTAGTTGTATGTATGCCCTAGAGGCCAGTATTGTATAGATGATGTATATTATATTGGATGCTTGGACATATATAGAGATGACTTTCTTGCTCGATATGATAGTATGCTATCTGGTTACTCTTTATCTTTACATGTACACTTGTCTCTTTAAACTGTCTTATAGTTACATGTTGGTAAAGCCCTTAGGATGTGTACTTGACTAACTGGACTATGATGCAGATCATACTAGTGGGGACATGGTAGTCCAAGAGTACATCTTTCAAGGTCCCTAGTTGTGGGTGTATCGAGACAGGGCATCGATATACCAGTGTAGACTAGCGTATACGCTTCTCGACCCATGAGATGGGCGATGGATGATCCCATATCCGTTGGTGTTTGACATCAGAGATGGTGTACGGGTGCTCAGTGGAGACTGGGTACACTGGACGGACTCGCCGAGAACACCCAGATGGTATTATACCTCACGTCAGATGGCAGTTCTCAGGTGACACTTGTGCAGGTTAGTCTGTAGACCCGAGATCGTCATAGAGTCTTGTGTGATTCCCACTGTGCTTTGATCTCCACCTTACCACGTCCATGAGGGAGTGCAAAACGGTGGTCTTTGGGCACAGTCCCGAGTCACATGGAGGCAATGAGCGATAGGAGGGGTTTCGTCTCTCCCAGTATTGGGGGTTGATGTTGCGCTGTGCTTGATTGGCCGTAACAGGGAAGTCCCTGGCCCGGGCTGATCAGAGATTTGCTGGTAAGTGTTACCAGTAGTTTCTCAACCCGTTATGAGCCTCACATCGGCACGACTTATCGGTTCTTGGGGTCTGACGTTTACCACCCCTAGACTTGATATGCGACATATCAGACGAACAGACTGGACTGTACGGTAAGTGTTACTGGTTAGATTCACAGGAGTGTGAGCGGGCTAGCTCGTCGATCTTCTGATCGCTCAATACCCGGATGGCCGTTACGTTTAGCAGACCGCTTGCGGCTTGTAGGTGCTTGATATGATCATCATCTGCTACCGGCGTATTGACGAGTCTTTAGAGTCCTACACAGAGGTTTCCTGGCTCAAGCGAAACGAAATAGGAGCGCATATGAGATATGTGCAGGACCGAGAATAATGCGTGTATGTGATACCGTATTCCATTCTCGCGATGAATGTATCGAATGGTCATATTCGATATAACCTAGATATCGAATCAACGATTGATTCGATAAGCCGATACAAAGGATACTAGTCGGTTATATGCGATATGACCGGATCGTTAAGTCAAGTGTTGATTTAATGATTTAATGTATAATTATATATTTGATATATTACTTTGCATTAGCTAGTATTAGTTCACTTTATATGGATTTTCTCACTTGATGTGCAAGAAATATATGTGATATACTTTTGTGCACATATTTGTATCATGTTTGATGATACTTGATCATTTAGTTAAGTGTATAGAATTAAACCATGATTAATTTGATGATTAGGGTTTTGCATATTCATTTATTTATTTATTTGTTCATTTATTTATTTGGAAAAGATAAAGATGAGAATGGTGGCTTTCTTTGTTTCTTATTGAAGCTTCATGAAGCTTTGACTTAGTCACCATTCTTGTCTCATGCTTAACCCTAACCATTTGAAGTAACCCTAGTTCATTCTCTACACTTAACTATGGTTAAGATTATGATAAGTATTCATTTTCTTTTTCATTTTAAAAAGACTTATCATATTCTTTCTTCTTTTTGATCTTCTTCTTCAAGATAGAAAGCTTGATGCCATCAATGGCAACTTGAGATCTAAAGTGAGAAATCCAATTCTAAAGTGAACCCACCTCCTATTTCTTCACCCTCTACCTCTTGCTAAGTTGTTTTGGGTGTTTTCTTCACAAGTTTCACAAATTTGTGAAGTCGGAGCTTGAACTTGTGATGCCTCGACGTAGATCATCTTCGGCACGAAGCCGACGACCTAGTCCGCCCATTTCTCCGATCAAGCCGACGATCGAGTCCGGGATTCGAGATGGACAGCGAGAGGACGCCTATGTAGAGCAAAGGAAGTGGATATCCAGATCTACAAAGGTTGTAGCTTCTTATCTTTAGTTAAGTTGTTAACTAGTTTCGTTTATCGCCTAAATTTCTAGTCAACGATCTAGTCTAGGGTTTCTCGGCACCGTAAAATTTGAAATTGGCATGGTTGATGCCTTGTGAGACCTCTTGAGAGTGCCTAGGAACCCTACACTCATAACCCAATGAGCACCTGTATACGTCTTAAGTGAACGATCTGACACCAATGGCTTGTAAGACCAGCCACCGCTCCTCGTCGGGGTCTCGATCCGTATACAATAGTCTACTCTGGAGTATCGATGCCCTGTCTCGAAACTTCCTCGACTAGGGACCTTTTAAGGATGTGCTTATAGACCCCAGCTCCCACGTTTATGATCGCCATCATACTGCTGGTAGTCAAGCAAGAATCCTAAGGGCTCTATCAATGTGTAATAGTGATCTGTAAGGTCACCTAAAGCTGTACACGATGATAAAGATAAACCAGATAGCATACTATCATTTTGAGTAAGACCTTCCTACCGGTATAGGTCCCCCCTCAATCATTCCAATCACGTGCCTGTGATCCAATAATTGACTTTGAGGGCACTATATTCAACAACAATAACTGTGATAGTCACTCTGTCATCCAGGTCACCTTGGAAGAAGCCTGGAATGATAACCGTCACCCGAAGGAGGCTGTCGTTATCATATCCCTAGAACAACCACTTATGTTCTAAAACTGCTTCCGAACGTTTTTCCAGGACTGGATTAATAACATCTTATTGCAGCTAGTGCAAAAAACAATATCTTGTGTGGTACTTGACATCTCATGATCGACTCAATTTCTTAAGCAAGTGATATGCCAATCATGCACATCCCTCTTCCCTTTAGTATGTAAGACACCTTTAGAGAGGGTGACTCCATCACCTGGAGGTATACTACCGTACCAGGAGTTATCCATTCTAAAACACCTTTAGAATACTGTCTAAGTACCCAAATTGGGACACTACCCAAATCCAGATCTAAAACCATAGATCTAGTAACCAGAATGTCTGATATAATATCCAAATCCTATGTGGAGAAACCACTGTGTAACAATAAAAGTATAACCAAACGTAGTATAGGAATTTTATTTCCTACATTGTGTATGTCTTCTAAATACCAGGACATCACACCCTACTACCTTCTCAACAGATCCATCCCCTATTCTGATGAAGTCAAACCCATGACTGTCACATTAGAAATAGATGATCTATCTCCGCTATATCTGCTTTAGTCTATAAATAGACACAAGCTACTTATCCACTATACATCCGCTGCTCCCACTGACTACAATAACCCTCTTGCAGAATCATATACACGTGCACTTCTAAAGCTAGTTTAGAAATTACGTGCCAGGTCTCATAGCCTGGAACAGCAGTAATGGTAAGTCCGGGTAAACAAGAACCTCGCTGTCACCGTCTTTGAGCATACCGAAGTACCTCTCGAGTGCCTGAGGTTACCCACCATATCTGCGGAGTGGCCAATAGAATGTCAAACATGATCGAATCTTTAGGTTCTTATAAAATTTTCAGTAATCGTTTATGGTTCTGGAATCACTTCCAGTTCTACCATACTCCCACTACTGTTTTCTGAAAAAATCCATTTTTATTAAAACTGTGGTGAGTCAAGAACAATATCACTATTGATCTTCCAAATGGTAGAAAGCCAACCCTCGTTATAGCCCGGATTAACCCACAAACTGCCATTACAGAAACGTACCTTGAGTTATCCAGAGTCTGGTTTTGAGCATAAGCCGGACAACTCCATATACCTTAACATCGTTAAGATATGAGCCATTCTATATACAATATAGAAACAGAGGCGCAGATTTAATTGGAACCAGATTCAAATCATGCAGCTGTCTCCAGAGCATGTCAACTTAATGGAGAGAGGCCGATCAGCATTACTCAACTTAGGAGTGCATCCAATTATGAGTAACCTGAAAGAGAAACAAGTTTCTCAAAACCATTACAATCTACTGAACACCAAACACAAGTATCGATATCTTCGATCACCTTGAAGAACCCTGATACTTGCAACACGTGGTTCTCTACTTTATTCTTGTACCTATAACTTCTCAAAACTTGGACCTTGTATTTCTACGAAACACATGTGAAAAACTGGAGAAGTCACAAGTAAATAGAATATAGTACGAGTACCAACCCCTCTGTCCTAATGGACACTGGACAATATACAATACTTTGTATAAGTCCCCTGAGTTTAATAACTCATACCTTGTGCGTCGTAGGTTGAAAACTGTACCATGGTTAAGAAGAATTACACCACTGTTTAATCCTCCTTACCTAACCATGAAATGATATAGGTAAATGTCATGGACATAATTTCAAAAAATTATATCTCACTTTATAAAAAATAAACGTACAGATATATCAATTGAAATTGGTGCACAACAACAAATATTCCAAACCAAATATTTGCCGTCCGGCAAAAACCCAGGCGATGTCCTCAAATATCACCAACTACAATGAATTCCGACATAATGAGGATGATCACCTAATTCCCAATAACTTACTCCCACTCATCATCTGTAAAATCATACAGATGTAAGAATAATACCTGGTAAATACACACCCTGGAGTAAGGGTCTAATTGGGAATTTTGTTTTCCATTAACAACACACAGTGAAACTGAAACATGAATATGTTTTGAGGGGGTATCCGGGTATTCCTAGTAATGCCTCTTCCTTTATCAGATTCATGACTGTAACTGTATATTTTTTTGTCATCTCTCCAAATCACTTTATTTGTCTTTAGTCGTTACCTTCTCTACATCATCGTTAGGCTAAATGGTTTTCTTCCTTCCCTACCGTAAGGCACCAGGCTATGGTTTGGAAGAAGACTATCCAATAAGCGTAATAGGTGTACTATCCAAATCCTAGGAGCACTCGCAACACGGGAGAAGGTAAAGATAAAAGACAACTGCATAAACCTTAATCCTATTTCTCCAGAACCAGAATCCATCCCCGAACGGGAACAAGTTTCTTCGAGTTCGTATATAACCATACGATGGAGTATCCAATAACTGTGGATCTTCATAGTGATACGGAGTGTTCTAGAGAAATACAAAGGCGAAATAGGAGTGGCAATGAAATAATTGGTTTGGTCGTGAATGATAGCAGTCGCAATTTACTTTGCTCTCATACTAATCCCTTTATTTGTCTTTACTTATTATCTTCTGTACACCATACTTAGGATAAATGGTTTTCTTCATTCCCTATCTTTCGGCACCTGCCTATGGTATGGAAGAAGACTATCCAATAAGTGTAATAGGTGTACTCTCTCCTAATCCTAGGAGCCCTCACAACCTGAGAGAAGGTAAAAGGAAAAGACAACCGAATAGTCCTATTCAATCTCTCCAGAACCAGAATCCATCCTCGAATCTGGAACAAGTTCCTTCGAGTTCGTATATAACCATACGATGGATTTATCCAATGGAAGTGGATATTCTTTGTAATATGGAGTGTTCTGGAGAAATGCAAAGGGTAAAAGAAGGAGTGGCAATGATGTATGCAACTCAGACAATCTAAAAGGCAGTGTTTTAAGAAAGTTCGGTTAGCTTGGTCACCGAGTCATAGTCAAGGGTCATGGTCGCTGCCAAAGGGAGAGATAAAAGAAACACTCTGCGTGCACTCTAACCTAGATCAGAATGGTTATTACTTTATCTAATCAGGAAACATCCCACTGTAACCTCAAATTCTCCTCCAAAGCTGAAAGAAGAATTAGTCGGGATCACCCGACGAGTAAACCAACTCATCATAGGGAATCGTGATCCAACTAACATCGCATGATAACGTGATGGAATCCACTCACGTTATCACACTGCAGAAGGTATGCGCATGCTTGGCAAGTTTCAGTTTCTTAAGAAACTCCCGATGTGATTTTTACTCCAAGCGGTTTATGACCTTGACTTTGGCCAACAAATCATAACCTGCAAGTCATGTTCTACCCGTCATTGTCCTGATTGATTTAGACCCACCCGCACACACCCTTGACTTTAGCGAACAAAGTGGTACGACTGTCCTAAACCAATGCAAATCCATGCAACGGACAAGCAACACACAGCTACCGCACACGATGCCTTGACTTTGGCCAACAAACACCGCACGAATACTATGCGCTACTTATCCGAAATAACAAAGGGCTACGGCTAGTTTTTTTTGGCGAAAAACCTTTAACGTAATGAACTTGATATCGTTGAAGGAACCGGATAACCTTTTACAAATGTATAGTGATGAAAACCTTTGCAAAATAGGTCACTCCCGGTGAAGGGATCTTGGCTTTTTCCCTATAGAATGAGGTGCAGGATATTCCTACTGAATACCGTGATACAAAGCAAAAAGTAATCAACTATAGTGAATTTATCACCCTGACGCAAACTTCTGTCCATGGGGTCACTCCCGATGTAGGGATCTCGGCCCTTGCCTCGTCGAATGAGGTGCTGGATATTCATAACCGAATACCACTGTGCAAAACAAAAGGGAAAGTCCTTGTAATAACAGCCTTTTTGAAAATTGTACCAACAACATCGAATAGGTTTGTTTTCCTTGCATTGATCTGAATCAACGCAGTCCCATCAATTAATCACACCACAAAAGAACGAAAATATGATGTACGTATATGCCATCCGCATTCGCCACTGGGTCCCGTCATCACCCGTTAGGTTACTTAACTAACGACAGAGCGGGGACTGGACTAGCGCGGGTGTAAAACATATACAACATCTACTAGTATATATATCAATATATAATAATCGCTCCAGGCGTGATAAATGCAACATCACAGAAATGTAATAAGCATCACAGAACAATACAGATAATCTAGGATCCCCGGGTTTTACTGAGCCGCAACTGAAACCTTACGTTCCCCTGGTCGTGTGGATAGCCTGTGCAATGAAAACCTAGACCCCTATGGGCGCGGCAAGTTACCCGCCAAAACCAGAAGAGAGGCAGCCCCCTTCAGCAAAGTGAGTGGGCCACCCAACACTTCACGGAATCCGGTAACTTGAGCACCCCTCGTTGGGTCAACCTATACACTCTACTAGTGCGGAGAATAGCCTGCCAATTCTAGAGTGAATCCCCCTCCTTCTCAAAGCCATGAGATGCGGGCCCGTTGCCTTCTAGAACCCGGCTACCCGTGCACTCCACCGCGGGGTAATCCTAGTACAGAAAAGAAAAATATGTACAATGGGTACATCGACCTCAACCCGGTCGTGCCCCAAAAGAGTAATATACAAACAGGTAGTGACGGCAGTTCACATATCGGATGCTCGCCCTACAATATCAAATGTACAAATAAAACTAAACTGTAATAACATTGCACCAAGCTATCCACCACGACAAATCCGCAACATCACAGCGCAACATAGAACATCAACGTGAATGTCACGTTCGCAAACCCGTCTAAAAGAGCTATAGCAATCAGACAAGATTTATCGCTCGAATGACATTCACGGTCACAGATATAATGTAAGCACTGTGAACTAACTTATTTAAAATTTTCGATCGAAAAAAATTTCCCGAAGTGGGCCACAAGCACAAATCAAGCACTGTAACAAATGTGGGCCCAAACAAAATATTCCAGAAACCACAATTCCACATGAAAGACATCCAGAAGAAATATGGTACACTGTTGCCACAAATCGGCGGCGGAACCGCGGCCAACACATAGGTTGAGCGGCGGTTCCACGGTAATCTGGTGGGTTCAGTGACCCAAATTTCTTCTGTAGTCTTAAAAAAGTCTGCACGATTTTCTTACATACTGAAAATAATTTTTCGACCACAAAAAAAATTCGACAGAAACTTTACTTTTGAAATTGCGGTTTCGGAAATTTTGTTCGATCGATCTTTTAGACAAGTTAGAACAAGCTAATAATGGTTAATGGCATGGCTCTGATACCATTTAAGTGTACGGTAGCACCCCGGCCGTGAATCCGAGGCCAAATGCGGAAACAAAAACTTTTTAGGAAACCGGCGCTATCGTAGACTTTGACCCAGATCGAACCATTAACGCTAAACTAGCTAACTACTAAGAAGTGAGAGTGGCTATACCGATCGATCCGTGTCCTTCGGTCTTTGGCCACCATCCCAAGCTCCTCGCGGCATCTCCGATCTCCGGTCTCCTTGTCGGAAGTGCACAACATTAATGAGTCTTTTTACAGGTTCCCGCTTCATCCGAAGCAACTCGAACATGAAGTTTTCTAGCCGACATGTCCAAGGTGAAGTAGAGAATGTGTGTGATAACTTTGTCTCAAGAATCTATTGATTCTCAACTCATGAGAGTGTATGGATGGAGGTTGAAGATGATGCCATGGTGGAAGTAGTGAGCTAGAGGAAGAAGAAGAAGAAGAGGTTTTTCTTATTATTGTGTTGTAATGAAAAATGAGATAACTCATTCATAATCTCAAGAGAAACCCCAAGAGTTATGTCTGTCCATTCTCTCTCCATCTCTCATTTCAACACAATAATCAATCAATTATGTGACATTTGCACAAAAAAAGAGACCATGAGTCACCTAATTGATTGTGCCTCTTCATGATGACTTCCACTCACAATTTCTACCATCCAAACATTAATCAAAATGTTTAGTCCAACAAAAAGATATGGAAACATCTAAAGTAAACTCATGACGGATCACAAGGATACCCCTCGCCTGTATATACATACCTGCATCCACATTCCGACTGAATGCAAATGCAATGAGACTAAACTAATCCAACAAATTTAATATTAGGATCCGGCTTATACCAAAGCCCACTAGTATGATCCGTCCGATCATGATCCGTGCACAAATGGAAGTATATGATCGAACCCTACCAAAATACCTTACGGCCTCTACAATGTTTCGCCCGAAACTTAGGAAACGATCTATGGGGAACTCTAAAGACTCGTTAATATGTTGGTAGTGGGTTTAACCACAAGCACGTCAGTGGTAGTAGTTGTACGTAACGGCTACCCTTGTATTGACCAAAAGGGAAGCTGATGAGCGAACTCATCCAGAAACCCTACTGAGCCTGTCAGTGACAATATCCGTACAGTCCGGTCCGTTCGTCTATGAGTATCGCATGTCGAGCCTATGGGCTTGTAAACGTCAGACCGCCAATAGTGGTACAAGTCGTATCGGAGTGTAGCCCAAAACACCCTGAGATACTATTGGAATACCTACCAGTAAATATCCTGCCTTGGCCAAGGACTTCACGTAATGGCTCTCCTAGATACAGCGCGATCTAACCCCCAATACCGGGAGAGACGAAACCCCTACTGATCCGCTCACTGCCTCCATGTGGCTCGGAATTGTACCCAACTAAAACTTGTTTGCACGACTCCTTTGAGCCATGATAGGGTAGTAATCAAAGCATAGTGAGAACTCACACGAGACAATTGACGACCTCATTTCGATAGACTAACCTGTACACATGTCACCAAGGAACTGCTATCTGACATCTGGTATAATACCAACTAGCATGTTCCCGGCGTGTCATGTCCGGTGTACTCATAACCCAATGAGCACCTGTATACTTCTTATGTGAACCAACTGACACCAACGGCTAGTGAGACCGGCCACCGCCCCTCGTCGGGGTCTCGACTGTATACACTAGTCTACTAGTGGAGTATCGTGTTAGTGTATATGTCCTAGAGGCCATTACTGTATCATACTAGTTTGTATATTACTTAATGGAAGCTTGGGATATTCACCTTGTATATACAATCTTGCTCAAAATAGTAGTATGCTACTTGGTTTGTTTCTACTTCAATGTGTACATGTGTTTATTTTAGTATATCGCCTATACACATTAGTGGAGCCCTTAGGATCTTTGCTTGATTACCAGCGCTGTGATGGCAGTCACACTAGTGGGGCTGGGTAATCTATAAGCACATCCTTATGCGGTCCCTAGTCGCAGGACTATCGAGACAGGGCATCGATACTCCGGAGTAGACTAGCGCATGCCTTCTCATCCCAGTGTGGGAGACGGTCTGTCCCACAGCCGTCAGTACGTCGTACTTGAGATAGTATGCGGGTGCTCGTTGGGTTACGAGTACACTGGACAGGACTCGTCGGGAACTGACTAGTTGGTATTATGCCTATCGTCTGTTATCAGTTCTCAGGTGACATGAGTACAGCTTAGTCCGCTGACTTGACACTGTCACTTCGCCTCGAGTGTGTTCCCACTGCACTTTGATTACTACCCTACCACGGCTCAAAGGAGTCGTGCAAACAGGTAGTAGTTGGGTGCAGTCCCGAAACACTTGGAGGCAGTGACGGTTAGACAGGATTCGTCTCTCCCGGTATTGGGGGTTGACATCGCGCTGTGTCTAGGAGAGCCATTACACGAGTAGTCCCTGGCCAGGGCAAACGAGATATACTGGTAGGCTTCCAGTGTTATCTCAGGGTGTTTTGGGCTTCGCTCCGGCACGACTTGTACCGCTATTGGGGGACTGACGTTTACCGCCCCCTAGGCCCGCCATGCGATGTATCAGACGAACAGACCGGACTGTACGGAGAATGTCACATTCAGGCTCAGTAGGAGTTCAGATGGGTTTCACCTCGTCAGTCTTCTTGTCGGCATCTACCTGGGGACCGTTACGCACAGCTAGTGCCGCTTGCGGTCTGTGGTTAAACCCACTGCCAGCGTAGTGTCGAGTCTTTAGAGTCCCACACAGAAAGCTTTTCGCCTTTAGGCAAAAGAGTAGAGGTCGCATGGTTTTGCGACAGGTCGCATGGTTTTGCGACAGGGTTCGGTCACATCCGTGCACTTGTACACGTACAGTGTCCGGACAGTTTGCACTAGCGTGCTTTGGTTTAAGACAGATCCTAGTGTATGTATTGGGATTGGATTTATCCAGTTTGCATTCGTGTTCCTCGGAACACGGATGCGGGTGTGTATGCACAGTTGACGGGGAGACAGAGGCAGCGGATTCTCATTAGGGTTGTTGACAGTTGACCGTTGACTATTGACTTTTTGCTCAACCCTAATGAGAATATGATATGTGATTAACAATTATATTAATTAAGTATTATGGTGACCTGGTTGTTGACTTTTGTTGACTTGTTGACTTTTGTTGACTTGTTGACTTTGTTGACCGGTTGACTAGGCTTGACTAGTTGACCATCATGATAACCATAGCCATCATTTCATGGCAAAGAATTTTGCTTGCTTGCTCATTTGTGCAAAATGAGTGCATGAAATGATATGGTTATGGTGGCTTCAACCATCACATAACACTTGATTTAGTATAATGAGTTATCATTGTTTTGTATTATGAGAGGGTGAAAGACAAAAGAAAGGCTCATTCTCACTTGCTCATTCTCTCTCTTGTTCTTGAGCTCTCTTGTTTTTACTCTCACCCTCTTCCTCTTTCTCCCTCTCTTGACTCTATGGTTCACTTGTCTCATGAGTTGACAATCAAGAACCATAGATAAAATCCCATACAAACTCTCCTCTACTCACTCAAGTTCACAAGGTTTAGCAAACCGAGTGAACTAGTTTCTTCAAAGTTCGAAGAAAGAGCCAAAGGTTGGAGCTTTCAGGTGGATCTATCTTCGGCATACGGAGACGACGGGAAGAAGCCGATCCGGACCACCATCGGAGTTTGAAGACGAAGGAGTTCAAGACAAGCAAGGTATAACCCCATAACCGAGTAGTTAGCAACTCATAGTTAGGTTGTTAGTTAGATGTTTAACAAAGATTCGGGGTATAAGTCCATGTTACCACCTCAAAGAAAATCGTTTTTTATCAAATTCCGCTTGCCCGAAAGTACCGGGAGAGGTAGCATGGACTTACAGTGGTATCGGAGCCTAGTTAAACTCTATCTAACATGTTAGCAAAGTAGCTAGAAGATCGATCAAAGAAAAGTCCCTAAACGAACCCCGGAATTTTAAAGTTTCTGTCGATTTTTAAAGTGCTGGAAAATTTTGTTGGGATACACCTAAAATCGACTCAAGGTTTTCTGTGAATACTGTAGAAATTTGGTCCAGTGATCCCATCAAAGAGCCGCGGAAACGCGGCAATAGCTTGCTATTGCCGCGGAAACGCGGCCGACTTGGCTCCTCTCTGTTCTTTCTTTGCTACAGTATTCTCATAGGGGTATTTTAGGATTTTTGGAATATGTATTTTCAACCCAGATTTTCCAGAACGAAAATTTTATTTTTAGGGTCCTGAAAATCCGTATTTTTGATCGAACTTCTAAAAGACTTTAGCTAACGTGTTTTTCTGTAATGTGATATTTGTATTGAACGTCTACTAATAGCTATATGTCGATTAGTGGGGGTTATACAAATCTGTGATCTGTAATGTTGCTGGAATGTGGATATGAATATGTTGGATTGTCGCGGGTGAATAGCCGGGGGTTGTGAGACGAGAGTTTTCTTTTCTTTCAATTCATGTAAATTTGTAAATTGATGTAATAATTATTTGTATGACCGCACAACCGGGTCGGGGTTGTAGCCGTCATTGTATAATTTCATTTTACTGTTTTTGCTCCTAGGATAGACCCATGGAGGGGGTGCACAAACTACCGGGTATGCCGAAGTGCCGAGTGGCCTACTCACGGGGATAAGGGAGGTTGCTACGCTTCGGGTACTTGGCGGGTAGTTTGCCGCACCCGTAGGGGTCTTTGGGGGGGTATTGGCTATTCACCACGACCGTGTAATCTGCTTTTCGTTACAGGCTCGTAGGAATTGCAGGTTCCTAGTATATCCAATGTGTTCATCTGTGATATGAAATGTTTATCATTGCAGTATATCTATATATGATATTATTTAGGCGTTGCTTATGTTTTACAGCCGCGCTAGCCCAGCCCCCGCTCTGTCGTTAGTTATGTAACCTAACGGGTAATGACGGGGCCCCGTGGCGAATGCGAATGGCATAAGCGTACGTCATATTTTGGTTGTTTTCTGCAATGGTAGGATTAAATGATGGGACGCATTAAAAGAACTAATGCAAGATAATAAACCAAGCTAAAGTCGTTGGAACACTTTCGAAAAACCACTCGGTTCTTTTCAAAACCAACTTTTAAATGCGGAGCTTGAGCCACTCCTTTTAAAAGCTATCTCGTTCCATCGACTATATCAAGTTCACTACGTTCACGGTTTCGCCAAAACCATTCGTAGCCCTCCATCATTTCAGTTAAGTATTCGGTAGTATTCAAGCTATGTATTTTGACCTCACGCCAAGGCATAGTGATTGGTAGCTGCCGGATACTTATCTGTTGCATAGATAGAATGCGTTGGTTTGGGACAGCCGTACTACCATTTTGGCCTACGTCATGGGTAGGTACGGGTGGATTCAAATTAACCTGGATAATGATGGGAAGAACTTGACATGTGACTTATGACATTTTGACCTCACGCCAAGGTCATAAGAGCATGGGGCAAAAATCCACATCGGGAGTTTCATAAGTACTGAAACTTGCTAGATTTGCATACCATTTGGAGTGTGATGATTCTGGTAGGATTCCTTCAGTTTTGTCACGCGATGATATTTGGATCCCGATCCTACTGTGAGTATATGCTAATCCTTGGGAAATTTCTCACTAATCGATCAATGCTATAAACCTAGTAGGTGCCCAGAAAGGTGTTAGCGGGGCTACGCCCCCAGGGAAAAGAGGTTCTTGAATTAAGGAACTTCGCGAAAGCGTTGGAAAACCTCCCTCGAAGTACCGACACTGGCCTGGCTGAACGGTTAAGCAAGTATTGTGCAGTAGGATTGATCCCGACTAATTCTTCCTTTATGGTTTGAGGAGGGATTCGAGAAACAGTGGGAGCCATCCTATTTAGACAAACTAAAAACCATTCTAAACTTGCAAGAGCATCAAGCTGAGTGTTTCTTCTCTCTCCTAATTGCAGCGACCAATCGACATGACTGGACTTAAGTTACTTCTAAATAAAAACAAACTGACAGGGCCAAACTACAAAGATTGGCTCAGGAATGTCAAGATAGCAATCACTTACGACAAGCTGGGGTATCTTCTTACCACCAAAGCTCCCCCTGTCCCTGGTCCCACTTCCAGCGTCGCGGATAAGAAAATCCGTAAGACTTGGGAGATTGATAGCGCGAAGGCCAAATGCCTCGTACTTGCCTCTATGGACAATGAACATCAGAGGAGGCACGAGAATATGGACTTGGAATCCATATTTCTTCATAGAAAAGAACTGTATGGAGAGCAATCTCGTATCGCAAGATACGATGCGTCGAAAAAGTTATTTTCGGCAAGAATGGCAGTCGGATCATCGGTAGCAGAGCACGTACTAAAGATGATCGGCTACATTGAGGAGCTCGCGGACCTAAGGACCACATTGGAGAGTGAGCTCTATACGGACTTAGTTCTCCAGTCCCTTCCTTCCACTTACGCCCAGTTTATACTGAACTTCAACCTACAAGAAAAAGAGGTTGAACTTTCAGAGCTCCTCAACATGCTGAGGAGCGCAGAGGGCACCCTACAGAAAAGTAGGGAAACATCCACTTTCTTTGTAGGAGGATCATCTTCTTCTAGGTCCAAGGCGAAAGCCAAGGGAAAGAAGAAGAAAGCCCCCGCCAAACCAAGAGGCGGTGTTAGTAAATTGGATACGAAGGGAAAAGCAAAAGCAACAAAGAAAGCGGGGAAGCTTGTGGATAAGGAAGAATGCTTCTATTGTAATAAGAAAGGGCACTGGAAGAATGATTGCAGGGCTTGGAAAGCCAGGACACAGGAATTGAAGCAGGTTGCAGCTTCAGCTTCAGGTGTGTATGGTATTGAAAACTGTCTTTCAATAAACTCTACTTCCTGGGTATTGGATACCGGATCAGGATCTCATATCTGTAATTCTTTGCAGGTGTTGAGAAACCGTAGGGTTTTGAACGCAGGTGACATGACCCTCAGAGTTGCGAACGGAGCTAGCATGGATGCTAAAGCCGTGGGGGACTATCACCTGGGAATGTCAGATGGACATGTTTTGGTTTTGCGTAATTGCTTTTTTGTACCCAACGCAACTTGTAATATCATTTCTGTATCTTTAGTTTCTAAAGAAGGTTATGAATTTGCGTTTGTAAGTAATGTTGTAAACATTCACCTTAATCAAGTTTTGATTGGGTCAGGTACATTGAGTAATGGTATATACGTATTAAACCAACCATAGATTTTCAATGTCCAGAGTACACACAAAAGAAAGTCTCCAGAAATCAATCAGGCTTTCATATGGCATTGTAGACTGGGTCACATCAATGAGAGAAGGTTGACGAAGTTACATACAGAAGGATATTTGAATCCGTTCGAATATCAATCGTATGCCACTTGTCAATCCTGTCTCAAAGGAAAGATGACAAAGACTCCATTCACTCGACACGGAGTAAGAGCGAGAGAGCTCTTGGGACTCGTACACAACGACGTGTGCGGTCCAATGTCTACACATGCGCGAAGCGGTTATTCTTACTTCATCACTTTTACGGATGACTTCTCAAGGTACGGTTATGTCTTCTTAATGAAACATAAGTCTGAAGCCTTTGCAAAGTTCCAGGAATATAAGAGTGAAGTAGAAAAACAGACCGGCAAAAGTATCAAGATTCTAAGATCGGATCGAGGTGGAGAATACTTAAGTGCCGAGTTCCTGGACTATTTAAAAGAGAACGGAATTCTCTCTCAGCTTACTCCTCCATACACTCCGCAACATAATGGTGTATCGGAGAGACGGAACCGAACCCTATTGGATATCGTACGGTCCATGATGAGTAACGCTGAGTTACCGCGATCATTCTGGGGGTATGCGCTAGAATCAGCTGCATACCTTTTGAACCGAGTTCCTACTAAGACTGTGCCTACCACACCTTATGAGTTATGGAGTGGGAAGAAACCCTATCTTCAATATCTGAAGATCTGGGGATGTCCAGCTTTTGTCAAAAAGCAGCATGCGGACAAACTCGAGGCACGCTCAGTACTGTGCAAGTTTGTGGGATACCCAAAGAACACCAGGGGGTATCTTTTCTACTACGCAGAGGAACAAAAAGTCCTTGTTTCTCGTAATGCCCACTTTCTAGAACACCAGTTCTTGGAAAAGGAAATTAGTGGGAGCGCAGTAGAACTGGAAGAAATTTCAGAACCACAGACTATTACTGAAAGCTTAGTGGAACCAGAGGGTTCAAAAGAACAGGACATTCTTATGCCGCTCTGCAGGAGTAGTAGACAGTCTCATCCGCCCGAGAGATACTACGGTTTTCTCATAGACGGGGATAGAGAGGATTGCATCATAGATTATGATGAGCCTACTAGCTTCCAGCAGGCCGTTCAGAGCGTTGACTCAGTGAAATGGCTGGATGCAATGCGGACCGAAATGGAGTCCATGTACACCAATAAGGTATGGACGTTGGACATTGCTCCAGATGGGGTAAAACCTGTAGGATGCAAGTGGATCTTCAAAAGGAAGATTGGTGTAGATGGACAGGTTGAGACCTATAAAGCTAGACTTGTTGCAAAGGGTTTCCGTCAAAGACCTGGCTTGGACTATGACGAAACCTTTTCTCCAGTGGCTATGCTGAAATCCATTCGGATCCTTCTTGCCATTGCTGCCTTCCACGATTATGAGATCTGGCAAATGGACATAAAGACCGCTTTTCTAAATGGAAATTTAGAGGAGTGTGTCTATATGGACCAGCCAGAGGGTTTCATTCAGAGTGGGAGCAGCGGAAAGGTGTGCAAGTTGCTTAAGTCCATCTATGGACTAAAGAAGGCATCGCGGAGTTGGAACATCTGTTTTGATGAAACAGTCAAGGAATTTGGCTTTATCAAAAATCCAGATGAACCATGCATCTATAGTAGATTTGTAGCGAGAACTGTGGTATTCCTCGTTTTATACGTGGATGACATTCTCTTAATAGGAAATGACATTCCTATGCTACAATCTGTCAAGGGGTTCTTGTCGCACAGGTTCTCCATGAAAGACCTGGGTGATGCCTCATACATCCTGGGGATCCGGATCAATCGTAATAGATCCAAGAGGATATTAGGACTTTCACAGTCCAGGTACATCGACACCATACTGAAGAGGTTCAGTATGGAAGATTCCAAGCGCGGTAATCTACCGGCTTGTCACGGGATCACCCTCTCTAAAGAGATGTCTCCCAAGACTGATTTGGAGAGGGATCGCATGTCTATTATACCCTACGCTTCTGCGGTAGGATCTATAATGTATGCGATGTTGTGTACGAGACCGGATGTAGCTTATGCACTGAGTGTGGTAAGCCGGTATCAGTCTAACCCTGGGGAGAAACACTGGATAGCAGTAAAGAACATTCTCAAGTACCTGAGAAGGACTAAGGAGATGTTCTTGGTGTATGGCGGAAAAGACCTCCAGATCGAGGCCTTTGCTGACTCCAGCTTCCAGAGTGACAAGGATGATTCCAAGTCCATGTCGGGTTTTGTCTTTACCCTCAATGGAGGGGCGGTGTGTTAGAAGAGTTCCAAACAGGAAACCGTTGCAGACTCGACGATGGAAGCGGAATACATCGCTGCATCTGATGCCGCAAAAGAAGCTGTCTGGATGAGGAAGTTCTTGAAAGAACTTCAAGTGGTTCCGTCCATTGTTGATCCAATACCTCTGTATTGCGACAACAACGGGGCTATAGCTTTAGCGAAGGAACCCAGGTCCCATCAGAAATCCAGACACATCTTAAGGCGGTATCACCTGATCAGGGAGATCGTGGATCGCCAAGAGATCGAGGTTCGGAGAGTCGCTTCAGAAGATAACACTGCTGATCCATTCACCAAGGCCTTGCCCCAGACTCAGTTCGAGCGGCTGATCGAGATGATAGGTCTTCGATACGCCAGTACATGGCCTTAGTGCAAGTGGGAGATTGTTAGTGTATATGCCCTAGAGGCCATTACTGTATCATACTAGTTTGTATATTACTTAATGGAAGCTTGGGATAATCACCTTGTATATACAATCTTGCTCAAAATAGTAGTATGCTACTTGGTTTGTTTCTACTTCAATGTGTACATGTGTTTATTTTAGTATATCGCCTATACACATTAGTGAAGCCCTTAGGATCTTTGCTTGATTACCAGCGCTGTGATGGCAGTCACACAAGTGGGGCTGGGTAATCTATAAGCACATCCTTATGCAGGTCCCTAGTCGCAGGACTATCGAGACAGGGCATCGATACTCCGGAGTAGACTAGCGCATGCGCTTCTCATCCCAGTGTGGGAGACGGTCTGTCCCACAGCCGTCAGTACGTCGTACTTGAGATAGTATGCGGGTGCTCGTTGGGTTACGAGTACACTGGACAGGACTCGTCGGGAACTGACTAGTTGGTATTATGCCTATCGTCAGTTATCAGTTCCCAGGTGACATGAGTACAGCTTAGTCCGCTGACTTGACACTGTCACTTCGCCTCGAGTGTGTTCCCACTGCACTTTGATTACTACCCTACCACGGCTCAAAGGAGTCGTGCAAACAGGTAGTAGTTGGGTGCAGTCCCGAAACACTTGGAGGCAGTGACGGTTAGACAGGATTCATCTCTCCCGGTATTGGGGGTTGACATCGCGCTGTGTCTAGGAGAGCCATTACACGAGTAGTCCCTGGCCAGGGCAAACGAGATATACTGGTAGGCTTCCAGTGTTATCTCAGGGTGTTTTGGGCTTCGCTCCGGCACGACTTGTACCGCTATTGGGGGACTGACGTTTACCGCCCCCTGGGCCCGCCATGCGATGTATCAGACGAACAGACCGGACTGTACGGAGAATGTCGCATTCAGGCTCAGTAGGAGTTCAGATGGGTTTCACCTCGTCATTCTTCTTGTCGGCATCTACCTGGGGACCGTTACGCACAGCTAGTGCCGCTTGCGGTCTGTGGTTAAACCCACTGCCAGCGTAGTGTTGAGTCTTTAGAGTCCCACACAGAAACCTTTTCGCCTTTAGGCAAAAGAGTAGAGGTCGCATGGTTTTGCGACAGGTCGCATGGTTTTGCGACAGGGTTCGGTCAAATCCGTGCACTTGTGCACGTACAGTGTCCGGACAGTTTGCACTAGCGGGCTTTGGTTTAATCCAGATCCTAGTGTATGTATTGGGATTAGATTTATCCAGTTTGCATTCGTGTTCCTCGGAACACGGATGCGGGTGTGTATGTACAGTTGACGGGGAGACAGAGGCAGCGGATTCTCATTAGGGTTGTTGACAGTTGACCGTTGACTATTGACTTTTTGCTCAACCCTAATGAGAATATGATATGTGATTAACAATTATATTAATTAAGTATTATGGTGACATGGTTGTTGACTTTTGTTGACTTTGTTGACTTGTTGACTTTTGTTGACTTGTTGACTTTGTTGACCGGTTGACTAAGCTTGACTAGTTGACCATCATGATAACCATAGCCATCATTTCATGGCAAAGTCTTTTGCTTGCTTGCTCATTTGTGCAAAATGAGCGCATGAAATGATATGGTTATGGTTGCTTCAACCATCACATAACACTTGATTTGGTATAATGAGTTATCATTGTTTTGGATTATGAGAGGGTGAAAGACAAAAGAAAGGCTCATTCTCACTTGCTCATTCTCTCTTTTGTTCTTGAGCTCTCTTGTTTTTGCGCTCACCCTCTTCCTCTTGCTCCCTCTCTTGACTCTATGGTTCACTTGTCTCATGAGTTGAGAATCAAGAACCATAGATAAAATCCCATACAAACTCTTCTCTACTCACTCTAGTTCACAAGGTTTAGCAAACCGAGTGAACTAGTTTCTTCAAAGTTCGAAGAAGGAGCCAAAGGTTGGAGCTTTCAGGTGGATCTATCTTCGGCATACGGAGACGACGGGAAGAAGCCGATCCGGACCACCATCGGAGTTTGAATACGAAGGAGTTCAAGAAAAGCAAGGTATAACCCCCTAACCGAGTAGTTAGCAACTCGTAGTTAGGTTGTTAGTTAGATGTTTAACAAAGATCCGGGTTATAAGTCCATGTTACCACCTCTAAGAAAATCGTTTTTTATCAAATTCCGCATGCCCGAAAGTACCGGGAGAGGTAGCATGGACTTACATATCGATGCCCAGTCTCGAAACTCCCATGTCTAAGGACCACTTTAAGGATGTGCTTATAGACTACCCAACTCTCACGTATATGATCGCCATCATACTGCTGGTAGTCAAGCAAGAATCCTAAGGGCTATATCAATGTGTATTAGTGATCTGTGATATCACCTGAAGCATCTACACGATGATAAAGATAAACCAGATAGCATACTCATCTTGAGTCAGACTGTCCTACCGGCATAGGTCCTCCCTCAATCATTGCAATCACTTGCCTGCGATCCAATAATTGACTTTGAGGGCACTGTATCCAACAACAACGTCAACTCCCTATACCGGGAGAGACGAAACCCCTTCTATCGCTCATTGCCTCCAAGTGATTCTGGACTGTACCAAAAAGCCACCCTTTTGCACGCCCTCTTGGACGTGGTAAAGTGGAAATCAAAGCGCAGTGGGAATCACACAAGACTCTATGACGATCTCGGGTCTACAGACTAACCTATACCAGTGTCACCGGAGAACTGCTATCCGACGATAGGTAAAATACCATCTAGGAGTTCTCGGGAGTCCGTTCAGTGTACCCTGTCTCCACAGAGCACCAGTACACTATCTTTGATGTCAAATACCAATGGATATGGGATCATCTATCGCCCATTATATGGGTCAAGATGCGTATACGCTAGTCCACTCTGGTGTATCGATGCCCTGTCTCGATACACCCTTGACTAGGAATAGTCAAAGGATGTACTCGTTGACTACCCTAGCCTTACTAGTATGATCTCATCATAGTCCCAGTAGTCAAGTACATATCCTAAGGGCTTTATCAACATGTGAGAGCAAGACAGTAAACCAATACACGTCAACATGTTAAGACAAAGTGAAACCAGATAACATACTATCATATCGAGCAAGAAAATCCTCCCTATATATATCCTAGCATCCACTATAATATATATCATATGTACAACAATGGCCTCTAGGGCATATATACAACTAACAATCTCCCACTTGCATTAAGACCAGCTGTTGTAGTATCTCAAACCCAACATCCCGAAGAGTCTCTCAAATTGTATCTGGGGAATGGCCTTCGTTAGTGGATCCGCAGTGTTGTCCTTCGTGTCAACTCTCCTGACCTTGACCTCTCGGCGATCAACTATCTCCCGAATTAGGTGATACCGCCTCAGAATATGTCTGGACTTCTGATGGGACCTGGGTTCCTTGGCCAAAGGAACAGCTCCATTGTTATCATAATACAAAGGTATTGGATGCTCAATGGATGGAACCACACCAAGTTCAGTATGAACTTCTTCATCCAGACAGCCTTTTTGGCAGCATCGTTGGCAGCGATGTATTCAGCCTCCATCGTCGAGTCTGCCACGGTTTCTTATTTGGAACTCTTCTAACAAACGGCCCCTCCATTTTGGGTAAAGACAAATCCCAAGTGCGACTTAGAGTCGTCCTTATCAGTTTGGAAGCTTGAATCGGTAAAGGACTCGACCTGGAATTCACCGTTACCATACACCAAGAACATCTCCTTAGTCCATCTCAAGTACTTGAGAATGTTCTTCACAGCTGTCCAGTGACTCTCTCCTGGATCTGCTTGATACCTACTTACTACACTTAGTGAGTATGCTACATCGGGTCTAGTACATAGCATCGCATACATGATAGAGCCTAGTACCGAAGCATAGGGTATCCCTTCCATGCGAGCTCTCTCCAAATAAGTCTTGGGAGACATCTCTTTGGAGAGAGTGAGTCCAGAGATCCTGGGTTTGTTCCCACGCTTGGATTCTTCCATACAAAACCTCTTTATTATGGTGTCAATGCACTTGGATTGGGACAATCCCAGTATCCGTTTTGATCTATCTCTGTAGATCTTGATTCCCAAAATGCAGGAGGCATCACCTAGATCTTTCATTGAGAATCGATTTGATAAGAAGAGCTTGACCGAGTGCAGCATAGGAACATCATTTCCTATCAAGAGTATGTCATCCACGTACAATACGAGGAAGACAACCTTACTCTCTGCAACCTTCTTGTATATATAAGGTTCATCTATGTTCTTGATGAAGTCAAACTCATTGACTACAACAACAAAACAGATGTTCTAACTCCGTGATGCCTGCTTTAACGCATAGATGGATTTAAGCAGCTTGTACACCTTTCCGCTGCTCCCACTATCTACGAAGCCCTCTGGCTGCGTCATGAACACGCACTCCTCTAAATCACCATTTAGAAAGGCGGTCATAACATCCATTTGCCAGATTTAGTATTCAAGGTATGCAGCAATTACAAGTAAGATCCGGATGGACTTAAGCATAGACACTGGAGAAAAGGTTTCGTCATAATCCACACCTGGTCGTTGACGAAAACCCTTTGCAACAAGTCTAGCTTTGTAACTCTCAACTTTTCAATCTACACCAAGTTTCTTCTTAAATATCCATTTGCTCCCAATTGGTTTTCCCCATCAGGAGCAATTTCCAAAGTCCATACTTTGTTGGTGTATATGGATTCCATCTCAGATCGCATTGCATCCAGCCACTTCACAGAGTCTCCACTCGTGATGGCCTGCTCGAAGCCAGTCGGGTCATCATATTCCATGATGCAATCCTCGCTCCCACCATCTATGAGAAAACCATAGTATCTCTCAAGTGGATGAGGAACCGGACTAGATCGGCGGAGAGACTGGGGTTCGTCAGGAACTACTGAATCCTCTTGTTCCACCAAATCTTCTGTCGTAGTTTGTGTTGCTGGAAGCTCTTCCAGTTCAACCTCCTTGCCACTAATTTCCTTAGCGAGAAATTCCTTTTCTAAAAAGGTGGCATGCTGAGCAACAAACACCTTTTATTCCTCAGGGTGGTAGAAGATATGTCCTCGCGAATGTTTGGGATATCTTACAAACTTGCACAGAACAGACCTTTCCTCGAAGTTGTCCGAATTTTACTTTTTAACATAGGCCAGGCAACCCCATATCTTAACGTAATTAAGACATGATCTCTTCCCCTCCCATATCTCATATGGTATGGTAGGCACTGATGTGGTAGGAACTCTATTCAATAGGTATATGGCTGTTTCAAGCGCATACCCCCAGAAGGAAATAGGCAACTCAGCATTGCTCATCATAGAGCGTACCATATCTAATAGGGTACGATTCCTCCGCTCCGATACACCGTTGTGCTGGGGTGTATAAGGAGGAGTAAGCTGAGAGAGAATCCCATTTTCATTTAGATAATCCCGGAACTCATTGCTCAAGTATTCTCCTCCTATATCAGATCGAAGGATTTTAATACTTTTACCTTTTTGGTTCTCTACTTTTTTCTTATATTCTCTGAATTTCTCAAAAGCTTCAGACTTATGTTTCAATAGGAACACATGTCAGTATCTTGAGAGATCGTCAGTGAATGTAATGAAGTATGAGGAACCATCCCTGGTATGTGTAGACATGGGACCACATACATCACTATGTATCAGTCCAAAGAGTTCCGTAGCTCTTTCTCCGTGTCCACTAAACGGAGTTTTGGTCATCTTGCCTTTGAGACATGACTGGCACGTGTCATAAGATGAAAATTCAAACGGATTCAAATATCTATCCTTATGCAACTTGGCTGGTCGTGTCACATTGATATGACCTAGTCTACAATGCCACAAGAAGGATTCGTTCATTTCTGAACTTTTCCTCTTGTGTGTGTTTTGCACATTAAGTACTGTAGTTTTTTTAAGAACGTATATGCCATTATTTAATGATCCTGAAGCAATCAACTTTTGATTCAGGAATATGTTCATAACATTATCCTGTAGTACAAAATTATATCCTTCTTTGCTCAATAAAGAAACTGATATAAGATTGCATATGAGTGTCGGAATGTAATAGCATTCGTTCATAACCAATGTATTACCATTTGGTAACACTAGGTGATATTCGCCAACCGCTTTGGCTGCAACATTTGCACCATTCCCAACCCTTACAGAATGATCACCCTCTCCCAGTTCCCTACCTTTTTGTAGGCCATGTAACATATTACATATATGGGATCCCGATCCGGTATCTAATACCCAGGATGTAGAGTGAACTGAGAAACTGTTCTCGATAACTAACACCTGAAGAAGATGCATCAGCATTCTTGTTCTTCATCTGGGCGGTGTGAGAATCCAGATATTCTCCTATTCCTTGCTCGGACTTTTAACAATTATAAGTTGGAGCGGGACCAACGTTTCTCTGCTTAGTATAAAAAACGGGTTCAGTCAATACATCCATATTATTATCTTGATTAAGGCCTGACCTGGTCGCTACCTGGAGAGAGAGAGAGAGAGAGAGAGAAGAAAACACTTTAGCGTATGCTCTTGCATGATTAGATTGGTTATTATCTTATCTAATCGGGATGGATCCCACTGCTTTTTATCAAATCTTCCCAAAAACCCTAAAAGGTAAGATTGGCCGGGATTAATTACACCTTACAAGTTTGCCAATCTTTCGGCCAGGCTAGTTTTGGTACTTTGAGGGAGGTTCCCCGTGCTTTCGCACGGACGTAATTAAAATAAACCTCATTTTCCCAGATGCATAACCCCGTTAACACCCTTCTAAACACCTACTTGATCGGCTATGTCCTGTGTAAAATTCTCCCAGGAGTAACTCTTACTCACAGTGGGTATCGTGATCCAACTATCTCATAGGAGGTATGCAATCTCATTGCAAATTTCAACTATTGAAATTCCTGATAATATTCTTCCCCTAGCATCCTATGACCTTGACGGAGGTCAACAAACAATAGGGTACTAGTCAAGTTCAACCCGTCATTTCCTGATTGAATTAAACCCATCCGCACGGCCTTTGACGGAGGTCAACAAGGTCGTACGACTACCCTAAAACAATCACATCTCATGTTTTTGAAAATAAACACTAATTAGCTACCGCACACTATGCCTTGACGGAGGTCAACAAACGCAGCGTGAATACTATGTAGGATTTATCTGAAATGACGGAGGGCTACGCAGGTTTTTCAGAAAACCATGAGCGTAACGTACTTGATATCGTTGTAGAAACAGGTGATTTTGAAAAGGAGTGTTTTTGAGGCTTTTCTAGTTTCGCTAAAGAGGTCACTCCCGGTTAAGGGATCTCGGCTCTTTCTTTATTGAATAAGGTACAGGATATTTCTCAAATACCACGGTGCAAAGCAAGAACTATAGAAGCAATCAAAAATTAAACCGTGAGTTTTGTAGCATCTGCCAGTTTAGCTAAAGTGGTCACTCTCGGTGAAGGGATCTCGGCTCTTTCCTTATCGAATAAGGTGCAGGATAAATCACATATACCGCTATGTAAAGAAAAAACTATAGCAACCCTTTTTGAAAATTTGATTCTACAACATCTTTCAGGTTTCTTTTCTTTTATTAATCTCATTAGTAAATCCCATCATTTATGCTTCCTAAGCATCACAGAAGAAACGAAAATACAACGTACGCTTATGCCATCTGCATTCACCATAATGTTTCGTTATATACCGTTAGGTTACTTAACTAACGGCATACCGGGACGGGACTAACGCGTGTGTAAAACATTAGCAGCGTTTATTATATATCATATATACAATAATAAAGTATTCGTCTCACGCATATAATATGATCACAACACAGTATATCAGCAGCAGAAGAAACATATGAAATATTGGATATACTAGGAGGTTCGCGTTATATTTCGAGCCTGTATAAAACACGGATTCCACGGTCGCAATGAATAGACAAACCCACATCCCTAGACCCCTACGAGAGCGGCAAGTAACACTGCCAATTCTAGGGTTAGGAGACCCTGTCTCGACTCCTCGAGATGGCCTCCCACTGGAGCCTAGAACACGGCTACTTGTGCTATCCTCCTTGGGTCTATCCTAATGCGGAAAAGTAAATAATATACAATGGTGACATCATCCTCAACCCGGCAGTGTCCCAATAAAAGAATATTACATACATTGAATTTTACAAGAATGAAAATAAAAAACCCTCATCTCATATAAAACCCCGGCTTTTCAGAACACGACGATCCAATATAACGTATCACAGAAACACAAAATATCTCATATCATCAACGTAAGCAATTATGCATATCCCGATTGTCGTTGATGTATAGGAACGAAGCAGGAAATACCCCACATACAACACTTACGGTCGCAGAAAAGAAAAGTGAAAACAACAACATTTGGAATCCATAATCTCCTTAGACATCGTAAACCCGAAATATCACATATTACGGATTTCATGCCTAACTATATGAATTCCATATATTGTATCACAATCACAGAATATCATGATAATGTTTAACGTTTCGATCAAATCAACATACACTCAAAAATTACCCCCGTGAGCTCAACACTTGAGCAAAGTCGAAACACTCAAAAACCGTGCCACAGTGTCCATGGACCATCCGTAAAAGGAGTTAACCAATGCCTCACCTATGACACCACAGGACTACGGCAAACCCTAGGGTTCGTTCGCGGTTCCGTGGGCATAGAATCGAGTTAAGGTTAGTATAGTCTTCTAGGGGATCCATAGGGGTACGTGCACGATTTTACGAATATAATCAACTTCGGAAAATTACAACACTTGGAAATTTCAGCGGGGTACTAAATGTGGTGCGCGAAGTTCGATCGCACTGCTGAAAATAGTCAAGGTTACCAATACAGTGTTAAATCATATGACTACGAAGCACTACGAATTAGCCCCAGGTCAAACTAATCATCACAAGAAAATTGGGCTAAATAAACAATACTAGGAAACCCAAAATGGAGACATGATAACACAGGGGGAATACGGAGTCCAGAGGAGGCAGGGAGGCCGGCCACGCTGGAATCCCTAGCCTGGGGCTCGGCCAAAATCCGAGCCCCTCCCTTCGTATTTCTCCCATGTTCTCAGAATGTCCAAAATATCATTCTGCACCTGTTTGAAAAATTTTTAAAGAACTTTTTGGAAAATTTCCAGAGAGCAAAATGGGGGTTTCAACATACCGTATTTCGGAGTCGATTTCGTTTTCATAATTGTTTTAACACCGTATCTAGAATTCTAGTTTGGCTCTGATACCACCGTTAGGCTTCCTTTGCACCTAGTCTAGTGATTTGGTAGCATCACTCATGCCACATTAAAATTTAGAGAGGTGCAAAGCAAGCAAACCATGAATCGTTACTAGAAATGCAAGGGTAACAAATTTGTATCACATACAAAGAAATAAAGAGATTAGGATTACAACCTTTGTAGTCCATTCCTTCACTTCATAAGCTCCGTGTTGAGGTCGCTTCGCTGCGATCATCAAGTACTCCGACTCTCGTGAGGCTCCAAGAGGTGAATGATGCATCTAACTTGAATTCATCTTCATCTAAGATGATCTACCATGAAGAATCTTTAATCCAAGCTCTCACTTCTCAAATGAAGTATTAGTGAAGTGAACACCCTAATCTATGTGGCTAGAATAGATGACAATGATGAAGTAGGAATTTTACACTCTTTTGTTTTCAATTTCTTACTTAGAATTATCACACACAAAAATCTAGTCAAGCTTTTTCAAGAAGAAAAAGAAAATCTTTTGTTATGAATACTGAATTATCATTGTGGTTACAATTGCAACCATAGGTTACGAATGAAAGGCTTAACCCTTGTAGAGAATAAACCATAGGTTAAGGGTTTGGGTTGGGTTAAAGAATATCTACACAAAATATCAAAGCTAGATTACAAAAGTCAAATCTTCATGAAAGCTTTATCCAAAGCATAACCCTAATCCAAACACTAACTAGGTTTAAACCCAAAAACCATGTTGCATTTGTAACCCTAACATGTTACAATGTTATATATCACATATACAATATATTTTGTAACAAAAGAAAATAATACAATTAACATATATCGCATATACATCAATGTATTATCCAGTGAGAAAATGAATCAATAAAGCGAGCTTATATTAGTTAACGTAATGTAATATATCACATATATAATTATACATTAAATTATCGAATCAACACTTGATCCGATAATCCGGCTATATTACAGATAACCGACTAATATAACATGCACCAGTTCATCGAATCAACACTTGATCCGATGACCCGGCTATATCACTTATACCCGGCCGATATCTCATATCGCGAGAATAGAATACGGTATCTCATATCGTATTATTCTCGGTACCGCACATATCACGTATGTGCTCCTACTCCGTTTTGCCTGAGCCAGGAAACTTCTGTGTAGGACTAAAGAATCATCAATATGCCGGCAGTAGGTGATGATCATATCAAACACCCACAAGCTGCAAGTTGTCAGCTAAACGTAACAGCCACCCAGGTATTGAGCGATCAGAAGATCAACAAGCAAGCCTGTACATGTTAGTTATATGTATTCCCTAGAGGCCATTATTGTACATATGATGTATATTACAATGGATGCTTGGATATATATAGAGAGGACTTTCTTGCTCGTCATGATAGTATGCTATTTGGTTTTATTTTGTCTTAACATGTTGACTTGTATGGTTTACTGTCTTGCTCTCGCATGTTCATAAAGACCTTATGATATGTACTCGACTACTGGGATTATGATGAGATCATATTAGTGGGGCTACGGTAGTCGACGAGTACATCTTATAACTGTTCCTAGTCGAGGGTGTATCGAAACAAGGCATCGATACACTAGAGTAGACTACCGTATACGCATCATGACCCATATGATGGGCGATGGATGATCCCATATCCATCGGTGTTTGACATCAAAGATGGTATACGGGTGCTCAGTGGAGACTGGGTATACTGGACGGACTCGCCGAGAACTCCCAGATGGTATTATACCTCACGTCAGATGGCAGTTCTCCGGTGACACTGGTACAGGTTAGTCTGTAGACCCGAGATCGTCATAGATTCTTGTGATATTCCCACTGTGCTTTGATTTCCACCTTACCATGTCCAAGAGGGCGTGCAAAATGGTGGATTTTGGGTACAGTCCCGAATCGCATGAAGGCAATGAGCGATAGGAGGGGTTTCGTCTCTCCCGGTATAAGGAGTTGATGTTGTGCTATGTTCGATTGGCTATAACTGGAAGTCCCTGGCCAGGGCGGATATTGAGTACTCCTGGTAAGTGTTATCAGTAGGTTCTTGACCTGTTATGAGCCTCACATCGACACGACTTATCGGTTACTGGGGTCTGACGTTTACCACCCCTAGACTAGATATGCAATATATCAGACGATGAGACCGGACTGTACAGGAGTGTTTCTGATTGGATTCACAGGAGAATGTACAGGCTTGCTTGTTGATCTTCTGATTGATCAATACCTGGGTGACTGTTATGTTTAGCTGACCGCTTGCAGCTTATGGGTGTTTGGTATGATCATCACATACTGCTGGCATATTGACGATTCTTTAGAGTCTTACAGAGGTTTCTTGACTCAGGAAAAAGGGAGTAGGAGCACATAAGTGATATGTGCGGGACCGAGAATAATACGATATGAGATACAGTATTCTATTCTCACGATATTTGATATCAGCCGGGTCATCGGATCAAATGTTGATTCAATGTATCGGTACATGATATATTAGTCGGTTATATGCGATATAGCCGGATTGTCGGATCAAATGTTGATTCGATAATTTAATGTATAGATATATATGTGATATATTACATTACATTATTTAATATTGGCTCGCTTTATTATTTAATTTTCTCGCCGGATAATACATTGATATATATGCGATATATGTTAATTGTATTATTTTCTTTTGTTACAAAAATATATTATATATGTGATATATTATATTGTAACAAGTTATGATTACAAATGTAAAATGATTAGTGGAGATTAAACATAGTCAGGATTTGATTTGAGTTAGCTTATTCATGAAGCTTCTAGAAGCTTTTCTTTTGTTTTGAGCAATGATATTATGTGTTGATATTTTGGAGATATTTTCCTAACCCAACCCACACCCTTTAACCCTAGTTAAATCTCTACAATGGTTAAGTCTTTATTGACTTAACCATAGTTGTAATTATAATGATAATAAGAATTCATTATTCATCACAAAAGGAATGATTATTCTTCTTCTTCTTCCTTGAGCTCTTGAAAAGCTTTCTAGGTTTTTCTTTTGTGATGGATTAGTGTGAGAATTTGATAATAAAAGAGAGCATAAATCCTACTTCATCATCCTCATCTAACCTAGCCAATTAGATTAGGGTGTTCACTTCATTAATACTTGATTAGTGAGTGAGAGCTTGAGTTAAAGAAACTTCAAGGTAGATCATCTTCGAAAAGGAAGACTTCAAGCAAGCATGGATCATTCGGGTTATTGAGGCTCTCTTGAGTCCGGGAGATCATGTATCGTGGCGAAGGGACTACTACTCAGAGCTTATGAAGCTAAGGAGCGGACTACAAAGGTTGTAATCCCTCTCTCTTAGTCGTAAAGATGTTTACTTGCATGTTTAACCCTAATTATCTAGCAAAGATCCTCGCTTTAGGTTGTTCGGCACGTCTAAATTTTAAATCGGGCATGGTTGATGCCTTATAGAACTTTGTGACATTGTCTAATAACCCTACAGTCATATCAGAGCCTAGCTAGAGCATTAGGCGACTTGTATACGAAGTTAAATGTCCGATCGAACCCCGAAACGTCGTATTTTGACCCCTCTGTGGAAATTTTTTTAAAATATGATTTTTTTGCATTAAAAATACTCAGAAAATTCAGCAGGTGATTTTATGGATTACTGTGAAAAATGGGTCACTGTAGCCCTAAAGGCGCCGCGGAATCGCGGCCTTAACATGCTTCTGGCGGCGGTTCCGCGGCCGTACTTGGGTGTCAGTGATTGGTTTTCCTAGGGTTCATCCGTAGCTATTACTACATGGTTCTGGGAATTTTTAATCTTACTCAAGTGTTGAGTTTTCTGGAGATCTTTTGGATTCGTTGATTCGATCGGAAAATTTAATTTCGTTTAGTTTTCCGGATAATTTAGAATGTGTTAAAATGTTCGAACGGATATCAATAACTCGCTTTTTCCCGACACGAAAAATTTTCAAGTGTTGAATATTTCTTGAGTTTAAAACTTTCGGAAAAACATGCAAATATATCTGTGGACCCTCTAGAAGAACGTAACCTTAACTCGATTATGTGATCGTCAAAACATCCACTGAACCCTTGGGTTTGTGTTAGTTTGGCGTTGCCACACGTGAGGCGTTGATTTGACCCTTCTACGGCTGGTTCACTAGGGCTGTGACATGTTCTGGGATTTTTGAACTCCGCTCAAGCGTTGAGCTATTTATAAATCTTGGGTATTTGATTATTCGATCGGAAAGTTTAATATTGACTATTTATCTGGAATGTGATATAATATGTGGAATTCATATAAGTTAGGCATGAAATGCAAAGTATGTGATATTTCGGATTTATGATGTCTAATGTGATTGTAGATTCCAAATGTTGTAGTTTTACACTTTCTTTTATATGACCGTAAGCGTAGTATGTGGTGTATCGCCGGCTTCGTTGCTATACATCAACGACAATCGGGATACGCATACTTTCTTACGTTGATGATATGAGATATTATGTGTTGCTGTGATATGTTATATTGGATCGTCGTGTTCTGAATAGTCGGGGGTTTTATGTGAGATGAGGGTTTTTGTTTTCATTTATTTAAAATTCATTTGTATGTAATATTCTTTTATTGGGGCACTTCCGGGATGAGGATGATGTCACCATTGTATATTATTTAATTTTCCGCATTAGGTAGACCCAAGCAGGGGAGCACAAGTAACTGGGATCTAGGGTCCAGTGGGAGGCCATATCGAGGTGTCGAGACCGGGTCTCCTAACCCTAGAATTGGCAGTGTTACTTGCTGCTCTCGTAGGGGTCTAGGGATGTGGGTTTGGCTATTCATTGCGACCGTGGAATCCGTGTTTTATACAGGCTCGAAATAAAACACGGACGTCCTAGAATATCCAATATTTCATATGTTATCTTCTGCTGTAATGTTCTGTGATAAGATCATATTATTGCCTGAGTCAAATGCTTATACTATATATATATATATATATATGTTTATATATAAATATTACTGTTTTCGTTTCTTATGTGATGCTTTGGAAGCATTAATTGATGGGATTTTATTAATGAGATTAATAAAAGAAAAGAAACCTAAAAGATGTTGTAGAATCAAAACTTTATAAAAAGGGTAGCTACAGTTTTCCTTTGCACAGCGGTATATATGATATACCCTGCACCTTATTCGTTGAGGAAAGTGCCGAGATCCCTTCATCGGGAGTGACCTCTTTAGCTAAACTGGCAGATGCTACAAACTCACTGTTTAGTTTTTGACAGCTTCTATAGTTCTTGCTTTGCACCGCGGTATATATGATATACCCTGCACCTTATTTGATGGGGAAAGAGCCGAGATCCCTTCACCGGGAGTGACCTGTTTAGCAAAACTAGTGAATGCCTCAAATACACTCCTTTTCAAAATCACTCGATTCTACGACGATATCAAGTTCATTACGCTCATGGTTTTCTGAAAAACCTGCGTAGCCCTCCGTCATTTCAGATAGACACTAGTTAATATTCGTGCTGCGTTTGTTGACCTTAGCCAAGGCGTAGTGTACGGTAGCTAATTAGTATTTTTCTATTAAAACATGAGATGTGATTGAGTTAGGGTAGTCGTACGACTTTGTTGACCTTAGCCAAAGGTCGTACGGATGGGTTTAATTCAATCGGGAAATGACGGGTTGAACTTGGCTGGCACTTATGATTTGTTGACCTTAGCCAAGGTCATGAGTTGCTAGGGGAAAAAGATATTATTGGGAATTTTAAGTGTTGAAATTTGCAATGAGATTGCATCCTTCTATGAGATAGATGGATCCCGATACCCACTGCGAGTAAAAGTTACTCCTGGGAGAATTTTACACAAGACAATTAGCCGATCAAGTAGGTGTCTAGAAAGGTGTTAACGGGGTAATACCTCTTGGAAAACGAGGTTTCTTTTAATTAGGTCCGTGCGAGAGCATGGGGAACCTCCCTCAAAGTACCAACACTGATCTGGCTGAAAGATTGGCCAACTCGTAAGGTGTAATTAATCCCAGCTAGTTTTTCCTTTTAGGGTTTGAAGGAAGATTTGATAAAAGCAATGGGAGACATCCTGATTAGATAAGTTAATAACCAATCTAATCTTGAAAGATCATACACTAAAGTGTTTTCTTCTCTCTCTCTCCAGGTAGCGACCATGTCAGGCCTTAATCAAGATAATAATATGGATGTATTAACTGAACCCGCTTATTATACTGAGCAGGGGAACGTTGGTCCCGTTCTTTCTTATAAGTGTTATGAGACTGAGCAGGGAATAGGACAATATCTAGATTCTCACGCCGCCCAAACGAAGAATAAGTATGTTGATGCATCTTCTTCGGGTGTGTTAGTTATTGAGAACTGTTTCTCAGTTCACCCTACTTCCTGGGTATTAGATACCGGATCGGGATCCAACATATGTAAATTATTATGTGGGCTACGTAAAGATAGAGAACTGGGAAAGGGTGATCATTCCGTACACGTAGGGAATGGTACAAATATTGTACCCAAAGCAGTTGGCGAATATCAGTCACGTCCCGAAAGTACGGAACATGACCGGCACTTAAACTACGAAACGTCTCGAGGCGTACGTAATCTAAGTAAGCCGAAAACCCAGAAATCCAAACCAAGAAAAGTGGTAGAATGAAGGAAAACCAATTTAAATCAAGTAGTTTTAATAGCATAAGCCGAATTATGCGTTTTTTTAAAAGAATCAAATATTTCCTGAAAATTTCAGCAGAGTCTCCTTTGTAAATACCGGCCATCAAACGGGATACAACATGAATAATATACGAAATAAATAAAAGGCATCCCCAAGCGGGAGATAGCTCTTTGTCAATCGACGGTCACAACCACACAAGCAATATAATATGCAACGCCATGGGCGAGGATCAAAACTCAAAAGGAAACTCAAAACATCAAGAAATCCACAGATATATAACGCGCGACTCTAATGTCGAAAGAATAACATCACTGGTCTCTATCTCAAAAATAAATACATGTTTGGTTGATGGAATTTACTAGATACAACTGAATAATATTATACAAAGTAATATGATGGGTAAGATACCAATAAACCAACCTACTAGCAAGTCACCCAAAAGAAGCAGTGCCAGCAAAGCCGTAAAGAAACCTGTACGGCAAAACCTGCAAGAACTATGGCACAACGGGGGTGAGTTGCCAACTCGTGAGTAGTAAAAAACATCTACGAACAGAAACTGCATGAACAACGCAATCCTAGGTCAACGTTCATACTATATCCTCAATATATATAACATGCAGCCTATAACCATGGCTAGGGTAAATATCTAACCCGAGTGAAATCCCATATGCCCGTGTCGTGCCTCAGGTAGCAATATATCATATGGATGAGGTATGAATGCATGAAACAGAATGCATGTACTGAAGAAAACTGCTTTCATAAATTAGTGAGATTTCTGTATCTTTTTATAAAAAAACGAGGTATCATAATTGAAATCAGCATAAACAGTGCCTAGCATCGACACAAAACAAATATCCACATATCTCGATATCTCTATGTCGCAGTCACTGAACCTCAATATCTCAAATACCTCTGTATGTCTCAATCTCTCTATCTAGGGCGCCATCAGTCCAGACCGGCCCCTACCATCAATCTCAAGACCACGACGGTATTCTCCGGATATCCGACGCGTCGGGTAATATCACCGGTCGGTAGTGCTTCCCTGCCAGGCTCAACGCCATCATCTGCGATCTTCTTGCCCCGGGTCCACCATGTACCCGAAACGGTTCATCCATCTCCTCGAATCGGGTCTCGAAATCCATCAGCAAACTCATGGTGGACGACTCATACATCATGGGAAAACCGCACTTTTTATTTAAAAAGAGAGAAAAGGTTTATTTATGTTTTTGCGGTTTTCCTGTAAATCCGAGAAATCTCATGAAATCCGAATCCAAGTCATCAATAGCATGTAAACAGTGAATATAGGCATGAAAATCCATCAATGCGACACAACAGTGAATAATAACATGCATGAAGTAGCAGGCAATAACTACAATGTCTAAACTAGCATATAAGGCAAGTATACTAATATCATGTCTAAACTATTAGCTCACAACCTATGTCAATGAAATAGTATTTTCTAAAGTGTTCGTGACATGGCAATTACCGATGAAGATTTGTGTGAGCCGATAAGTAAGTGTACGTGGTACATACGCGTCATCGGTAATGGTGCTGGTGTCCTAACAGCATGATCTCAATAATAGGATATGAATCATAATATAAGCATGCGATGCGGAGCAAACATCAATAATGAGCGGGAGCTAACTACTAGACACAATGATAACTAACCTGCATTTAATATAAATCTAGTCTAACAACTACACTAAACTATAGGGCTGAGCTAACAGGCTGGACTAAAGGTAAGGAAACCGCCTAACACCTGAGTCGATACATATGTTTATATATATTAGTCGGTGATCTCGCCTCGATAATATCACATCTGATACCATATCGATAATCAAATATTCCCTAGTCAAGAGTGCGGATCAAACATCAATATATAGCTCGTACGTAAATCCGTCGTACGGCATTCCAAATATGGATACGGTCAATATCACATTCATCATATTATTCATCCGGTATCCTCTTTATCAAGATCATAATCCGGGTACTGGTCAATGTCTAGTACAATACTAATATCATCAATATAATCATGATCTGACTACTGATCGACAGCCTCGTACAAACCGATATCATCAGTGCATATCATCATAAGGAAGTATACATCGCCCAATGCGGCCTATCGTAAACATCCTAACATATCATATCTCATAACACGATCACATGTCGATCATTTTATTTATACCACTATTCACATGGTATCATCGTACAAAGATCCGCTATAACATCATGACGTATCTCAAATACGAATTCCGCCAAATCACCGATCTCACTGTCTCAAATCAAATCTCATCAACTCACCACACATCCTAAATACCATCCATAAATCCAGTATGTGAACGCATAGTCCCATACCCATGTGAACACATATTCCTATATACGCACAGGTAATAACATAGATGTATGCATGTGTGTGTGTACGTGTGTGGGTGTAACAACTACTCTAGGGTTTCGCAACTAACACTAAACTAATCTATGCACACCTAGAATCTACCTTTATCATCAAAGTCTCATATCAATATAATATATATAAGTGTATACGTATTCGTATACATCACTGCGAACTGCAGGGGTGCTATACGCCATCCACCCGACTTCTCCCCGTAGATATAAATCTACTCACCTGGTCCTCGCTCGCCGGTGCCGCCGTCGCCACGTGCTTGCTTGTCGTCTCGAAGTCCACATGGGGTACCTACATATCATAACGCACCGTATCGCATTAAAATCCGACTCATGACAAAAACGACACAAGAATCCCACATAGGTCAAAACCTATGATTTGCTTTCACAAACAACCTAAAATCCTCGACATCGGCGTACAAACGCCGAGTGATCGTGAAAAACTCAAACGCACCAACTGTGGTTTCAAAACTCACTAATTATATAAGAAATAGGTTTTAATTCATCAAAACCATAAAAGTAAACAAATCGTTTTATTTCCCAAAAATCTAGTTAGCGGTCGTTAGCAGTTTTAATACAAATCTTGATGTTTAAAAAAAACTACTGGCCATAATATTTATTAAATAACTTAAATAAGCCATATAAACCATTTCCACAATTTAATTTCACCAAACTATATACATTCAAAAAAACTAGTTTGCAATTTTAACTAATTTCGACCATTTTATAGCAAAAATGCACATACAATAATCTAGCTTGGATTTTCATGATCTAAAGCATTAAACTACATTTTAAAATGTTAATGAAGTCATGAAAAACCTAATTACATTTTTCTCTTAAACAAATTCATGGTTTACAAAAAACTAGTTAGCAATATAGCTTAATTACTATAAATTTAAATTAACAAAAATGCAAACTAGCAACTAGATTAATTTTAGCAAGCAATTACATGTTAATCTTCCCATCACAACCACAATCCAATAATTAAACCCTAACTTTCATTCAAAACCATCCACTTGAAATTTCAAACTTGAATTCAAAACCCCTTTTTGTTTTTTTTAAAACACCTAATTAAGCTTGATTTAAACATTCAATTAACAGCTAACAAATATGGATGAATCTTTATACCTCATGATCAAGAGATCAACATGAAGATCATAGCCTCCAAAATGCCAAATTTTCTCCAAGATCCATGCTAGCTTGAGCAAAGAAATAATGAGTAAGAGTTGGATTTGGAATTAGCTTTGAAATTGTATGGATTTTGAAGCATTTTTGTTGATTTTTTATGCAAATTGGGTGGGATTTTTTTTGAGGGAGGGCTTCTGCAGTTTCCAGCAGTGAGAGGGAGAGGGGAGTTGTGTGGGTGGTGTTGTGAGGTCTACAATTTGTCAAAGTCAACAAACCCATACTTATATGTTTATTCTTTCCTTTAAAATTCATTGTTTTCTTTTCTTTTAAACTTGAATTGGGGCAAACTTTGGGGGGACTTCCTATAATTTCGGCTAGCCACAAGGTGGGGAGGAGAGAGGGTGTGGGTTATTGTGGGTGTGTGTGTGGGATGAGGAAAATGATAAATATTATACCCCAAATTTCCATTTACACTAAATTCACTATTTAAGCCTTTTTCTTCGGTATTTTCTAACACCGCTTAACAACTTCATTTTATTTCAAAAACCACATGTTAAAATTTTGTTTAATGTGTTATGATGCACAAAATTTGTTTCAACCAATTCTAATTTGTAATTTTCCCTAATTAACTGTATTAGTGACGGCTTAAAATAATATTAAAATAATTAATTTCGGAAAAATTTTCAGAAAATTAGAAATTTGACCAGTGGCTCAATAAACACCAAATATTAGAAATTACATAGCTAGAATATGTATATTAAATTTTATAATAAAAATATTTGTATTTTAACTTTTTACAGAAAACCCCCTTATTTTACCGATTTTCCCGAAATTTCACCGAAACGATTTTCAAAACGTTACAATCTTCCCCCCTTAAAGAAATTCGGTCCCCGAATTTAAATTAAAACTACCCCCCAAATACTAAAACATCTAAGCAAAACCATCAAGTCGTCGGGGCTCCGAAATCATAAATACATAAAACAAATCGTAGCGCAGCGCATGCGCATGAAAAATGAGCATATAACTCAAAATCAAAACTCCATCCAGCATCCCGCAATCATCGGAGTCATGGTGAAGACACAATGTCTAAATCCCAAAATGAAAATCAATATGATATACTTCATTAAAACATCTGGAAGCAATACTTGCCAAATCTTCTTCAAATCGCTGTGCGATACTCGCAGAACTGCACAGTGGCGGACGTCTATTGTATGAAAATAACTACATATATATATATATATATATATATATATATATATATATCTTTTGTTTAATATGCACGTCCCGCCGTTTTTGGAAGCAATTTCCGAAGGGTTTCCTTTATAAAATGTTTCGTGTCATCTCGGACACGTAGGTAAATACTGAGACTATAGCTCTTCTTGGGAAATCCCTTCGATAACTATCTATGCATGCAAAAATATACATAGGTACAGTCTGTGACTAGTCCTGCTCAGTACTAAACCAACTAGCAAACATCATAAAATATACTGCTCCAACAAAAATCAGTCCCAAATATATATATGAATGCCATATGCGTCTGGTGCGCACGGAAATCGAAATCCATGAATGTGCCATACATATGCACAGAAACAACATCTAAGTGCATCGGGTGTGCACGAAACATCTATCAAGGGCAACAGGTGTGCCTGACAGCAAAACAGGTGTATCTGACATGCACGAAGAATCTCGATTTAGTGCATCTGGTGTGCACCAAAATCGTATCTCATAGCATGCGCCCAACATGCGCAAAAACCCAAATCAGGAGCATCCATCATGCACGAAAACATGAAATCCAATATCAAGCGCCGAACGTGCGCAAAATCCAATCAGGTGCATAAGGGCACAAAACAAATATCGAACATCACCATCGAAATCGAAGTCCAGTGCAACTGTAGTGCACAAAATGCGTATCACTGCACTGCAAGCATATGTGAACTATACCGAGTGCAAGAACCAAATCGTGTGCGTACATATGCACAAAATCAACTCCACTGTATGAAACCCATAAATCATAAACATGAGAAACCAAGGCACGAAAACGATATCAAGTGCAACAACTGTGCAAAAATCGTAAATACTCCGTAGGTGCAACCATAGTGCATGAAAATAAATATCATGAAACTCCATCATCAAAATCAATCATGCAAATAGACCGCCCAAAATACCGAAATCAAATATGGTGGAATAGTCCCGCTCAAGCACATCCTCCAAGAATCTCTGGCCAACTGTCATGGTCACTCATAGCATGTCTCGTCGACGATTCTGAACTCTGGCCTACCGGTGTGCGTAACATGACCACTCCTGGGTCCAAGTCTTCTCGTAATTCATCCCAGAAAGGTCCTGTCGAGATCTCTCCCAAATCTCGTCTCTGCCGAACTGTCCGGAAGTCATCGTCCCTTACTAGATCTGTCCTCGTTCCGGAACGGCTGCATACTCATCACGACTCCTTCTGGAAGGTATATCCAAGTACAATGCCTCGGCATGCGTATCGCATCTCTGATGTCGGCGGAGTGGAACGCCGTCTCATCAAGATCTCGTACGAACCTCTTACCCCACTTTCTCTAATGTCGACTGCTTCGGACTCGTCTCGTCGTTGCTACATGGACTGAGCACCAACGACTATCCTCATATCTGGAGTCTCCTAAGAAGTGCATCTCACCACCTAGCTTCCGAATGAAGTCGAACCATTTGATCGATTCGTCAAAACATCATAACCCCCCAAGAGCTCAACATCTTGGGTACAGTTTAACAGTATCGAGTACATACCACAGCATCGGTGGTCCAGCTGTAGAAGGGCAAACCCAAGCCTCGCTAATGGCGCCGCGGAACTGCCACAAACCCTAAGGTTCAAAGGGTTTCACACGGTCATTATGTCGAGTTAGGGTTTCATTCTTCTAGAGGGTCCATAGAATTGCCTGCATATCTTTTCGAATACTTTAAACTTGGAATAATAGGTTTCTGACATTCGATCGTCTCTGTCGACTCTCAACGTCTCCGCGTGAAGTCGTCTCCAGCTGGAATCAATCTATCTGATGACCTCTCATCAGGGTAGGCGAACGAATCACATGTCCTAGTCATACATCCCCGATGACTAGCGACCTTCTATCATCTCCTAGTACGACTCGTACTGCAATAGCTCCAACATCTAGGGCGATATCTCGTTGTTCGCAGCAACAACTAGCTCACTCGTCTGCACGAAGACCAGTGCCTCAATCATCATGAATAAGCCATACCTCAACAGTCATCAAAATCTGGCTGACCTCTATCAGTGGCTCGATCCTCTGGTGCTGATCTGCACGTCCGAGTAATCTCATACAACGATCCATCAAACACTCATGGCGCGAAAACACAATAAAAAGACATATCTCTGCAATCGTGTGTCGCCGGAATCAAGCCCTGGTCAGTCCTCGTTCGTAACGAGCTCGTGCTGACCGCAACTCTAAAAATAGCTCTCCTTGCCCGTAATCATGGCAGCAAAACCATAACTGATACCGATGAGGCTAGATCATAGGAAGGAATATAATACTGAACAAGTAAATGTACATCCTAAGGCTTCTTAAGTGGAGTAGCGTATCGTAAGTATGCCGCGGAACATACCCACGGTACGTCACTCTACTTTAGTCACCTATTCCATCAACCAAGGGTCATCCTACGCTCCGAAGGTAAAACCTAACGCTCTGATACCAACTTTGTCACGTCCCGAAAGTACGGAACATGACCGGCACTTAAGCTACGAAACGTCTCGAGGCGTACGTAATCTAAGTAAGCCGAAAACCAAGAAATCCAAACCAAGAAAAGTGGTAGAATGAAGGAAAACCAATTTAAATCAAGTAGTTTTAATAGCATAAGACGAATTATGCGTTTTTTTAAAAACATCAAATATTTCCTGAAAATTTCGGCAGAGTCTCCTTTGTAAATACTGGCCCCCAAACGGGATACAATATGAATTGTATACGAAATCAATAAAGGGCATCCCCAAGCGGGAGCTAGCTCTTCGTCGATCGACGGTCACAACCACACAAGCAATATAATATACAACGCCATGGGCGAGGATCGAAACTCAAAAGGAAACTCAAAACAACAAGGAATCCACAGAAATATAACGCGCGACTCTAAGGTCGAAAGAATAACATCACTGGTCTCTATCTCAAAAATAAATACATGTTTGGTTGATGGAATTTACTAGATACAACTGAATATTATTATACAAAGTAATATGATAGGTACGATACCAATAAACCCACCAACTATCAAGTCACCCAAAAGAAGCAGTGCCAGCAAAGCCCTAAAGAAACCTGTACGGCAAAACCTGCATGAACTGTGGCACAACGGGGGTGAGTTGCCAACTCGTGAGTAGAAAAAAACATCTACGAACATAAACCGCATGAACAACGCAATCGTAGGTCAACGTTCATAATATATCCTCAATATATATAACATGCAGCCTATAACCATGGCTAGGGTAAATATCTAACCCGAGTGAAATCCCATGTGCCCGTGTCAGTGCCTCAGGTAGCAATATATCAAATGGATGAGGTATGAATTCATGAAACAGAATGCATGTACTGAAGAAAACTGCTTTCATAAATTGGTGAGATTTCTGTATCTTTTTAGAAAAAAAACGAGGTATCATAAATGAAATCAGCATAAACAGTGCCTAGCATCGACACAAAACAAATATCCACATATCTCGATATCTCTATGTCGCAATCTCTGTACCTCAATATCTCAAATACCTCTGTATGTCTCAATCTCACTATCTAGGGCGTCGTCTGTCCAGACCGGCCCCTACCATCAATCTCAAGACCACGACGGTATCCTCCGGATATCCGACGCGCCGGGTAATATCACTGGTCGGTAGTGCTCCCCTGCCAGGCTCAACGCCATCATCTGCGATCTTCTTGCCCCGGGGTACCACACCGGGTCCACCATGTACCCGAAACGGTTCATCCGTCTCCTCGAATCGGGTGTCGAAATCCATCATCAAACTCATGGTGGACGACTCTTACATCATAGGAAAACCGCACTTTTTATTTAAAAAGGGAGAAAAGGTTTATTTATGTTTTTGCGGTTTTCCTGCAAATCCGAGAAATCTTATGAAATCCGAATCCAAGTCTTCAATAGCATGTAAACAGTGAATATAGGCATGAAAATCCATCAATGCGACACAACAGTGAATAATAACATGCATGAAGTAGCAGGCAATAACTACAATGTCTAAACTAGCATATAAGGCAAGTACACTAATATCATGTCTAAACTATTAGCTAACAACCTATGTCAATGAAATAGAATTTTCTAAAGTGTTCGTGACATGGCAATTACCCATGAAGATGTGTATGAGCCGGCAAGTAAGTGTACGTGGTACATACGCGTCATCGGTAATGGTGCTGGTGTCCTAACAGCATGATCTCAATAATAGGATATGAATCATAATATAAGCATGCGATGTGGAGCGAACAGCAATAATGAGCGGGAGCTAACTACTAGACCCAATGATAACTAACCTGCATTTAATATAAATCTAGTCTAACAACTACACTAAACTATAGGGCTGAGCTAACTGGCTGAACTAAAGGTAAGGAAAACCGCCTAACACCTAAGTCGATACATATGTATATATATATTAGTCGGTGATCCCGCCTCAATAATATCACATCCGATACCATATCGATAATCAAATATTCCCAAGTCAAGAGTGTGGATCAAACGTCAATATATAGCTCGTACGTAAATCCGTCGTACGGCATCCCAAATCTGGATACGGTCAATATCACATTCATCATATTATTCTTCTGGTATCCTCTTTATCAAGATCATAATCCGGGTACTGGTCTATGTCTAGTACAATACTAATATCATCAATATAATCATGATCTAACTACTGATCGACAGCCTCGTACAAACAGATATCATCAGCGCATATCATCATAAGGAAGCATACATCGCCCAATGCGGCCTATCATAAACATCCTAACATATCATATCTCATAACACGATCACATGTCGATCATTTTATTTATACCACTATTCACATGGTATCATCGTACAAAGATCCGCTATAACATCATGATGTATCTCAAATACGAATTCCGCCAAATCACTGATCTCACTGTCTCAAATCAATCTCATCAACTCACCTCACATCCTAAATACCATCCATAAATCCAGTATGTGAACACATAGTCCCATACCCATGTGAACACATAAACACATATCCCCATATACGCACAGGTAATAACATAGATGTATGCATGTGTGTGTGTACGTGTGTGGTTGTAACAACTACTCTAGGGTTTCGCAACTAACACTAAACTAATCCATGCACACCTAGAATCTACCTTTATCATCAAAGTCTATATCAACATAATATATATAAGTGTATAAGTATTCGTATACATCACTGCGAACTGCGGGGGTGCTATACGCCATCCACCCGACTTCTCACCGTAGATATAAATCTACTCACCTGGTCCTCGCTTGCCGGTGCCGATGTCGCCACGCGCTTGCTTGTCGTCTCGAAGTCCACATGAGGTACTTACATATCATAACGCACCGTATCGCATTAAAATCCGACTCATGACCAAAACGACACATGAATCCCACATAGGTCAAAACATATGGTTTGCTTTCACAAATCAACCTAAAATCCTCGACATCGGCGTACAAACGCCGAGTGATCGTGAAAAACTCAAACGCACCAATCGTGGTTTCAAAACTCACTTATTATATAAGAAATAGGTTTTAATTCATCAAAACCATAAAAGTAAACAAATCGTTTTATTTCCCAAAAATCTAGTTAGCGGCCGTTAACAGTTTTAATACAAATCTTGATATTTAAAAAAAAATAATGGCCATAATATTTACTAAATAACTTAAATAAGCCAAACAAACCATTTCCACAATTTAATTTCACCAAACTATATACGTTCAAAAAAACTAGTTTGCAATTTTAACCAATTTCCACCATTTTATAGCAAAAATGCACATACAACAATCTAGCTTGGATTTTCATGATCTAAAGCATTAAACTACATTTTAAAATGTTAATGAAGTCATGAAAAACCTAATTACATTTTTCTCTTAAACAAATTCATGGTTTACAAAAAAACTAGTTAGCAATATAGCTTAATTACTATAAATTTAAATTAACAAAAATGCAAACTAGCAACTAGATTAATTTTAGCAAGCAATTACATGTTAATCTACCCATCACAACCACAATCCAATAATTAAACCCTAACCTTCATTCAAAACCATCCACTTGAAATTTCAAACTTGAATTCAAAACCATTTTTTGTTTTTTTTAAAACACCTAATTAAGCTTGATTTAAACATTCAATTAACAACTAACAAATATGGATGAATCTTTATACCTCATGATCAAGAGATCAATATGAAGATCATAGCCTCCAAAATGCCAAATTTTCTCCAAGATCCATGCTAGCTTGGGCAAAGAAATAATGGGTAAGAGTTGGATTTGGAATTAGCTTTGAAATTGTATGGATTTTGAAGCATTTTTTTGGATTTTTTATGCAATTTGGGTGGGATTTTTTTTAGGGAGGGCTGCTGCAGTTTCCAGCAGTGAGAGGGAGAGGGGAGTTTTGTGGGTGGTGTTGTGAGGTCAACAATTTGTCAAAGTCAACAAACCCATACTTATATGTTTATTCTTTCCTTTAAACTTCATTGTTTTCTTTTCTTTTAAACTTGAATTGGGGCAAACTTTGGGGGGGTCTTCCTATAATTTCGGCCAGCCACAAGGTGGGGAGGAGAGAGGGTGTGGGTGAGTGTGGGTGTGTGTGTGGGATGAGGAAAAATGATAAATATTATACCCCAAATTTCCATTTACACTAAATTCACTATATTAATATTTCTTCGGTATTTTCTAACACCGTTTAACAACTTCATTTCATTTCAAAAACCATATGTTAAATTTTTTTTAATGTGTTATGATGCACAAAATTTGTTTCAACCAATTCCAATTTGTAATTTTCCCTAATTAAATGTATTAGTGACGGCTTAAAATAATATTAAAATAATTAAATTTGGAAAAATTTTCAGAAAATTAGAAATTTTACCAGTGGCTCAATAAACACCAAATACTAGCAATTACATAGCTAGAATATGTATATTACATTTTATAATAAAATATTTCTATTTTGACTTTTTACAGAAAACCCCCTTATTTTACCGATTTTTCCGAAATTTCACCGAAACGATTTTCAAAACGTTACAATATCACCTTGTATTACCAAGTAGTAATACATTGATTCTGAATGAGTGCTATTATATACCGAACATGATGTGCAACATTATATCAGTTTCTTTATTAAGTAAAGAAGTGTATAATTTTGAAATACAGGATAATGTTATGAACATCTTCTTAAGTCAAAAGTTGATTGGATCAGGCTTGTTACATAATGGCATAATCATTCTCAGTCAAAATACAGTCCTTAATAAACAAAACACACACAAGAGGAAGAGTTCAGAAATGAACGAATCATTCTTGTGGCATTGTAGACTCGGTCATATTAATTCGACATGGCTAGCTAAGTTACATAAGGATGGATATTTGAATGTGTTCGAAATATCATCTTATGATACTTGCCATTCATGTCTCAAAGGTAAAATGACCAAAACTCCGTTTAGTGGACACGGAGAAAGAGTTGAGGAAATCTTAGGACTGGTACATAGTGATGTATGCGGTCCCATGTCTATACATGCCAGGAACGGTTCTTCTTACTTCATTACATCAACTGATGATCTCACAAGATTCGGACATGTGTTCTTGATGAAACACAAGTCTGAAGCTTTTGAGAAATTCAGAGAATATAAGCACGATGTAGAGAACCAAACGGGCAAAAGTATTAAGATCTTTCGATCTGATCGAGAAGAAGATTACTTAAGCAATGAGTTCCTAGATTATCTAAAAGAGAATGGGATTCTCTCTCAGCTTTCTCCTCCTTATACACCACAGTACAACGGTGTATCGGAACGGAAGAATCGCACCCTATTAGATATGGTGCGCTCTATGATGAGCAATGATGAGTTGCCTATTTCCTTCTTGGGGTATGCGCTTGAGACAGCCATATACCTATTGAATAGAGTTCCAACCAAATCTGTGCCTACCACTCCATATATGATATGGAATGGGAAGAGACCATCTCTTAAACGAGTTAAGATATGGGGTTGTCCGGCCTATGTCAAAAGGCAAAATCCGAACAAACTCGAGGCACGATCAGTTCTTTGCAAGTTTGTGGGATATCCAAGCAACTCGTATGGATATCTATTCTACCATGGCGAACAACAAAAATTGTTTGTTGCTCAACATGCCACCTTTTTAGAAAAGGAATTTCTTGCAAAAGAAATTAGTGGCAAAGAGGTAGAGCTAGAAGAGGTTCGAGCACCACAAAATACAAGTGATGATTTATTGGAACCAGAGGATTCAGCAGTACCCGACGAACCCCAGCCTCTCCGCCGATCTAGTAGGGTTTCTCATCCACCTGAGAGATACTATGGTTTTCTCATCGATGGTGGAAGCGAGGATTGCATCATGGAAGATGATGACCCGACTAGTTTCGAGCAGGCCATCACCAGTGGTGACTCTGTGAAATGGCTGGATGCAATGCGATCTGATATGTAATCCATGTACACTAACAAAGTATGGACTTTGAAAGTTGCTCCTGAATGGGTAAAACCCATTGGTAGCAAATGGATCTTTAAGACGAAACTTGGTGTGGATGGAAAAGTTGAAACATACAAAGCTAGACTTGTTGCAAAGGGTTTTCGTCAACGACCAGGTATGGATTATGACGAAACCTTTTCTCCAGTGGCTATGCTTAAGTCCATCCGGATCTTACTTGCCATTGCTGCACACCATGACTATGAAATCTGGCAAATGGATGTTAAGACCGCCTTTCTAAATGGTGATTTAGCGGAGTGTGTGTATATGACTCAGCCAGAGGGCTTCATAGATAGTGGGAGCAGCGGAAAGGTGTGCAATCTGCTTAAATTCATTTATGGGTTAAAGCAAGCATCGCGGAGTCGGAACAACTGCTTTGATGTTGTTGTTAGTGTATATGTCCTAGAGGCCATTACTGTATCATACTAGTTTGTATATTACTTAATGGAAGCTTGGGATATTCACCATTGTTTAGATAATCTTGCTCAAAATGGTAGTTTGCTACATGGTTTGTTTCTACTTCAATATATGCATGTGTTTCTTTTAGCATATTGCTTATACATATTAGTAGAGCCCTAAGGATCTTTGCTTGATTACCAGCGTTGTGATGGCAATCACACTCGTGGGGGCTGGGTAATCCACAAGCACATCCTTATACAGGTCCCTAGTTGTAGGACTATCGAGACAGGGCATCGATACTCCGGAGTAGACTAGCGTATGCGCTTCTCATCGTAGCAGAGGAGACGGTCTGTCCTACAGCCGTCGGTACGTCGTACTTGAGATAGTATGCGGGTGCTCGTTAGGTTACGAGTACACTGGACAGGACTCGTCGGGAACTGTTGGTTAGTACTATACCTATCATCAGTTATCAGTTCCCAGGTGACATGAGTACAGCTTAGTCCGCTGACTTGACACTGTTACTTCGCCTCGAGTGTGTTCCCACTGTACTTTGATTACTACCGTACCACGACTCAAAGGAGTCATGCAAACAGGTAGTAGTTGGGTGCAGTCCAGAAGCACTTGGAGGCAGTGACAGTTAGACAGGATTTGTCTCTCCCGGTATTGGGAGTCGATATCGCGCTGTGTCAAGAAGAGCCATTACATATAGTCGTCCCTGGCCAGGGCAAGCGAGGTATACTGGTAGGTTTCCAGGGTTATCTTAGGGTGTTCTGCGCTACACTCCGACACGACCTGTACCGCTATTAGGGAACTGACGTTTACCGCCCCCTAGGCCCGCCATGCGATATTCTCAGACGAACAGACCGGACTGTGCGGAGACTGTCATATTCAGGCTCAGTAGGAGTTTAGATGGGTTTCACCTCGTCCGTCTTCTTATTGGCATCTACTTGGGAGCCGTTACGCACAGCTAGTGCCGCTTATGGTCTGAAGTTAAACCCACTGCCAGCGTAGTGTCGAGTCTTTAGAGTCCCACACAGAGAGCTATTCGCCTTTAGGCAAATGAGTAGAGGTCGCATGGTTTTGCGACAGGGTTCGGTCACGTCCCTGCACTTGTGCACGTTTAGTGTCCGGGCAGTTATCACTAGCGGGCTTTGGTTTAAGCCAGATCCTAGTGTACGTTTTGGGATTGGTTTTATCTCGTTTGTATTCGTGTTCCTCGGAATGAGGATGCGGGTTTGTATGCATGGTTGACAGAGAGACAGAGGCAGAGGATTCTCATTAGGGTTGTTGACTGTTGACTTTTGCTAAACCCTAATGAGAATAAGAAATATAATTAATGATAATATTAATTAAGTATTATTGTGCCATGGTTGGGTAGAATGGTTGACTTTGTTGACTTGTTGACTTTGTTGACCAATTGATTAGGTTAGACTTGTTGACCATCATCATGACAATGGCTATCATTTCATGGCATTGACCTTTGCTTGCTTATTTGTTCACACATTGCATTTAATGCATGAAATGATATTGCCATTTGATATGATAACAACCATCATATAATACTCAATTATTATTATGTGTTATGATGACTTTGGATTATGAGAGCAAGGGTGAGAAAAGTCTTGCTCATTCTTTCATTTTTGCTTTCTCTCTCATGAAAGCTCTCTCATTCTCAAGCTCTCCCTCTTCTTCTTGCTCTCTCTCTAGTTCAAGGCAAAAACCTCTTATGTGTTGAGAACCATTTACCTTGGAGATAAAAAACAAAAACACTTCTCTACTCATCCTAGTATACAAGGTCTAGCAAACCAAGTGTTCTAGTTTCCTCTAGATTGAGGTTGGAGCCAAAGGTAGAAGCTTTCGGGTGGATCCATCTTCGGCACAAGGAGATGACGAGGAGAGAACCATACGACCACCACAAGGAGTCGAAGAGAAGGAGTTCAAGTTAAGGTATAACCCCTAACCGAGTAGGTAAAACTCGTAGTTAGGTTGTTAGATAGTTGTTTAACAAAGATCCGTATTTTGAGTCCATATTTACCCCAAAGAAAAAATCGTTTTTCACGATTTCCGCAACCCCAAAGAACCGGGGACGTGTAACGTGGACTTACAGTGGTATCAGAGCCAGGTTAAACACTATCTAATATGTTAGCAAAGTAACTAGAAGTTCGATCGGAGAAAAAGTCACGAAACACGCCCGAAATGTATAGTTTCTGCCGATTTTTTTCCTGTTCAAAAAATAATTAATCTTACACTAAAAATCGGCTCAGGCTTTTTAAAACACACCCAAGAAAAATAGTCCATCAACTCGGTCAAAGTGCCGCGGAAACGCGGCAGGAGCTTGCTCCTGCCGCGGATCCGCGGCTGAGTTGACTCGGTCGTGGGCAATTTTTCCTGCAGTGTGTTCAGTGGGGTGTTTTGGGATTTTTGGAATACGATTTTTCTGCCCAGATTTTCCAGAGAGAAAAATTTGTTTTTGGGGCTTAAAAATCCGTATTTTGATCGAACTTCTAAAGACTTTAGCTAACGGGTTATATCTGTGATGTAATATATGTATTGAATGTCTGCTAATCGCTATACGTCGATTAGTGGGGGTTATACATATCTGTGATCTGTAATGTTGATGGTATGTGTATATGAATTCAATGGATTGTCGCGGATGAATAGCCTGGGGTTGTGAGATGAGAGTTTTTCTTTATCTTTCAATTCATGTAATTTGTAATTGATGTAATATTATTTATATGGCCGAACAACCGGGATGAGGTTGTAGCCGTCATTGTATAATTTCTTTTAATTTTTTGGCTCCTAGGATAGACCCAAGGTGGGGTGTGTTGGATATATATGCCCTAGAGGCCTACATTGTATAGGATGCTTGGGATCTGTATGTACATGACAGTCTTGCTTGATATGATAGTACGCTATTTGGTTTGTCTTTATCTTAACGTATAATATATTTTACTTGGTGTATATATATATATATATGTTGATAAAGCCGATAAGGTGTTTGTCTGACTACCGGCGTTGTGATGGCAGTTATACTAGTGGGAGCTGGATAGTCAAAAGGCACACCCTCAGATGTCCCTAGTCGCAGGAGTATCGAGATTGGGCATCGATACTCAGGAGTAGACTAGTGTATACATATCTAGACCCTGAGGAGGGGCGATGGATTGGTCCCGCAGCCATTGGTGGAGTACACCTAAGATTGTATACAGATGCTCACTGGGTGTGAGTACACCGGACAGGACTCGACGAGAACTGACTGGATGGTATTATACCTAACGTCAGATAGCAGTTCTCAGGTGACGTGTGTGCAGATAGTCCGTTGACTTAAGGTCATCATTTGTCTCGTGTGAGTTCCCACCGTGCTTTGATTATTACCCTACCACGATTCAAAGGAGTCGTGCAAACAGGTTTTAGTTGGGCACAGTCCCGAGCCACGTGGAGGCTGTGAGTGACTGTTAGGGATTCGTCTCTCCCGGTATAGGGAGTTGATATCGCACGGTGATCGGTTGGTCATTACCATAAGTCCCTGGCCAGGGCTGATTGAGAATTACTGATAGATTGATCAGTAGATTCTCGGATGGTGATAGAGCCATACGGACACGACTTGTACGGTTATTAGGGCTCTGACGTCCACCACCTCCGTAGACCATACATGCGATTCTCTTAGACGAACAGACCGGACTGCACGGATATTGTCACGGACAGGCTCAGTAGGATTTCAGATGGGTTACCTCATCGGCTTTCTTATCGACAACTACTTGGGGACCGTTACGTACAGCTATTGCTGCTTGCGGTCTGTGGTTAAACCCACTGCCAGTGTAGTAGTCGAGTCTTTAGAGTCCCACACAGAGATTTCCCAAACCCAGGCAAAAAGATATAGAGGTCGTATGGTTTTACGACAAAGGTTCGGACGCATACGTGTTTAAACCCACGTACGACATTCAGACAGTTTTTACTAGCCGGCTTTGGTTTAAGCCAGATTCTAGTATCAGGTTATTGGATTTGTACAGTCTAAAGTTTTTCCGTGTTTTCACGGATTGGAGGGGCGTTCTCGTAATTTTCCGAGAAGCTTCTAGAAGGTGATGACTTGGAGGGAGAGGTGGCATTTTCATTTAATAATTTAGTGACTCATTGTGAGTGATTCATCATGTCATTAATGCATTATTAAATGCTTAATGACTCACATAATGAATCACCCACTTGCATTTATGAAACATGATGAATAATCTCATATTAATCATTTCTTTTTAATTCATTATGTTTCATATATCTAGTGAGAAGCTATTTCATTATTATTATTATTATCATTATCATCTTCCCACTCTCACTCTTCAAGCTCTCTCTCCTTCACCAAACCCTAATCTTACCCCTCATGAGTTGAGAACAAGGATTAGGAAAGACTAATTACTCCATAACCTATCTCTATATCACCTTAGCTACTCTATTTAGCAACTAGAGAAACTAAGTAACCTCAAATTTAGAGGTTATAGCTTGGATTAGGGTTCTCGGGTGGATCGTCTATCACGGAAGGAAGCCGAGGAGGACGTGGAGATCCAAAGAGGCCGTAGTTAACGTAAAGACGAAGGACTAGAACCATTTGGTATAATCTCTTAACATAGTAGTTTAGAACTCTATAGGTTTTGTTAAGTATTGTTTAGCAAACGATTCATGAGGTTAGTCGATGTTTAACCAAAGAACAAGATTGGTTTTCATATTTCCGCCACCCCACAAGTATTGGAGTGTTGTAAATCGACTTACAGTGGTATCAGAGCCTCACTAAACAATAATTAACACACTTGCAAAATTGTATGAATTTCGAACGGAAAAACCCCGATATCTTGCAGTTTCTGTCGAATTTTAAATGAGGTCCAAAAATTATTCAGGGACCTTCAGAATGACTTAAATGAAAGTATAAGAACACCCAAGAAAATTGGGCTCCTGAATCGGCCAAAGCGCCGCGGAACCGCGGCCGATCCCACTGATCCGCCGCGATTCCACGGCCGAGTTGTGGCCAATTCAGCCCAAATTTCCTGTATGGGTTCTCTGTGATATTTGGTATTTTCTGGTAATTTTTAATTTTTGCTCAGGTTTTAGATTTACAGAGAAGTATTGGAGCTAAATTAAATGTGTTTAATCGATCGAAATTATACGGTATTTGCATGTTTGATTATATCTGTGAAATGTTTTATGTGTTCGTAAACCTTCCCTAACTGCTAGTATGTCGGTTGGCAGGGGGTTGCACATATCTGTGATGTGAAATATAACTGTTTGTGTATATAAACTGTATTGGACTGTTGTGGTGATTAGCCGAGTTTTGTGATGGGTTATTGTATTTATTCAATTGATGTAAATGTAATAAGTTGTAATATTATTTTGCGGGGCACATCCAGGTTGCGGTTGTAGCCACCGTTGTATTATTTCTTTTTACTGTTTTTGCTCCTAGGATAGACCCAAGGTGGGGTGCACAAACTACCGGGTATTTTGAAGTGTTGAGGCAGACCGCTTCACTTCTGGTACTTGGCGGGTACTTTGCCGTACCCGTAGGGGTCTGGGGTGGGAAAATGGCTATTCATCACAACCGTGTAATCCGTCTTTCATTGCAGGCTCAAAAGAAATGCGGATTGCTTGCAAATCCAATATTGTTTATCTGTGATCTGGAATGCCTATTATTGCGTCTGACGAATGTACAATATCTATATATAATAGCTATTTAGACGTCACTTATGTTTTACACCCGCGCTAGCCCAGCCCCCGCTCTGCCGTTAGTTAAGTAACCTAACGGGTGATGACGGGACCCCGTGGCGAATGCGGATGGCATAAGAGGACGTTGTATTTTCGTTGTTATCTGTAATGATAGGTTAATGATGGGACGCATTATTATTAATGCAAAGAAAAAAAAACCTAAACTGAATCGTTGGAACAATTTCTAAAAACCACTCGGTTTTCTTGAAAAAGCAAATTTTAAATACGGAGCTTAAACCACTCCTTTTAATAAATGCTATCTTAGTTCCTTCGATCATATCAAGTTCATTACGTTAACGATATTTTTCCAAAAACCAGCCGTAACCCTCCGTCGTTTCAGATAGACAGCACATCGTATTCATGCTATGCTTGTTGGCCTACGTCAAGGCATAGTGTTTGGTAGCAGTGTGTGTGCCTATTTGTTGCATAGATAGATGCATTAGTTTAATACAGACGTACACCTTGTTGGCCTACGTCAAGGGCTTGTACGATGTACTTAAATAGATCAGGACAACGACGGGTAGAACTTGACTTGCGTCTTATGACTTGTTGGCCTACGTCAAGGTCTATAAGAGCTTGGGGTAAAAATCAAATCGGGAGTTTCAAACATAAAGGAAACATGCAGATTTAGCATACCTTCTGGAGTGTGGTGACTAGAGTGGCTACCATCTAGGGCATCATGCAATGATATTTGGATCCCGATCCCACTTATGTGTAGGATTACTCTCGGGAATTTTTCTCACTTAACAATCAATGCTATAAACCAAGTAGGTGACTAGAAAGGTTTTAGAGGGGCTACGCCTCAAGGGAAAAGAGGTTATTTAATTAAGGAACTTCGCGAAAGCGTTGGAAAACATCCCTCGAAGTACCAACACCAGCCTGGCTGAAAGGTTAAGCAAGTATTGTGACGTGTGATTAAATCCTGACTAGTTCTTCTTTTAGGTTTTGAAGAAGGATTTGAGGAAACAGTGGGAGCCATCCTGTATAGATAAATTAATAAACCAATCTAAACTTGCAAGAGCATATGCTGAGTGTTTTCTTTTCTCTCTCTCTCTGGCAGCTACCATGACTGGATTAAAACTATTACTCGAAAAAAATATACTGACCGGCAGAACTATAAAGATTGGCTAAGGAACGTCAATATTGCACTGACTTATGACAAAGTAGCATATGTTAGCACCGTTGTTCCTCCCCTTATCCTTGGACCAGATTCCTCAGTTGTGGACAGGGAAGTCCACAAACCTGGGATCTAGATTGTGAGCGAACTAAGTGTATCGTGCTGGCGTCCGTGAACAATGAACTCCAGAAACAGCACGAGAGTATGGATATTGTATCCATCTTTCTCCATGTCAAAGAGTTGTATAGAGAGCACTCACGTATCGCGAGGTACGAAACCTCAAGGAAACTCTTCCAGATGAGGTTAGCTCCAGGATCGCCTGTAGGAGAGCACATCCTCAAAATGATCATCCTCATTGAGGAACTCGCAAACCTGGGATGCGTGCTAGAGAACGATTTGTATAACGACTTGATTTTGCAGTCCCTTCCCCACACCTTCTCTCAGTTCGTGCTGAACTTCAACATGCACGAAATGGAAGCGGATCTTCCAAAGCTCCTCAATATGTTGAGGTTAGCAGAGACCTCCTTGAAAAAGGAGAAGACCCCAGTTCTGTATGTTGGCCAATCATCTTCTTCTAAATCTAAAGCGAAAGCTAAAGGGAAGAAGAAGATGAAAGCCACCAAACCGAAAAGTGGGGTCAAGAAGGTGCGGGGAACGAACAAGGCAGGAAGGGTGAAGACAGAAAAGAACGAGTGCTTCTATTGTCACAAGCAAGGGCACTGGAAGAAGGATTGTCAGGCCTTCAAAGCCAAGGACATGAAGCAAGTAGTTGCTTCAACTTCAGGTGTGTTTGTAATCGAAAATTGTCTTTCAGTTAACTCTACATCATGGGTACTTGATACCGGTTCTGGTTCTCATATCTGTAATTCATTGCAGGATCTGAGAAATAGTAAAGTGCTGGGGACAGGTGATATGACTCTCCGGATGGGCAATGGAATGCATGTAGATGCAATTGCAATAGGGGAATATCACCTAGGGTTGACTAGTGGACATATTTTGATGTTGTACAGCTGTTTTTGTATTCCCAGTATGTTGTGTAATATTATATCAGTATCTTTGTTATCGAATGAAGGATATAGTTTTGCGCTTGAAAGAAATGTTATGAACATTCACCTAAATCAAGAACTGATTGGGTATGGCGCACTGGAAAACGGCATATACATACTTAATCAACCTCAAATTTTCTATATTCAAAACACGCGTAAAAGAAAGGCTCCAGATTCGAATCAATCCTTCCTATGGCACTGTAGACTTGGTCATATAAATGAAACAAGGTTGACAAAGTTACATAAAGATGGATATTTAGATCCATTTGAATATTCATCATATGCAACTTGTCAATCATGTATCAAAGGAAAAATGACCAAATCTCCGTTCACCGGACACGGAGAAAGAGCCACTGAACTCTTGGGACTTATACACAGTGATATATGTGGTCCGATGTCTACGCATGCACGAAGTGGTCACTCCTACTTCATCACTTTTACTGATGACTTCTCTAGGTATGGACATGTGTTCTTAATGAAGCATAAATCCGAGGCTTTTGAGAAGTTTAAGGAGTATAAAAATGAAGTAGAGAAACAAACTGGTAAAAGCATCAAGACACTTCGATCTGATCGAGGTGGAGAATACTTAAGTACCAGTTTCCTTGAATACTTAAAAGAGAATGGAATTCTCTCTCAGCTTACTCCGCCTTATACACCTCAGCATAATGGTGTATCAGAAAGGAGGAATCGCACGCTATTAGATATGGTGCGTTCAATGATGAGTAGTGCTGAGTTGCCACTTTCCTTCTGGGGATTTGCTCTAGAATCAGCAGCATACTTATTGAATAGAGTTCCAACTAAGTTTGTGCCTACCACTCCATATGAAATGTGGAGCGGGAAGAGACCATATCTCAAGTATATCAAGATATGGGGGTGTCCGGTATATGTTAAAAAGCATAATCCGGACAAGCTCGAGGCACGATCGGTTTTATGCAAGTTTGTAGGAAACCCTAAGCATTCAAGGGGGTACATGGTCTACCACACTGAAGAACAAAAGGTGTTTGTCGCTCGTCACATTGTCTTCTTAGAAAGTGAATTTCTTGCAAAAGAAATTAGTGGGAGCACGGTAGAACTGGAAGAAATTCCAGAACCTCAAACTGCTACCGAGGACTTAGAAGAATCTCATATTTCAATAGAACATGACGAACCAACGCCACTCCGCAGATCTAGTAGGCTTTCTCATCCTCCTGAAAGATACTATGGTTTTCTTCTTGATGGTGATCGAGAGGATTGCATCATTGATGATGATGAGCCTACTAGTTTTCAGCAGGCTATTACGAGTAGTGACTCGATGAAATGGCTGGATGCTGTGAGATCCGAAATGGAATCCATGTACACCAATAAAGTATGGAATTTAGAAGTTGCTCCTCCTGGAGTATAACCAGTTGGATGCAAATGGATCTTCAAAAAGAAGATTGGTGCATTTGGACAAGTGGAAACCTACAAAGCTAGACTCGTAGCAAAAGGTTTTCGTCAAAGACCAGGATTATACTATGATGAAACCTTTTCACCTGTAGCTATGCTTAAATCCATTCAGATCCTGCTTGCGATTGCTGCCTTCCATGACTATGAAATCTGGCAGATGGACGTAAAAACAGCTTTTCTAAATGGACATTTAGAAGAAAGTGTTTACATGGATCAACCAGAAGGTTTCTTAGACAGTGGGAGCAGCGGAAGAGTCTGCAAGTTGCTTAAATCCATTTATGGATTAAACCAAGCATCACGGAGTTGGAACATCTGCTTTGATGAGACAGTCAAAGAGTTTGACTTTATCAAAAATGTAGATGAACCATGTATTTATAGGAAGATTGTAGAAGGAGCAGTAGTCTTCCTCGTTTTATACATCGACGACATAATACTAATAGGGAATGATATCCCTATGCTACAATCGGTAAAGCTCTTCTTGTCACAGAAATTCTCTATGAAAGACTTGGGAGATGCATCATACATTCTGGGCATTAAGATCCATCGTGATAGATCTAATAGAATGTTGGGACTTTCACAGTCCAGGTATATTGACACCATACTAAAGAGATTTAGTATGGAAGATTCCAAGCGTGGCAATATGCCCGCTTGTCACGGAATCACCTTCTCCAAAGAGATGTCTCCAAAGACTGATGAAGAGATGGCTCGCATGAGCATTATACCCTACGCTTCGGTGGTAGGATCAATAATGTATGTGATGTTATGTACCAGACCGGATGTAGCTTACGCACTTAGTGTGGTAAGCAGGTATCAGTCTGACCCAGGTGAGAAACATTGGATAGCGGTGAAGAACATTCTTAAGTACCTGAGAAGGACTAACGAGATGTTCTTGATTTACGGTAGTGGGGACCTCCAGGTAGAGGCTTTTACCGACTCCGGCTTCCAAAGTGACAAAGATGATTCTAAATCCATTTCGGGTTTTGTTGTAAGTCGATGTGCAACACCCCACGACTTGCGGGGAGGCGGAAATATGAAAAACGATCTTGTTCTTTGCTTAAATGTCGACTAACCGCATGAATCGAAGCTAAACGATAACTAACAACTATCATAGAAGTTCTAAACTACTATGTGAAGTGATTATACCTCAAGAACCGTGTCCTTCGGGTCTTCATCGCTGTCCTCCACTCCTCGTAGGCTCCTTGGAACATCGACAACTTCACGGCCTCCTCAAATCAAAGACGATCCACCCGAAAGCTTCTACGCCAAGTTTAATCTCAAACTTGAGATAACTAGGTTGCTTAAAGTGCTAATCTAAGCTACCTAGAAGATATAGAGTGAGGTTATGGATGTTTTAGTCTATCTAACCCTTGATCTCAAAACATGAGAGGTTAGGGTTAGGGTTTCAAAAGAGAGTGAGCTTGAGGAGAGAGAAGGTGAGAATGATCATAAGAACAAAAAATCCTTCTCACTTGAATATATGATACATAATGAATTATCAAATAATATCAATTAGTTGATTATTCAACATGTTTCATTTAATCAAGGAGAGTGATTCATCATGTGAGTCATTAGATCATTAATGAAGCATTAATGATATGATGAATCATATAAATGAGTCACACAAAGCAATCATGAAAAAGCCACCTCAACCCCTCATGTCACCACTCTTCTAGAACCTTCTCTACAAATTACGATAACGCCCCTCCAATCCGTGAAAACACGGAAAAACTTTAGACTGTATAAATCCAATAACCTGATACTAGAATCTGGCTTAAACCAAAGCCAGCTAGTAAAAACTGTCCGAAAAGTCGTACGTGCGTAAACACACGTATGCATCCGAACCCTTGTCGTAAAACCCTACGACCTCTATATCGTTTCGCCTGGAGCAGGGAAACTCTCTGTGTGGGACTCTAAAGAATCGACACTATGCTGGCAGTGGGTTTAACCACAGACCGCAGGCGGCACTAGCTGTACGTAACGGTCCCCAAGTAGATGTCGATAAGAAGGCCGATGAGGAAAATCATCCGAACTCTCACTGAGCCTGATGTGACAATCTTCGTACAGTCCGGTCTGTTTGTCTAAGACTATCGCATATCAAGCCTAGGGGGCGGCAAGCGTCAGTCCCCTAATAGCTGTATAAGTTGTGTCGGAGCGAAGCACATTACACCCTTAGAAGCTACTGGAACCTACCAGTATATCTCGTTTGCCCTGGCTAGGGACTTTATGTAATGGCTCTCTGAAACAGCGCGATATCATCTCCCAATACCGGGAGAGACGAATCCTATCTAACCGCCACTGCCTCCAAGTGCTCGGGACTGCACCCAACTGCTACCTCTTTGCACGACTCCTTTGAGCCGTGGTAGGGTAGCAATCTAAGAACAGTGGGACACACTCGAGGCGAAGTAGCAGTGTCAAGTCTGCGGACTATGCTGTACTCATGTCACCTGGGAACTGATAACTGACGATGGGTATAATACCAACCAATCAGTTCCTCGGCGAGTCCTGTCCGGTGTACCCGTAACCTAACGAGCACCTGTATACTATCTCCAGTACGACGTACTGATGGCTGTGGGACAGACCATTTCCCCAACTGGGATGAGAAGCGTATACACTTAGTCTACTCCGGAATATCGATGCCCTATCTCGACAATCCTATGACCAGGGACCTGTATAGGATGTTGCTTAAAGACTACCCAGCCCCTACTAGTGTGACTGCCATCACGACGCTGGTAATCAAGCAAAGATCCTATGGGCTCTACTAATATATATAAGTGATACGTTACAAGAAACATATGCACATATTAAAGTAGACTCAATACGAAGTAGCATACTACCATATTTAGCAAGACTGTTATATACAACTGCGAATATCCCAAGCTTCCATTAAGTAATATACATGCTAGTATGATACAATAATGGCCCCTAGGGCATATACACTAACAATCTCCCACTTGCACTAGGGCCATGAGCTGGCATATCGTAGACCTATCATCTCGAATAGCCTCTCGAACTGCGTCTGGGGAAGGGCCTTTGTGAATGGATCATCAATGTTATTCTCCGTCTCTACTCTCTTCACCTCGATCTCCCGGCGATCTACGATCTCCCTGATCAGGTGATACCGCCTTAAGATGTGTCTGGACTTCTGATGGGACCTGGGTTCCTTCGCTAAAGCTATAGCGCCGTTGTTGTCACAATACAGAGGTATTGGACCAACACTGGTAGGAACCACCTGAAGTTCTATGAGGAACTTCTTCATCCAGACTGCTTCTTTTGCGGCATCGCAAGCAGCTATGTACTCTGCTTCTATCGTTGAGTCAGCAACGGTCTCCTGTTTGGAACTCTTCCAACAGACCTCCCCTCCATTGAGGGTAAAGACATAACCCGACATGGACTTGGAGTCATCTTTGTCACTCTGGAAGCCGGAGTCGGCAAAGGCCTCAATCTGAAGGTCTTTTCCGCCATACACCAAGAACATCTCCTTAGTCCTTCTTAGGTACTTGAGAATGTTTTTTACTGCTATCCAGTGCTTCTCCCCTGGGTTTTCCTGATACCGGCTTACAACGCTCAATGCGTATGCTACATCTGGTCTGGTACATAACATCGCATACATTATAGAGCCTACCGCAGAAGCGTAGGGTATAATCGACATGCGATCCCTTTCCAAATCAGTCTTGGGAGACATCTCTTTGGAGAGGGTGATTCCGTGACAAGCCGGTAGATTACCGCGCTTAGAATCATCCATACTGAATCTCTTCACTATGGTGTCTATGTACCTGGACTGCGAAAGTCCTAATATCCTCTTTGATCTATCACGATAGATCCGGATTCCCAGAATGTAGGTGGCATCACCCAAGTCTTTCATGGAGAATTTATGTGACAAGAATCTTTTGACTGACTGTAACATAGGAATATCATTTCCTATTAGGAGAATGTCAACCACGTACAAGACGAGGAATACTACATCTCTCCCTACAATCTTACTGTATATGCATGGTTCATCTGGATTTTTGATAAAGTCAAATTCTTTGACAGCATCATCAAAACAGATGTTCCAACTCCGTGATGCCTGCTTTAGTCCATAAATGGACTTAAGCAACTTGCATACTTTACCGCTGCTCCCAATCTGAATGAATCCTTCTGGCTGATCCATATAGACGCTTTCTTCCAAATTTCCATTTAGAAAGGCCGTCTTTACGTCCATCTGCCAGATTTCATAATCGTGGAAGGCAGCAATAGCAAGAAGGACCCGAATAGATTTAAGCATAGCCACTGGAGAAAAGGTTTCTTCATAGTCCAAACCAGGTCTTTGACGGAAACCCTTTGCAACAAGTCAAGCCTTATAGGTTTCAACCTGTCTATCTACACCAATCTTCTTTTTGAAGTTCCATTTGCATCCTACGGGTTTTACCCCATCTGGAGCAATGTCCAAAATCCATACTTTGTTAGTGTACATGGACTCCATTTCGGTCCGCATTGCTTCCAGCCATTTTACTGAGTCACCGCTCTGAATGGCTTGCTGGAAGCTAGTAGGCTCATCATAGTCAATAGTGCAATCCTCTCTATCCCCGTCAATGAGAAAACCGTAGTATCTCTCGGGCGGATGAGATTGCCTACTACTCCTACGGAGTGGCATTGGGATGTTCCTTTCTTCTGAAATCTCTGGTTCTACCATACTTTCAGTAACAGTTTGTGGTTCTGGAATTTCTTCCAGTTCTATTGCGCTCCCGCTTTTCTGATTTTCCAAAAATACAGTTTCCAAGAAGCAGGCATGAAGAGAAACAAAGACCTTTTGTTCCTCTGCGTAATAGAAATAATATCCCTTGGAGTTCTTTGGATATCCCACAAATTTGCATTTTACTGAGCGTGTCTCGAGCTTGTCCGCATGCTGCTTCTTTACAAAAGCTGGACATCCCCATGTCTTAAGATACTTAAGACTAGGTTTCTTCCCACTCCATATCTGATATGGTGTGGTAGGCACAGTCTTGGTTGGAACTCGGTTCAAAAGATATGCAGCTGATTCTAGTGCATATCCCCAGAATGATCGCGGCTACTCAGCGTTACTCATCATGGAACGTACCATATCCAATAGGGTTCGGTTCCGTCTCTCCGATACACCGTTATGTTGTGGTGTGTATGGAGGAGTAAGCTGAGAGAGAATTCCATTCTCTTTTAAGTAACCTAGGAATTCGGCACTTAAGTATTCACCACCTCGATTAGATCTCAGTGTCTTGATACTTTTGCCTGTTTGTTTTTCAACTTCATTTTTGTATTCCTGAAATTTCTCAAAAGCCTCGGATTTATGCTTTATCAAGAAGACATGTCCATACCTAGAGAAATCATCTGTGAAAGTAATGAAGTAGGAATAACCACCTCGCGCATGTGTAGACATCGGACCGCACACGTCACTGTGTACGAGTCCCAAGAGCTCGCTTGCTCTTGCTCCGTGTCCAGTAAACGGAGTCTTTGTCATCTTTCCCATGAGACAAGATTCACAAGTAGCATAAGATTGATATTCGAACGGATTTAAATATCCTTCTCTATGTAACTTAGTCAACCTTCTCTCATTGATGTGACCTAGTCTACAATGCCATAAGAAGGCCTGATTTGTTTCCGGAGACTTTCTTTTAAGTGTATTCTGGATACTGAAAATCTGAGCTTGATTTAATACGTATATTCCATTTTCTAATGTACCTGACCCAATCAAATCTTGATTTAGGTGGATGTGAACCACATCTCTTGTAAAAGCAAAATCATATCCTTCCTTAGAAAGTAAGGGTACAGATATGATATTACAAGTCGTACCTGGTACATAAAAACAGTTACGCAGAATCAATATCTGCCCAGTTGTCATTCCAAGATGATATTCTCCTACGAATTCAGCGTCCATGCTCATTCCGTTAGCAACTGTGAGGGTCATATCACCTATCCCGATAACCCTACGATTTCTTAGAGCCTGTAATGAATTACAGATGTGAGTTCCTGATCCGGTATCCAATACCCAGGAAGTAGGGTTAACTGACATACAGTTCTCTATCATAAACACACCCAAAGTCGAAGCCACATTATGCTTCGTATCCTGGTTACTGGCTTTTAAAGCCCTGCAATCTTTCTGCCAATGTTCATTCCTGTAACAATAAGAACGTCCCTGTTTTACTATATCCAGTCCCGAAACTTTTGCCTTTCTCTTTCCTTTTCCTTCCCTGGTTTCCTTCAGGGTAGAAGGCAGAGACTGTAGAATCAAGTCAGTGTTTGACTCATTTCCCAACGCGGTCTCCAGTTCCTGGAGCTCATCAATACAGCTAGTCATTGTAAGGACGTTGTCCCCTACAGATGACCCGTCAGCTAACCTCGCTTGAATTAATTCGTTCGAGGTTTTATATCTAGTGATATGAGATTGCTCTCCATATAAATCTTTATTTATGGAGAAAAATGGAAACTAATTCCATCTTCTCGTGCTGCTTCTGGTATACACCATCAACTGAAGCTAACACGAAGCACTTAGCTTTCGCTTTATCTTTTTCCCTTGTCTGACGGATATCCATATCCGCGACAGTGGAAACTGGACCTGAGACGGCGGGATCTTGAGTAGTAATAGGGTGGTCCAGCTTGTCATAGCCAATGGACATCTGGACAGACCTTTGCCAATATAAGTCAGATTCAGTCAATTTGTTATCTAGATGTAACCTATGTGTGGTCACAGGGTCGCTGCAATTAAGAGAGAGAGAAGGAAACATTTTAGCATGATGCTGTTGCAAGTTTAGATTGGTTTTTAATTTATCTAAACAAAATGGCTCCCACTGTTTCTCGAATCCCTCCTCAAACCATAAAAGAAGAATTAGCTAGGACTATTCTCACCGTACAATTCTTGCTTAACCGTTCAGCCAGGCTAGTGTCGATACTTCGAGGGAGGTTTTCCAACGCTTTCGCGAAGTTCCTTAATTAAATAACCTCTTTTTTCTGGGGGCGTAGCCCCGCTGACACCTTTCTAGGCACCTACTTGGTTTATAGCATTGATCGTTAAGTGATGAATCTCCTGATAAGTAGCATGTACTCACAGTAGGATCGGGATCCAAAATATCATCGTAAGATAATGTTGAAGGAATCCTACCAACATTCATCAAACTCCAAAATGGTATGCATCTCTCTGCAAATTTCAGTTTCTTTTGAAACTCCCGATATGGATTTTTTCCCCATGCTCTTATGACCTTGACTTTGGCCAACAAATCATAAGTCACATGTCAAGTTCTACCCGTCATTGTCCAGGTTAATTTGAACCCATCCGTACATACCCTTGACTTTGGCCAACAAAGCAGTACGACTATCCCAAACCAACGCATCTATCTATGCTGCATATGAATATTCAATAGCTACCAAAACACTGTGCCTTGACTTTGGCCAACAAACACAGCTTGAATACTATTGAATACCCAAATGAAATGACGGAGGGCTACGAATGGTTTTGGCAAAACCGTGAATGTAGTGAACTTGATATAATCGAAGGAACCTGATACTTTTTAAAAGGAGTGGCTAAAGCTCCGCAATTAAAAATTCTGCTCTTTTTTAAAATAACTGAGTGGTTTCTTTTAAATTTGTTCCAACGATTTAAACTTTGGTTTATTTTCTTTGCATTATAATAATGCGTCCCATCATTAACCTATCATTGCAGAAAACAACGAAAATACAACGTCCTCTTATGCCATCTGCATTCGCCACGGGGTCCCGTCATCACCCGTTAGGTTACTTAACTAACGACAGAGCGGGGGCTGGGCTAGCGCGGGTGTAAAACATAAGTGACGTCTAAATAGCTATCATATATAGATATTGTACATTCGTCAGACGCAATAATAAGCATTCCAGATCACAGATGAACTTTATTGGATTTATTAGCAATCCGCATTTGCTTTGAGCCTGCAATAAAAGACGGATTACATAGTTGTGATGAATAGCCATTACCCCACCCAAGACCCTTACGGGTACGGCAAACTACCCGCCCGGCAGTTTGTGCACCCCACCTTGGGTCTGTCCTAGGAGCAAAAAACAGTAAAATGAAATAATACAACGGTGGCTACAACCGCAACCTGGATGTGCCCCGCAAAATAATATTACAACAAATTACATTTACATCAAATGAATTAAATAATAACCCATCACATAACCCCGGCTATACATCACAATAGTCCAACACAGTTCATATACACAAACAGATAAAATCCATTACAGAAATGTGCAACCCCCTGCCAACCGACATACTAGCAGTTAGGGGAGGTTTACGAACACATTATACAAACACAGATATAATCCAACAAGCAAATACCATATAATTTCGATCGATTAAACACATTTAATTTTGCTCCAATACTTCTCTGTAAATCTGAAACCTGAGGAAACATTAAAAAATTCTAGAAAATACCCAATATCACAGAGAACCATAACAGGAAATCTGGGCTGGTGAATCGGCCACTCAGCGGCGGAATCGCGGCGGATCGGGGGGATTCGCCGCGGTTCCGCGGCGGTTTAGTCAATTCGTGAGCCCAGTTTTCTTGGTTGTTCTTATACTATCATTTTGGGCTTTCTGAACCTGCCTGAAAAATTTTTGGACTTCATTTAAAAATCGACAGAAACCATGATATCGGCGTTTTCCGGTTTTGGTTTTTTCCGTTCGAAATTCATACAATTTTGCAAGTGAGTTAATTATTGTTTAGCGAGGCTCTGATACCTCTGTAAGTCGATGTGCAACACCCCACGACTTGCGGGGAGGCGGAAATATGAAAAACGATCTTGTTCTTTGCTTAAACATCGACTAACCGCATGAATCGAAGCTAAACGATAACTAACAACTATCATAGAAGTTCTAAACTACTATGTAAAGTGATTATACCTCAAGAACCGTGTCCTTCGGGTCTTCATCGCTGTCCTCCACTCCTCGTAGGCTCCTTGGAACATCGACAACTTCACGGCCTCCTCAAATCAAAGATGATCCACCCGAAAGCTTATACGCCAAGCTTAATCTCAAACTTGAGATAACTAGGTTGCTTAAAGTGCTAATCTAAGCTACCTAGAAGATATAGAGTGAGGTTATGGATGTTTTAGTCTATCTAACCCTTGATCTCAAAACATGAGAGGTTAGGGTTAGGGTTTCAAAAGAGAGTGAGCTTGAAGAGAGAGAAGGTGAGAATGATCATAAGAACAAAAAATCCTTCTCACTTGAATATATGATACATAATGAATTATCAAATAATATCAATTAATTGATTATTCACCATGTTTCATTTAATCAAGGAGAGTGATTCATCATGTGAGTCATTAGATCATTAATGAAGCATTAATGATATGATGAATCATATAAATGAGTCACACAAAGCAATCATGAAAAAGCCACCTCAACCCCTCATGTCACCACTCTTCTAGAACCTTCTCGACAAATTACGATAACGCCCCTCCAATCCGTGAAAACACGGAAAAACTTTAGACTGTATAAATGTTAGTGTATATGCCCTAGAGGCCATTACTGTATCATACTAGTTTGTATATTACTTAATGGATGCTTGGGATATTCACCTTGTATATACAATCTTGCTCAAAATAGTAGTATGCTACTTGGTTTGTTTCTACTTCAATGTGTACATGTGTTTATTTTTGTATATCGCCTATACACATTAGTAGAGCCCTTAGGATCTTTGCTTGATTACCAGCGATGTGATGGCCGTCACACTAGTGGGGCTGGGTAATCTATAAGCACATCCTTATGCAGGTCCCTGGTCGCAGGACTATCGAGACAGGGCATCGATACTCCGGAGTAGACCAGCGCATGCGCTTCTCATCCCAGTGTGGGAGACGGTCTGTCCCACAGCCGTCAGTACGTCGTACTTGAGATAGTATGCGGGTGCTCGTTAGGTTACGGGTACACTGGACAGGACTCGTCGGGAACTGACTAGTTGGTATTATACCTATCGTCAGTTATCAGTTCCCAGGTGACATGAGTACAGCTTAGTCCGCTGACTTGACACTGTCACTCCGCCTCGAGTGTGTTCCCACTGTACTTTGATCACTACCCTACCACGGCTCAAAGGAGTCGTGCAAACAGGTAGTGGTTGGGTGCAGTCCCGAAGCATTTGGAGGCAGTGACGGTTAGACAGGATTCGTCTCTCCCGGTATTGGGGGTTGACATCGCGCTGTGTCTAGGAGAGCCATTACACGAGTAGTCCCTGGCCAGGGCAAACGAGATATACTGGTAGGTTTCCAGTGTTATCTCAGGGTGTTTTGGGCTTCGCTCCGGCACGACTTGTACCGCTATTGGGGGACTGACGTTTACCGCCCCCTAGGCCCGCCATGCGATGTATCAGACGAACAGACCGGACTGTACGGAGAATGTCACACTCAGGCTCAGTAGGAGTTCAGATGGGTTTCGCCTCGTCGGTCTTCTTGTCGGCATTACCTGGGGACCGTTACGCACAGCTAGTGCCGCTTGCGGTCTGTGGTTAAACCCACTGCCAGCGTAGTGTCGAGTCTTTAGAGTCCCACACAGAAAGCTTTTCGCCTTTAGGCAAAAGAGTAGAGGTCGCATGGTATTGCGACAGGTCGCATGGTTTTGCGACAGGGTTCGGTCACATCCGTGCACTTGTGCACGTACAGTGTCCGGACAGTTTACACTAGCGGGCTTTGGTTTAAGCCAGATCCTAGTGTACCTTATGGACAGTTTGCATTCGTGTTCCTCGGAACGCGGATGCGGGTGTGTATGCACAGTTGACAGGGAGGCAGAGGCGGCGGATTCTCATTAGGGTTGTTGACTGTTGACCGTTGACTATTTGACTTTATGCTCAACCCTAATGAGAATATGATATGTGATTAACTATTATATTAATTAAGTATTATGGTGATATGGTTGTTGACTTGTTGACTTTTGTTGACTTGTTGACTTTGTTGACTTGTTGACTTTTGTTGACTTGTTGACCGGTTGACTAGGCTTGACTAGTTGACCATCATGATAACCATGGTTATCATTTCATGCCAAAGACTTTTTCTTGCTTGCTCATTTGAGTAAAATGAGTGCATGACATGATAAGGTTATGGTTGCTTCTAACCATCACATAAGACTTTTTTGATATGATGAGTTATGATCACTTTGGATTATGAGAGGGTGAAAGACAAAAGAGTTGCTCATTCTTTCTTGCTCATTCTCTCTCTTGTTCTTGAGCTCTCCTCTTGCTCTCACCCTCAACCTCTTACTCCCTCTCTTGATCTATGGTTCTCTTGTCTCATGAGTTGAGAATCAAGAACCATAGATAAAATCCCATTCTAAATCATCTCTACTCATTCTAGTTCACTAGGTTTAGCAAACCAAGTGAACTAGTTTCTTCAAAGAACGAAGAAGGAGCTAAAGGTTGGAGCTTTCAAGTGGATCTATCTTCGGCGTACGGAGACAACGAGAAGGAGCCATCGAACCACCATCGGAGCTTGAAGAGAAGGAGTTCAAGTTTAGGTATAACCATCTTCATCCGAGTAGCTAAATATCTTTAGCTTAGTATGCTAGTTTTAGTTTAGGTAAAGATCCCGACCTAGCTTAGTCCATGTTGCCTCTTGCGTTAAAATTTTGATTTTATACCGTTTCCGCCTCCCCGTAAGAACCGGGGGTCGCAACGTGGACTTACAGTGGTATCAGAGGCTAACTAAACTTAAACTAGCTTGGTAGTGAAGTGTAACGAAGTTCGGAACCGGAAAAATCCAAAAACCAAACTTTTACCAAAACTGAGTTTCTGTTGAAATTTTTTTGGCTCAAAATGAAAAACTTTACACTTGTAAATTCGGCTCAGGGTTTTGTGTGAACACCCAAGAAAAACGATACAGTAATTCGTCCAAACCGCCGCCCTTCCGCCGCGCGAGCTAGGCATCCGCCGCGGAAGCGCCGCGCTTTGTCGTCTTCTGTACATCGTTTTTCGTGCAGTGTGTGTTTGTGTTGGTTTTGGGATTTTTGAAATATATTATATGTGCCCAGATTTTCCAGAAAAGAAATTTCCTTTTGGGGTCCTATAATTCCGTATTTTTTCCGAACTTCACTGCACTTTGACTATGATGGTTATATCTGTGATGCTTGCATGTATTGAACGTCGGCTAATCGCTATAAGTCGATTGGTCGGGGTTATACATGATCTGTGTTTGATATTGGAATGTGTATATAAATATGTTGGATTGTCGCGGGTGAATAGCCGGGGGTTGTGAGACGAGAGTTTTCTTTTCTTGCAATTCATGTAAATTTGTAAATTGATGTAATAATTATTTGTATGGCCGCACAACCGGGTCGGGGTTGTAGCCGTCATTGTATAATTTCTTTTTACTGTTTTTGCTCCTAGGATAGACCCATGGAGGGGTGCACAAACTACCGGGTATGCCGAAGTGTCGAGTGGCCTACTCATGGAGATGAGGGAGGTTGCTACGCTTCGGGTATTTGGCGGGTAGTTTGCCGCACCCGTAGGGGTCTTAGGTGGGGTATTGGCTATTCACCGCGACCGTGTAATCTGTTTTTGTTACAGGCTCGTACAAATTACAGATTCCTAGTATATCCAATATATTTATCTGTGATCTGAAATGTTTATCATTGCAGTATATCTATATATGATATTATTTAGGCGTTGCTTATGTTTTACAGACGCGCTAGCCCAGCCCCCGCTCTGTCGTTAGTTAAGTAACCTAACGGGTAATGACGGGGCCCCGTGGCGAATGCGAATGGCATAAGCGTACGTCATATTTTGGTTGTTTTCTGCAATGGTAGGATTAAATGATGGGACGCATTAAAAGAACTAATGCAAGAATATCACGCATTAAAAGAACTAATGCAAGATAATAAACCAAGTTAAAGTCGTTGGAACACTTTCGAAAAACCACTCGGTTCTTTTCAAAACAACTTTTAAATGCGGAGCTTGAGCCACTCCTTTTAAAAGCTATCTCGTTCCATCGACCAAATCAAGTTCACTACGTTCACGGTTTTGCCAAAACCATTCGTAGCCCTCCGTCGTTTCGTATGAATATTCAATAGTATTCAAGCTGTGTTTGTTGACCTTCGTCAAGGCATAGTGATTGGTAGCTATTGGGTATTCATATGTAGCATAGATAGATGCGTTGGTTTGGGACATTCGCATTACCTTGTTGACCTTCGTCAAGGGTATATACGGGTGGATTCAAATTAACCTGGATAATGACGGGCAGAACTTGACATGTGACTTATGATTTGTTGACCTTCGTCAAGGTCATAAGAGCATGGGGCAAAAATCCACATCGGGAGTTTCATAAGTACTGAAACTTGCTAGATTTGCATACCATTTGGAGTGTGATGATTCTGGTAGGATTCCTTCAGTTTCGTCACGCGATGATATTTGGATCCCGATCCTACTGTGAGTATATGCTACTCCTCGGGAAATTTCTCACTTAACGATCAATGCTATAAACCTAGTAGGTGCCTAGAAAGGTGTTAGCAGGGCTACGCCCCCAGGGAAAAAAGGTTCTTTAATTAAGGAACTTCGCGAAAGAGTTGGAAAACCTCCCTCGAAGTACCGACACCGGCCTGGCTGAACGGTTAAGCAAGTATTGTACGGTGGGATTGATCCTGACTAATTCTTCCTTTATGGTTTGAGGAGGGATTCGAGAAACAGTGGGAGCCATCCTGTTTAGACAAATTAAAAACCACTCTAAACTTGCAAGAGCATCATGCTGAGTGTTTCTTCTTCTCTCTCCTAATTGCAGCGACCAATCAACATGACTGGACTTAAGTTACTCCTAGATAAAAACAAACTGACAGGGCCAAACTACAAAGATTGGCTCAGGAATGTCAAGATAGCAATCACTTATGACAAGCTGGGGTATCTTCTTACCACCAAAGCTCCCCCTGTCCCTGGTCCAACTTCCAGTGTCGCGGATAAGGAAATCCGCAAGACTTGGGAGATTGATAGCGCGAAGGCCAAGTGCCTCCTGCTTGCCTCGATGGACAACGAACATCAGAGGAGGCATGAGAATATGGACATAGAGTCCATATTGCTCCATACAAAAGAACTGTATGGAGAGCAATCACGTATCGCAAGATACGAAGCGTCGAAAAAGTTATTTTCGACAAGAATGGCCGTCGGATCATCAGTAGCCGAGCACGTGCTAAAGATGATCGGCTACATTGAGGAGCTCGCTGACCTAGGGATCACATTAGAGAGTGAGCTATATACGGATATAGTTCTCCAGTCCCTTCCTTCCACTTACGCCCAGTTCATACTGAACTTCAACCTACAAGAAAAAGAGGTTGAACTTTCAGAGCTCCTCAACATGCTGAGGAGCGCAGAGGGCACCCTACAGAAAGGTAGGGATACATCCACTTTGTTTGTAGGAGGATCATCTTCTTCTAGGTCCAAGGCGAAAGCCAAGGGAAAGAAGAAGAAGGCCCCCGCCAAACCAAGGGGCGGTGTTAGTAAAGTGGATACGAAGGGAAAAGGTAAAGCAACAAAGATAGCGGGGAAGCTTGTGGATAAGGAAGAATGCTTCTATTGTCATTAGAAAGGACACTGGAAGAATGATTGCAGGGCCTGGAAGGCCAGAACACAGGAATTGAAGCAGGTTGCAGCTTCAGCTTCAGGTGTGTATGTTATTGAAAACTGTCTTTCAATAAACTCTACTTCCTGGGTATTGGATACCGGATCAGGATCTCATATCTGTAATTCTTTGCAGGCGTTGAGAAACCGTAGGGTTTTGAAGGCAGGTGACATGACCCTCAGAGTTGCAAACGGAGCTAGCATGGATGCTAAAGCCGTGGGGGACTATCACCTGGGAATGTCAGATGGACATGTTTTGGTTTTGCGTAATTGCTTTTTTGTACCCAACGCAACTTGTAATATCATTTCTGTATCTTTAGTTTCTAAAGAAGGTTATGAATTTGCGTTTGTAAGTAATGTTGTAAACATTCACCTTAATCAAGTTCTGATTGGGTCAGGTACATTAAGTAATGGTATATACGTGTTAAACCAACCACAGATTTTCAACGTCCAGGATACACACAAAAGAAAGTCTCCAGAACTAAATCAGACTTTCTTATGGCATTGTAGATTGGGTCACATCAATGAGAGAAGGTTGACTAAGTTACATACAGAAGGATATTTGAATGCGTTCGAATATCAATCGTATGCCACTTGTCAATCTTGTCTCAAAGGAAAGATGACAAAGACTCCGTTTACTGGACAAGGAGTAAGAGCGAGCGAGCTCTTGGGACTCGTACACAGTGACGTGTGCGGTCCAATGTCTACACATGCCCGAAGCGGACATACTTACTTCATTACTTTTACGGATGACTTCTCAAGGTACGGTTATGTCTTCTTAATGAAACATAAGTCCGAGGCCTTTGGAAAATTCCAGGAGTATAAGAATGAAGTAGAGAAACAGACCGGCAAAAGTATTAAGATTCTAAGATCGGATCGAGGTGGAGAATACTTAAGTGCCGAATTCCTGAATTACTTAAAAGAGAATGGTATTCTCTCTCAGCTTACTCCTCCATACACTCCGCAACATAATGGTGTATCGGAGAGACGGAACCGAACCCTATTGGATATGGTTCGGTCCATGATGAGTAACGCTGAGTTACCGCGATCATTCTGGGGATATGCACTAGAAGCAGCTGCGTATCTCTTGAACAAGGCCCCCACCAAGACTGTGCCTACCACCCCATATGAGATGTGGACTGGGAAGAAACCCTGTCTAAAGTATCTTAAAGTATGGGGATGTCCAGCTTTTGTAAAGAAGCAGCATGCGGACAAGCTTGAGGCACGTTCAGTACAGTGTAAGTTTGTGGGATACCCAAGGAACTCCAGGGGGTATCTTTTTATTCCGCTGAGGAGCAAAAGGTCTTTGTTTCTCAGCATGCCCGCTTCTTGGAAACTGAGTTTTTGGAAACCCAGATAAGTGGGAACACAATAGAACTGGAAGAAGTTCCAGAACCACAGACTGTTACTGAAAGCTTAGTGGAACCAGAGGGTTCAACAGAACAGGACATTCCTGCGCCACTCCGCAGGAGTAGTAGGCAGTCTCATCCGCCCGAGAGATACTACGGTTTTCTCATAGACGGGATAGAGAGGATTGCATCATAGATTATGATGAGCCTACTAGCTTCCAGCAGGCCGTTCAGAGCGTTGACTCAGTGAAATGGCTGGATGCAATGCGGACCGAAATGGAGTCCATGTACACCAACAAGGTATGGACGTTGGACATTGCTCCAGACGGGGTAAAACCCGTAGGATGCAAGTGGATCTTCAAAAGGAAGATTGGTGTAGATGGACAGGTTGAGACCTATAAAGCTAGGCTGGTAGCAAAGGGTTTTCGTCAAAGACCTGGCTTGGACTACGACGAAACCTTTTCTCCAGTAGCCATGCTGAAATCCATTCGGATCCTTCTTGCCATTGCTGCCTTCCACGATTATGAGATCTGGCAAATGGACGTAAAGACAGCTTTTCTAAATGGAAATTTAGAGGAGTGTGTCTATATGGACCAGCCAGAGGGTTTCATTCAGAGTGGGAGCAGCGGAAAGGTGTGCAAGTTGCTTAAGTCCATCTATGGACTAAAGCAGGCATCGCGGAGTTGGAACATCTGCTTTGATGAGACGGTCAAAGAATTTGGCTTTATCAAAAATCCAGATGAACCATGCATCTATAGTAGATTTGTAGCGAGAACTGTAGTATTCCTCGTTTTATACGTGGATGACATTCTCTTAATAGGAAATGACATTCCTATGCTACAATCTGTCAAGGGGTTCTTGTCACACAGGTTCTCCATGAAAGACCTGGGTGATGCCTCATACATTCTGGGTATCCGGATCTACCGTGACAGATCCAAGAGGATATTAGGACTTTCACAGTCCAGGTACATCGACACCATACTGAAGAGGTTCAGTATGGAAGATTCCAAGCGCGGTAACCTACCGGCTTGTCACGGGATCACCCTCTCTAAAGAGATGTCTCCCAAGACTGATTTGGAGAGGGATCGCATGTCTATTATACCCTACGCTTCTGCGGTAGGCTCTATAATGTATGCGATGTTGTGTACCAGACCGGATGTAGCTTATGCACTGAGTGTGGTAAGCCGGTATCAGTCTAACCCTGGGGAGAAACACTGGATAGCGGTAAAGAACATTCTCAAGTACCTGAGAAGGACTAAGGAGATGTTCTTGGTGTATGGCGGAAAAGACCTCCAGATCGAGGCCTTTGCTGACTCCAGCTTCCAGAGTGACAAAGATGATTCCAAGTCCATGTCGGGTTTTGTCTTTACCCTCAATGGAGGGGCGGTGTGTTGGAAGTGTTCCAAACAGGAAACCGTTGCAGACTCGACGATGGAAGCGGAATACATCGCTGCATCTGATGCCCCAAAAGAAGCTGTCTGGATGAGGAAGTTCTTGAAAGAACTTCAGGTGGTTCCGTCCATTGTTGATCCAATACCTCTGTATTGCGACAACAACGGGGCTATAGCTTTAGCGAAGGAACCAAGGTCCCATCAGAAATCCAGGCACATCTTGAGGCGGTATCACCTGATCAGGGAGATCGTGGATCGCCAGGAGATCGAGGTTCGGAGAGTCGCTTCAGAAGACAACACTGCTGATCCATTCACCAAGGCCTTGCCCCAGACTCAGTTCGAGCGGCTGATCGAGATAATAGGTCTTCGATACGCCAGTACATGGCCTTAGTGCAAGTGGGAGATTGTTAGTGTATATGCCCTAGAGGCCATTACTGTATCATACTAGTTTGTATATTACTTAATGGATGCTTGGGATATTCACCTTGTATATACAATCTTGCTCAAAATAGTAGTATGCTACTTGGTTTGTTTCTACTTCAATGTGTACATGTGTTTATTTTTGTATATCGCCTATACACATTAGTAGAGCCCTTAGGATCTTTGCTTGATTACCAGCGATGTGATGGCCGTCACACTAGTGGGGCTGGGTAATCTATAAGCACATCCTTATGCAGGTCCCTGGTCGCAGGACTATCGAGACAGGGCATCGATACTCCGGAGTAGACCAGCGCATGCGCTTCTCATCCCAGTGTGGGAGACGGTCTGTCCCACAGCCGTCAGTACGTCGTACTTGAGATAGTATGCGGGTGCTCGTTAGGTTACGGGTACACTGGACAGGACTCGTCGGGAACTGACTAGTTGGTATTATACCTATCGTCAGTTATCAGTTCCCAGGTGACATGAGTACAGCTTAGTCCGCTGACTTGACACTGTCACTCCGCCTCGAGTGTGTTCCCACTGTACTTTGATCACTACCCTACCACGGCTCAAAGGAGTCGTGCAAACAGGTAGTGGTTGGGTGCAGTCCCGAAGCATTTGGAGGCAGTGACGGTTAGACAGGATTCGTCTCTCCCGGTATTGGGGGTTGACATCGCGCTGTGTCTAGGAGAGCCATTACACGAGTAGTCCCTGGCCAGGGCAAACGAGATATACTGGTAGGTTTCCAGTGTTATCTCAGGGTGTTTTGGGCTTCGCTCCGGCACGACTTGTACCGCTATTGGGGGACTGACGTTTACCGCCCCCTAAGCCCGCCATGCGATGTATCAGACGAACAGACCGGACTGTACGGAGAATGTCACACTCAGGCTCAGTAGGAGTTCAGATGGGTTTCGCCTCGTCGGTCTTCTTGTCGGCATTACCTGGGGACCGTTACGCACAGCTAGTGCCGCTTGCGGTCTGTGGTTAAACCCACTGCCAGCGTAGTGTCGAGTCTTTAGAGTCCCACACAGAAAGCTTTTCGCCTTTAGGCAAAAGAGTAGAGGTCGCATGGTATTGCGACAGGTCGCATGGTTTTGCGACAGGGTTCGGTCACATCCGTGCACTTGTGCACGTACAGTGTCCGGACAGTTTACACTAGCGGGCTTTGGTTTAAGCCAGATCCTAGTGTACCTTATGGACAGTTTGCATTCGTGTTCCTCGGAACGCGGATGCGGGTGTGTATGCACAGTTGACAGGGAGGCAGAGGCGGCGGATTCTCATTAGGGTTGTTGACTGTTGACCGTTGACTATTTGACTTTATGCTCAACCCTAATGAGAATATGATATGTGATTAACTATTATATTAATTAAGTATTATGGTGATATGGTTGTTGACTTGTTGACTTTTGTTGACTTGTTGACTTTGTGGACTTGTTGACTTTTGTTGACTTGTTGACCGGTTGACTAGGCTTGACTAGTTGACCATCATGATAACCATGGTTATCATTTCATGCCAAAGACTTTTTCTTGCTTGCTCATTTGAGTAAAATGAGTGCATGACATGATAAGGTTATGGTTGCTTCTAACCATCACATAAGACTTTTTTGATATGATGAGTTATGATCACTTTGGATTATGAGAGGGTGAAAGACAAAAGAGTTGCTCATTCTTTCTTGCTCATTCTCTCTCTTGTTCTTGAGCTCTCCTCTTGCTCTCACCCTCAACCTCTTGCTCCCTCTCTTGATCTATGGTTCTCTTGTCTCATGAGTTGAGAATCAAGAACCATAGATAAAATCCCATTCTAAATCATCTCTACTCATTCTAGTTCACTAGGTTTAGCAAACCAAGTGAACTAGTTTCTTCAAAGAACGAAGAAGGAGCTAAAGATTGGAGCTTTCAAGTGGATCTATCTTCGGCGTACGGAGACAACGAGAAGGAGCCATCGAACCACCATCGGAGCTTGAAGAGAAGGAGTTCAAGTTTAGGTATAACCATCTTCATCCGAGTAGCTAAATATCTTTAGCTTAGTATGCTAGTTTTAGTTTAGGTAAAGATCCCGACCTAGCTTAGTCCATGTTGCCTCTTGCGTTAAAATTTTGATTTTATACCGTTTCCGCCTCCCCGTAAGAACCGGGGGTCGCAACGTGGACTTACAATAAATCCAATAACTTGATACTAGAATCTGGCTTAAACCAAAGCCATCTAGTAAAAACTGTCCGAAAAGTCGTACGTGCGTAAACACACGTATGCATCCGAACCCTTGTCGTAAAACCCTACAACCTCTATATCGTTTCGCCTGGAGCAGGGAAACTCTCTGTGTGGGACTCTAAAGACTCGACACTATGCTGGCAGTGGGTTTAACCACAGACCGCAAGCGGCACTAGCTGTACGTAACGGTCCCCAGGTAGATGTCGATAAGAAGGCCGATGAGGAAAATCTTCCGAACTCCCACTGAGCCTGATGTGACAATCTTCGTACAGTCCGGTCTGTTCGTCTAAGACTATCACATATCAAGCCTAGGGGGCGGCAAGTGTCAGTCCCCTAATAGCTGTATAAGTCGTGTCGGAGCGAAGCCCATTACACCCCGAGAACCTACTGGAACCTACCAGTATATCTCGTTTGCCCTGGCCAGGGACTTTGTGTAATGGCTCTCTGACACAGCGCGATATCATCTCCTAATACCGGGAGAGACGAATCCTATCTAACCGCCACTGCCTCCAAGTGCTCGGGACTGCACCCAACTGCTACCTGTTTGCACGACTCCTTTGAGCCGTGGTAGGGTAGCAATCTAAGAACAGTGGGACACACTTGAGGCGAAGTAGCAGTGTCAAGTCTGCGGACTATGCCGTACTCATGTCACCTGGGAACTGATAACTGACGATGGGTATAATACCAACCAATCAGTTCCTCGGCGAGTCCTGTCCGGTGTACCCGTAACCTAACGAGCACCTGTATACTATCTCCAGTACGACGTACTGATGGCTGTGGGACAGACCATTTCCCCAACTGGGATGAGAAGCGTATACACTTAGTCTACTCCGGAATATCGATGCCCTATCTCGACAATCCTATCACCAGGGACCTGTATAGGATGTTGCTTACAGACTACCCAGCCCCTACTAGTGTGACTGCCATCACGACGCTGGTAATCAAGCAAAGATCTTATGGGCTCCACTAATATGTATAAGTGATACGTTACAAGAAACATATGCACATATTAAAGTTGACTCAATACCAAGTAGCATACTACCATATTTAGCAAGACTGTTATATACAACTGTGAATATCCCGAGCTTCCATTAAGTAATATACATGCTAGTATGATACAATAATGGCCCCTAGGGCATATACACTAACATTTGTGTTTACCCTCATTGGAGGGGCGGTATGTTGGAAGAGTTCCAAACAGGATACCGTCGCAGACTCAACTATAGAGGCTGAGTATATAGCTGCTAGTGAAGCCGCAAAAGAGGCTGTCTGGATGAGGAAGTTCATTTCTGAACTTCAGGTGGTTCCGTCCATTGCCAATCCAATACCTTTGTATTGCGATAACAATAGCGTTGTAGCTTTAGCGTAGGAACCAAGGTCCCATCAGAAATCCAGGCATATCTTAAGGCGTTTTCACCTGATCAGGGAGATCGTGGATCATCGGGAGATCGAGATACGGAGAGTAGACACAAAAGACAACACGGCAGATCCATTCACCAAGGCCATCCCTCAAGTGCAGTTCGAGAGGCTGTTTGAGATGTTGGGCATACGGTACGCCAACAACTGGATCTGGTAGAGACAGTGGGTACTCACTGCGCCAATTATAGGCCTTAGTGCAAGTGGGAGATTGTTGGATATATATGCCCTAGAGGCCTACATTGTATAGGATGCTTGGGATATGTATGTACATGACAGTCTTGCTTGATATGATAGTACGCTATTTGGTTTGTTTTTATCTTAACGTATGATATATTTTACTTGGTGTCTATATATATATATATATATATATATATATATATATGTTGATAAAGCCCATAGGGTGTTTGTCTGACTACCGGCGTTGTGATGGCAGTCATACTAGTGGGAGCTGGATAGTCAATAGGCACACCCTCAGATGTCCCTGGTCCCAAGAGTATCGAGATTGGGCATCGATACTTCGGAGTAGACTAGTGTATATATATCTAGACCCTGAGGAGGGGCGATGGACTGGTCCCGGAGCCATTGGTGAAGTACACCTAAGATTGTATACAGACGCTCACTGGGTGTGAGTACACCGGACAGGACTCGACGAGAACTGACTGGATGGTATTATACCTAACGTCAGATAGCAGTTCTCAGGTGACAAGTGTGCAGATAGTCCGTTGACTTAAGGTCATCATTTGTCTCGTGTGAGTTCCCACTGTGCATTGATTATTACCCTACCACGATTCAAAGGAGTCGTGCAAACAGGTTTTAGTTGGGCACAGTCCCGTGCCATGTGGAGGCTGTGAGTGTCTGTTAGGGATTCGTCTCTCCCGGTATAGGGAGTTGATATTGCACGGTGATCGGTTGGTCATTACCATAAGTCCCTTGCCAGGGCTGATTGAGAATTACTGATAGATTGATCAGTAGATTCTCGGATGGTGATAGAGCCATACCGACACGACTTGTACGGTTATTTGGGGTCTGACGTCCACCACCTCCCTAGACCATACATGCGATACTCTTAGATGAACAGACCGGACTGCACGGATATTGTCACGGACAGGCTTAGTAGGATTTCAGATAGGTTACCTCATCGGCTCTCTTATCGACAACTACCTGGGGATCGTTACATACAGCTAGTGCCGCTTGCGGTCTGTGGTTAAACCCACTACCAGCGTAGTTGTCGAGTCTTTAGAGTCCCACACAGAGATTTCCCAAACCCAGGCAAAAAGATATAGAGGTCGTATGGTTTTACGACAAAGGTTCGGACGCATACGTGTTTAAACGCACATACGACATTCGGACAGTTTTTACTAGCCGTCTTTGGTTTAAGACAGATTCTAGTATCAGGTTATTGGATTTGTACAGTCTAAAGTTTTTCCGTGTTTTCACGGATTGGAGGGGCGTTCTCGTAATTTTCCGAGAAGCTTCTAGATGGTGATGCCTTGGAGGGAGAGGTGGCATTTTCATTTAATGATTTAGTGACTCATTGTGAGTGATTCATCATGTCATTAATGCATTATTAAATGCTTAATGACTTACATAATGAATCACCCACTTGCATTTATGAAACGTGATGAATAATCTCATATTATTCATTTCTTTTTAATTCATTATGTTTCATATATCTAGTGAGAAGCTATTTTATTATTATTATTATCATTATCATCTTCTCACTCTCTCTCTTTAGGCTCTCTCTCCTTCACCAAACCCTAATCCTACCCCTCATAAGTTGAGAACAAGGATTAGGAAGGACTAATTACTCCATAACCTATCTCTACATCACCTTTGCTACTCTATTTAGCAACTAGAGAAACTAAGTAACCTCAAGTTTAGAGGTTATAGCTTGGATTAGGGTTCTCGGGTGGATCGTCTATCACGGAAGGAAGCCGAGGAGGACGTGGAGATCCAAAGAGACCGTAGATAACGTAAAGACGAAGGACTGGAACCGTTTGGTATAATCTCTTAACATAGTAGTTTAGAACTCTATAGGTTTTGTTAAGTATTGTTTAGCAAACGATTCATGCGGTTAGTCAATGTTTAACCAAAGAACAAGATTGTTTTTCATATTTCCGCCTCCCCACAAGTATTGGGATGTTGTACATCGACATACAGGGTGCACAAACTACCGGGTACCTCGAAGTGCCGAGTGGCCTACTCATGGTGTTGAGGGAGGTTGCTTCGCTTCGGGTACTTGGCGGGTAGTTTGCCTCACCCATAGGGGTCTAGGGTGTGGTCTTGGCTATTCATCGTGACCGTGTAATCCGCTCTTCATTACTGGCTCGTATGGAATGCGGATTCCTAGTATATCCAATGTGTTCATCTGTGATCTGGAATGGCTATCATTGCATGTGACGAATGTATATATCTATATATGATATCTATTTAGGCGTTGCTTATGTTTTGCATCCACGCTAGTCCAGCCCCCGCTCTGTCGTTAGTTAAGTAACCTAACGGGTAATGACGGGGCCCCGTGGCGAATGCTGATGGCATAAGCGACGTCATATTTTCGTTGTTTTCTGCAATGGTAGGATTAAATGATGGGACGCATTAAAATTAATGCAAGAAAATAAACCAATGTAAAGTCGTTGGAACAATTTCAAAAACCACTCGGTTTCTTTTCGAAAAATAACTTTTAAATGCGGAGCTTAAGCCACTACTTTTAAAAGCTATCATGGTTCCATCGATTATATCAGGTTCAGTACGTTCACGGTTTTGCCAAAACCATTCGTAGCCCTCCGTCATTTCAGTTAAATATTCAGTTGTATTCAAGCTATGTATTTTGACCTTCGCCAAGGCATAGTGATTGGTAGCTGCTGAATATTTATCTGTAGCATAGATAGATGCGTTGGTTTGGGACAGTCATACTACTATGTACGGGTGGGTTCAAATTAACCTGGATAATGACGGGTAGAACTTGACATGTGATTTATGATATGTTGGCCTTCGTCAAGGTCATAAGAGCATGGGGCAAAAATCCACATCGGGAGTTTCAAAAGAAACTGAAACTTACTAGCGCTGCATATCATTTGGAGTGTGATGATTCTGGTAGGATTCCTTCAGTTTTGTCACGCAATAATATTTGGATCCCGATCCTACTGTGAGTATATGCTACTCCTCGGGAAATTTCTCGCTTAACGATCAATGCTATAAACCAAGTAGGTGTCTAGAAAGGTGTTAGCGGGGCTACGCCCCCAGGGAAAAGTGGTTCTTAAATTCAGGAACTTCGGGAAAGCGTTGGAAAACCTCCCTTGAAGTACCGACACTAGCCTGGCTGAACGGTTAAGCAAGTATTGTACGGTGAGATTGATCTCAACTAATTCTTCCTTTTTGGTTTGAGGAGGTATTCGAGAAACAGTGGGAGCCATCCTGTTTAGATAAATTAAAAACCAATCTAAACTTACAAGAGCATCATGCTGAGTGTTTTCTTCTCTCTCTCTCTTAATTGCAGCGACCCAGTGACCACACATAGGTTACATCTAAATAATAAAATGACTGAACCTGACTGTTATGATTGGCAAAGGTCTGTCCAGATGTCCATTGCCCATGACAAGTTGTGTCACGTCCCGAAAGTACGGAACATGACCGGCACTTAAACTACGAAACGTCTCGAGGCGTACGTAATCGAAGTAAACCGAAAACCCAGAAATCCAAACCAAGAAAAGAAGTAGAGTGAAGGAAAACCAATTTAAAACAAGGAGTTTTAATAGCATAAGCCGAGTTATGCGGTTTTTAAGAACATTAAAATTTACTGAAAATTTCGGCAGAGTCTCCTTTGTAAATACTGGCTCCCAAACGGGATACAACATGAATAGTATACGAAATCAATAAAAAGGAATCCCCAAGCGGGAGCTAGCTCTTCGTCAATCGACGGTCACAACCACACAAGCAATATAATATACAACGCCAACGGCGAGGATCAAAATTCAAAAGGAAACTCAAATCCACAAGAAAACCGCAGAAAAATAACGCGCGACTCTAAAGTCGAAGGAATAACATCACTGGTCTCTATCTCAAAATAAATACATGTTTGGTTGATGGAACTTCTAGATACAACAGAATAATGATATACAAGATATATAATGGGGGTACGATACAAGTAAACCCACCTACTAGAAAATCACCCGAATGAAACTATGCCGCAAAGCCGTAATTTAACCTGTACGGCAAAACCTGCAAGAAACTGGGGCACAACGGGGGTGAGTTGCCAACTCGTGAATAGAAAAACATCTACGCACAGAAATCGCATAAATAACGCAATCCTAGGTCAATGATCATAATATATCCTCAAAAATATATATAACATGCAGCCTATAACAATGGCTAGGGTAGTATCTAACCCGAGTGTAAACTCATGTGCCCGTGTCAGTGCCTCAGGTAGCAATATATCATATGAATGAGGTATGAATGCATGAAAACAGAATACATGTAAATGAAGAACTGTTTTCATAAATTAGTGAGATTTCCTTTGTATTTTTAAAATGAGGTATCATAATGAAATCAGCATAAAACAGTGCCAAGCATCGGCACAAAACATAATCCCAATATCTCGATATCTTTGTATCACAGTCTCTGTACCTCAATATCTCGAAATCTCAATATCACAGTCTCAATATCTAGGGCGCCGTCAGTCCAGACCGGCCCCTACCATCCATCTCAAGACCACGACGGTATCCTCCGGATATCCGACGCGCCGGGTAAAATCACCGGTAGATAATGCTCCCCTGCCAGGCTCACATCGTCATCATCACGCGCTTCTTGCCCCGGGGTACCTTACCGGGTCCACCATGTACCCGAAACGGTTCATCCGTCTCCTCGAATCGGGTCTCGAAATCCATCAGCAAACTCATGGTGGACGACTCATACATCATGGGAAAATCGCACTTTTTATTTTAGAAGAGGAAAAAGGTTTATTTATGTTTTTTCGGTTTTCTCCAAATCCAGAAAATCTCATGGAAATCCGAATCCAAAACCTCAATAACACGTAAAATGGTGAATATATGCATGAGAATCCATGAATGCGGCATAACAATGAATAACAGTATGCATGAAGTAGCAGGTAATAACTACAATGTCTAAACTAACATATAAGGCAAGTACACTAATATCATGTCTAACTATTAGCTAACAGGCTATGTCAAGCAATAATATTTTCTAAGGTGTACGTGACATGGCAATTACCGATGAAGATGTGTGTGAGCCGGCAAATAAGTGTACGTGGTACATACACATCATCGATAATGGTGCTGGTGTCCTAACAGCATGATATCAATAATGGAGTATGAAACATAAAATAAGCATGCGATGCGAAGTGGACCACAAAAGAAGAGCTGGAGCTGAAAACTAGACGCAACTATAACTAATCTGCATTAATCTAATATAAGTCCTACAAATGGTGCCTTTTGAAATAACACGAATCATGGGGTTTTGAAAATAGGGCTACGGTGTTTTTATGAAAAGATAAGTCTTTTGAAATATCCGTAGGATCCCTTGGGCTGTCTTTTAAAATACCCACGATTCGTTAGTTTTTGAAATAGGTAGGAGTCTAATCTAATCTAACAACTACACTAAACAATACGGCTGAACTAACAAGCTGAACTACAGGTAAGGAAACCGCCTATCATCTGAGTCGATACATATACCTACCTGTATATGTATAGTCGGTGATCCCGCCTTAATAATATCATATCCAATACCATATATATAATCAGACATCCCAAGTCAAGAGTGCGGATCAATCATCAAAATATAGCTCGTACGTAAATCCATCGTACGGCATCCCAAATCTGGGTACGGGTCAATATCACATTCATCATACTATTCACCTTATCAAATATCATGATCGCGGTACTGATCTACGTCTAGTACCATACTGATACCGCCTACGTATGCATGGACGTGTGTGAAACACTACGTCAAGGACCCGCTACAACGTCATGTCGTATCTCAAATACGAACCCTGCTATATCACCGATCTCACGGCCTCAAATCAAATCTCATCGACTCAGCTCAATCCCAAGTATCATCCTCAAATCCGTATGTGAACACATAGTCCCATACCCATGTGAACCCATAACTATAAAGAATCCTATGAGCACATATCAATAGGAATGTATGCAAGTATGTATGTGTGTATGTGTAGTGCAACACTACCCTAGGGTTCGCAACGCTAAAATAATCCAACACACCAATATCCATCCTCAGCATCGTTATTAATCCCAAATAATATATAATAATTGTTGGTGTGTATACGCATCCGTATACACCACCACGGACTGCGGGGGTGCTATACGCCATCCACCCGACTTCTCCCCGTAGATATAAATCTACTCACTTAGTCCTCGCTAGCCGGTGCCGACGTCGCCACGCGCTTGCTCGTCGTCTCGAAGTCCACATGGGGTACCTACATATCATAATGCACCGTATCGCATTAAAACTAAATTCGAAATCGAAACGGCATACGAAAATCAAATCGGCACGCGTATCACGCGTAGGTCCAAACCTATCGCCTACGCATGCAAGAATAGTCAAACCAACCCTCGATGTCGATGTACAAACGTCAAACCATCGAGAAAAATCCAATCACACTCATTTTCTCAATTACAAGCACTAATTATAATATAAAATAGCTTACAATTCCCAAAAACCCCAATTTCACTTAAAAAGTCATTTTTCCGAAAATCTAGCAAGCACAATTCGCCGTTTTTGTACAAAACATGATGTTTAAATGAATGTAGCGGCCAATATACTTATTAAATATCTTAAATAAGTCATAGAAACAATTTCCGGAATTTAATCTCATTAAATTCCAAAAACCCTAATATTCTAGTTTACAAAATACCCTTTTTAACAATTTCATAGCAAAAATGCACAAACTACAATTTAGGTTGGATTTCCATGAACTAAAGTGTTAAACTACACTTAATAAAGTTAATAATATGATAAAAACCCTAACCATATTTTTAATCTCATATTTCGAATTAAATCAAAAAAACTAGTTTGCAAGAAAAAGCTTAATTTGGACATTTTTCAAGTAACAACTTGTAATTAACAACTAGATTAGTTTTCTACAAAACTAAATATGTTAATCCACCTCACTAAACCATACACAATCAGACACAACTCATTTCCACAACAAACCCTAACTTGAAATCTTTAATCATGCAATTAAACTCACATAACCCAAATTAACACTTAATTAACTTAGCTTCAAGAAATTAAGTAACAAACTAAGCAAAAAAAGTTTAGAATTATACCCAAAAATATTTGAAGATCCACAAGCATCCATGGCCCTCCAAAATGCTCTCTTTTCACAAGGATCCATGCTATACGGGCTAAGCTAAAATGGGTAGGAGTCGGATTTGGGTTTTGGGATTTTTTTGATGGATTTTGGGGCAATTTTTGATGAAGTTTTGATGAGAAAAGAGAAGGGAAATAGGGGGGGCTGTTGCTGCAGTAGGAGAGGGGGGGTCGGCTGGAATGGGAGGGGGAGAGGAGAGAGAGGGAGGTAGAGAAAGTGGGGGGAGAAAGTCAAAGTCCAACCAAAGTCAAAAGTCTAACTAATTTATCCATTTTCTTTTCTTTTCTTTCATTTCTTTTCCTTTGAAATTCAAGTGGGGAAAAGATGGGGGCTGCTGAATTCAGCCAAGGGGAGAAGTGAATGGGGGTGTGTGGGTGTGGGTACGGGTGTGCGGTGCTGAAAAATGATAAATACAATACCCCAAACATCCATTTACGCTAAAAAAAGCTTTTTTTTCTTCAATAATTTCTAAACCATTTTGGCAAATGATTTCGTTCCAAAAACCACGTGATAAAATTTTATTTAATGTTTTGTGATGCACAAAATTTGTTTCAACTCATTCCAATTTGTAATTTTCCCTAATTAAATGTATTAGTGACGGCTTAAATAATAATAAAATAATAATTTTTTTCAGAAAATTTGAAATTTCACCAGCGGCTCAATAAACACCAAATAATAGCAATTACATAGATAGAATATGTATATTTAATTTTTATAATAAGATATTTGTATTTTAATTTTTTACAGAAAACCCCCTTATTTTACCGATTTTTCGAAATTTCACCGAAACGATTTTCAAAACGTTACAATCTTCCCCCCTTAAAGAAATTCGGTCCCCGAATTTAAATTCAAACTCCCCCAAATACTAAAACATCTAAGAAAAACCATCAAGTCGTCGGGGCTCCGAAATTGTAACTATATAAAACAATTCGTAGCGCAGCGCATGCGCTTGAAAAATGAGTATATAACTCAAATCAAAACTCCGTCAAGCATCCCGCAATAATCAGGGTCATGGAGAAGACATCAATGCCAAATCCAAATCAAAACCAATATGACATAACTCGAAACTATACATGTAAATATCGAATCTATATCTGTAAGTATCTGAAGGAAATACATGCCAAATCTCTTTAAGTCGCTGTGCAACGCGTATAACACTGCACAGTGGCGGACGTCTATCATAAGAAAAATAACTATATACATATATACCTTTGTTTGAAATGTACGTTCCGCCGTTTTGGAAACAATTTAGAAGGGTCTCCTTGTTTTAAACATTTCGTGTCATATCATACACGTAGGTAAATACTGAGGCTATAGCTCGCTTTTTGGAAATCCCTTCAATAACTATCAATGCATGCAAAAATATATTCAGGTACTGTCCTCTGACTAGTCCTACTCAGTACGAAAACACATAGCAATATCATAAAAATGTACTGCTCTATACGAAATCAATCCCAAAATATGCACATGAATGCTACGTGCGTCTGGTGCGCACGGAAATCAAAATCCATGAATGTGCCATACATGCGCACAAAAACAACATCTAAGTGCATCGGGTGTGCACGAAACATCTGTCGTAGGCAACATGTGTGCCTGACAGCAAAATCAGGTGCATCTAACATGCACGAAGAATCTCGATTTAGTGCATCTGGTGTGCACCCAAATCGTATCTCAAAACCTGCGCTCAATCATGCGCGAAAACCCAAAACCAGGGGCATCCATCATGCATGAAATCATGAAATCCAATATCAAGCGCCGAACATGCGTAAAATCAAATCAGGTGCACAAGGTGCATAAAACAAACATCGAGTATCACAATCAAAATCGAAGTCCAGTGCATCTAAGTGCACAAAATGCGTATCACTGCACTGCAAGCATATGTGAACTATACTGAGTGCAAAAACCAATTCGTATGCGTACATACGCACAAAATCAACTCAAATGTCTAAAACCGTAAAATCACAAACATGTGAAACCCAAGCACGAAAACGATATCAAGTGCAACACTGTGCAAAGATCATAAATCCTCAATCATCAAAATCAGATCATTCGAATAAATCACCCAAAACATCGAAATCAATAATGGCGGCATAGTACCGCTCAAGCGCATCCTCTAAGAATCTCGGGCCAACTGGCGCGGTCACTAATGGGATGTCTCGTCGATGATCATGAACCCTGGCCTGCTGGTGTGCGTAACAATGACCACTCCTGGGTCAAGGTCTTCATTGGGAATTACAAATCTCTCAGTCCCTCGGCTCATCGGCCTTGTCAGGTGTGCTAACGGGGATGATCCCATTCTGGCACGCCTCTTGTCATCTCCCGGTCAATCATCGCGACCACTCGTGAGACAGCATATCACTGGCGTCGGCCTCTAGCTCTCTGAATGTACGTGACACATCTGATCCTGGGTGCAAGTATCATTGCAGCAGTGTCCTGGAAGGAATCCTGCTCACGGTCTCTTCCATGTCTCGTCTCTGCCAACTGTCCGGAAGTCGTTGTCCTTTCCTATATCTGCATCTTGCTCTGGAACGACTGCATACTCATCGCGACTCCTTCTGGAAGGTAAGTCTAAGTACCATGCCTCGGCATGCGCATCGCATCTCTGATGGCGGCGGAGTGGAACGTCATCTCATCTAGATCTGGTAGGAACCTCTTACTCCACTTTTCTCTAATGTCGTCTGCTTTGGACTCGTCTCGTCGCGGCCGCATGGACTGAGCTCCAACGACTATCCTCGTATCTTGAGTCTCCCAAGAATGCATCTCACCACCTAGCATCCGAATTAAGTCGAGGCATCCAATCGATTCGTCAAAACCTCATAATCCCCCAAGAGCTCAACATCTTGGGTACAGTTTAATAGTATCGAGTACATACCACAGCATCGGTGGTCTAGCCGTAGAAGGGCAAACCCAAGCCTCACTAATGGCGCCGCAGAACTGCCGCAAACCCTAAGGTTCAAAGGCTTTCACACGGTCATTAAGTCGAGTTAGGGTTTCATTCTTCTAGAGGGACCATAGAATTGCCTGCATGTCTTTCCGACTACCTTAAACTTGGAATAATAGGTTTCTGACATTCGATCATCTCTGTCGACTCCTAACGTCTCCGCGTGAAGTCGTCTCTAGCTGGAATCAATCTATCTGATGACCTCGCATCGGGGTAGGCGAACGATCCACATGTCCTAGTCATTCATCCTCGATGACTAGCGACCTTCTATCATCTCTTAGTACAACTTATACTGCAATAGCTCCAACATCTGGGGCGATATCTCGTCGTTCGCAGCAATAACTGGCTCACTCGTCTGCATGCTGAACCGTGCCTCAATCATCAGGAGTAAGCAACACACCAACGGTCATCAAAATCTGGCTGGCCTCCATCATTCGCTCAATTCTCTAGTGTCGATCAGCACCTCCGAGTAACCTCATAAAGGTGATCCGCCAAACGCTCGTGGCGCGGAAACACAGTAAAAAGACACATCTCTGCAATCGTGTGTCGCCGGAATTTCGCCCTGGTCAGTCCTCGTTCGTGACGAGCTTGTGCCGACCGCAACTCTAGCCGTAGCTCACCCTGCCCGTAACCGTAGCAGCAAAACCAAACTGGTACCGATGAGGCTAGATCAGGAAGGAATATAATACTGAACAAGAAAATGTACATCCTAAGGCTTCATAAGTGGAGTGGCGTGTCGTAAATATGCCGCGGAACATACCAACGGTACGTCACTCTACTTTAGTCACATATTCCATCAACCAAGGGTTATCCTACGCTCCGAAGGTTAAAACCTAATGCTCTGATACCAACTTTGTCATGTCTCGAAAGTACGGAACATGACCGGCACTTAAACTACGAAATGTCTCGAGGCGTACGTAATCTAAGTAAACCGAAAACCCAGAAATCCAAACCACGAAAAGAAGTAGAGTGAAGGAAAACAAATTTAAAACAAGTAGTTTTAATGGCATAAGCCGAGTTATGCGATTTTTAAGAACATCAAAATTTACTGAAAATTTCGGCAGTCTCCTTTGTAAATACTGGCTCCCAAACGGGATACAACATGAATAGTATACAAAATCAATAAAAAAGCATCCCCAAGCGGGAGCTAGCTCTTCGTCAATCGACGGTCACAACCACACAAGCAATATAATATACAACGCCAACGGCGAGGATCAAAATTCAAAAGGAAACTCAAATCCACAAGAAAACCGCAGAAAAATAACGCGCGACTCTAAGGTCGAAGGAATAACATCACTGGTCTCTATCTCAAAATAAATACATGTTTGGTTGATGGAACTTCTAGATACAACAGAATAATGATATACAAGATATATAATGGGGGTACGATACAAGTAAACCCACCTACTAGCAAATCACCCGAACGAAACTATGCCGCAAAGCCGTAATTAAACCTGTACGGCAAAACCTACAAGAAACTGGGGCACAACGGGGGTGAGTTGCCAACTCGTGAATAGAAAAACATCTACGCACAGAAATCGCATAAATAACGCAATCCTAGGTCAATGATCATAATATATCCTCAAAAATGTATATAACATGCAGCCTATAACAATGGCTAGGGTAGTTTCTAACCCGAGTGTAAACTCATGTGCCCGTGTCAGTGCCTCAGGTAGCAATATATCATATGAATGAGGTATGAATGCATGAAAACAGAATACATGTAAATGAAGAACTGTTTTCATAAATTAGTGAGATTTCCTTTGTATTTTTAAAATGAGGTATCATAATGAAATCAGCATAAAACAGTGCCTAGCATCGGCACAAAACATAATCCCAATATCTCGATATCTCTGTATCACAGTCTCTGTACCTCAATATCTCGAAATCTCAATATCTAGGGCGCCGTCAGTCCAGACCGGCCCCTACCATCCATCTCAAGACCACGACGGTATCCTCCGGATATCCGACGCGTCGGGTAAAATCACCGGTAGGTAGTGCTCCCCTGTCAGGCTCACATCGTCATCATCACGCGCTTCTTGCCCCGGGGTATCTTACCGGGTCCACCATGTACCCGAAACGGTTCATCCGTCTCCTCGAATCGGGTCTCGAAATTGTAGGGTTCCTAGGCACATTAGTGAGGTCTCACAAGGCATCAACCATGCCAATTATAAAAATTAACGGTGCCGAGAGACCCGACTACGGATCGTTGGCTAGAAATCTAGGCGAAAAAGTTAACTAGTTAACAATTAACTAAGAGATACGGAAATACAACCTTTGTAGATCCGGTCCTCCACCTCCACGGCTCCGAGATGAGGTCCTCTCCGCTGTCCAAATCAAATCCGGGCTCTAGCGTCGGCTTCGTCGGAGAATGGGCAAGCTAGGTCGTCGATGTCCATGCCGAAGATGATCTACGTCGAGGCATCGCTAGATCAAGCTCACAACTTCACCAAGTCATGAAACTTGTGAAGTAAACACACTCTACTACTTGGCAAGAGGTAAAGGATGAAGAAATAGGAAGTGGGTAGACTTTAGAATTGGATTTCTCACTCAAATCATCACTTTGCCATTGATGGTCATGCTTTTCTTCACTTGAAGGAAGAAGAAGAAGAAGCTCAAAAATTATGATAAGTTAATTAAAAATGAAAAGAAAAATCAAAACTTATCATAATCTAAACCATGGTCAAGTGTAGAGATTAAACTAGGGTTAAATCAAATGGTTAGGTTAAGCATGAGATAAGAATGGTGGACAAAGTCAAAGGTTCATGAATCTTCAACTACAAACAAAGAAAGCCACCATTCTTCTCATTTCTTTTTCAAAAAGAAAATAAATAAATAAATGAATAAATAGATATGAAAAACAAAACCCTAACCATTTAAATAACCATGGTTTAATCTTTACACAAACACAAGTAAACATGTATCATCAAACATGATACAAAGAAGTGCACAAAAGTATATCACATATACAATGTGTACAATCCGAGTGAGAAAATCCATCTTAAGTAAACCGATACTAGTTGATGCAAAGTAATATATCAAATATATAAATATGCATTAAATCATTAAATCAACACTTGATTCAATGATCCGGTTATGTCGCACACAACCGACTAGTATACAATATATCGGCTTATCGAATCAACGCTTGAATCGATAACTAGGTTATATCGCATACAACCATTCGATACATTTATCGCGAGAATAGAATACGGTATCACATACACGCATTATTCTCGGTCCCGCACATATCTCATATGCGCTCCTATTTCGTTTCGCTTGAGCCAGGAAACCTCTGTGTAGGACTCTAAAGACTCGTCAATACGCCGGCAGCAGGTGATGATCATATCAAACACCCACAAGCCGCAAGCGGTCTGCTAAACATAACAGCCACCCGGGTATTGAGCGATCTGAAGATCGACGAGCAAGCCCGCTCACACTCCAGTGAATCCGACCAGTAACACTACCGTACAGTCCGGTCTGATCGTCTGATATGTCGCATATCTCGCCTAGGGGTGGTAAACGTCAGACCCTAATAGCTCGATAAGTCGTGTCGATATGAGGTCTATAACTGTTCGAGAAACTACTGGTAACACTTACCAGTAAATCTCAGCAACCCTGGCCAGGGATTTCCTGTTATAGCCAATCGAACACAGCGCAACATCAACCTCTTATACCGGGAGAGACGAATCCCCTCCTATCGCTCATTGCCTCCATGTGATTCAGGACTGTACCCAAAAAACCACTGTTTTGCACGCCCTCTTGGACGTGGTAAGATGGAAATCAAAGCACAGTGGGAACCACACAAGACTCTATGACGATCTCGGGTCAACAGACTACTCTGTACCAGTGTCACCAGAGAACTGCCATCTGACGTGAGGTATAATACCATCTGGGAGTTCTCGGCGAGTCCGTCCAGTGTACCCAGTCTCCACTGAGCACCCGTATATCTCCTCTGATGTCAAACACCAATGGATATGGGATCATCCATCGCCCATCTGTATGGGTCGAGAAGGTATACGCTAGTCTACTCTAGTATATCGATGCCCCGTCTCGATACACCCACGACTAGGGACTTTGAAGGATGTACTTATAGACTACCATGTCCCCACTAGTATGATCCGCATCATAGTCCAGGTAGTCAAGTACAGATCCTAAGGGCTTTACCAACATATAACAGATAGACAATCAGCGTACACGTTAAGGTAAAGTTCAACCAGATAGCATACTATCATGTCGAGCAAGAAAGTCCTCCCTATATACGTCCCAGCATCCACTACAATATACATCCTATGTACAGTAATGGCCTCTAGGGCATACATATAACTAACAATCTCCCACTTGCACTAGGGCCATCTGATAGCAATGGTTGTAGTATCTCATACTCAACCATCCCATAAAAGTCTCTCTCTGGGAACAGGCCTTTGTGAATGGATCCGCTGTGTTGTCCTCTGAGTCTACTCTCCAAACCTCGATCACCCTGGAGATCAACCATCTCCATGATCAAGTGATACTGCCTTAGAATATGTCTGGATCACTGATGGGACCGGCGTTCCTCGGCATAAGCCACAACTCCATTGTCTCACAATGGTAGGAACATAGTTCATCTTATGAACCAATATATACCCAAACAGCCTCTTTGGTAGTATCTTAAGAAGCGATGTATCCTGCCTTTATCGTCTAGTTTGTCACGGTATCTAGCTTGGAACTCTTCCAACAAACCGTCCCTCCACTGAGGGTAAAGACAATGCCTGTGACTGACATTCAGTCGTCTTTATCACCCTGGAACCCTTCCAGTGATTCTCCCCAGGATCGGTTGATACCGTCTCACTACAACTAGTGAGAGTCCTAACATCCAATTAGATCTATCTCATAGATCCAAAAACCCAGGATTTAGGAGGTATCACTTTGATCATATATGGAGAATCATGGTGATAAGCGGAGATTGATCGAGCGTAGCATAGGAAACTCCTTCCCTATCAAGAGTATGTCATCCACGTACTCTACGAGGATCGTCACCATACTCCCTACTACCTTTTTGTTTATACAAGGTTCATCTACCATTTTGATGATGTCAACTTCTTTGACTAATTCATCAAAACCGACGTTCCAGCTCCGCGATGCCTGCTTTATCCTATAAAGCATCTTGCACACGTATCCGCTGCTCCCACTGTCTACGAGGCCCTCTGGCTGTGTACTTATAGACGCTCTCTTCTAAACATCATTTAGAAAAGCTGTCATGACACCCAACCACCAGATATCGTAGTCATGGTATGTAGCCGTGGCAAGTAGGATCTGGATGGACTTAAGCATAGCTACTTAGAAAAGGTTTCATCATCATCCATACCTGGTCAATGATGTAGACCTTTAACAAGTCTAGCTTTGAAAGTCTCAACTCTTCCATGTACACCAAGTAATCTTCTCAAGATATACTTGCTCCTGATGGGGATTTAACCCTTCATATATCGCAACCAAAGTCCATACTTTGTTGGTGTATAAGGATTCCATCTCAGATCGCTAAGCATCCAGCCATTCTTACAGAGTCACACTCCTGATGGCCAGCTCGAAACTAGTTGGGTCATCATCTCATGATGCATTCCTCGCTCCCACTGTCATAGAGAAACAGAAGTATCTCTCAGGTGGGCGAGGAACCCTACTAGATCGGCGGAGAGGCTGAGGTTCATTGGAATCTACTGAATCCTTTGGCTCTATCAAATCATCTGCTGTAGTTTGTATGGCTGGAACATTTCCAGTTCTACATAACTGACCTTGCCTCGAGCTTGTCCGGATTTTTCTTTTAGACATAGGCCGGGCAACCCCAAATCTTAACTAACTTAAGACATGGGCTCTTCCCTTTCCATATCATATATGAAGTGGTAGGCAACTGATTTGATTCGAACCATATTCAATAGGTATGCAGCTTCTCAAGCGCATAACTCCCAAAAGGAAAAAGGTAACTCAGTAGTACTCATCATAGAGCACACCTTATCATATAGGGTGTGATTGCTCCGCCCTGATATACCATCGTGCTATGGTGTATACAGAGGAGTAATGCTGAGAGAGAATCCCATTCTCCTTTAGAATAGTCCAGTATTTCCGTGCTCAAGTATTCTCCTCCTTGATCTCATCATAGGACATAATACTTATACCCGTATTTGGTTCTCTACTTCTAACTTATATTCTGTGAATATCTCAAAAGGTTCGGACTTGTGTTCCTACAGGAACATATGTCTGAATCTTGAGAGATTATCAGAGAATGTAATGAAGTACAAAGAACCGGTCTTGGCATGTGTAGACAGGGGACCTTTATACATCAACATGCATCATCCCAAGAGTTCACTAACTCTTTCTCTGTTTCCAGTAAACGGAGCTATGGTCATCTTATCTTTGTGACATGACTGGCAAGTTTCAGAAGATGTAAATTCAAACTGATTTAAATATACATCTAAATGTAACTTCAGCCAGTCGGGTCGCATTGATCTGACCTAGTCTACAATACCTCAAGAAGGATTCGTTCATTTCTGAACTCTTCCTCTTGTGTGTGTTCCGTATACTAAAGAACTGTAGTTTGATTTAGAACATCAATGCTTTTAGATAACGTGCCTGAACCGATCAACTTTTGATATAGGAAATGTTCAAAACATTATCCAACAATACAAAATTTTATCCTTTCTTTACTAATAAAGAGAGAGATATGATTTTGTATATCAGGTTCGGTATCTAATAACATTCGTTCAGAATCAATGTATTGGTAATACAGGGTGACAGTGACCGACAGACTTGGCTGCAACTCTTGCCCCGTTTTCTGCCTCATGAAACTTATCACCCGTTCTCAGTTCTCTACCTTTCTGTAGCCCTATGTAACAGATTACATATCTGGGATCCTGATCTGGTATCACATACCCAGGACGTAAAGAATACTGAGAAACAGTTTTGTATAATGAACACACACGAAGATGATGCATCAGTATGCACTGTCTTCGTTTGGGTGGCACGGGAATACTGGTATTCCCCAATTTCCTGCTCTGTCTTATAACATTTATAAGTTGGAGCGGGACCAACGTTCCCCAGCTCAGTATAACAAGCGGGTTCGGTCAATAATCCGTATTATTATCTTGATTAAGGCGTGATATGGTCGCTACCTGGAGAGAGAGAGAAGAAAACACTCAGCGTGCGCTCTTGCAAGAATAGATTGGTTATTATTTTATCTAATCAGGATGGCTCCCACTGCTTTTTATCAAATCTTCCTTCAAACCCTAAAAGGAAAGACTAGCCGGGATTAATTACACACTACAAGTTCGCCAATCTTTCAGCCAGGCCAGTGTCGGTACTTTGAGGGAGGTCCCCCGTGCTTTCGCACGAACCTAATTAATGTAAACCTCGTTTTCCCAGAGGCGTAACCCCATTGACACCTTTCTAGACACCTACTTGATCGGCTAATTGTAATGTATAAAACTCTCCCAGGAGTAACTCTTACTCGCAGCGGGTATCGGGATCCAACTATCTCATAGAAGGTATGCAATCTCATTGCAAATTTCAACACTTGAAATTCCCGATAATGGTTTTTACCCCTAGCTCGCTATGACCTTGACGAATGCCAAACAACCCATAGTCCACTAGTCAAGTTCAACCCGTACATTACTTGATCGAATTAAACCCACCCGCACGACCCTTGACGAATGCCAAACAACGCCGTACGAATACCCTAATCCAATCTGCATCATATGCATAAGCAGATAAATACTAGTTAGCTACCGCACACTACGCCTTGACGAATGCCAAACTACCGCAGCACGAATACTAACTAGTACTTATCTTTAATGACGGAGGGCTACGACAGGTTTTTTATGAAAACCTATTGCGTAATGAACTTGATATCGTTGTAGAATCAAATGAATTTTGAAATGGAGTGTTTTTGAGGCTTTTCTAGTTTTGCTAAAGGAGTCACTCCCGGTGAAGGGATCGTCGGTCCTTTCCTCGTCGAATGAGGTGCGGGATATATCGTATATATCACTGTGCAAAGAAAAAACACTTAAAAGCAATCAAAAGACAAACCGAGTGTGTAGCATCTGCCAGTTATTGCTAAAGGAGTCACTCCCGGTGAAGGGATCTCGGTCCTTTCCTTATCGAATAAGGTGCAGGATATATCATATATACCTCTGTGCAAAGCAAGAACTGTAGCTACCTGTTTTATTTTGAAATTCGATTCTACAACATCTTAGGTTTCTTTTAATTCATTAATCACATTAATGAAGTCCCATCATTTAAATTACCTAAACATCACAGATAAATACGACGTACACTTATGCCATCCGCATTCGCCTCGATGTCCCCTCGTGCACCGTTAGGTTAGGTAACTAACGGCAGAGCAGGGCAGGGCTAGCGCGGGTGTAAAACATAAGTAACGTCTATATAATATATCATCTATACTATATACTGTATCTATCACAGAACATCTCATGATCACATCACAGATATCGCAGCAGAAGAAACATATGAAATATTGGATATACTAGGACGTCCGTGTTTTCAATACGAGCCAGTATAAAACACGGATTCCACGGTCGTGATGAATAGCCAAACCCACACCCCTAGACCCCTACGAGAGCGGCAAGCAACCCTGCCAATTCTAGAGTTAGGAGACCCGGACTCGACTCCTCGAGTTGGTCTCCCACTGGACTCCAGAACCCGGTTACTTGTGCTCCCCTCCTTGGGTCTATCCTAGTGCGGAAAAGTAAATAATATACAAGAGGTGACAACTTCCGCAACCTGGAAGCGCCCCAAAAAAAAATATTACATACAAGTTTTTACATGAATGAAAATGAAAAACACTCATCTCACATAAAAAAAACCCGGCAATTCAAACACGACGATCCAATATAACATATCCAGCAACACATAACATCACATGTCATCAACGTAAGTAAATATGCGCATCCCAATTGTCGTTGACATATAGCAACGAAACCGGCGATATCACATATTACACTTACGGTCACAGAAAAGAAAGTGTAAAACTACAACAGTTGGAATCCGCAACCACCTCAGACATCGCATGCCTGACCAAATGAATTACTTAGACATCGCATGCCTAACAATTATAAACCCCGCATTTTAGTCTCATTATCGAAAACACTTTTCAATATTCAAGTCGGGCAATTCAACAAGATTCCCGACATCCTGATCGCATGCTCGTCGCAAACTTCAGTAGACGGCCGCACCCCCGATACCGTCGACGAAGTGCACCGAGGCGGAACACCGCTACCGCGAGCACCCGAACGGATGCTTTCGGCGACGGGGTTCTCCTACAGTCACTTCGTCGGGGCTATGGAGCGAGGCTGTCTATTAAGTTTACCCGGCGAGTATCCGCGTACGCTACGTGATTGCGACGGATTTTTGATAACATCAAAATTCCTTGGCAACCGATCAAGTGAGACTAAACTGCTATGTTTATAACATTCATTCAGTTATCTCATAACTACTTGTGAATTCCAATTATTGTATCCCATTCCAGATAAACAGAAAATGTTAAACTTTTCGATCGAACAATCGAACACCCAAGTTTTCCCGATACAGCTCAACACATGAAATAAGTCTAACAACATTCCGTTCGTGCCTCAGTACCAACGGTCCAGCCGTAGAAGGGTCAAGCCAACGCCTCACATGTGGCACGCCGTACTGCCCCAAACCCGAAGGTTCAAAGGGCAGTTCAAGACGGTCACATAATCGAGTTAAGGTTTGTTGTCTTCTAGAGGGACCATCGCGTTACTTGCACTACTTAGAACGTCGTTAAACTACGGAAAAATCCAACACTTGGAAATTTCCCGACAGGGGAAAAATTGGGTATTTATATCCGGTCGAACTTTTTAACATATTCTAAAAATTATCCGGAAAACCACACAGACAAAATTTGATACTCCGATCGAAATACCGAATCCCCAAAACAACCCCTGAAAATTCAACTCTTGAATAAAAATTAAAAATTCCCAGAAAATCCAGCATAATAAAATATGAGTTACTGTGCAAACAGGAATTGATGATGTCACCTTTTTGCCGCGGAACAGCCGCAGAAGCCAAGCTTCTGCCGCGGTTCCGCCGCAATATGTACTGTTCATCAGAAACTTTTTGCGCCGTAATTCTTAGATTTCCCTGCTGAATTTTTTAAGCATTTTTAATGTTGAAAAAACCACGTTTTTGAAAAAAGGACAGAGAGCATTTTTGGTTTGGGGTTTCGGGTTCGTTCGGACTTCAAATTCCGTCTAGTCATCGCCTAAGGCTCTAGCTAGGCTCTGATACCACTGTAGGGTTCCTAGGCACACTAGTGAGGTCTCACAAGGCATCAACCATTCCAATTATAAAAATTAACGGTGCCGAGAGACCCGACTACGGATCGTTGGCTAGAAATCTAGGCGAAAAAGCTAACTAGTTAACAATTAACTAAGAGATACGGAAATACAACCTTTGTAGATCCAGTCCTCCACCTCCACGGCTCCGAGATGAGGTCCTCTCCGCTGTCCAAATCAAATCCGGGCTCTAGCGTCGGCTTCGTCGGAGAATGGGCAAGCTAGGTCGTCGATGTCCATGCCGAAGATGATCTACGTCGAGGCATCGCTAGATCAAGCTCACAACTTCACCAAGTCATGAAACTTGTGAAGTAAACACACTCTACTACTTGGCAAGAGGTAGAGGATGAAGAAATAGGAAGTGGGTAGACTTTAGAATTGGATTTCTCACTCAAATCATCACTTTGCCATTGATGGTCATGCTTTTCTTCACTTGAAGGAAGAAGAAGAAGAAGCTCAAAAATTATGATAAGTTAATTAAAAATGAAAAGAAAAATCAAAACTTATCATAATCTAAACCATGGTCAAGTGTAGAGATTAAACTAGGGTTAAATCAAATGGTTAGGTTAAGCATGAGATAAGAATGGTGGACAAAGTCAAAGGTTCATGAATCTTCAACTACAAACAAAGAAAGCCACCATTCTTCTCATTTCTTTTTCAAAAAGAAAATAAATAAATAAATGAATAAATAGATATGAAAAACAAAACCCTAACCATTTAAATAACCATGGTTTAATCTTTACACAAACACAAGTAAACATGTATCATCAAACATGATACAAAGAAGTGCACAAAAGTATATCACATATACAATGTGTACAATCCGAGTGAGAAAATCCATCTTAAGTAAACCGATACTAGTTGATGCAAAGTAATATATCAAATATATAAATATGCATTAAATCATTAAATCAACACTTGATTCAATGATCCGGTTATGTCGCACACAACCGACTAGTATACAATATATCGGCTTATCGAATCAACGCTTGAATCGATAACTAGGTTATATCGCATACAACCATTCGATACATTTATCGCGAGAATAGAATACGGTATCACATACACGCATTATTCTCGGTCCCGCACATATCTCATATGCGCTCCTATTTCGTTTCGCTTGAGCCAGGAAACCTCTGTGTAGGACTCTAAAGACTCGTCAATACGCCGGCAGCAGGTGATGATCATATCAAACACCCACAAGCCGCAAGCGGTCTGCTAAACATAACAGCCACCCGGGTATTGAGCGATCTGAAGATCGACGAGCAAGCCCGCTCACACTCCAGTGAATCCGACCAGTAACACTACCGTACAGTCCGGTCTGATCGTCTGATATGTCGCATATCTCGCCTAGGGGTGGTAAACGTCAGACCCCAATAGCTCGATAAGTCGTGTCGATATGAGGTCTATAACTGTTCGAGAAACTACTGGTAACACTTACCAGTAAATCTCAGCAACCCTGGCCAGGGATTTCCTGTTATAGCCAATCGAACACAGCGCAACATCAACCTCTTATACCGGGAGAGACGAATCCCCTCCTATCGCTCATTGCCTCCATGTGATTCAGGACTGTACCCAAAAACCACCGTTTTGCACGCCCTCTTGGACATGGTAAGATGGAAATCAAAGCACAGTGGGAACCACACAAGACTCTATGACGATCTCGGGTCAACAGACTACTCTGTACCAGTGTCACCAGAGAACTGCCATCTGACGTGAGGTATAATACCATCTGGGAGTTCTCGGCGAGTCCGTCCAGTGTACCCAGTCTCCACTGAGCACCCGTATATCTCCTCTGATGTCAAACACCAATGGATATGGGATCATCCATCGCCCATCTGTATGGGTCGAGAAGGTATACGCTAGTCTACTCTGGTATATCGATGCCCCGTCTCGATACACCCACGACTAGGGACTTTGAAGGATGTACTTATAGACTACCATGTCCCCACTAGTATGATCCGCATCATAGTCCAGATAGTCAAGTACAGATCCTAAGGGCTTTACCAACATGTAACAGAGAGACAATCAGCATACACGTTAAGGTAAAGTTCAACCAGATAGCATACTATCATGTCGAGCAAGAAAGTCCTCCCTATATACGTCCCAGCATCCACTACAATATACATCCTATGTACAGTAATGGCCTCTAGGGCATACATATAACTAACAGAAATCCATCAGCAAACTCATGGTGGACGACTCATACATCATGGGAAAACCGCACTTTTTATTTTAGAAGAGGAAAAATGTTTATTTATGTTTTTGCGGTTTTCCTCCAAATCCAGAAAATCTCATGGAAATCCGAATCCAAAACCTCAATAACACGTAAAATGGTGAATATATGCATGAGAATCCATGAATACGGCATAACAATGAATAACAGTATGCATGAAGTAGCAGGTAATAACTACAATGTCTAAACAAACATATAAGCAAGTACACTAATATCATGTCTAACTATTAGCTAACAGGCTATGTCAAGCAATAATATTTTCTAAGGTGTACGGGACATGGCAATTACCGATGAAGATGTGTGTGAGCCGGCAAATAAGTGTACGTGGTACGTACGCATCATCGGTAATGGTGCTGGTGTCCTAACAGCATGATATCAATAATGGAGTATGAAACATAAAATAAGCATGCGATGCGAAGCGGACCACAAAAGAAGAGCGGGAGCTGAAAACTAGACGCAACTATAACTAATCTGCATTAATCTAATATAAGTCCTACAAATGGTGCCTTTTGAAATAACACGAATCATGGGGTTTTGAAAATAGGGCTACGGTGTTTTTATGAAAAGGTAAGTCTTTTGAAATATCCGTAGGATCCCTTGGGCTGTCTTTTAAAATACCCACGATTTGTTAGTTTTTGAAACAGGTCGGAGTCTAATCTAATCTAACAACTACACTAAACTATATGGCTGAACTAACAAGCTGAACTACAGGTAAGGAAACCGCCTATCATCTGAGTCGATACATATACCTACCTGTATATGTATAGTCGGTGATCCCGCCTTAATAATATCATATCCGATACCATATCTATAATCAGACATCCCAAGTCAAGAGTGCGGATCAATCATCAAAATATAGCTCGTACGTAAATCCGTCGTACGGCATCCTAAATCTGGGTACGGGTCAATATCACATTCATCATACTATTCACCTGGTATTCTCTTTATCAAATATCATGATCGCGGTACTGATCTATGTCTAGTACCATACTGATACCGCCTACGTATGCATGGACGTGTGTGAAACACTACGTCAAGGACCCGCTACAACGTCATGTCGTATCGCAAATACGAACCCTGCTATATCGCCGATCTCACGGCCTCAAATCAAATCTCATCGACTCAGCTCAATCCCAAGTATCATCCTCAAATCCGTATGTGAACACATAGTCCCATACCCATGTGAACCCATAACTATAAAGAATCCCATGAGCACATATCAATAGGAATGTATGCAAGTATGTATGTGTGTATGTGTAGTGCAACACTACCCTAGGGTTCGCAACGCTAAAATAATCCAACACACCAATATCCATCCTCAGCATCGTTATTAATCCCAAATAACATATAATAATTATTGGTGTGTATACGCATCCGTATACACCACCACGGACTGCGGGGGTGCTATACGCCATCCACCCGACTTCTCCCCGTAGATATAAATCTACTCACTTAGTCCTCGCTAGCCGGTGCCGACGTCGCCACGCGCTTGCTCGTCGTCTCGAAGTCCACATGGGGTACCTACATATCATAACGCACCGTATCGCATTAAAACTAAATTCGAAATCGAAACGGCATACGAAAATCAAATCGGCACGCGTATCACGCGTAGGTCCAAACCTATCGCCTACGCATGCAAGAATAGTCAAACCAGCCCTCGATGTCGATATACAAACGTCAAACCATCGAGAAAAATCCAATCACACTCATTTGCACAATTACAAGCACTAATTATAATATAAAATAGCTTACAATTCCCAAAAACCCCAATTTCACTTAAAAAGTCATTTTTCCGAAAATCTAGCAAGCACAATTCGCCGTTTTTGTACAAAACATGATGTTTAAATGAATGTAGCGGCCAATATAATTATTAAATATCTTAAATAAGTCATAGAAACAATTTCCGGAATTTAATCTCATTAAATTCCAAAAACCCTAATATTCTAGTTTACAAAATACCCTTTTTAACAATTTCATAGCAAAAATACACAAACTACAATTTAGGTTGGATTTCCATGAACTAAAGTGTTAAACTACACTTAATAAAGTTAATAATATGATAAAAACCCTAACCATATTTTTAATCTCATATTCCGAATTAAATCAAAAAAACTAGTTTGCAACAAAAAGCTTAATTTGGACATTTTTCAAGTAACAACTTGTAATTAACAACTAGATTAGTTTTCTACAGAACTAAATATGTTAATCCACCTCACTAAACCATACACAATCAAACACAAATCATTTCCACAACAAACCCTAACTTGAAATCTTTAATCATGCAATTAAACTCACATAACCCAAATTAACACTTAATTAACTTAGCATTAAGAAATTAAGTAACAAACTAAGCAAAAAAAGTTTAGAATTATACCCAAAAACATTTGAAGATCCACAAGCATCCATGGCCCTCCAAAATGCTCTCTTTTCACAAGGATCCATGCTATACGGGCTAAGCTAAAATGGGTAGGAGTCGGATTTGGGTTTTGGGATTTTTTGGATGGATTTTGGGGCAATTTTTGATGAAGTTTTGAAGAGAAAAGAGAAGGGAAATGGGGGGGCTGTTGCTGCAGTAGGAGAGGGGGGGTCGGCTGGAATGGGAGGGGGAGAGGAGAGAGAGGGTGGTAGAGAAAGTGGGGGGAGAAAGTCAAAGTCCAACCAAAGTCAAAAGTCTAACTAATTTATCCATTTTCTTTTCTTTTCTTTCATTTCTTTTCCTTTAAAATTCAAGTGGGGAAAAGATGGGGGCTGCTGAATTCAGCCAAGGGGAGAAGTGAATGGGGGTGTATGGGTGTGGGTACGGGTGTGGGGTGCTGAAAAATGATAAATACAATACCCCAAACATCCATTTACGCTAAAAAAAAGCTTTTTTTTCTTCAATAATTTCTAAACAGTTTTGGCAAATGATTTCGTTCCAAAAACCACATGATAAAATTTTATTTAATGTTTTATGATGCACAAAATTTGTTTCAACTCATTCCAATTTGTAATTTTCCCTAATTAAATGTATTAGTGACGACTTAAATAATAATAAAATAATAATTTTTTTCAGAAAATTTGAAATTTCACCGGCGGCTCAATAAACACCAAATAATAGCAATTACATAGCTAGAATATGTATATTTAATTTTTATAATAATATATTTGTATTTTGACTTTTTACAGAAAACCCCCTTATTTTACCGATTTTTTGAAATTTCACCGAAACGATTTTCAAAACGTTACAAGTTGGGACACCTCTTAACTAATCAAACCCCTGCCGTCTCTGGACCAGTTTCCCCTATCGCGGATCTTGACATCAGTAAGACATCGGAAAAAGACTGTGAGAAAGCTAAGTGCCTCGTGTTAGCCTCAGTTGATGGTGCATACCAGAGGCAGCACGAGAAGATGGACTTAGTTTCTATCTTCGTCCATAACAAAGATTTATATGGAGAGCAATCTCGTATCGCAAGATTTGAGACCTTGAACGAATTGCTTCAAGCGAGGTTAGCTGTCAGGTCATTTGTAGGGGGCAACGTCCTTACAGTGACCAGGTATTTTGAGCTCACGGACCTGAAGACCACGTTGGACAATGGGTCAAATACTGACTTGATTCTACAGTCTGTGCCCTCTGCTTATACCCTGAAGGAAACCAGGGAAGAAGAAAGAAAGGGAAGGGCAAAAGTTTCGGGACTGGATATAGTAAAAGAGGGACGTTTCTATTGTTACGGGAATGAACATTGGCAGAAGGATTACAGGGCTAGCAAAGCCAGTAGCCAGGATTCGAAGCATGTTGTGGCTTCGGCTTCGGGTGTGTTTGTAGTAGAGAACTGTATGTCAGTTAACCCTACTTCCTTGGTATTGGATTCCGGATCAGGATCTCACATCTGTAATTCGTTACAGGCTTTGAGAAACCGTAGGGTTATCAGGAAAGGTGATATGACTCTCAGGGTTGCTAACGGAATGAGCATGGACGCTGAATCCGTAGGGGAATATCATCTTGGACTGACAACTGGGCAGATGTTGATTCTGCGTAACTGTTTGTATGTACCAGGTGCGACTTGTAATATCATATCTGTATCCTTACTTTCTAAGGAAGGATATGATTTTACTTTTGTAAGCGATGTGGTCCACATCCACCTAAATCATGTTCTGATTGGGTCAGGTACATTAGAAAACGGGATATACGTGTTGAATCAAGCTCAGATTTTCAGTGTCCAGAACACACTTAAAAGAAAGTCTCCGGAATTAAATCAGGCTTTCTTATGGCATTGTAGACTGGGTCACATTAATGAGACACAGTTAACAAAGTTACATAAAGAGGGATACTTGAATCTGTTCGAGTATCAGTCTTATGCCACTTGTGAATCTTGTCTCATGGGAAAGATGACAAAGACTCCGTTCACTGGACACGGAGTAAGAGCGAGCGAGCTCTTGGGACTCATACAAAGTGACGTGTGTGGTCCAATGTCTACACATGCGTGAAGTGGTTATTCATACTTTATTACTTTCATAGATGACTTCTCTAGGTATGGACATGTCTTCTTAATGAAGCACAAATCCGAGGCCTTTGAGAAATTTCGGGAATACAAGAATGAAGTTGAAAAACAAACAGGCAAAAGTATCAAGACACTGAGATCTGATCGAGGTGGTGAATACTTGAGTGCTGAGTATCTGGACTACTTAAAGAGAATGGAATTCTCTCTCAGCTTACTCCTCCATACACACCACAGCACAACGGTGTATCGGAAAGGCGGAATCGAACCCTGTTGGATATGGTTCGTTCCATGATGAGTAAGGCTGAATTACCGCGATCCTTCTGGGGTTATGCTCTAGAATCAGCTGCATATCTTTTGAACAAGGTTCCCTCCAAGACTGTGCCTACCACACCATATCAGATGTGGAGTGGGAAGAAACCCCATCTTCAATATCTGAAGATATGGGGATGTCCGGCTTTTGTTAAAAAGCAGCATGCGGACAAACTCGAGGCACGCTTAGTACTGTGTAAGTTTGTGGGATACCCAAAGAACTCCAGGGGGTTTCTTTTCTATTACGCAGAGGAACAAAAGGTTTTTGTTTCTCGTCATGCCCGCTTTCTGGAATATCAGTTTTTAGAAAACGGAATAAGTGGGAGCGCAATAGAACTGGACGAAATTCTAGAACCACAAGCTATTACTGAAAGCTTGGAAGAACCAGAAGTTTCAGGAGAACCGGACATTCCTGCGCCGCTCCGCAGGAGTAGTGGGCAATCTCATCCGCCCGATCGGTTTTCTCATAGACAGGGATAGAGAGGATTGCGTCATTGATTATGATGAGCCTACTAGCTTCCAGCAAGCCATTAAGAGCGGTGACTCAGTAAAATGGCTGGATGCAATGCGGACTGAGATGGAATCCATGTACACCAACAAAGTTTGGACTTTGGACTTTGCTCCAGAAGGGGTAAAACCCGTAGGCTGCAAATGGATCTTCAGAAAGAAGATTGGTGTAGATGGGCAGGTTGAAACCTATAAAGCTAGACTTGTTGCAAAGGGTATTCGTCAAAGACCTGGTTTGGACTATGACGAGACCTTTTCTCCAGTAGCTATGCTCAAATCCATTCGGATCCTTCTTGCCATTGCTGCTTTCCACGATTATGAGATCTGGCAGATGGATGTAAAGACGGCTTTCCTAAATGGAAATTTGGAAGAGTGCGTCTATATGGATCAGCCAGAGGGATTCATTCAGAGTGGGAGCAGCGGTAAAGTGTGCAAGTTGCTCAAGTCCATCTATGGACTGAAGCAGGCATCGTGGAGTTGGAACATCTGCTTTGATGATACTGTCAAAGAATTTGACTTTATCAAAAACCTAGATGAACCACGCATTTACAGTAAGATTGTAGGGAGAACTGTAGTATTCCTCGTCTTGTACGCGGATGACATTCTCCTAATAGGAAATGATATTCCTATGTTACAGTCAGTCAAAGGATTCTTGTCACAGAGGTTCTCCATGAAGGACCTGGGCGATGCCAACTACATTCTGGGGATCCAGATCTATCGTGATAGATCTAAGAGGTTGTTGGGACTTTCACAGTCCAGGTACATTGACACCATACTGAAACGATTCAGTATGGAAGATTCCAAGCGCGGTAATCTACCGGCTTGTCATGGAATCACCCTCTCCAAAGAGATGTCTCCCAAGACTGATTTGGAAAGGGCTCGCATGTCATCTATACCCTACGCATCTGCGGTAGGCTCTATAATGTATGCGATGTTATGTACCAGACCAGATGTAGCATACGCATTGAGCGTCTCAACTCTATGTCAATACAATAATACTGGTAGAAACAGTAGACTTTTATGCTGTATTTTGGGGTCGAGCTCACTTGAGTCGACATGCTGTTTTTCTTATGCTTCATTATGATTATTTTGCATGCTGTCGTTTTGTATTGCGTGGGATTTGTGACCGCCTTGTGGCGAAGAGCTAGCTCCCGCTTGGGGATGCCCTATTTTGTTGGATTCATATATTTTTTTTGTTGTACCCATTTTGGGGGCCAGTATTTACAAAGGAGACTCTGCCGAAATTTTCGGAAAAATTGGTATTGTTTTTAAAAAGGGTTTTACATGACTTATTTGATAAACTCGCTTTCAATTGATTGGGTTTTCTTCACTCTTTTGCTTAATTGGTTTTGTTTTCTGGGCTTTGGCTTACTTATTTTACGGACGTCTTTAGACGTTTCGTAAACTTAAGTGCCAGTCACGTTCCGTACCCTGCGGGTCGTGACAAAGTTTGTCACGACCCGAAAGAGCACGTGACTGGCCCTCGAACCATATGAAGTCTATAGGACTCCATCTGATCCAAGTAAGCCAAAAGCCCAGAAATCTAAAACCATTTAAGGAGTAAATAGGGAAAATTAGTTTTAAGAGGTAAAGAAAACATGTTTGAAAATCAAGTTTTTAAATAACTAAGCTGAATATGAATTTTTTAAAAATGTGTAATTTTTCCTGAAAATTTCGGCAGAGTTTCCTTTGTAAAAACTGGCCCCGAACGGGGTACAACAAGAATAATATATATGACATGATAAAAGGCATCCCCAAGCGGGAGCTAGCTCTTCATCAATCGACGGTCACAACCACGCAAGCAATAATAATATACAACGCCAAGGGGCGAGGATCAAAACTGAAAAGAAACTCAAAAACAGCCGGAAAACCGCAATACTACAAGCGCGACTCTAAGGTCGAAACAATACAACACTGATTTCTAAGTCTGAAACAAACTACAAGTTTTGGTTGATGGACAATTCTAGATACAATAAAAATACATGAACAATGGCGGTTCTGATACAAAGAACCCACCTAACCAAGCAAGTCACCCATAGAAAGCAGTGTGCCAGAAATGCCGCTATGGAATCTGTACGGCAAAAACCTGCAAGAACTGGGGCACAACGGGGGTGAGTTGCCAACTCGTGAATAGAAAATATCTACAAGCAGAGATCGAATGCATGACCTATCCTAGGTCAATACGATCAGATAATAAATAAACCTCAATATGAATAAAGCTGAAGCATGCTAAACTGGCAATGTAATCTCTATACATGAGTGTAGTGCCAAGTGCTCGTGCTAGTGCCTCAGGTAATAGCATGTCATGAATATGAGGTATAACCAATGTAATCAAATCTGCACACTCGTGGATCCCGTCCACTCGTCACCCACTGACAATAACCACCATGCATGTAAATATCATGAATCATGTGCATGGGAAATAATATGAGGATATAACCACCCGTGTCCCTCGCGACACATCAAAATCATGGAACCAGGGTGCCCAGCATCGACACCCGAAAACATCATGAAAACTGTGCCCAGCATCGGCACGTAAATCCTCATATATCGGGCTCCGTCAGTCCGGATCGGCCCGCGGGCTCTGTCTGCGGTATCGGCCCTCGGCCCCAGCAGTATGCCCAAAACATCTATCGACTCTGGTCGGTATCCTCCGGATAACCGCCAGGTCCAACCAATCACCGGTAGGTACTCGCCCGCCTCCAGGCTCAATCGGCAAAGCTCATCGATCATCTTGCCGAGGGGAACCATACCGGGTCTACCATGTACCCGCAATCGGCTCATCCACGCCTCGATTCGGGTTACACATATCGCTCTCAGCACCGAGAAAACACATGGTGGACGCACTGAAATATCATATCAAGGGTAACCGGGTTTTTAAAGAAATGACATATTCTCTTTTGAAATACCCTCGGTTCCCAAATCCAGAAATATCATAGAAACAACATATCTCAATGCGTACAGTCAAAGCATGATGTATGCGACATGTAACAGTAATGCAAGCATATCAGTAAGTCATGCAACATGGAATAATAATGTGCACATGTCGAAGGAGACCGCTCTTTTAAAAGGAATCTGTTTTTAAAGAGTATCTTGGGGTTCCCAAATCCCCAATCAAGCTAGAATCATCTATATATGTGTACAGGTATAAGTGTACAATATGCCATGCCAGAATCATATCATGAATGCAATAGTACTATAGTGTAGTGACATGGCAATTATCGATGATGAGTGTGTGAGCCGGCAACAAGTGTACGTGGAACATATACATCATCGATAATGGTGCTGGTGTCCTAGCAGCATGACTGAATGTCACAACAATACAAGCGATGCAATGCAAATAGCAGGAATATGCGGAAACGAATGATCAACGCAAAAGTACAGAACCTGCCCTAATAGATATGTCATGCAACCTTGCCTTTTGAAATAAGACGAATCAGGGCTTTTGGTAAAGTAAGGGCTACGGTGTTTTAAGAAAAGATGCATCATTTAAAAATATCCGTATAACCCTTCTGCTTATCTTTAAAATATCCCCGATTCGTTAGTTTTGAAATAGGTATGACTCGGTCTAGTCTAATGTCTACTAAATAATCTAGACAGGAGGGGTATGAAACCACCTAATCTGAGTCAATATATAAATATAGATATGATAGTCGGTGATCTCGCCTCAATAACATATCGTATGATATCCTCGAGTCATGATTGCGGATCTATCATCAATATCGGCTCGTACGGTAAATCGTCGTACGGCATCCCAATAGCTGGATAGGGGTCAATATCACACTATCTCGTCACATATCAGGTATCACTTATCATCAGATCACACAATCTGGGGTACTACTGTAAGTCTAGTACAAATCGACACCATCTATAAAATATGAATGCGGGTAAAGCACATGTCCAAAGGCCCGCTAAAACTATCATATCGCACCTCAAAGGCAAACTATGTCACATCGCCGATCTCACGGCCTCACATCAAGTATCATCTCAAACCACGTATCATCCTCCAATCCCGTATATAAACACATAGTCCCATACCCATGTGTAGATATACGCACCATCATATGCACTCTAATAAATGAAAGAATGAATGCAAGTATGTGTGTAAATGTATCGGTGAGTGCAACCACTACTCTAGGGTTCGCACTATACTAAACCAATATATTCTTATCATCAAAATATCATTATTACCATCAATAACCCTAAACAACACAATATAAATATTCGTGTGTATACGTATTCGTATACATCACCACGGACTGCGGGGATGCTATACGCCATCCACCCGACTTCTCCCCGTAGATATAAATCTACTCACCTTGCTTCTCGTGTGCCAAAGCCGATGTCGCTATCTTCACCTCCTTTGCCTCAACATCACGCGGGGTACCTACAAGTATATCACAATGCTAAAGCACATGAAAATCACATTGGAAACCAAAATGGCACACGCTACCCGCATAGGTAAAAACCCATCGACTCGCATGTAAACACAATTAAAATCCACTTGTCGTTGACGTCCAAACGCCACCCGACAGGAATGAATCAACAAATACCAAAATCCATGCTAAAACAAGTCCTAAATTATACACCAACATAGGAAAATCAACCCAGATTTCACCCTAGATGGAATCAGTCAAAACTAGACATACTCAGGGTCAAAACTAGAGGAAATGGGGGCTTGCACAGAAAACGAGGCAATTCCTTAAAATACCTTATTTTAGAATTTTCCATAATTTTTCCCCATTTATCTGTATTTAATTATACCAGAATATTAAAATATTCATTAAAATAATATTAAATTATAAAATTTCCCAAAAATCATATTTTATTATTTTGAAGACGTTACAGCGTAGTAAGCCGGTATCAGTCGGACCCAGGGGAGAAGCACCGGATTGCAGAAAAAAACATTCTCAAGTACCTGAGAAGGACTAAGGAGTTGTTCTTGGTGTATGGTGGAAAAGACCTCCAGATCGAGGCCTTTGCTGACTCCAGTTTCCAGAATGACAAGGATGACTCCAAGTCCATGTCGGGTTATGTCTTTACCCTCAATGGAGGGGCGGTTTGCTGGAAGAGCTCCAAAAAGGAAAACGTTGCTAACTCAACTATGGATGCGGAGTAAATAGCTGCTTGCGATGCCGCAAAGGAAGGTGTCTGGATGAAGAAGTTCCTTACGGAGCTTCAGGTGGTTCCTACATTGTTGATCCAATACCGCTGTATCATGACAACAACGGCGTAATAGCTTTAGCGAAAGAACCCAGGTCCCATCAGAAGTCCAGGAACATTTTGAGGCGGTACCATCTGATCAGGGAGATCGTAGATCGCCGAGAGATCTAGGTAAAGAGAGTAAATTCAGAAGATAACACTGTAGATCTACTCACGAAAGACTTACCCCAGACTTAGTTCGAGCGACTGATCGAGTTGATAGGTCTCCAATAAGCCAGTACATGGCCTTAGTGCAAGTGGGAGATTGTTAGTGTATATGCCCTAGAGGCCATTACTGTATCATACTAGTTTGTATATTACTTAATGTAAGCTTGGGATATTCAGCATTGTATAAACAATCTTGCTCAAAATGGTAGTATGCTACTTGGTTTATTTCTACTTCAATATGTTCATGTGTTTCTTTTAGCATATTGCTTATACATATTAGTAGAGCCCTTAGAATCTTTGCTTGATTACCAGCGTTGTGATGGCAGTCACACTCATGGGGGCTGGGTAATCTACAAGCACATCCTTATACAGGTCCCTAGTCCTAGGACTATCGAGACAGGGCATCGATACTCCGGAGTAGACTAGCGTATGCGCTTCTCATCCCAGTAGGGGAGACGGTCTGTCCCACAGCCATCCGTACGTCGTACTTGAGATAGTATGCGGGTGCTCGTTAGGTTATGAGTACACTGGACAGGACTCGTCGGGAACTGTTGGTTGGTACTATACCTATCGTCAGTTATCAGTTCCTAGGTGACATGAGTATAGCTTAGTCCGCTCACTTGACATTGTCACTTCGCCTCGAGTGTGTTCCCACTGTACTTTGATTACTACCGTACCACGGCTCAAAGGAGTCATGCAAACAGGTAGTAGTTTGGTGCAGTCCCGAAGCACTTGGAGGCAGTGACGGTTAGACAGGATTCATCTCTCCCAGTATTGGGGGTTGACATCGCGCTGTGTCCAGGAGAGCCATTACACGGGTAGTCCCTGTCCAGGGAAAGCGAGATATACTGGTAGGCTTCCAGTGCTATCTCAGGGTGTATTGGGCTTCACTCCGACACGACTTATACCGCTATTAGGGAACTGACGTTTACCGCCCCCCTAGGCCCGCTATGCGATATTCTCAGATGAACAGACCCGACTGCACGGAAACTGTCACATTCAGGCTCAGTAGGAGTTCAGATGGGTTTCACCTCGTCCGTCTTCTTATCGGCATCTACCTAGGGGCTGTTACGCACAGCTAGTGCCGCTTGCAGTCTGTGGTTAAACCACTGCCAGCGTAGTGTCGAGTCTTTAGAGTCCCACACAGAGAGCTATTCGCCTTTAGGCAAATGAGTAGAGGTCGCATGGTTTTGCGACAGGGTTCGGTCACGTCCGTGAACTTGTGCACGTTTAGTGTCCGGGAAGTTATCACAAGCGGGCTTTGGTTTAAGCCAGATCCTAGTGTACGTTTTGGGATTGGTTTTATCTCGTTTGTATTCGTGTCCCTCGGAACGCGGATGCGGGTGTGTATGCACTGTTGACAGAGAGACAGAGGCAGAGGATTCTCATTAGGGTTGTTGACTGTTGACTTTTGCTAAACCCTAATGAGAATAAGAAATATGATTAATGATAATATTAATTAAGTATTATTGTGCCATGGTTGGGTTGAAAGGTTGACTTTGTTGACTTGTTGACTTTGTTGACCGGTTGACTAGGTTGGACTTGTTGACCATCATCATGACAATTGCTATCATTTCATGGCATTGACCTTTGCTTGCTTATTTGTTCACACATTGCATTTAATGCATGAAATGATATTGCCATTTGATATGATAACAACCATCACATAATACTCAATTATTATTATGTGTTATGATGATTTTGGATTATGAGAGCAAGGGTGAGAAAAGTCTTGCTCGTTCATTCATTTTTGCTTTCTCTCTCATGAAAGCTCTCTCATCCTCAAGCTCTCCCTCTTCCTCTTGCTCTCTCTAGTTTAAGGCAAAAACCACTCATGTGTTGAGAACCATTTGCCTTAGAGATAAAAACCCAAAACACTTCTCTACTCATCCTAGTATACAAGGTCTAGCAAACCAAGTGTTCTACTTTCCTCTAGATTGAGGTTGGAGCCAAAGGTAGAAGCTTTCGGGTGGATCCATCTTCGGCACAAGGAGACGACGAGGAGAGAACCATCCGACCACCACAAGGAGTCGAAGAGAAGGAGTTCAAGTTAAGGTATAACCCCCTAACCGAGTAGGCAAAACTCCTAGTTAGGTTGTTAGATAGTTGTTTAACAAAGATCCGTATTTTGAGTTCATGTTTACCCCAAAGAAAGAATCGTTTTTCACCATTTCCGCAACCCAAAAGAACCAGGGACGGGTAACATGGACTTACAGTTGTAGTCAAAGAGTTTGACTTCATCAAAAACGTAGATGAACCATGTATTTACAAGAAGATTGCAGAGAGTAAGGTCTTCTTCCTCGTATTGTACGTGGATGACATACTCTTGATAGGAAATGATATTCCTATGCTGCAATCGGTCAAGCTCTTCTTATCAAAAAGATTCTCAATGAAAGATCTTGGTGATGCCTCCTGCATACTGGGAATTATGATCTATAGAGATAGATCTAAACGGATACTGGGATTGTCCCAATCCAGGTACATTGACCATACTAAAGAGGTTTAGTATGGAAGAATCCAAGCGTGGGAACCTACCCACGATCTCTGGACTCACTCTCTCCAAAGAGATGTCTTCCAAGACTGATTTGGAGAGAGCTCGCATGCAAGAGATACCCTATGCTTCGGCAGTAGGCTCTATCATGTATGCGATGCTATGTACCAGACCCGATGTAGCGTACTCACTAAGTGTAGTGAGTAGGTATCAAGCAGATCCTGGAGGGAGTCACTAGATAGCTGTGAAGAACATTCTCATGTACTTGAGAAGAACTAAGGAGATGTTCTTGATGTATGGTAACAGAGAACTCCAGGTGGAATCCATTACCGATTCAAACTTCCAAAGTGATAAGGAAGACTCTAAGTCGCACTCGGGATTTGTTTTTACCCTCAATGGAGGGGCGGTGTGTTGGAAGAGTTCCAAACAGGATACCGTTGCAGACTCGACGATGGTGGCTGAATACATCGCTGCCAACGATGCTGCCAAAGAGGCTGTCTGGATAAAGAAGTTCATTACTGAACTTGGTGTGGTTCCGTCCATTGAGCATCCAATACCTTTGTATTGCGATAACAATGGAGCTGTGGCTTTGTCCAAGGAACCCAGGTCCCATCAGAAGTCCAGACATATTTCGAGGCGGTATCACCTGATTAGGGAGATAGTTGATCGCCGGGAGATCGAGATCAGGAGAGTTGATATGAAGGACAACACTGCGGATCCACTCCCAGATACAATTTGAAAGATTATTCGGAATGTTAGGTATGAGATACTACAACAGCTGGCCGTAGTGCAAGAGGGAGAATGTTAGTTATATATATGCCCTAGAGGCCATTATTGTACATATGATTTATATTATAATGGATACTTGGATATATATAGAGAGGACTTTCTTGCTCGTCATGATAGTATGCTATTTGGTTTTACTTTGTCTTAACATGTTGACTTGTATTAGTTTACTGTCTTGCTCTCGCATGTTGATAAAGCCCTTAGGATATATACTCGACTACTGGGACTATGATGAAATCATATTAGTGGGGCCACGGTAGTCGACGAGTACTTCCTATAACTGTTCCTAGTCGAGGGTGTATCGAGACAGGGCATCGATACACCAGAGTAGACTAGCGTATACTCATCTTGACCCATATGATGGGCGATGGATGACGACATAGCCATCGGTGTTTGGCATCAAAGATGGTGTATGGGTGCTCAGTGGAGACTGGGTACACTGGACGGACTCGCCGAGAACTCCCAGATGGTATTATAGCTCACGTCAGATGGCAGTTCTCCGGTGACACTGGTACAGGTTAGTCTGTAGACCCAAGATCGTCATAGAGTCTTGTGAGATTCCCACTGTTCTTTGATTTCCACCTTAACACATCCAAGAGGGCATGCAAAACGGTGGCTTTTGGGTACAGTTCCGAATCGTATAGAGGCAATAAGCAAAAGGAGGGGTTCCGTCTCTCCCGGTATAGGGAGTTGATGTTGTGCTATGTTCGATTGGCTATAAATGGAAGTCCCTGGCCAGGGCGGATATTGAGTACTACTGGTAAGTGTTATCAGTAGGTTCTCAACCTATTATGAGCCTCACATCGACACGACTTATCAGTTACTAGGGTCTTACGTTTACCTCTCCTAGACTAGATATGCAACATATCAGACGAAGAGACCGGACTGTACGGGAGTGTTACTGATTGGATTCACAGGAGAATGTACATGCTTGCTTGTTGATCTTCTGATCACTCAATACCTTGGTGGCTGTTACGTTTAGCTGACCTCTTGCATCTTGTGGGTGTTTGATACGATCATCACCTACTGCCGGCGTATTGACGATTCTTTAGAGTCCTACACAGAGGTTTCTTGACTCAGGCAAAACGGAGTAGGAGCACATATGTGATATGTGCGGGACCGAGAATAATATAATATGAGATACCGTATTCTATTCTCGCGATATTTGATATCATCCGGGTCATCGGATCAAGTGTTGATTCGATGTATCGGTACATGATATAATAGTCGGTTATATGCGATATAGCTGGATTGTCGGATCAAGTGTTGATTCGATAATTTAATGTGTAAATATATATGTGATATATTTCATTACATTATCTAATACTGGCTCATTTTATTATTTCATTTTCTCACGGGATAATACATTTATATATATGCGATATATGTTAATTGTATTATTTTCTTTTGTTACAAAAATATATTATATACGTGATATATAATATTGTAACAAGTTATGATTACAAATGCAACATAATTAGTGGAGATTAAATATAGTTAGGGTTTGATTTGGGTTAGCTTATTCATGTAGCTTCTATAAGCTTTTCTTTTGTTTTGAGCAAAGATATTATGTGTTGATATTTTGGAGATATTTTCCTAACCCAACCCACACCCTTTAACCCTAGTTAAATCTCTACAATGGTTAAGTCTTTCTTGACTTAACCATGTTTGCAATTGTAATGATAATATGAATTCATTATTCATCACAAAAGGAATGATTATTCTTCTTCTTCTTCCTTGAGCTCTTGAAAAGTTTTCTATGTTTTTCTTTTGTGATGGATTAGTGTGAGAATTTGATAATAAAAGAGAGCATAAATCCTACTTCATCATCCTCATCTAATCTAGCCAATTAGATTAGGGTGTTCACTTTATTAATACTTGATTAGTGAGTGAGAGCTTGAGTTAAAGAAACTTCTAGGTAGATCATCTTCGAAAAGGAAGACTTCAAGCAAGCATGGATCATTCGGGTTGTGGAGCCTCTCTTGAGTCCGGGAGATCATGGATGGCGGCGAAGGGATTACTACTCAGAGCTTATGAAATGAAGGAGCGGACTACAAAGGTTGTAATCTCTCTCTCTTAGTTGTAAAGATGTTTACTTGCATGTTTAAACTTAATTATCTAGCAAAGATCCTCGCTTTGGGTTGTTCGGCACGTCTAAATTTTAAATCGGGCATGGTTAATGCCTTATAGATATTTGTGACAGTGTCTAGTAACCCTACAGTACATTCTCCTGTGAATCCAATCAGTAACACTACCGTACAGTCCGGTCTCTTCGTCTCATATGTCGCATATCAAGTCTAGGGGTGGTAAACGTCAGACCCCAGTAACCGATAAGTCGTGTCGATGTGAGGCTCATAACAGGTCGAGAAACTACTGATAACTATTACCAGTAGCACTCCATATCATCCCTGGCTAGGGATTTCCAGTTATAGCCAATCGAACACAGCACAACATCAACTCCTTATACCGGGAGACATGAAACCCTTCCTATCGCTCATTGCCTCCATGTGATTCGGGACTGTACCCAAAAGCCACCGTTTTCCACGCTCTCTTAGACGTGGTAAGGTGGAAATCAAAGCACAGTGGGAATCACACAAGACTCTATGACGATCTCGGGTCTACAGACTAACCTGTACCAGTGTCATTGGAGAACTGCTATCTGACGATAGGTATAATACCATCTAGGAGTTCTCGGCGAGTCCGTTCAGTGTACCCAGTCTCCACTGAGCACCCGTACACCATCTTTGATGTCAAACACCGATGGATATGGGATCATGCATTGCCCATCATATGGGTCAAGATGCGTATACGCTAGTCTACTCTGGTGTATCGATGCCCTGTCTCGATACACCCTCGACAAGGAACAATTATAGGACGTACTCGTTGACTACCCTGGCCCCACTAGTATGATATCATCATAGTCCCAGTAGTCAGGTACATATCCTAAGGGCTTTATCAACATGTGAGAGCAAGACAGTAAACCAATACAAGTCAACATATTAAGACAAAGTGAAACCAGATAGCATACCATCATATCGAGCAAGAAAGTCTTCTCTATATATATCCAAGAATCCCCTATAATATAAATCATATGTACAACAATGGCCTCTAAGGCATATATACAACTAACAGACATATGACCCTGCTATTGCTGAGATTGATAGGATATCGCTTCCAGAGCTTACGAGCTGAGATTGCTGGAGCTTCCATGCAGAGATGTGACAGATGATACCTAGTCTATCCCGAGTTGAGAGATGAGGATGATTCGTTAGGTTGATGTGCCGACGCAGGCCCAGTTGATTTGAAGATTTCCAGTGTGGAGAGTCTTACTTAGATCTAGAGCAGACCGATCCCGAGATGACCGTTGATGTACCGTCTTTCCTGGATGATTGAGGCATTGTTTAGCGTGCGGACGGAATGTATTCGCATGTCGCCTAGGCGAAGTTCAAAAGTTTGAACGAATGTCAAGAACCCATTTTTCCCAGTTTAAGTATTCGGAAGAACACGCAGGTAATTCTGTGGACCCTCTAGAAGAATGAAACCCTAACTCGACATGATGACCATGGAACCACTTTTGAACCTTTGGGTTTGCTGCTGTTTAGCGGTGCCATCAGTGAGGCTTGGGTTTGCCCTTCTACGGCTGGTCCAGAGGTATTCTGGTATGTACCAGATATTTTTAGACTGTGGTCAGGTGTTGAGCCTTCGGGAAATTGTTGGACCTCGATGACTCGATCGAAAAGTTTGACGTCATCCGGATATCATGTGATAGGAGACCAGTAAGCTGACCAGCTTTGGATAGAGGACTTCACCAAGATGCATTGTGATTTGATCGAGGACGGGCGAGTATTGAGTATTTCTCCGATGGTTGGGATGAGTCCCTGAGGACGTGTTCGGCTAGAGATCTTCTACAGAGTGATGAAGATACCGAGTTCGTAACTTCGAGTCTATATGAGAGACTCCGGATTGACCGTGGCTGAGAACAGTTGCAGTGCGCAGATAGCATGGCATGACGTCATAGTGGACGATGATACAGACGAGTGGAACCAGAGGTTTGTGCGAGATGCTGACGAGCTGTTGTTACTCCCCATCGAGATTAGAGATCTGATATGCATACAGAGGCATTAGGTGTTAGTGTATATGCCCTAGAGGCCATTACTGGATCATACTAGTTTGTATATTACTTAATGGAAGCTTGGGATATTCACCTTGTATATACAATCTTGCTCAAAATAGTAGTATGCTACTTGGTTTGTTTCTACTTCAATGTGTACATGTGTTTATTTTAGTATATCGCCTATACACATTAGTGGAGCCCTTAGGATCTTTTCTTGATTACCAGCGTTGTGATGGCAATCACACTAGTGGGCTGGGTAATCTATAAGCACATCCTTATGCAGGTCCCTAGTCGTAGGACTATCCAGACAGGGCATCGATACTCCGGAGTAGACTAGCGCATGCGCTTCTCGTCCCAGTATGGGAGACGGTCTGTCCCACAGCCATTAGTACGTCGTACTGGAGATAGTTTGTGGGTGCTCGTTAGGTTACGAGTACACTGGAAAGGACTCGTCGGGAACTGACCGGTTGGTATTATACCTATCGTCAGTTATCAGTTCCCAGGTGACATGAGTACAGCTTAGTCCGCTGACTTGACACTATCACTTCGCCTCGAGTGTGTTCCCACTGTACTTTGATTACTACCCTACCACGGCTCATAGGAGTCATGCAAACAGGTAGCAGTTGGGTGCAGTCCCGAAGCACTTGGAAGTAGTGATGGTTAGACAGGATTCTTCTCACCCGGTATTGGGGGTTGACATCGCGCTGTGTGCAGGAGAGCCATTACACGGGTAGTCCCTGGCCAGGGCAAGCGAGATATACTGGTAGGCTTCCAGTGCTATCTCAGAGTGTATTGGGCTTCACTCCGACACGACTTGTACCGCTATTAGGGGACTGACGTTTACCGCCCCCTAGGCCCGCCATACGATGTATCAGACGAACAGACCGGACTGTACGAAGACTGTCACATTCAAGCTCAGTAGGAGTTCAGATGGGTTTCACCTCGTCAGTCTTCTTGTCGGCATCTACCTGGGGACCGTTACGCACAGCTAGTGCCGCTTGCGGTCTGTGGTTAAACCCACTGCCAGCGTAGTGTCGAGTCTTTAGAGTCCCACATAGAAAGCTATTCGCCTTTTGGCAAAATAGTAGAGGTCGCATGGTTTTGCGACAGGTCGCATGGTTTTGCGACAGGGTTCAGTCACATCCGTGCACTTGTGCACGTTTAGTGTCCGGACAGTTTACACTAGCGGGCTTTGGTTTAAGCCAGATCCTAGTGTACGTATTGGGATTGGTTTTATCCAGTATGTATTCGTGTTCCTCGGAACGCAGATGCGGGTGTGTATGCACAGTTGACGGAGAGACAGAGGCAGAGGATTCTCATTAGGGTTGTTGACCGTTGACTGTTGACTATTGACTTTTTGCTCAACCCTAATGAGAATATCATTTATGATTGACAATAATATTAATTAAGTATTGTGGTGACATGGTTGTTGAGGGGTTGACTTTGTTGACTTGTTGATTTTGTTGACCGGTTGACTAGGTTGGACTAGTTGACCATCTTGATGACAATGGCTATCATTTCATGATAAAGACTTTTCACTTGCTTGTTCTCTTGTGCAATATGAGTGCATGAAATGATATAGCCATTTTGACTTAAACCATTTACACAATACTTGATTACTATTTTTGTGATGATGGCTTTGGATTATGAGAGCCAAGAGAGGAAAGTCTTTCTCATTCTATCATTTTCATTCTCTCTCTTGTTCTTGAGCTCTCATCTTCTTCCTCTTGCTCTCACTCTCTTTAGTCTATGGTTCACTTGTCTCATGTGTTGAGAACCAAGAACCATAGAGAAAATCCCAACACACTCTTCTCTACTCACTCTAGTTCAAAAGGTTTAGCGAACCAAGTGAACTAGTTTTCTTCAAAGACCAAAGAAGAAGCCAAAGGTAGAAGCTTTCAGGTGGATCGATCTTCGGCGCAAGGAGACGACGGGGTGAAGCCGATCCGTACAACCATCGAGGCTTGAAGACGAAGGAGTTCAAGAAAGAAAGGTACAACCCCCTAACATAGTAGTTAACAACTCCTAATTAGGTTGTTAGTTAGATGTTTAACAAAGATCCGGTTATGAGTCCATGTTACCACCTCTTGAAAATTGTTTTTCACCAAATTCCGCATGCCCGAAAGTACCGGGAGAGGTAGCATGGACTTACAGTGGTATCAGAGCCTAGTTAAACACTACCTAACATGTTAGCATAGTAAATAGAAATTCGATCGGAGAAAAAGTCGCGAAATACACCCGGATTTCAAACTTTCTGTCGATTTTCAAAGTGCTGCAAAAATTATTTGAGATATACCAAAAATCGACTCAGGGTTTTTAGAAGAAACTTGTCACGACCCGAAGTTTGGCCCGTGACCGGCACTTAACCACGTAACGTCTATAGGCGTAACGCGACTAAGTGAACCGAAAACCCAGAAATCAAACCAGTGAAAGTATAGAGTGTTAGAAGTTTTAAAGGAAGCACTACTAAAATCATGATAAGAAACTAAGTAAACAATCTCCAAGAAAACAATATACGACGCCGTAGCGAAGATCAAGATCCACAAGTGGGAACATCACAGATAGAATAAACTGCAAGTACAGCCGGCTCACAACGAGCTCGACACCAGAATACAAAATAGTACAACATCGTCCTCACACTGTTTCTAAGTCAAATACATACATGGTAGATGGAGAATACTAGATACAACAATGTACATACTGAAAGATAAACAGATACCGCACAAAACCCACCTATCAGCAAAAGGGCTAGTACACCAACTGTGGGGGTATCTGTGCCAAAAGATGCAAAGCAGCCTGCCGCGACTACTCCGAAGGGCAACCTGCAAACACTGTGGCACAACGGGGGTGAGTTGCCAACTCGTGAATAGAGATAACATATAAAGGTAATCGCGAGCATGTACGTACTACACTACTCTATCATATGCCAACAGATGATATCAATATGGGATGAGCAGTATGTGCAATAATCATGCAAGTGCTCTATAGGGTCCTGTACTACCATATGAGGTACAAATGCTCTAACAGGTAATGCATCTACAGGATGAGGTACAAAAGTAATGCTGAGCAGGGGCAATATAATATCTACACGGAATGTCAACGTGGAACATATATAATCGGCTTCTCAATGCACCCAGATCTCCCAAAACTAGCTCATGCGCCGGCACTCTCCTCGGCCCTCAATCCTGTACATCTCTGAGAATCCCGAGTGCCCAACATCGGCACCCAAATATCATAATTACTCGTGTCTAGCATCGACACGCAAAACATCCTGTATCGGGCATCCGTCATTCCGGGTCAGCCCTCTCTCAAAGTATATATATCGGGAATCCGTCAGTCCGGGTCATCCCTCTCTCAATACATCGGGCATCCGTCATTCCGGGTCAGCCCTATATCAATCCATCGGGCATCCGTCAGTCCGGGTCAGCCCTCTCTCAGTACATGCCTCTAGCACCGAGAAAACACGGGGCGGCGCCCCAAAATATCATATCAAGGGAACCGGGTTTTTAAATGATTACTTATTTGAAAAGGCCACGGTTCCCAAATCCAGAAATCACATGAAATCTCAACCAATACTACAAGTAATTGTGATGTGATATGTGCATCAAGTATGAGTATCAAGTCATGTCACATATAGATAAGCTACAATGCAATGATCCAATGTGATATAGGTATCAAATATGAGTATCAAGTCATGTCACATATAGATAAGCTACAATGCAATAATCCAATGTGATATAGGTATCAAATATGAGTATCAAGTCATGTCACATATAGATAAGCTACAATGCAATAATCCAATGTGATATAGGTATCAAATATGAGTATCAAGTCATGTCACATATAGATAAGCTACAATGCAATAATCCAATGTGATGTGTGTAGTAGGTATGCAATGCACTAGCTAGTAACCATGAACATGCAATATATATATAAGGAATGCTATAAGGTCCCATCAGCCCTGACGTAGAACGCCATGCGGGCGATATCCCCGTAGATGTGAAATCTACTCACCATAGCCTTCCACTAGGTATAGCCAACAACCTGTTTCCCCTCTTGCGCGGCGTCCGCTGTACTCGCCTGCGAACCTATAATTACACAATATATCACACGTAAGCTTGAAATCACAGAAACGCGACATTTAAGCCGAACCAGTAACTCGTGTCGCGAACCAAGCGCGCGTGTGCGCGATGCGCTAAAACGTGTGGTTACGTGTCTGAAATCACTCCGACGCGTCGCGATACGCAGAAACCCAAAACCCACACACACGTATCACGCGTGTCGCGAAAGGTTGAAAATACGGAAAAATAGGTATTCTACCCCAGATTTTGATACAGGAAAAATATTGCAAAACTATATATACCATAACAACCCAAATAGCAGCATACACCCACACCCCAAACCCCAACCCTTGGCTCCCCTATCTGGCCGCAATTTGCGGCCAGAATGCAAAAATTGGCGGCCCCAAATGGGAATTGGGCTCCCAGGTTGGGTGTGTGCACTCTATACCCCCCATACATGCTACAGTAATATCTAGATTTAAACTGAAAAGTCTCGGGTAACAGCAGATCCTACAGTGCCCAAATTCTAGTTAAAATCCACACTTTGCACTAAAAATGGAACTTTAAGGTATTTTTGTGCAACCTGAAACAAACCCTAGTTAAAGTAGCTCTAATAACACCTAAAGGAGCTAACTAAACCATGAGAACACCAATCTAACATGTGAATCACAAATATCCCTTAATATCACTAAAAACGCACAAAAATGAGATTTTTACTAGAGGATACAACAAGTCTAAGGAAAAGAGGTGCTAATATGAGTTAATACCTTCTAAGAACCTTGCAAAACCCCAAAAGTTCCAGCTTCTCCCTTAAGTGTGCAGAATTGCCTTAGAACACCTCAAAAACCTCACTTTTTCCAAGCTTTTGTGAAGAAAATGAGTTGATATGCATAGGGTTTTGTGTATGGATCAAAGGGGAATGAAAAGAGAAGAGAATATGGAGGAAAAATGAAGTTTTTGCTGCTGGAAATTCTGTGGGATCTCAGAATGAGGGAAAAAGAGAGAAGAGAGAAGAGAAAGAGGGTCAAAAGTCAAGGTTTACCTAACCACCATGCTCATTTGTTTAATGGTATTTGAATTTTCTTTTCTTTTGTTGTTTCCTTTTGAAATTATAAAAAGGGTTTAGAAAAGGATTAAATGGTGGGGAAAAAGAGTTTGCAACCATGCACAAGAATGGTTAACAAGTCACAAACTGTCAAAGTATGCTAGGTGCACACTACAAAGGAAAATTTCCAATATGCTAACACTACCAATAATAACTATAAATCCTATGAACACACAAATATAAAAACATGCATGACTACCATTATCACCAAAACAATCAAACGAAAATTTCAAAATGTTACAAAACTGCAAAAATTCGACCCACTGAATCGATCAACGCGCCGCGTTTCCGCGGCGGGAGCTTGCTCCCGCCGCAGAACCGCGGCCAAGTTGACTCAGTCGTGGGGTTTTATTTTTGCAGTTTGTTCATAGGGGTATTTTGGGATTTTTGGAATATGTATTTTCTGCCAAGATTTTCCAGAACGAAAATTTTGTGTTTGGGGCCTGAAAATCCGTATTTTTGATTGAACTTCTAAAAGACTGAAGCTGAAGGGTTTTTCTGTGATGTGATATTTGTATTGAACGTCTGCTAATCGCTATATATCGATTAGTGGGGGTTATACAAATCTGTGATCTGTAATGTTATTGGAATGTGTATATGAATTCATTGGATTGTCGCGGGTGAATAGCCGGGGGGTTGTGAGACGAGAGTTTTCTTTTCTTTCAATTCATGTAAATTTGTAAATTGATGTAATAATTATTTGTATGGCCACACAACCGGGTCGGGGTTGTAGCCGTCATTGTATAATTTCTTTTTACTGTTTTTGCTCCTAGGATAGACCCATGGAGGGGGTGCACAAACTACCGGGTATGCCGAAGTGCCGAGTGGCCTCACGGAGTTGAGGGAGGTTGCTTCGCTTCGGGTACTTGGCGGGTATTTTGCCGCACCCGTAGGGGTCTTGGGTGGGGTATTGGCTATTCACTGCGACCGTGTAATCTGCTTTTCGTTACAGGCTCGTACGAATTGCGGGTTCCTAGTATATCCAATGTGTTCATCTGTGATTTGAAATGGCTATCATTGTAATGTATCTATATATGATATTATTTAGGCGTTGCTTATGTTTTACAGCCACGCTAGCCCAGCCCCACTCTGTCGTTAGTTAACTAACCTAACGTGTAATGACGGGGCCCCGTGGCGAATGCGAATGGCATAAGCGTACGTCATATTTTGGTTGTTTTCTGCAATGGTAGGATTAAATGATGGGACGCATTAAAAGAACTAATGCAAGAATATCACGCATTAAAAGAACTAATGCAAGAAAATAAACCAAGTTAAAATCGTTGGAACACTTTCGGAAAACCACTCGGTTCTTTTCAAAACTAATTTTAAAATGCGGAGCTTGAGCCACTCCTTTTAAAAGCTATCTCGTTCCATCAATTATATCAAGTTCACTACTTTCACGGTTTTGCCAAAACCATTCGTAGCCCTCCGTCGTTTCACATGAATAGTCAATAGTATTCAAGCTGTGTATGTTGGCCAAAGTCAAGCCATAGTGATTGGTAGCTTTTGGGTATTCATGTGTAGCATAGATAGACGCGTTGGTTTGGGACAGTCGTACTGCCATTTTGGCCAAAGTTAAGGGTAGGTACGGATGGATCCAAATTAACCTGGAGAATGACGGGTAGAACTTGACATGTGACTTATGATATTTTGGCCAAAGTCAAGGTCATAAGAGCATGGGGCAAAAATCTACATCGGGAGTTTCAAAAGAACTGAAACTTGCTAGTGTTGCATACCATTTGGAGTGTGATGATTCTGGTAGGAATTCTTCAGTTTCGTCACGCGATGATATTTGGATCCCGATCCTACTGTGAGTATATGCTACTCCTCGGGAAATTTCTCACTTAACGATCAATGCTATAAACCAAGTAGGTGTCTAGAAAGGTGTTAGCGGGGCTACGCCCCCAGGGAAAAGAGGTTATATAATTAAGGAACTTCGCGAAAGCGTTGGAAAACCTCCCTCGAAGTACCGACACTGGCCTGGCTGAACGGTTAAGCATGTATTGTACGGTGAGATTGATCCTGACTAATTCTTCCTTTTTGGTTTGAGGAGGGATTCGAGAAACAGTGGGAGCCATCATATTTAGACAAATTAAAAACCATTCTAAACTTGCAAGAGCATCATGCTGAGTGTTTCTTCTCTCTCTCCTAATTGCAGCGACCAATCAACATGACTGGACTTAAGTTACTTCTAGATAAAAACATACTGACAGGGCCAAACTTCAAAGATTGGCACAGAAATGTCAAGATGGCAATCACTTACGACAAGCTGGGGTATCTTCTTACCACCAAAGCTCCCCCTGTCCCAGGTCCCAAACCAGCGTCGCGGATAAGGAAATCCGTAAGACCTGGGAAATCGATTGCGCGAAGGCCAAGTGCCTCGTGCTTGCCTCTATGGACAACGAACATCAGAGGAGGCACGAGAATATGGACCTCCAATCCATATTTCTCCATACAAAAGAACTATATGGAGAGCAGTCTCGTGTCGCAAGATACGAAGTGTCGAAAAAGTTATTTTCGGCAAGGTTGGCCGTCGGATCATCGGTAGCGGAACACGTACTTAAGATGATTGGCTACATAGAAAAGCTCGCGGACCTTGGGACCACGTTGGAGAATGGGCTCTATACGGACTTGATTCTCCAGTCCCTTCCTTCCACTTACGCCCAGTTTATCCTGAACTTCAACTTACAAGAAAAAGAAGTTGAACTTTCAGAACTCCTCAACATGCTGAGGAGCGCAGAGGGCACCCTACAGAAAGGTAGGGAAACATCCACTTTGTTTGTAGGAGGATCTTCCTCTTCTAGTTCCAAGGCGAAAGCCAAGGGAAAGAAGAAGAAAGCCCCCGCCAAACCAAGGGGCGGTGTTAGTAAAGTGGATACGAAGGGAAAGGCAAAAGCAACAAAGAGAGTGGGAAAGCTTGTGGATAAGGAAGAATGCTTCTATTGTCATAAGAAAGGACACTGGAAGAATGATTGCAGGGCTTGGAAAGCCAGGACACAGGAATTGAAGCAGGTTGCAGCTTCAGCTTCAGGTGTGTATGTTATTGAAAACTGTCTTTCAAAAAACTCTACTTCCTGGGTATTGGATACCGGATCAGGATCTCATATCTGTAATTCTTTGCAGGCGTTAAGAAACCGTAGGGTTTTGAAGGCAGGTGACTTGACCCTCAAAGTTGCAAACGGAGCTAGCATGGATGCTAAGGCCGTGGGGGACTATCACCTGGGGTTGTCAGATGGACAAGTTTTGGTTTTGCGTAATTGCTATTTTGTACCCAACGCTACTTGTAATATCATTTCTGTATCTTTGACTTCTAAAAAAGGTTATGAATTTGCGTTTGTAAGTAATGTTGTAAACATTCACCTTAATCAAGTTCTGATTGGGTCAGGTACATTAAGCAATGGTATATACGTATTAAACCATCCACAGATTTTCAATGTCCAGAATACACACAAAAGAAAGTCTCCGGAAATCAATCAGACTATCTTATGGCATTGTAGACTGGGTCACATCAATGAGAGAAGGTTGACGAAGTTACATACAGAAGGACATTTGAATCCGTTCGAATATCAATCGTATGCCACTTGTCAATCCTGTCTCAAAGGAAAGATGACAAAGACTCCGTTCACTGGACACGGAGTAAGGGCGAGCGAGCTCTTGGGACTCGTACACAGCGACGTGTGCGGTCCAATGTCTGCACATGCGCGAAGCGGTTATTCTTACTTCATTACTTTCACGGATGACTTTTCAAGGTACGTTATGTCTTCTTAATGAAACATAAGTCCGAAGCCTTTGGAAAATTCCAGGAATATAAGAATGAAGTAGAAAAACAAACCGGCAAAAGTATCAAGATTCTAAGACCGGATCGAGGTGGTGAATACTTAAGTGCCGAGTTCCTGGACTATTTAAAAGAGAACGGAATTCTCTCTCAGCTCACTCCTCCATACACTCCGCAACATAACGGTGTATCGGAGAGACGGAACCGAACCCTATTGGATATGGTACGGTCCATGATGAGTAACGCTGAGTTACCGCGATTATTCTGGGGGTATGCGCTAGAATCAGCAGCATACATTTTGAACCGAGTTCCAACTAAGACTGTGTCTACTACACCATATAAGATGTGGTGTGGGAAGAGACCCTATCTTAATCACATTAAGACATAGGGAAGTCCAGCTTTTGTCAAAAAGCAGCATGCGGACAAGCTCGAGGCACGCTCAATACAGTGCAAGTTTGTGGGATATTCAAAGAACTCCAAGGGATATTTCTTCTACTGCGAAGAGGAACAAAAGGTTTTTGTTTCTCGTCATGCCCACTTTCTAGAACACCAGTTCTTAGAAAAGGAAATTAGTGGGAGCGCAGTAGAACTGGAAGAAATTCCAGAACCATGGACTATTACTGAAAGCTTAGTGGAACCAGAGGGTTCAAAAGAACAGGACATTCCTACGCCGCTCCGCAGGAGCAGTAGGCAGTCTCATCCGCCCGAGAGATACTACGGTTTTCTCATAGACGGGGATAGAGAGGATTGCATCATAGATTATGATGAGCCTACTAGCTTCCAGCAGGCCGTTCAGAGCGTTGACTCGGTAAAATGGCTGGATGCAATGCGGACCAAAATGGAGTCCATGTACACCAACAAGGTATGGACGTTGGACATTGCTCCAGACGGGGTAAAACCCGTAGGATGCAAGTGGATCTTCAAAAGGAAGATTGGTGTAGATGGACAGGTTGAGACCTATAAAGCTAGACTTGTTGCAAAGGGTTTTCGTCAAAGACCTGGTTTGGACTATGACGAAACCTTTTCTCCAGTGGCTATGCTGAAATCCATTCGGATCCTTCTTGCCATTGCTGCCTTCCACGATTATGAGATCTGGCAGATGGACGTAAAGACCGCTTTTCTAAATGGAAATTTAGAGGAGTGTGTCTATATGGACCAACCAGAAGGTTTCATTCAGAGTGGGAGCAACGGAAAGGTGTGCAAGTTGCTTAAGTCCATCTATGGACTAAAGCATGCATCGCGGAGTTGGAACATCTGTTTTGATGAGACGGTCAAGGAATTTGGCTTTATCAAAAATCCAGATGAACCATGCATCTATAGTAGATTTGTAGCGAGAACTGTAGTATTCCTCGTTTTACACGTGGATGACATTCTCTTAATAGGAAATGACATTCCTATGCTACAATCTGTCAAGGGGTTCTTGTCACACAGGTTCTCCATGAAAGACCTGGGTGATGCCTCATACATCCTGGGGATCCGGATCCATCGTGATAGATCCAAGAGGATATTAGGAATTTCACAGTCCAGGTACATCGACACCATACTGAAGAGACTCAGTATGGAAGATTCCAAGCACGGTAACCTACCGGCTTGTCACGGGATCACCCTCTCTAAAGAGATGTCTCCCAAGACAGATTTGGAGAGGGATCGCATGTCTATTATACCCTACGCTTCTGCGGTAGGCTCTATAATATATGCGATGTTGTGTACCAGACCGGATGTAGCTTATGCACTGAGTGTGGTAAGCCGGTATCAGTCAAACCCCGGGGAGAAACACTGGATAGCGGTGAAGAACATTTTCAAGTACCTGAGAAGGACTAAGGAGATGTTCTTGGTGTATGGCGGAAAAGACCTCCAGATCGAGGCCTTTGCTGACTCCAGCTTCCAGAGTGACATGGTTGATTCCAAGTCCATGTCGGGTTTTGTCTTTACCCTCAATGGAGGGGCGGTGTGTTGGAAGAGTTCCAAACAGGAAACCGTTGCAGACTCGACGATTGAAGCGGAATACAGCGCTGCATCTGATGCCGCAAAAGAAGCTGTCTGGATGAGGAAGTTCTTGAAAGAACTTCAGGTGGTTCCGTCCATTGTTGGTCCAATACCTCTGTATTGCGACAACAACGGGGCTATAGCTTTAGCGAAGGAACCCAGGTCCCATCAGAGATCCAGACACATTTGAGGCGACATCACCTGATTAGGGAGATCGTGGATCGCCAGGAGATCGAGGTTCGGAGGGTTGCTTCAGAAGATAACACTGCAGATCCATTCACCAAGGCCTTGCCCCAGACTCAGTTCGAGCAGCTGATCGAGATGATAGGTCTTCGATACGCCAGTACATGGCCTTAGTGCAAGTGGGAGATTGTTAGTGTATATGCCCTAGAGGCCATTACTGTATCATACTAGTTTGTATATTACTTAATGGAAGCTTGGGATATTCACCTTGTATATACAATCTTGCTCAAAATAGTAGTATGCTACTTGGTTTGTTTCTACTTCAATGTGTATATGTGTTTATTTTAGTATATCACCTATACACATTAGTGGAGCCCTTAGGATCTTTGCTTGATTACCAGCGTTGTGATGGCAGTCACACTAGTGGGGCTGGGTAATCTATAAGCACATCCTTATGCAGGTCCCTAGTCGCAGGACTATCGAGACAGGGCATCGATACTCCGTAGTAGACTAGCGCATGCGCTTCTCGTCCCAGTATGGGAGACGGTCTGTCCCACAGCCGTTAGTACGTCGTACTGGAGATAGTATGCGGGTGCTCGTTAGGTTACGAGTACACTGGACAGGACTCGTCGGGAACTGACCGGTTGGTATTATACCTATCGTCAGTTATCAGTTCCCAGGTGACATGAGTACAGCTTAGTCTGCTGACTTGACACTATCACTTCGCCTCGAATGTGTTCCCACTGTACTTTGATTACTACCCTACCACGGCTCATAGGAGTCGTGCAAACAGGTAGTAGTTGGGTGCAGTCCCGAAGCACTTGGAGGCAGTGACGGTTAGACAGGATTCGTCTCTCCCGGTATTGGGGGTTGACATCGCGCTGTGTCTAGGAGAGCCATTACACGGGTAGTCCCTGGCCAGGGCAAGCGAGATATACTGGTAGGCTTCCAGTGCTATCTCAGTGTGTATTGGGCTTCACTCCGACACGACTTGTACCGGTATTAGGGGACTGACGTTTACCGCCCCCCTAGGCCCGCCATGCGATGTATCAGACGAACAGACCGGACTGTACGGAGACTGTCACATTCAGGCTCAGTAGGAGTTCAGATGGGTTTCACCTCATTAGTCTTCTTGTCTGCATCTACCTGGGGACCGTTACGCATAGCTAGTGCCGCTTGTGGTCTGTGGTTAAACCCACTGCCAGCGTAGTGTCGAGTCTTTAGAGTCCCACAAAGAAAGCTATTCGCCTTTAGGCAAAAGAGTAGAGGTCGCATGGTTTTGCGACAGGGTTCAGTCACATCCGTGCACTTGTGCACGTTTAGTGTCCGGACAGTTTACACTAGCGGGCTTTGGTTTAAGCCAGATCCTAGTGTACGTATTGGGATTGGTTTTATCCAGTATGTATTCGTGTTCCTCGGAACGCGGATGCGGGTGTGTATGCACAGTTGACGGAGAGACAGAGGCAGAGGATTCTCATTAGGGTTGTTGACCGTTGACTGTTGACTATTGACTTTTTGCTCAACCCTAATGAGAATATCATTTATGATTGACAATAATATTAATTAAGTATTGTGGTGACATGGTTGTTGAGGGGTTGACTTTGTTGACTTGTTGACTTTGTTGACCGATTGACTAGGTTGGACTAGTTGACCATCATGATGACAATGGCTATCATTTCATGGCAAAGACTTTTCACTTGCTTGTTCTCTTGTGCAATATGAGTGCATGAAATGATATAGCCATTTTGACTTAAACCATTGACACAATACTTGATTACTATTTTTGTGATGATGGCTTTGGATTATGAGAGCCAAGAGAGGAAAGTCTTTCTCATTCTATCATTTTCATTCTCTCTCTTGCTCTTGAGCTCTCATCTTCTTCCTCTTGCTCTCCCTCTCTTTAGTCTATGGTTCACTTGTCTCATGTGTTGAGAACCAAGAACCATAGAGAAAATCCCAACACACTCTTCTCTACTCACTCTAGTTAATAAGGTTTAGCAAACCAAGTGAACTAGTTTTCTTCAAAGACCGAAGAAGAAGCCAAATGTAGAAGCTTTCAGGTGGATCGATCTTCGGCGCAAGGAGACGACTTGGTGAAGCCGATCCGGACAACCATCGAGGCTTGAAGACGAAGGAGTTCAAGAAAGAAAGGTATAACCCCCAAACCGAGTAGTTAACAACTCCTAGTTAGGTTGTTAGTTAGATGTTTAACAAAGATCCGGTTATGAGTCCATGTTACCACCTCTAGAAAATTGTTTTTCACCAAATTCCGCATGCCCGAAAGTACCGGGAGAGGTAGCATGGACTTACATTAGGATACGAGTAGTTCCTGAGGGAATGTTGTGGTGAAAACAAGGATGTCCAGAAAGCGAGAAAAAATTATGTGAAAGTACCAGCCTCCGTACAGTTCGGCATAGGCGAGATCGGAAGAGACCTTGAGCAGGATTCCTTCCAGGACACTGCCGTAATAAGATTTGCATCGACGATCAGTTGTGTCACGTGTATTCAGAGTGCCAAAGGCCGAGGCCAGAGACGTGCTGCTTAACGAGTGGTCATGATGATTGGTCGAGAGATGACCAGAGAAGTGCTAGAGCGGAATCGTTCTCATCAGCACACCTGACCAGGCCGATGAGCCGATCGATTGCGAGATTGGTAATCCACAGAGAAGATAAGGACCCAGACACAGAGGATTTCAGACCGTGAGCAGGAGGCAAGCGGATGTTCTTGCTCTGCCAGTTTTGGGCACACCGATATTTTTTGACATTGTAGGAGGCGTACCTCGATATCATTTATTGCGATTTGCGTTTGTGATCCGAGTATCATGCTTATGACGCTTGGATTTGAGTTTTGATAATTGAGTTCGTGATATCATTTTCATACACCATGACTGCACCAACTAGATATTTACATTTTTGTGCATAGTTATTGCACTTGATATATATTTTATACACCATTGTGTTGATTTGCGATTTGTGCATATCTATTACACTTGAGATTCGGTTTTTGCCTTGGCTGCACATATTTATGATTTCATGGATTTCATCCGGTTGATTTGATTTTGTGCGTGTGGTACACACTCGATCTGATTTTTTGCACTCGGTATAGCTTACATGTGCTTGCAGTGCATTGATACGTGTTTTGTGCACATAGTTGCACGCGTTTCCGATTTTATACACCCTGGTACATCGGTATTGCTTTTATACGCATTTGAGTTATGTATTTGTATTACGTGCACTGGATGCACTGTATTTGTATTTGTATTTCGTGCACTGGATGCACTGTATTTGTATTTCGTGCATTGGATGCCCTGTATTCGTATTTCGTGCACCGGATGCACTGTATTCGTATTTCGTACATTAGTTGCACTAGATTTGCATTCCTTGCATTTGTTGCACCGAACGGGTATTTGTGCATTTGTTGTAGGGTTAGCTTAGCACCTTGTGAAGGTTTTGGCAAGCATCAATCATGCTACTCCGAAATTGTGGGGTGCTAAAAAATCCCTAACCAAGATCTTAACTGGAGACTTAAGGTTAAACAAGATATGTAAACACTTTACATCCAAGTGAACAAGGAATACAACCTTTGTAGACCAGTCCTTCACTTCATTAGCACCGTGTAGAAGTCCCTTCACTGTGATCACGATTGTCCGAACTCTAGAGAGGCTCCCACGAAGAAACGAACAAGCTTGCTTCGAAGTCTTCGAGGCTGAAGATGATCTACGTCGAGAAGACACTAGCTCATGCTATCTCTTCACTAATTGTGTAGATTAGTGAAGCAAACACCCTAAACTAAATGGCTAATAGTATAGGATGATGAAGTAGGATGTGGGCTCACTTTAGATATATTTTTCTCACAAGTTATCATCACTTTTACAAAAGCTAGAAAGCTTGAATTAGGAAGAAGAAGTTGAAGCTCAAGTGATGAATGAATGAATCATTAAGGTTAAAAATGCAACCAAGGGTGAGTATATCATATATCTAACCCTTATAGAGAGTTAACCATTATGTATGGTCAATGGTTAGGTCACAAAATATCTTAAGAAAAACAAAGGAGTGGACTTAGTCAATGCTCATCTCCAAGCTTCTACAAGCTTCTAGCAATGATTTAATACACTAATTTGTAATTACATAATGATAAGTGAAACCTTAACATAAACCCAAGCATGGTACGAGTCTCTTACATACATGTTGCATGTGTAATCTAGCATGTCACAACAATATATATCATATATATATTTTGTGCAAAAAGAATACAATTAATATATATCACATATATATCAATCTATCAAAAAGTGAGAAAACAAATCTTAAGTGAGCTAATATTAGTTAATGCAATTTCATATATCAAATATAAAATTATACATTAAATTATTAAATCAACTCTTGATTTAATAATCCGGCTATATTACATATAACCGACTAATATCAAATGTCGCGAGAAAAGAATACGGTATCATATACTCGTATTAATCTCGGTCCCGCACATATCACATATGTGCTCCTACTCCATTTCGCATGAACCAGGAAACCTCTGTGTAGGACTCTAAAGACTCGTTAATACGTCGGCAGTAGGTGATGATCATATCAAACACCCACAAGCCGCAAGCGGTCTACTAAACGTAACGGCTATCCGGGTATTGAGCGATCAGAAGATCAACAAGCAAGCCTGCTATAACTCCTACGAATCCAATCAGTAACACTACCGTACAGTCCGGTCTCTTCGTCTAATATGTCGCATATAAACAGCCTAGGGGTGGTATAACGTCAGACCCTAATATCCTGATAAGTCATGCCGATGCAAGGTCCATAACGGTTTGAGAATCTACTGATAACACTTACCAGTAAATCTCAGCAACCCTGGCCAGGGATTTTATGTTACGGCCAATCGAGCATAGCGCAACATCAACTCCCAATACCGGGAGAGACGAAACCCCTCCTATCTCTCATTTCCTCCATGTGACTCGAAAATGTACCCAAAAGCCACCGTTTTGCACGATCTCTTGACCGTGGTATGGTGGAAATCAAAGTACAGTGGGAATCACACAAGTCTCTATAACGATCTCGGGTCTACAGACTAATCTGTACCAGTGTCACCAGAGAACTGCTATCCGACGATATGTATAATACCATCTAGGAGTTCTCGGCGAGTCCGTCCAGTGTACCCAGTCTCCACTGAGCACCCGTATACCTTCTCTGATGCCAAACACTAATGGATATGGGATCATCCATCGCCCATCATATGGGTCAAGAAGCGCATACGCTAGTCTACTCTGGAGTACCGATGCCCTGTCACGATACTCCCACGATTAGGAACATTTGAAGGATGTACTTATCGACTACCCAATCCCCACTAGTATGATCTACATCATAGTCCTGGTAGTCAAGTACTCTTCCTAAGGGCTTTATGAACATGTGATCACAAAACAGTATTTGTTTACATGTTAAGATAAAGTGCAACCAGATTGCATACTATAGTGTCGAGCAAGAAAGTCCTTCCTATATATGTCCAAGGATCCACTACAATATACATCGCATGTACAGTAATGGCCTCTAGGGCATATATATAACTAACAATCTCACACTTGCACTAAGGCCATCTATTCTAGTATCCAATACCCAACAATATAGCAGAGGTTGTAGTATTCCATACTCAACCATTGTAGAGAAGTCTCTCTTGGGGTAAGGCTTTTGTGAGTAGATCCACTGTATCAACCTTCTGGTCTACTGTCCTAACCTCGATCCCTTGGAGATCAACCATCTCCATGATCAGGTGATACTAGCCTCAGAATATGTCTGGAACGCTGATGGGACTTGCGTTCGTAGGCCAAAACCACAACTCCATTGTTGTCACAATAACAGTTATTGGATGCTAAATGGTAGGAACCTTGCTCATCTCATGAACAAGAAATGTCCAGACAGCCACTTTGTTAGTATCTTTGGTAGCAATGTATTCAGCCTTTTTCTTCTAGTATGTCATGGTATCTAGCTTGGAACTCTTCCAACATACCGTCCCTATACGGAGGGTAAAGATAATGCCTGTGACTGACTCTCAGTCAAACTTATCACTCTGGAAGCTGGAACCAAGAACATTCTTTTAGTGCTTCTCAAGTACTTAAGAATGTCCTCAACAGTTTTCCAGTGATTCTCCCAAGATCCGATTGATTCCTGATCACTACATCTAGTGGGTCATCTACATCTAGTCTGGTACATAACATCGCATACTCTGATAGAGCCTACTTCCGAAGCATAGGGTATCACTTTCACGCGAGCTCTCTTCAAATCAGTCTTGGAGAGAGTGATTCATGAGTAAGTGGGCGAACCACCACACTTAAAATCTTCCATACTAAAACCCTTTAGTATGGTGTTTATGTACCTGGATTTGTGACACTCCCAACATCCATTATAGATCCATCACCATAGATCATAATCTACAAGATGTAGCAGGCATCATCCAGATCTTCTATTGAGAATCTTCATGATAAGAGGAGCTTGACCGAGTGTAGCATAGGAAACCATTTCCTTTCAAGAGTATGTCATCTACGTACAATACGTGGAAGACAGCCTTAATCTCTGTAACCTTCTTTGCATATACAAGGTTTATCTACCATTTTGATGAAGTCAAACTCTTTGACTATCACATCAAAACAGACGTTCCAACTGCCTGAACCTGGTTGAGCCATCATCTCATGATGCAATCCTCGCTCCCACTGTCACCGAGAAGATCATTGTATCTCTCGAGTGGATGAGGAACCCTACCAGATTCACGGAGAGGCTGAGGTTCGTTGGAGACTATTGAATTCTTTTATTTCACCAAATCATCAGCTGTTAGCTTGTCTAGCAGGAATTTCTTCCAGTTCTACCTCATGACCACTTAATTTCTTCACAAGAAATTCCTTTTCTAAAAAGGTGGCATGCTGAGAAACAAAACACCTTTTTTCTCCTCAGTTAGATAGAAGATATTACTAATGTTAAGGATATCCCGACAAACTCACACAACTGACCTTTCCTCGAGATTGTCCAGATTTTGCTTTTCAACATAAGCCGGACAACCCCATATCTTAACCTGTTTAAGACATAGTCTCTTCCCATACCATATCTCATATGTAGTGGTAGGCCCTGATTTGGATGGAACCCTATTCAATAGGTATGCAACTTCTCAAGTCATAACACCAAAAAGGAAACAGGTAACCCAGCAGTACTCATCATAGAGCACAATATCTCATAGGGTGCGATACCTCCGCCTCGATAAACAGTTGTGATGTGGTGTATACGAAGGAGTAAGCTGAGGGAGAATCATATTCTCCTTTTAAAAACTCCAGGAACTCCATACGCAAGTATTCGCCTTCTCGATCACATCGTAGGACTTTAATACTTCTACCTATTTGGTTCTCAAAAGAACCAACCTTGGCATTTGTAGACATGGGACCATATACATCATTATGTATGTGTCTTAAGAGTTCAGTAACTCTTTCTCTATTTCCAGTAAATGGAGTATTGGTCATTTTATCTTTGAGACAAGACTACCAAGTAGCATAAGATGAAAAATCAAATAGATTCTCATATTCATCCTTATGTAACTTAGCTGGTCGTGTCACATTGATATGACCTAGTGTACAATGCCTCAAGAAGGATTCGTTCATTACTGAACTGCTCCTCTTGTCTGTGTTCTATATACTTTGAACTGTGGTTTGATTTAGAACGTATATGCTATTATATAACGTGCCTGATCGAATCAACTCTTGATTCAGAAAAATGTTCGCAACATTATCCTCTAATACATAATTATATCCTTCATTAACTTAATAAAGAATCTGATGTAATGTTGTATATCAGGTTCGGTATGTAATAACATTCGTTCAGAATCAATGTACTAATACAAGGTGATATCTGCCAACTGATTTGGCTGCAACAATTGCACCATTCTCTAACACTTAGAGACATATCACCCATTCTCAGTTCTCTGTAATAAGAATACCTGAAGAATATGCATCAACATGCACTTTCTTCGATTGAGTGGTATGGGAATCAAGATATTCCCCTATTTCCTGCTCGGACTTATAACAGTTTATAAGATATAGCGGAACCAACGTTCCCTAGGTCAGTATAATAAGCATGTTTGGTCAATGCATCCATATTATTTAACTTGATTTAGGCGTGACATGGTCGCTACCAGGAAAGAGAGAGAAGGAAACACTCTGCGTGCGCTCTTGCAAGATTAGATTGGTTATTATTTTATATAATCAGGATAGCTCCCACTGTTTTAGTCAAATCTACCTTCAAACCATAAAAGGTAAGACTAGCCGGGATTAATTACACCCTACAAGTTTGCCAATCTTTCAGCCAGGCCAGTGTCGGTACTTTGAGGGAGGTTCCCTGTGCTTTCGTACAGACCTAACTAAAATAAATCTCATTTTCGCAGGGGCGTAACCCCGTTAACACCTTTCTAGACACCTACTTGATCAGCTAATTGTAATGTGTAAAACTCTCGCAGGAGTAACTCTTACTCGCAGTGGGTATCGGGATCCAGCTATCTTATAGAAGGTATGCAATCTCATTGCAAATTTCAACACTTGAAATTCCTGATAATATTTTGCCCCTAGCGACTTATGACCTTAACAAGGTCAACAAATCATAAGTGCTAGCCAAGTTCAACCCGTCAATTCCCGATTGAATTAAACCCACCCTCACGACCCTTAACAAGGTCAACAAAGTCGTACGACTACCCTAATCCAACCGCATCATATGCTTATGCAGATAAGCACTAGTCAGCTACCGCATACTACGCCTTAACATAGTCAACAAACATAGCACGAATACTAAGTAGTACTTATCTGAAAAGTCGGAGGGCTACGACAGGTTTTTATGAAAACTTTTTGCGTAATGAACTTGATATCGTCATAGAGTTGAGTGATTTTGTAAAGGAGTGTTTTTTAGGCTTCTACTAGTTTCGCTAAAGAGGTCACTCCTGGTGAAGGGATCTCGGCTCTTTCCTTATCGAATAAGGTGCAGGATATTTCATAAATACCACTATGCAAAGAAAAAACTATAGAAGCAATCAAAAGGCAAACTGATTGGAATGTAGCATCTGCTAGTTTCGCTAAAGAGGTCACTCCCGGTGAAGGAAACTCGGCTCTTTCCTTATCGAACAAGGTGCTGGATATTCTACAAGGAATACCGCTATGCAAAGCAAGAACTAGAGCTACCAATTTTTAAACAAGTTTCTACAACATCTTTAGGTTTCTTTTATTTCATTAATCTCATTAATGAAGTACCATTTATTTATGCTTTCCAAGCATCACAGAAGAAACGAAAGCAATAATATTTATATATCATATATATATATAGTATAACCATTCGTCTCAGAATATATCAAATGATCACATCACAGAATATCAGCAGCAGAAGAATCATATATGAAATATTGGATATACTAGGAATTCTGAGTTTTAAGTTAAGCTAGTATAAAGCACGGATTCCACGGTCGTGATGAATAGCCAAACCCACATCCCTATACCCCTACGAGAGAGGCAAGCAACCCTACCAATTCTAGAGTTAGGATACCCGGTCTCAACTCCTCGAGGTGGTCTCCTACTGGACCCTAGAACCCGATTACTTGTGCTCCCTGTCTTGGGTCTATCCTAATGCGGAAAAGTAAATAATATACAATGGTGATATCAACCTCAACCCGGAAGTGCCCCAATAAAAGAATATTACATACAAATGAATTTTACATGAATGAAAATGAAAATTCTCATCTCACATAAAACCCCCGGCTATTCAAAACACGACGATCCAATATAACATATCACAGCAACACATAACAACACATGTCATCAACGTAAGTAAATATGCCTATCATAATTTTCGTCGATCTATATTGACGAAAACGGCGATATACCTATATTACACTTACGGTCACAGAAAAGAAAGTGAAAAACTACAACATTTGGCATCCACAATCACTTTAGACATCTTAAATCCGAAATATCACGTACTTCGCATTTCATGCCTAATTATATGAATTCCACATATTGCATCACATTACAGAGAAACAGACAATGTTAAACTTTCCGATCGAATAAACAAACACCCAAGATTTCCCAAATATCTCAACACTTGAGCGGAGTTCAAAAAGTCCCAGAACATGTCACAGCCGCTATGAACCAACTGTAGAAGGGTCAAACCAACGCCTCACATGTGGCAACGCTAAACTACCACAAACCATATGGTTCAGTGGCGGTTTTGACGGTCACATAATCGAGTTAAGGTTAAGTTCTTCTAGAGGGTCCACAGATTCGCTCGCATGATTTTCTGAAAGTTTTAAACTTTGGAAAAATCCAACACTTGAAAGTTTTCCGAAAGGGGAAAAAGTGAGTTATTGATATCCGTTCGAACCATTTAACACGTTCTAAATTACCCGGAAAAAAATTAAACGAAGTTAAACTTTCCGATCGAATCAATGAGTTCCCAATATTTCCCAGAAAGCTCAACACTTGAGTAGAATTAAAAATTCCCAGAAGCATGAAAAAGTAACCAGGAATAAACCCCTGAAGTATTAGCCCCTAACTCCCAAAGTTGGTCGCGGAACCGCCGCTAAACGCATGGTTCGGCCGCTGTTCCGCAGTCTCTTGAGTAAATTATGGTTTCGTACTTTACAGTAATCCTTATAATTCCCTGCATGATTTTTTTAGTATTTTTAATATGAAAAATTTCAACTTTTCTAAATTTTTCCAGAAAGTGGGATTTTTCGGTGTTTTGGAGTTCGATCGGACTTTAAACTTCGCCTACATGACGCCTAATGCTCTAGCGTGGCTCTGATACCACTGTAGGGTTAGCTTAGCACCTTTTGACGGTTTTGGAAAGCATCAATCATGATACTTTCAAATTTTGGGGTGCTAAACAAACCCTAACCAAGATCTTAACTAGAGACTTATGGTTAAACAAGATATGTAAACACTTTACATCTAAGTGAACAAGGAATACAACCTTTGTAGACCGGTCCTTCACTTCATTAGCTCTGTGTAGAAGTCCCTTCGCCGCGATCACGATCGTCCGGACTCTAGAGAGGCTCCTACGAAAAAACGAACAAGCTTGCTTCGAAGTCTTCAAGGCCGAAGATGATCTACGTCGAGGACACACTAGCTCATGCTATCTCATCACTAATTGTGTAGATTAATGAAGAAAACACCCTAAACTAAATGGCTAATAGTATAGGATGATGAAGTAGGAAGTGGGCTCACTTTAGATATAATTTTTTCAAATGTTATCATCACTTTTACAAAAGCTAGAAAGCTTGAATGAGGAAGAAGAAGATGAAGCTCAAGTGATGAATGAATGAATCATTAAGTTTAAAAATGCAACCATGGGTGAGTATATCATATATCTAACCCTTGTAGAGAGTTAACCATTGTGTATGGTTAATGGTTGGGTCACAAAATATCATAAGAAAAACAAAGGAGTGGACTTAATCAATGCTCATCCACAAGCTTCTACAAGCTTCTAGCAATGATTTAATCAACTAATTTGTAATTACTTAATGATAAATGAAACTTTAACATAAACCCTAGAATGGTTCGAGTCTCTTACATACATGTCGCATGTGTAACCTAGCATGTCACAACAATATATATCATATATATATTTTGTACAAAAAGAATACAATTAATATATATCATATATATATCAATATATCAAAAAGTGAGAAAAGAAATCTTAAGTGAGCTAATATTAGTTAATGTAATTTAATATATCAAATATATAATTATACATTAAACTATTAAATCAACTCTTGATTTAATAATCCGGCTATATTACATATAACCGACTAATATCAAGTGTCGCGAGAATAGAATACGGTATCATATACTCGTATTAATCTCGGTCCCGCACATATCGCATATGTGCTCCTACTCCGTTTCGCATGAACTAGGTAACATCTGTGTAGGACTCTAAAGAAGCGTCAATACGCCGGAAGTAGGTATGATCATATCAAACACCCACAAGCCGCAAGCGGTCTGCTAAACGTAACGGCCACCCGGGTATTGAGCGATCAGAAGATCAAAAAAAAAGCCTACTATAACTGTTGCGAATCCAATCAGTAACACTACCGTACAGTCCGGTCTCTTCGTCTGATATGTCGCATATCAACAGCCTAGGGATGGTATAACGTCAGACCCCAATAGCCTGATAAGTCATGCCGATGCAAGGTCCATAATGGTTCGAGAATCTACTGATAACACTTACCAGTAAATCTCAGCAACCCTGGCCAGGGATTTCTGAAAGGTTCCTAGGCACTCTAGTGAGGTCTCACAAGGCATCGAACATGCCAATTTAAAAAAAATGGTGCCGAGAAACCCTAGACTACGGATCTTAGACTAGATGTTTAGGCGAAACAAGAAACTAGTTAACTATTTAACTAGAACTTAGATGCTACAACCTTTGTAGATCCGGTTCCCCACTTCCTTAGCTCCATGTGGGTGTGCTCTCGCTGTCCATCACGAATCCTAGACTCATTCGTCGGCTTCATCGGAAAAACGGGCGAGCAAGGTCGTCGGCTTCGTGTCAAAGACGATCTACGTCGAGGTTGCACTAGTTCAACCTCCGACTTCACCAAGTAGTGAAACTTGTGAAGAAAACACCCAAAACCACTTGGCAAGAGGTAGAGGATGAAGAAATAGGAGGTGGGTTCACTTTAGATTTGGATTTTACTCACTAGAACTCAAGTTGCCATTAATGGCATCAAAGTTCTTACTTGAAGAAGAAGAAGAAGAAGATGATAGAATTATGATAAGTTATTTTAAAAAAAAAAGAAAAACTATACTTATCATAACTCTAACTAAAGTTAAGTGTAGAGAATAAACCATGGTTAGTAGAGTGGGTTAGGGTTAAGCAAGATGACAAGAATGGTTACTAAAGTCAAGGGTTCATGAAGCTTCATATAAGAAACAAAAATTGCCACCATTCTCATTTAAACTTATCCAAATAAATGAATAAACAAATAAATGAATAAATAAATATGCAAAACCCTAATTATCATAATAACCATAGTTTAATTCTATTCACTTAACCATATGATCAAGTATCATCAAACATGATACAAAAAAGTGCACAAAAGTATATCACATATACAATGTGCATTCCAAGTGAGAAAAATCCGTTTAAAGTGAACCAATACTAGTTAATGCAAAGTAATATATCAAATATATAATTATACATTAAATCATTAAATCAACACTTGATTCAATGATTCGGTTATGTCGCACATGACCGACTAGTATTCAATGTATCGGCTTATCGAATCGATCTTCGATTCGATAACTAGGTTATATCGAATATGACCATTCGATACATATATCGCGAGAATGGAATACGGTATCACATACACGCATTATTCTCGGTCCTGCACATATCTCATATGTGCTCCTATTTCGTTTCGCTTGAGCCAGGAAACCTCTGTGTAGGACTCTAAAGACTCGTCAATACGCCGGTAGCAGATGATGATCATATCAAACACCCACAAGCCGCAAGCGGTCTGCTAAACGTAACGGCCACCCGGGTATTGAGCGATCAGAAGATCGACGAGCTAGCCCGCTCACACTCCTGCGAATCCGACCAGTAACACTTACCATACAGTCCGGTCTCTTCGTCTGATATGTCGCATATCAAGTCTAGGGGTGGTAAACGTCAGACCCCAATAACCCGATAAGTCGTGCCGATGTGAGGCTCATAACGGGTCGAGAAACTACTGGTAACACTTACCAGCAAATCTCTGATCAGCCCTGGCCAGGGACTTCCCTGCTACGGCCAATCGAGCACTGCGCAACATCAACCCCCAATACCGGGAGAGACGAAACCCCTCCTATCGCTCATTGCCTCCATGTGACTCGGGACTGTGCCCAAAGACCACCGTTTTGCATGCCCTCATGGACGTGGTAAGGTGGAGATCAAAGCACAGTGGGAATCACACAAGACTCTACGACGATCTCGGGTCTACAGACTAACCTGTATAAGTGTCACCTGAGAACTGCCATCTGACGTGAGGTACTATACCATCTGGGAGTTCTCGGCGAGTCCGTCCAGTGTACCCAGTCTCCACTGAGCACCCGTACACCATCTCTAATGTCAAACACCAATGGATATGGGATCATCCATCGCCCATCTCATGGGTCGAGAAGCGTATACGCTAGTCTACTCTGGTATATCGATGCCCCGTCTCGATACACCCACGACTAGGGACCTTGAAGGATGTACTTATGGACTACCATGTCCCCACTAGTATGATCTGCATCACAGTCCAGGGAGTCAAGTACATATCCTAAGGGCTTTACCAACATGTAACTATAAGACAGTATAAAGAGACTAGTGTACATGTTAAGATAAAGAGTAACCAGATAGCATACTATCATATTGAGCAAGAAAGTCATCTCTATATATGTCCAAGCATCCAATATAATATACATCATCTGTACAATACTGGCCTCTAGAGCATACATACAACTAACAATCTCCCACTTGCACTAGGGCCAGCTGCTGTAGTATCGCATACCGAGCATCCCGAAGAGTCTCTCAAACTGTATCTGGGGAATGGCCTTCGTGAGTGGATCCGCGGTGTTGTTCTTCGTGTCAACCCTCCTGACCTCGATCTCCCGGCGATCAACTATCTCCCGGATCAGGTGATACCGCCTCAGAATATGCCTGGATCGCTGATGGGACCTGGGTTCCTTGGCCAAAGCCACCGCTCCATTGTTATTGCAATACAAAGGTATTGGACGCTCAATGGATGGAACCACTCCAAGTTCAGTAATGAACTTCTTGACCCAGACAGCCTCTTTGGCAGCATCGTTGGCAGCGATGTATTCAGCCTCCATCGTCGAGTCTGCCACGGTTTCCTGCTTGGAACTCTTCCAGCTAACCGCCCCTCCGTAAAGGGTAAAGACAAAGCCCGACTGCGACTTAGAGTCGTCCTTATCACTCTGGAAGCTCGAATCGGTAAAGGACTCCACTTGGAGCTCTCCGTTACCATACACCAAGAACATATCTCTAGTCCTTCGCAAGTACTTGAGAATGCTCTTCACAGTTGTCCAGTAACTCTCTCCAGGATCAGCTTGATACCTGCTCACTACACTTAGTGAGTATGCTACATCGGGTCTGGTACATAGCATCGCATACATGATAGAGCCTACTGCCGAAGCATAGGGTATCCCTTGCATGCGAGCTCTCTCCAAATCAGTCTTGGGAGACATCTCTTTGGAGAGAGTGACTCCAGAGATCGTGGGCAAGTTCCCACGCTTGGACTCTTCCATACTAAACCTCTTTAGTATGGTGTCAATGTATCTGGATTGGGACAATCCCAAAATCCGTTTGGATCTATCTCTATAGATCCTAATTCCCAATATGCAGGAGGCATCACCAAGATCTTTCATTGAGAATCTTTGTGATAAGAAGAGCTTGACCGCTTGCAGCATAGGAATATCATTTCCTATCAAGAGTATGTCGTCTACGTACAATACGAGGAAGACAACCTTACTCTCTGCCACCTTCTTGTAGATACAAGGTTCATCTGGATTTTTGACGAAATCAAACTCTTTGATAACGACGTCAAAGCAGATGTTCCAACTCCGTGATGCTTGCTTTAATCCATAAATGGATTTAAGCAGCTTGCACACCTTCCCGCTGCTCCCACTGTCTACGAAGCCCTCTGGCTGAGTCATGTACACACACTCTTCTAAATCACCATTTAGAAAGGCGGTCTTAACATCCATTTGCCAGATTTCGTAGTCATGAAAGGCAGCAATGGCAAGCATGATTCGGATGGATTTAAGCATAGCCATTGGAGAAAAGGTTTCATCATAGTCCACACCTGGTCTTTGACGAAAACCCTTTGCTACAAGTCTAGCATTGAAAGTCTCCACTTTCCCATCTACACCAAGTTTCTTCTTGAAGATCCACTTGCTCCCAATGGGTTTTACCCCTTCAGGAGCAACTTCCAAAGTCCATACTTTGTTGGTGTACATGGATTCCATCTCGGACCGCATAGCATCCAGCCATCTCACTGAGTCCCTACTCGTGATGGCCTGCTCGAAGCTAGTTGGGTCATCATCCTCCATGATGCAATCCTCGCTCCCACCATCCATGAGAAAACCGTAGTATCTCTCAGGTTGGCGAGGAACCCTACTAGATCGGCGGAGTGGCTGAGGTTCATTGGGAGCTACTGAATCCTTTGGTTCCACTAAATCTTCTGTTGTGTTTTGTTCAGCTGGAACCTCTTCCAGTTCTACCTCAGAGCCACTAATCTCTTTTGCAAGAAATTCCTTTTCTAAAAAGGTGGCATGTTGAGCAACAAATACTCTTTGTTCCTCACTGTGGTAGAAGATATACCCTCGCGAATGTTTGGGATATCCAACAAACTTACACAAAACAGATCTTGCCTCGAGTTTGTCCGGTTTTTTTCTTTTGACATAGGCCGGGCAACCCCATATCTTTATAAAATTAAGATATGGTCTCTTCCCTTCCCATATCTCATATGGTGTGGTAGGCACAGATTTGGTGGGAACCCTGTTCAGTAGGTATGCTGCTGTTTCCAGTGCATATCCCCAGAAGGAAACAGGTAACTCAGCTACACTCATCATAGAGCGCACCATATCTAATAGGGTGCGGTTTCTCCGCTCCGATACACCGTTGTGCTGTGGTGTATATGGAGGAGTTAGCTGAGAGAGAATCCCATTCCCTTTTAGGAAGTCCAGGAATTCATTGCTCAAGTATTCACCTCCTCGATCTGATCGAAGGATTTTAATACTTTTTCCGGTTTGGTTCTCGACTTCTTGTTTATATTCTCTAAATTTCTCAAAAGCTTCTGATTTGTGTTTCATCAGGAACACATATCCGAATCTAGAGAGATTGTCAGTGAATGTAATGAAGTACGAAGAACCATCCCTGGCATGTGTAGACATGGGACCGCATACATCACTATGTATCAGTCCCAAGAGTTCGGTAACTCTTTCTCCGTGTCCCGTAAATGGAGCTTTGGTCATCTTGCCTTTGAGACATGACTGGCAAGTGTCATAGGATGAAAATTCAAACGGATTTAAATATCCATCCTTATGCAACATAGCCAGTTGTGTCGCATTGATGTGACCCAGTCTACAATGCCACAAGAAGGATTCGTTCAGTTCAGAACTCTTCCTCTTGTGTGTGTTTGTTATGCTCAGAACTGTTGATTGGTTTAGAACATAAATGCCATTGCACAACGTGCCTGATCCAACCAACTTTTGGTTACGGAAAATGTTCATAACATTGTCCTGTAATACAAAATTATATCCCTCTTTACTTAATAAAGAAACCGATATAATGTTGCATATCAGGTTCGGCATGTAATAGCATTCGTTCAGAACCAATGTATTACCAGTTGGTAATACAAGGTGATATTCCCCGACAGTCTTAGCTGCAACAATTGCACCATTTCCAACTCTAATGTCTTTATCACCTTCTCCAAGTTCTCTACCTTTCCTGAGCCCATGTAACTGATTACATATATGGGATCCTGACCCGGTATCCAATACCCAGGACGTAGAGAAAATAGAGAAACAGTTCTCAGTAACGAACACACCCGAAGAAAATGCATCAACATGTACTTTCTTCATTCGGGTGGCATGGGAATCCTGGTATTCCCCTACATCCAGTTCATTCCTATAACTCTTATAGGAAAGAACGGAACCAACGTTCCCCAGCACAGTATAACATGCGGGTTCGGTCAATACATCCATATTATTATCTTCATTAGGGCACGAAATGGTCGCTACCTGGAGAGAGAGAGAAGAAAACACTTTAGCGTATGCTCGTGCAAGATCAGATTGGTTATTATCTTACCTAATCAGGATGGCTCCCACTGCTTTTTATCAAATCTTCCTCCAAACCCTAAAAGGAAAGACTAGCCGGGATTAATTACACACTACAAGTTCGCCAATCTTTCAGCCAGGCCAGTGTCGGTACTTTGAGGGAGGTCCCCCGTGCTTTCGCACGAACCTAATTAATGTAAACCTCGTTTTCCCAGAGGCGTAACCCCGTTGACACCTTTCTAGACACCTACTTGATCAGCTAATTGCAATGTGTAAAACTCTCACAAAAGTAACTCTTACTCGCAGTGGGTATCGGGATCCAACTATCTCATAGAAGGTATGCAATCTCATTGCAAATTTCAACACTTGAAATTCCCGATAATATTTTGCCCCAAGCATCCTATGACCTTGACGGAGGCCAACAAACCACAGGGTGCAAGTCAAGTTCAACCCGTCATTTCTTGATTGAATCAAACCCACCCGCACGACCCTTGACGGAGGTCAACAAGGTCGTACGACTACCCTAATCCAATCTGCATCATATGCATAAGCAGACAAATAATAGTTAGCTACCGCTCACTACGCCTTGACGGAGGTCAACAAACGTAGCACGAATACTAAGTAGGATTTATCTGAAATGACGGAGGGCTACGCCAGGTTTTTCTGAAAACCATGAGCGTAATGAACTTGATATCGTTGTAGAATCAAATGAAGTTTTAAAATGGAGTGATTTTGAGGCTTTTCCAGTTTTGCTAAAGGGGTCACTCCCGGTGAAGGGATCGTCGGCCCTTTCCTCGTCGAATGAGGTGCGGGATATATCATATATATCACTGTGCAAAGCAAAAACCCAAAAGCAGTCAAAAGCAAACCGAGTGTGTAGCATCTGCCAGTTATTGCTAAAGGAGTCACTCCCGGTGAAGGGATCTCGGTCTTTTCCTCATCGAATAAGGTGCAGGGTATATCATATATACCGCTGTGCAAAGCAAGAACTGTAGCTACCTGTTTTATTTTAAAATTCGATTCCACAACATCTTAGGTTTCTTATCTTTCATTAATCACATTAATGAAGTCCCATCATTTAAATACCTAAACATCACAGATAGATATGACGTACACTTATGCCATCCGCATTCGCCTCGATGTCCCCTCGTGCACCGTTAGGTTAGGTAACTAACGACAGAGCAGGGCAGGGCTAGCGCGGGTGTAAAACATAAGTAACGTCTATATAATATATCATATATACTATATACTATATCCATCACAGAGTCACAACACAGATATCGCAGCAGAATAAACATATGAAATATTGGATATACTAGGACGTCCGTGTTTTCAATACGAGCCAGTATAAAACATGGATTCCACGGTCGTGATGAATAGCCAATCCCATACCCCTAGACCCCTACGAGAGCGGCAAGCAACCCTGCCAATTCTAGGGTTAGGAGACCCGGACTCGACTCCTCGAGTTGGTCTCCCACTGGACCCCAGAACCCGGTTACTTGTGCTCCCTTCCTTGGGTCTATCCTAATGCGGAAAAGTAAATAATATACAAAAGGTGACAACTTCCGCTACCTGGAAGTGCCCCAAATGAAAGAATATTACATACAAGTTTTTACATGAATGAAAATGAAAAACACTCATCTCACATAAAAAACCCCGGCTATTCGAACACGACGCACCAATATAACATATCCAGCAACACATAACATCACATGTCATCAACGTAAGTAAGTATGCATACCCCAATTGTCGTTGACGTATAGCAACGAAACCGGCGATATGAACATACTACACTTACGGTCACAGAAAAGAAAGTGTAAAACTACAACAGTTGGAATCCGCAACTTCTTTAGACATCGCATGCCTAACAGATATAAATCCCGCATTTTAGTCTCATTATCGAAAACTCTTTTCAATATCATATGGGACTAAATTGCTAGATTTATAACATTCATTCAGTTATCTCATAACTACTTGTGAATTCCAATTATTGTATCACATTCCAGATAAACAGAAAATGTTAAACTTTCCGATCGAACAGTCGAATACCCAAGTTTTCCCGATACAGCTCAACACATGAAATAAGTCTAACAACATTCAGTTCGTGCCTCAGTACCGACGGTCCAGCCGTAGAAGGGTCAAGCCAACGCCTCACATGTGGCACGCCGTACTGCCCCAAACCCGAAGGTTCAAAGGGCAGTTCAAGACGGTCACATAATCGAGTTAAGGTTTGTTGTCTTATAGAGGGTCCATCGCGTTACTTGCACTACTTAGAACGTCGTTAAACTACGGAAAAATCCAACACTTGGAAATTTCCCGACAGGGGAAAAATTGGGTATTTATATCCGGTCGAACTTTTTAACATATTCAAAAGATTATTCGGAAAAACACAAACACGAAATTTGATAATCCGATCGAAACTTTGATTCCCAATAGTACCCCAGAATACTCTTCTGTATAGTCACAACAAAAATATCCCAGAAAACACAGCATTGAATTATATGAGTTACTGCACAGAAAACATCACACAAAGGAACAGTAAGGCCGCGGAACCGCCGCATCATGCATAGCACGTGCCGCGGTTCCGCGGTGGAAAAGTTGATTCAGGCCCTCGTATTTCACAGTAATTCAAATAACATCCTGCTTTATTTTCTGCATATTTTTAATTGACAAAAATCCCACTTTTTAGAAAAAGTCCAGAGAGCTATTTTAGGGTAAGGTTTTCGGTTCGTCCGGCTTTCAAACTCCGTCAGGACTTCGCCTAAGGCTCTAGCTAGGCTCTGATACCAGTGAAAGGTTCCTAGGCACTCTAGTGAGGTCTCACAAGGCATCGAACATGCCAATTTAAAAAAAATGGTGCCGAGAAACCCTAGACTACGGATCTTAGACTAGATGTTTAGGCGAAACAAGAAACTAGTTAACTATTTAACTAGAAGTTAGATGCTACAAACTTTGTAGATCCGGTTCCCCACTTCCTTAGCTCCACGTGGGTGTGCTCTCACTGTCCATCACGAATCCTAGACTCATTCGTCGGCTTCATCGGAAAAACGGGCGAGCAAGGTCGTCGGCTTCGTGTCAAAGACGATCTACGTCGAGGTTGCACTAGTTCAAGCTCCGACTTCACCAAGTAGTGAAACTTGTGAAGAAAACACCCAAAACCACTTGGCAAGAGGTAGAGGATGAAGAAATAGGAGGTGGGTTCACTTTAGATTTGGATTTTACTCACTAGAACTCAAGTTTCCATTAATGGCATCAAGGTTCTTACTTGAAGAAGAAGAAGAAGAAGATGATAGAATTATGATAAGTTATTTTTTAAAAAAAAGAAAAACTATACTTATCATAACTCTAACTAAAGTTAAGTGTAGAGAATAAATCATGGTTAGTAGAGTGGGTTAGGGTTAAGCAAGATGACAAGAATGGTTACTAAAGTCAAGGGTTCATGAAGCTTCATATAAGAAACAAAAATTGCCACCATTCTCATTTAAACTTATCCCAATAAATGAATAAACAAATAAATGAAAAAATAAATATGCAAAACCCTAATTATCATAATAACCATGGTTTAATTCTATTCACTTAACCATATGATCAAGTATCATCAAACATGATACAAAAAAGTGCACAAAAGTATATCACATATACAATGTGCATTCCAAGTGAGAAAAATCCGTTTAAAGTGAACCAATACTAGTTAATGCAAAGTAATATATCAAATATATAATTATACATTAAATCATTAAATCAACACTTGATTCAATGATCCGGTTATGTCGCACATGACCGATTGGTATTCAATGTATCGGCTTATCGAATCGATCTTCGATTCGATAACTAGGTTATATCGAATATGACCATTCGATACATATATCGCGAGAATGGAATACGGTATCACATACACGCATTATTCTCGGTCCTGCACATATCTCATATGCGCTCCTATTTCGTTTCGCTTGAGCCAGGAAACCTCTGTGTAGGACTCTAAAGACTCGTCAATACGCCGGTAGCAGATGATGATCATATCAAACACCCACAAGCCGCAAGCGGTCTGCTAAACGTAACGGCCACCCGGGTATTGAGCGATCAGAAGATCGACGAGCTAGCCCGCTCACACTCCTGGGAATTCGACCAGTAACACTTACCATATAGTCCGGTCTCTTCGTCTGATATGTCGCATATCAAGTCTAGGGGTGGTAAACGTCAGACCCCAATAACCCGATAAGTCGTGCCGATGTGAGGCTCATAACGGGTCGAGAAACTACTGGTAACACTTACCAGCAAATCTCTGATCAGCCCTGGCCAGGGACTTCCCTGCTACGGCCAATCGAGCACTGCGCAACATCAACCCCCAATACCGGGAGAGACGAAACCCCTCCTATCGCTCATTGCCTCCATGTGACTCGGGACTGTGCCCAAAGACCACCGTTTTGCACGCCCTCATGGACGTGGTAAGGTGGAGATCAAAGTACAGTGGGAATCACACAAGACTCTATGACGATCTCGGGTCTACAGACTAACCTGTACAAGTGTCACCTGAGAACTGCCATCTGACGTGAGGTATAATACCATCTGGGAGTTCTCGGCGAGTCCGTCCAGTGTACCCAGTCTCCACTGAGCACCCGTACACCATCTCTGATGTCAAACACCAATGGATATGGGATCATCCATCGCACATCTCATGGGTCGAGAAGCGTATACGCTAGTTTACTCTGGTATATCGATGCCCCGTCTCGATACACCCACGACTAGGGACCTTGAAGGATGTACTTATGGAGTACCATGTCCCCACTAGTATGATCTGCATCACAGTCCAGGTAGTCAAGTACATATCCTAAGGGCTTTACCAACATGTAACTATAAGACAGTATAAAGAGACTAGTGTACATGTTAAGATAAAGAGTAACCAGATAGCATACTATCATATCGAGCAAGAAAGTCATCTCTATATATGTCCAAGCATCCAATATAATATACATCATCTGTACAATACTGGCCTCTACGGCATACATACAACTAACAATTTCCTGTTATGGCCAATCGAGCATAGCGCAACATCAACTCCTAATACCGGGAGAGACGAAACCCTCCTATCGCTCATTGCATCCATGTAACTCGGGACTGTACCCAAAAGTCACCATTTTGCACGATCTCTTGACCATGGTAAGGTGGAAATCAAAGCACAGTGGGAATCACACAAGTCTCTATAACGATCTCGGGTTTATAGACTAATCTGTACCATTGTCACCAGAGAACTGCTATCCGACGATAGGTATAATACCACCTAGGAGTTCTCGGCGAGTCCGTCCTGTGTACCCAGTCTCCACTGAGCATCCATATACCTTCTCTGATGTCAAACACCAATGGATATGGGTTCATCTATCGCCAATCATATGGGTCAAGAAGCGCATACGCTAGTCTACTCTGGAGTACTGATGCCCTGTCTCGATACTCCAATAACTAGGAACATTTGAAGGGTGTACTTATCGACTACCCAGTCCCCTCTAGTATAATCTACATTATACTCCTGGTAGTCAAGTACTCATCCTAAGGGCTTTATCAACATGTGATCACAAAACAGTAATTGTTTACATGATAAGATAAAGTGCAACCAGATAGCATACTATCATGTCGAGCAAGAAAGTCCTTCCTATTTATGTCCAAGCATCCACTACAATATACATCGCATGTAAAGTAATGGCCTCTAGGGCATACATATAACTAACATTTGTCACACTGGATTTATACTCCATACCTTGGTTGCATCGGATTTATGTCCTTGAGCATTCGTTTTACCAGATTTTTATTTTCGTGCGCGTTTGTAATTGATGTTTATTTTCGTGCATGCTACTGCACTATATGCTTTTACGGACCCGACGCACTTTGGTTGGATATTTGCGCATATTAGGCACTTTATTTTGGATTTTTTAGCGCATCGGATGCACTTGAGTGAGATTTTACTCGTGCATGTTGGATGCACTTGATTTAGATTTCTTTCGTGCATGAAGGATGCACTTGATTTGGATTTTTGCTCACGTTGGGCGTATGATATTAGATGTGGTTTTGTGCACACAAGATGCACTCAATTGGGATTTTCATTCATAAATGTTAGTTGCACCGGATGCACACTAAATGCACTTGATATTGTTGTCGTGCACACCCGTTGCACTGGACAGATACTTTCGTGCACACCTGTTGCACATAGTTTTGGTTTTGTGCACATTCATAGCACTTCTATTTGGATTTAATTTCCGTGCGCACCAGACGCACGTGATTATTGAATACGCCTTTTGAGGCTGATTTTGCATTTGAGAACTTTATTTTCATGTTGGGCACTATATTGTGTAGTAGCCAAACATGACTGATCTGAGGATAGTACCTGAGTACTTTGCATGCATTAAAAGATTACCAAGAGGTCTTCAAAAGGAGCTATATAGTCTCGCTATTTCCTACGTGTCCGTAAGCGACACGAAAGTTTATAAAGGAAAACCTTTTGGGATATTTTGAAAAACGACGGAACGTATATTTGGCAAAACATATATGGACATATATTATTATTTTACAAATGAGTGTTCGTCACTTAGACCGTGAGTTACGCATCACTCGTCGATTTAGAAAAGATTTTTGCGAAAATTTTACTCAGTTCTTGAAAGTTTTCCAAAGATGCGTATTTTACATGTATTATAGTATTTGACTAGTGTATATTTGATTTCTGTAGTGGATTTCGAGATACTGTATCTCCATTGTAACTCCGAAAATATGCGTGCAAATCCGATGATTTGCGTGATGCTTGACGGAGTTCGATTTTGAGTTTTGTACTCGTTTTTAGGCGCACGTGATGCGCTGTGTTATTTTTATATCTTCCGTGATTTCGGAGCCCCGTTGTTTTTAGCTGATTATGGAAATGTTTTAGATTTTGGGGGTTTAAATTTAAATTCGGGGACCGAATTTATTTAAAGGGGGAAGATTGTAACATTTCAGAAAATATAAAATATCATTTTTGGAATTTAATATTAAAATAATATATTTCCCGAAAATTTCCCGCATTGCGAAATTGGGGTTTTCGAAAAAGGGTATAAATATATACCAATAATTATGAAATAAATGGAAATTAAAATAATTTATTCATTTAAAAATATATTTAAAGGATATGGCATTTTTAAAATTTATTATATGCAGTTTGGATAAAAACCCGATTAATGCACTGCTAATCGCGATTAAGCCAAATCCGTATTTGTACTGTTTTTCATGGCTAGTGCACCATGTCATGTTATATTTTGATTACATGTTGTGTTCTTGTCTTATTTTTCGGTATTATGTGATTTGGGTATTAAATAAAAGAAAAAGAAAATGAAAAGGTTAATGGGTAATTAATTGTGAGAGAGAGTTAGAATAATAGAGAAGAGAGAGGGGGGCTGCCATATCCTCATCCCATTTTATTTCTTTATCTCCTTCTTCTTCCCCATCTCCCTCCACCTGCATCCCCTAGATCTATCTCCAAAGCTTCATCAAAACCGTAAACCCCTTTCACTAAAGTTGATCCCCTCTTCACCCTCTACATTTTGGACCCATCAATGTTGGATTTTGAGGTCTTTCAAGAGCTAGGGTTTTGCTTGGCTACATCCATGAGGTATAATCCATTTCCCTTAGTTTAGTTTCAACTGTTCCTTGTAATCTAGGTTAGTTTAAATGCTGTTTGCGAATGAGTTTGTGAACTTAGGAATTCAAGAGAAGGGTTTGAGTGTTGTTTGGAATTGGTGATGAGTAGTTGCTGGTAACAAGACATGAGTGGTGTTTATTTTACCTAGAGTAGAGAATATAACCCAAACACGACTTAGAACGTTTCGACATCGGTTAAATTGACAGTTTGAGGTAGTATTTTGGAATCTGCTAACACCCGGGAATCCTAAAAATTATTTAGCGATTACTGTGAGTCATGCAGGCAACCTAGAAGCTACCCTGAAGGCCAGAGCCCCAAATGATTGGTAGGGATTCCGCGCGTTCAAGTTTAGTTAATTACCGCAATCAAAACGGTATCGCTTGTAGCTAGCCGGTTGAGTACGGGTCGTCCGCAGGGAGATGGGAATCTTTTTCTATGTGCTTTAACGAGTTAAGCCCGAATGTCCAGATTTGTTTGTGATTATATAAGTGTTAAAATGATATGTAAAGAGAGCTTGTTAGGGTTAGGATTAGGTTAGTCTGAGTTAAGAGTCGCTCACTTCTTTCGTTGCCACTCTTAATATCGGTGTTACGGTAATCGGCAACAACGGGGATTAGCACGACTAGGAAGGAACTTGCGAGTATAAGCTAGGCTTTCCAACGCTTAAGTTCTTCCTTTTGGTGCTTGTCCGTCCGTTCTTGGCTCTTAGCCATAACCTCCGGTTAATTCAACCACAACCGGTCTCACTACGGAATCACCGCTGTCATATAGGATAGGGTGCCGTAGGGAGCGGATTGTGGTTCAATTAACGGGAGTCGATTTAAGATGTTGGGCAAGAAAAGAGTGAGAGAGATTTCCTTCTCTCAAACTTCCCTTATCCTACCCTAACAAGTATGGAAACTACTCACACATCATAATGAAAAGAAAACAAAACAAAGTGGAAGATAGAAAGAAAGAGATAAGAAGATAACAACTAGCTATTTGCGACCTCACCTTGGCAAGGATCAAGCGTAAGCATCATGGTTGTTTTAAGGATAAAGAAAAAGAGAAAGAAAGAAACAACAAGAAATAACAATAACTAAGTTAACAAATGAAAATTACAAGCATTTAACATAAGAGCAAGACAAGTATGATAATAAAATGAACTTTTTTATTCATCATTCTTCACTCACAAAAGCTCACTACAAGTTTTTTCAATGGAGAAGAGATGAGAAGAGGAAGAAGAAACAAGTATTCTAAACCTAGAAAAATACAAGATTATGCACCCTTGGCTTCACAAGGTTCTGGACTATTTATAGGCTGGAAAATGAAAATGTATGGCAACATTCAGAACAAGGATGAAAAGACAAAACAGCCCCTAAAATTTGGTCGACTGCCGCCACTATACGGCCGTGGAACCGCGGCCTAGACCCCCTATTGGCCGCGGTTCCGCGGCCCTTTAGAAGAGTTGGGTGCTCTGCTTTTTTGGGCTTGCCTAGTTTTTCATGTCCTTTATTCTGGAATATGATTTTTCTAAGATTTTCTTCACGATTTTTCCAGAATTTCTGTTGAGCAAAAGGTGATTTGATGTGGATCTTTTTGTCATGATTTCCTCGAGCTCCGTGTAGATTTCTTGGATCTTGTGTTGCCATTGAGCCTTGTGCATGAAAACGACATTGATTTGCCATTTTGTCTCTTAAACTGGTGTGTGGCAACAGACGGATAAAGAGCGGAGATCCGTGTTTTATCTGTGGTTGGCAGGAACCCGGGTTTTTGTCGTGTTTTTCCATGAATTTCACCGTTTAGAGCCAAGAACCTGTATCCTGCAATTGACTAGCAAACACGGCTCAAGAGTACCTACCGATATGCAATGTGATAAAAATTGGGCGGTATGAAAATGCAAAAATCTGATATGAACAAATACCCCCAAAATTATCATTTGCTCGTCCCGAGCAAACCCAATTTATTCACAAAAAATTTCCTAACCTCACTTTCGCAGGGAACGCGATTGCACTGAGCATGTGCAACAAGCCGTTAAACCTCTAGGTGTCCCTAGTAGGAGGAGTGTTGTCTCCTGAGGGTTTTCAGCGGATACTACCCACAAAATCCGGTCAAGCTAGTTTTGCAAAATAACTATGATTCAAACGCTAAACTTTTGTTTCAGAAAATAACAATTCTATGATCCCAAGTCTAGATTATCATACCCTTATTTTTCACACCTCACTTCTTATTTAACTACAGATTTTATATGTCTTTACGTGCAGTGCAAATAGTGTCGTTAGGTTTCCAGAAGGATCGATTTACGTCATCATGTCACACAATAAAGCCCAGATAAAATTTTTGAAAGGATCACATAAGTTTTATAAAGAGTTAAGCATTTTTCAAGTTTCGTTTTCCAGTAAAGTTTCAACTTTAGAATTTCTATCTTTCTTAACAGGAAACTAGGTCTTATTTTTCACTCCACCTTTTTCTTGTTTTCATTTCATACACACCTCTGTGAACGTGCAATAGTCTTTATCATAGAATAAAACCTTCATATCTCCGCTAAATTTTTTTTTTATAAAAGCCTGTCTTTTATCAAGATTATTCTTACACAAAGAATCGTTAGGAATTTTAACTCGGAGAGAACACCTGCTTGATTTTGTTTTAATCTGGACTTTCTAGGCTTCTTAGCGAGCTTTGGGCCAATGCACCCAAACCAGCTGGCTTTAGGGCATTAGGTGTAGAAACACCCCAGCGGACTTAATTACTCAAGTTACCTAGGTCCAAAAACAAAAGACAGTTTGGCGTGAAAATCATGATGATTTAATACGAACGGAGATATAACCGGCAGTTCAATTATTTTTTTGGATAAAAGACGTGTTTAGTGGGTTTTGGTGTGTAATCATTCCAATCAAGTTCCAGATGGGTTATTTTTCAGACTTAGTTCCAATTAAGGCATCAATAACATTCCTTCATATTCACTCACTTCATAAACTATTCTTGATATTACTTATTTCAGAACAAACCTATTTGATCCTCAGAAAATCATTTAAAAAGTTTTTCGACATAAAAGACTTGTCATCTAATTCCCAAAAACTCATGGCACGTGTAGTGTGATGTAAAGACGTATATCAGCTATAGTTAACTTCAAAGGAGAGTTATCTTTCAGGTTTTCAAAATCTAAACATAAGATTTAGTTATTCTTATTTTATCAAACAAAACCGTCGAAATGTTGAATCGGAGTCCTCCCACTAGCTAACTTGACAAAAAAGTTTTTATGTTTTTAGAAAATTTTCAGATTTTTATGGATTTTATGGATTTTAATATGCAGATGCAGAATATACATATGAATGCGAAGGTAAGAAATGCGTACCGAGCGTACCCCCAAACTTAAACTGGACAGTGTCCTCACTGTCATTGCATGAAGAGATCATTTGAAGGGTCAAAATTCTCGGTTAGCTATATACACTTTTTTTTTGTTTTTAAAACAAAAGAAAAGAAAAGCAAAAAAAATGGAAAAGAATATCCACAAAAATGTACAAAATGGTATATACATACCCCCAAACTTATTTGGAACAGTGTCCACTGTTCTTGGCTGGATAACCGAAGTTTGGTGGTAGGCAGAAGAAGATCATGCAGGGTAAACCGGCTCCTGTAAGAACAGGAGCTCCTCTGTTGGTTCGGCGCTAAGGTACGGTTTAAGTCGGTGTCCGTTCACATTGAAAAATGAACCGTCCTTTGGATTTTCCAAATCCACAGCGCCATGCGGATACACATTCCGCACAAAATACGGCCCTTTTCCAGCGAGATCTGAGCTTTCCTGGATGGAAGTGTAGCCGGGTGTCGTAAAGCAGTACCTGTTGACCAGGTACGAAGGTTTTGCGCGAAAGGTGTTTATCATGAAACACCTTCGTTCGGTTCTTAACGACAACCGCGTTATCGTAAGCCTCATCCCTAAGCTTGCTCAATTCGTTCAACTGCAGCTTCCGATGGCTGCCCGCATCTTCGAGAGACAGATTCAACTCCTCTATCGCCCAAAATGCGCGATGCTCTATTTCGACAGGTAGGTGGCAAGCTTTTCCGTACACAAGCCGATAGGGAGACATGCCAAGGTCGGTCTTATAAGCGGTTCGAAATGCCCAAAGGGCATCAGTGAGTTTCAGCGACCAATCCTTACGGTTCTTGGAAACCGTTTTCTCCAGTATCTGCTTGATTTGCCGATTTGAAACTTCGGCTTGTCCACAGGTTTGGGGGTGGTAGGGCGTAGAGAGCTTATGATTAATGGAATATTTTCACATCAAGGCCTCGAAAGTCTTGTTGCAGAAATGACTTCCATTGTCGCTAATGATCGCTCGTGGGTGCCCAAAACGGGAGAAAATGTGTTCTTTAAGAAACCTAACGACAACCTTGTTGTCGTTAGTCCGGCTGGGCATAGCCTCGACCCATTTAGAGACGTAATCAACAGCGAGAAGAATGTACAAGTTCCCGAAAGAGCTGGGAAACGGCCCCATGAAATCTATCCCCCAAACATCGAAAATCTCCACAACCAAGATCGGTTGGAGCGGCATCTCGTTCCTCCGAGATATCCGGCCCAAGTGTTGGCACTGGGAGCAAGTCTTGCAATAGTCATGAGCGTCTTTGAAGAGTTGTGGCCAGTAGAAACCACATTGCAAGATCTTCTCAGCTGTCTTTCTGGGGCAAAAATGCCCGCCACACGCTTGATCGTGGCAAAATGACAGCACACTCTTGAATTCCTCGTCAGGGACACACCGACGAATAATCTGGTCGGGACAGTACTTGAACAAATAGGGTTCATCCCAGTAAAAGTGTTTTACTTGGGATAAGAAGCGAAGTCTGTCCTGTCTTGACCATTCGGTCGGTAGTAATCCCGTGGCCAAATAGTTCATAATATCTGCGAACCATGGTTCGCAAGATACTGTCAAGAGCTGTTCATCCGGGAAAACGTCATTGATCGGAATTGGAAGCGAAGGCGAAGAAGGAAGTCGTGAGAGATGGTCGGCAACTACGTTTTCACATCCTCGTTTGTCCTTAATGACAAGGTCAAACTCTTGAAGCCAGAGGATCCAACGTATTAACCGAGATTTTGCATCTTTCTTCGCAAAAAGATGGCGCAGAGCAGAATGGTCTGTGTAGACAATGAATGGAGAGCCGATGAGGTAGGGCCCGAACTTTTCTAAAGCAAATACAACAGCTAAGAATTCCTTCTCAGTTGTTGTATAATTGAGTTGGGTGTCGTTCAGGGTTCGGCTCGCATAATAGATTACGTGCGGCATCTTGTTTATGTGTTGTCCAAGGACAGCACCAATGGCAAAGTCGGATGCATCGCACATAATCTCAAATGGGTGCGTCCATTCAGGCAAAGAAAGAACGGGAGCAGAAGTGAGTGAGCTTTTCAATGACTCGAATGCAGTCACAATGCTCGAGTTGAAGTCGAATGGCGTATCCTTGGCCAGCAAAAGAGTCAAGGGCCTAGCAATCTTGCTAAAGTCCTTGATGAACCGTCTATAGAAACCGGCATGGCCAAGGAAGGCTCGGATGTCTCGGACGCATCTGGGAGGAGGTAGATTGGAAATGACCTCAATCTTTGCTTTGTCAACCTCTATGCCATTTTGCGAGATGATATGTCCTAAGACAATACCTTCGCGCACCATGAAGTGGCACTTCTCCCAATTCAAAGTGAGATTCTTGTCCTTACATCGGGTAAGGACAGCGTCAAGATGTAGCAAACACTCGTTGAAGGAATCGCCGAAGATGGAGATATCATCCATGAAAATCTCCAGAAATTTTTCTACCATGTCAGAGAAGATTCCCATCATACACCGCTGGAAGGTAGCGGGCGCATTGCATAACCCAAAGGGCATGCGACGATATGCAAACATGCCGAAAGGACAAGTGAAAGTGGTCTTGTCCTGGTCTTTTTCGGCGATGGGAATTTGATTATAGCCGGAGTAGCCATCAAGAAAGCAGTAGTACTCATGTCCGGCCAATCGTTCAAGCATCTGGTTAATGAAAGGTAGCGGAAAGTGGTCTTTCCGCATTGCAGCGTTGAGTTTTCTGTAATCAATGCATACTCGCCACCCAGTTTGGGTGCGAGTAGGGATTAACTCGTTTGCCTCGTTAGTTATGACCGTGATGCCTGACTTCTTGGGGACAACGTGAATGGGGCTAACCCACTGGCTATCAGAGATAGGGTAAATGATACCACTATCTAGACATTTTACGATCTCCTTCTTCACAGCCTCTTTCATGACTGGATTGAGCCGTCTTTGTGGATCCCGGGCTGGTTTGGCATCATCCATCAGATGAATGTGATGCTCAACGATCAGGGGACTAATCCCCTTGATGTCCGCCATGGACCAGCCAAAAGGTTGCCTGTTGCTGTGCAAGACCGTGAGAAGGGCTTTCTCTTGCTCTTGAGCTAGAGAAGCCGAGATGATGACAGGGAGGGTCTCGTTCTCACCTAAGTAAGCGTACTTAAGGTGAGATGGCAAAGGCTTGAGTTCGAGCGTCGGAGGTGAAACGATTGAAGGCAAGATTGGTGCAGAGGTCTCGAACTCAAAGGACTCCAGCAAAGGTTCAAAACGAGTGTAAGCGACCGAGTCGGATGGTTCAGGTAACTCATCCAGAAATTCGAAGGATTCAAACTCGGGTTGCGAGCGGCTAAGATCGTTCAAGAACTTGAAACACTCATAGTCGTTGTCGGGCGCAGAAACAGCAGTAGGTTCGAGGAGGAACGCACTAGTGGCGTCAAGATTATCGTGATCAAACAGAAACTCCTCGAATTCACATTCTTCTGGGGTGATCTCCTGGATCGAGCAGACGTCCAGTATATGAGCATTAGGTTCAGAGGGCTGATTCCCCAACCTAAAAATGTTGAGTTCAATCGTCATGTTTCCAAAAGAGAGGTTCATCGAACCATTGCGACAATTGATCACAGCATTTGAGGTTGCAAGGAATGGGCGACCGAGTATCACCGGAATTTGATTCCGGGGGTTAGCTACAGGCTGTGTGTCTAATACAATGAAGTCAACGGGGAATATGAAGTCCCCGACTTTGATTAACACATCCTCTAGCTCACCCCTAGGATGGGTGATCGATCGGTCGGCAATTTGGAGAGTGCAGTGCGTGGGTTTCAGCTCTCCTACGCCTAATTGCTCGTATACTGAGTACGGAAGCAGATTAAGACTGGCACCAAGATCTAATAGTGCGCGGTTGATGTTCTTATCCCCAATGGTAATAGAAATCGTAGGACAGCCAGGGTCCTTCCGTTTTTGTGGTAAAGATTGGGTAAGGGCATCACTCACAGCACTAGCCAAGAAAACTTTCTTGGGTACCTGAGACTTCCTCTTTTTCGTGCACAAGTCCTTTAAGATTTTCGCGTAGGACGGGACTTGTTGGACAGCATCTAAAAGAGGAATGTTAATGTTAACCTGCTTAAATAAGTCCAGAATCTTCTCCATTTGAGGATTTTGTTTATTAGACCTCAACCGGTTTGGAAATGGGACGTTTTTAAAATTGGTTGAGTCTAATGCTTGTGGAAAAGATTGTGGAGTAGGAACGGATCCCAGAACAGGTGTTTTCGTGGAGTGAGAAGTGGGTCCGTTCAGAGCAGAAGAAGAGGAAGGAGAGCCTTGTGATGAACGGAGAATAGGCTCAGAAGACGAAGAAGCAGGAGAAGAAGAAGAAGAAGCGGCCGGGGTGTCATCGTTGATTCGTGTGCCAATGTTGTTTTGCAGCATCCTTCTCGATCTCAATGTGGTCACGGCACTCACATTATGGTTCTGTTGTTCAAGAGCAACATGTACATTCTGTGGGTGACCGGGATTTGGGAGTGGCTGGGACGGGAGCTTCCCCTTCTCTCGCTCTCTTAAGGCCGCATTCAGCTGTGCAATCTGGGCCTCGATGGTCTTGATGCTTTGCCCGTGAGCGGCAGTGTGTTGCACTAAGGACTGAATGGAAGACTGGATGTTGGCAGTGGATTGTGTCGATTGTTTAACGAACGCCTCCAGACTTCGTTCGAGCGAGGAAACCTTATCGTTGTTTGACGGAACAAAGTTGTTTGGTGGAAAAGAATTGTTGGGTGCAAAGTTGTTCGTCTGATTTTGAAAAGGTTGAGGTTGGAAGGGCTGCTGAAATTGATGTTGAGTTTGTTGTTGAGCTTGTTGTTGCGGCGGAGGGGGCCTTTGGAAATTGTTGCCTTGGAATTGATTCTGATTCTGATTCCAGGCGAAATTGGGGTGGTTCCTCCAACCGGGATTGTAGGTGGAAGAGTATGGATCATTCCTCGGTCTTTGCTGGAATGCAGCATTAACCTGATCTTGTCCTTGCGACGGTGGATTGTAAGGACGCTCTTCGGTTAAGTGAGAAGGATCGGAACAACAAGCGCAAATGGTACGAAGTGGGAGAACAGGGGTAGGAGCAGGAGAAGAAAATTTGCTCTCTATCGCTTCCAGCTTTCTCGTTATTGCAGCCATTTCAGCTTTCATTGCAATAGAGACATCAAGTTGGTGAATTCCTACCCTAGACTGACCGGTAGAAGTGGAGGTAGAAGAAGAAGAAGTCGGTCTGGTGCTCTCCCATTGTAGCGTTTCCTCCGCAAGGTCGTCAAAGAATTGTCACGCTTCCTCGTCAGATTTAGATAGGAAGTGGCCCTGACAGATGGTTTCCAACAACTGCTTCGTTGCTGGGTTCAGGCCCTCGTATAAGGTTTGGCAAAGTTTCTATTTCTCTATACCGTGGTGAGGACACTGAACAAGAAGGTCTTTGTACCGGTCAAAGCACTTCCAGAATGGTTAAGAAGGAAGCTGAGAGAATTGGTTGATTTCGTTGCGGATCCTTGCGGTTTTATGATTCGGATAGAATTTTTTTAGAAACGCTTTAACAAACTCGTCCCAACTGGTTATTGAGTGGGAAGCGGTGCTATACAGCTATTTTTCAGCAAGATCGCATAAAGTGAACGGAATGACCCGTAGACGTATAGCATCGTCCGACAGTTGGGTGGTTTTCATCATGGCACAAACGTTTTGAAATTTATTGATGAAGATATAGGCATCTTCAGATTCAAGCCCATGAAATCGTGGAAGCATGTTGATGAAGTGGGGCTTAATTTCAAAATTATCCCCATTGGCCGGTGGAAGAGAAAGGCAGGTGGGAAGTGCAGAACGGGTGGGATAGAAACGAACCTGGAGCGCGATTCGCTGCGGCGCTACAACAGGCGGTGGTGGTGGGTTATTGGTCTCCGTAGGAGGTGGAGCCAATCCAGGGGTAGTCAAAGAGATGTTCGGATTAAATCCTGACATCACGGAAGAAGAGGTTGGTGATGGTGAAGGTGAAGATGTATGAACAGAATTCCGGTCAACGTCGGAGTTGGCCGACAAAGGTAAAGGTGAAAGAGGAGTGGACGGAGTTTCGACATCTGAGTCGATCGCGTAGTCGGTAGCGACTAACGTAACACGGACTAGGCGGTCGCTAGTGTCCCGAGTCCAAGCGGACATACACTAAACGAGTTTAGTATAGTCAAAGCGGAGAAGGTGAGGGTAAGAAAACGTCAATGGAGAAAGGTGATGGGTGGTGGGTAAAAAAATGGATTTTGGCGACAAAGGGCAAGTTTTTATAAAAGATTTTTATTTTTTTCTTTTTTTTTATTTTGTTTTCAGAAAGAGCTTTACAGAAATAGGTAATGACTTACGGCTTTAAGCAATCACAAACAAGATATGCACAATCACACCTAGATCTAGGGTCACCTAGGTCAGCTAGACAGCTCCTAACTGTTCCAAAGAACTAGAAACAGGACCTCAAACCGCCTCTTCTCCGCCAATTGCGGCCAGATAAGTGCCAGGTAAGTGGGAGGTTGTCCAACGCTTTCGCGAAGTTCCTTAATTAAATAACCACTTGCCTTCGTCACACTTGCCTAGACACCGCAAAGTCAGGATAGGATAAACGGCCGATGCCTGTAATTAGTCCTCTGTCGTATTGAGCGCGAAGTCCTTAGGGCTGAGTCTAGTATTTTTTAATTTAACAATGGTCAATGCATATGCTTTTTGTGAATTCTGGGGTCCTGGAAAGGGTGATGAAATCCCCACCCAATCTGAATTGGTTTCAAGCCCCTTAAGTCCGTATTAATGAATGCAAAGTGGTAACAAATCAACTGCAAACAATTTTTATTTTTAGCTCGGCGCAAAGAATCCTGCACAAGAACAGTTTATTGGAAGGGAAAGAGAATTTGCGCAAAGAATGCTGCAGAAAACACAGTTTATTGGAGTCCAGAGGAGTGGGGGGAAGAAGAGAAACACTTACAGGGATTTTGGCAGCCCGAAGGCACCAAACGGCCGCGGTTCCGCGGCCTAAGCCTCATTATGCCGCGGTTCCGCTGCGGTATGATGGGCTTGCGCCTTCAGTTTTCTGGTGTGGGCTCTTCTGGGTGTCCTCTGCTTGTCTGGATGTGCTGAATTTCGACTTGCTTACTGTATCTGCTTCAGATTTTTACAGTAGACCGTTTGCTTCGTTTTGATCCGTCGCGGTGTAGCCGCGAAATGTGGGTCTATCTTCCCACGTCTTTGGCACTGAACTCGAACTTCGTATATCCCACTTCTATGGCACTGCGCTTGAACTTCGTATTATCCTGCACATTTGCACAAAAACTAATCAAAAATAAAAAAATGATTTTTCTTTACAAAGTATATTTTTTTTTGTTTTGGTTATATTTATATTCACAAGTTAACCCGAAATTACACAAGGAACTAAACTACCGTCTCCCCAGCAACGGCGCCATTTGATTGGTACGGATTCTGCGTGTTCAAGTTTAGTTAATTACCGCAATCAAAACGGTTTCGCTTGTAGCTAGCCGGTTGAGTACGGGTCGTCCGCAGGGAGATGGGAATCTTTTTCTATGTGCTTTAACGAGTTAAGTCCGGAAGTCCAGATTTGTTTGTTATTATATAAATGTTAAAATGATATGTAAAGAGAGCTTGTTAGGGTTAGGATTAGGTTAGTTTGAGTTAGGAGTCGCTCACTTCTTTCGTTGCCACTCTTAATATCGGTGTTACGGTAATCGGCAACAACGGGGATTAGCACGACTAGGAAGGAACTTGCGAGTATAAGCTAGGCTTTCCAACGCTTAAGTTCTTTCTTTTGGTGCTTGTCCGTCCGTTCTTGGTTCTTAGCCATAACCTCCGGTTAATTCAACCACAACCGGTCTCACTACGGAATCACCGCTATCATGTAGGATCGGGTGCCGTAGGGAGCGGATTGTGGTTCAATTAACAGGAGACGATTTAAGATGTTAGGCAAGGAAAGAGTGAGAGAGATTTCCTTCTCTCAAACTTCCCTTATCCTACCCTAACAAGTATGGAAACTACTCACACATCATAATGAAAAGAAAACAAAACAAAGAGGAAGATAGAAAGAAGGAGATTAGAAGATAACAACTAGCTATTTGCGACCTCACCTTGGTAAGGATCAAGCGTAAGCATCATGGTTGTTTTAAGGATAAAGAAAAAGAGAAAGAAAGAAACTACAAGAAATAACAACAACTAAATTAACAAATGAAAATTACAAGCATTTAACATAAGGGCAAGACAAGTATGATAATAAAATGAACTTCTTTATTCATCATTCTTCACTCACAAAAGCTCACTACAAGTTTTTCAATGAAGAAGAGATTAGAAGAGGAAGAAGAAACAAGTATTCTAAACCTAGAAAAATAAAAGATTATGCACCCTTGGCTTCATAAGGTTCTGGACTATTTATAGGCTGGGAAATGAAAATGTAGGGCAACATTCAGAACAAGGATGAAAAGGCAAAACAACCCCTAAAATTTGGTCGACTGCTGCCACTATACGGCCGCGGAACCGCGGCCTAGACCCCCTATTGGCCGCGGTTCCGCGGCCCTTTAGAAGAGTTGGGTGCTCTGCTTTTTTGGGCTTGCCTGGTTTTTCATGTCCTTTATTCTGGAATATGATTTTTCTAAGATTTTCTTCATGATTTTTCCAGAATTTCTGTTGAGCAAAAGGTGATTTGATGTGGATCTTTTTGTCATGATTTCCTCGAGCTCCGTGTAGATTTCTTGGATCTTGTGTTGCCATTGAGCCTTGTGCATGAAAACGACATTGATTTGCTATTTTGTTTCTTAAACTGGTGTGTGGCAACAGACGGATAAAGAGCGGAGATCCGTGTTTTATTTGTGGTTGGCAGGCACCCGGGTTTTTGTCGTGTTTTTCCATGAATTTCACCGTTTAGAGCCGAGAACCTGTATCCTGCAATTGACTAGCAAACACGGCTCAAGAGTACCTACCGATATGCAATGTGATAAAAATTGGGCGGTATGAAAATGCAAAAATCTGATATGAACACCAAACCCCCTACCCAGGCCACCGATTTAATCATTTGGGCCGCAAATTGCGGCCTTGGTACTTCCAAATCGACTCGTGCTTGTTCTGTAGCTCCTATATCAGTAATTTAGACCCTCCATATGTGCAGAATTGACCAATTTGGCCTAGGGTAAAATCTGGGACCATTTTCTTGAGTTGCTGCTTTGTTTTGCGATTTCGTTTTAACTTGATTTTTGGTATTTGATATTGTGTTCCGTCGTCTGATGTTTGTACGTCAGCGACGGGGGTTGTTTGGTGGTTTTGAAGGCATAGGCTATAGGTTCTAACCTATAAGCGATTCGCATGCCATTTTGTTTTTCCGACTTGATTTTAATATGCACTGCGATGGTGTATTGGTTGTAGGTACACCCACATGGACTTCGAGATGACGAGGATGAGCGTGGCGACCTCAACATCAGCAAGAAAGAATCGAGGTGAGTGGATTTATATCCACGGGGGAAGTCGGGTGGATGGCGTATAGCACCCCCGCAAGTCTTTGATAGAAACCGATTCATAGTAATGGTTAATGAAACCTTTAATAGAAAACTAGATAGAGTCAAAAGATAGTTAGAGAACCATAATTGAAACTAAAGTATAGTTAGAAGCGATATGATACGGCTAGTATGTGATGACGGGACTTGAGGATGAGATTTGATGATATTGCCGTTTAGGGTACTGTAGGACTAGATAGTCGACGTAGATATGTCATCCGAACAATACCATTTTCCAAACTGAAGAATTGTTTGCATCTTTTGAACATATACCTTGAGGGATGTTACGGATTTTCAAATGATATCTTTTCCTTAAAAACACCGTAGCCCCTACATTCAAAAACTGTTTGTATGGTTCAGGTGTGTATATTAGATTAGATACTTATGCTTATAGTAAAGGTAGAATGTATTTGTAAAATTGACTTGATGAGGGATATAAATGCGATGAAAAGAATATATGACGTGATATGATGATTTGATGATATGTTGGTATACGGATGCGAGTCGATTGAGATGATTTATACCCTGCCGGTCCCTTGATATGAGATTATTGCGGATGTGACCTGAGACATGGGTATATAGAGATATTTATATATGTTGTGAATCGTGAGTGATAGCCGTACGAGGCGTTAGGTCTGTACCCTCTTCGTCTTATAGGATGATAGGATCCTTGATAGCTTAATGCCGCCGTACGATGATTTTCCGTACGTGATGAGTTTGACTTGAGGTTTGATCCATACCCTTGACTAGAGGATGCCGTACGATGGAGTATACTGTACGGGATGTTGTGAGGCTGGATGCCGATTGATAGATTCACCGACTTGGTCATGTTAGACACGTATACCCATCAGCATTTGCATATGATTTACCTTATGTTGCATTCATGTTATTCGAATTGCATTACTGATACATATGATAGTACACCTGCACCATTATCGATGATGCGTATGTTACACGTACACAGATTGTAGGCTTACACACTTCATCATCGATAATTGCCATGTCACTACACAGTAGGATTACTGCATCATGATATGACTCTTCGCATAGCATGCTTGCGTATATACCACTTGTATATCCATATTGGTGCACATATACATTGATACATCCATATTTGCGCATATGCACATTTGTATATCCATATTGGTGCACACATGCATTAGTACACCCAAACTTGCGCATATACACATTGCATACCCATATTGGCGCATATACATATTTGTACCTCTATACTTGAGCATATACATATTGTACCTACATAGATAACTGGTTTTATTGGGAAATTAGGAACCTCATGTTATATTTTACAAACTGGAATCATCTAAAAGAGTGGTTTTCCCTTAATATGTCATATCACTGTTTTATGTTGCATGATATACGGATATGCTTACATTTCTATTATATGTCTCATACATCATGCTCTATGATTTTACGCATTGAGATATGCTGTTTTCATGAGATTTCTGTATTTGAGAACCATGGACATTTTAAAAGAGATTATGTGTTGTTTTAAAAACCCGGTTTCTCTTGATATGATATTGCAGTGCGTCCACCATGCGTTCTCGGTTCTGAGACGTGTGGCATGTGAAACCCGATCCGAGGAGCTGGATGAGGCCGATTGCGGGAACATGGTCGACCCAGTATGGTACCCCAGAGCAAGAACGGATTGCTATGCTGCAGATGGTGAGCCTGGTAGTGGGACTACTATCTACCAGTGATAGTATTTAGGCTCGGCGGATATCCGGAGGATACCGACCGGAGTCGAGAGATGAGATGGGCCGATCCGGACTGACGGAGCCCGAGGGCCAATCCGGACTGACGGAGCCTGAGATATGAGGATTTACGTGTCGATGCTCGACACGGGTTTCATGATGTTTTCGGGTGTCGATGCTGGACACCCAGGTTCCATGATTTTGATGTGTCGCGAGAGACACCATTGATTTATATTCTCATACTTACATGCATACAGACATTGAGTATATGGTTGGATGAGATCCACATGCATACAGACATTAATTATATTGTTGGATTATATCCGCATACATATAGGTACTGATTACATTGTTGGCACATATGATGACCCGGTCACCCTAGATATCATAGTGTTACCTTTATGATATAGTTGACCTAGAAGTCATTGTATATTCGATTTCTACTTGTAGATGTTTCTCTACTCACGAGTTGGCAACTCACCCCCGTTATGCCACAGTTCTTATAGGTTGACCGCATGGATCTGTAGCGGCATCAGTAGCACATAGCTTCATTTGGGTGTTTTGCATTGGTAGGTGGAGCATTTGTATCGTACCAACCCTTGTATTTATATTTCACATTGTATCTAGTCAACTCCATCAATCAAATTTAGTAAATTATATAAGTAATGAGACTTAGTGAGAATGTGGTTGTGAGTTCTAGAGCGAGGGGTTTTCCGCTACTTGTGGTTTTGATGTCTTGCTTATTTCTTTATCTTTTGTGGTGATCTTCACCGTTGGGCGTCGTATACTTATTTTTATGCTTTGCGTGGTTGTGATGCGCCATTTGTCGAAGTGCTAGCTCCCGCTTGGTGATGCCATTATTCTTGTTATGTATTTGTGGTTTTGGATCAAAATATATAAGGGAGGTGCTGCCTAAATTATTAAAAGACGAAACACGTTTTCAAACTAGTAAATTTCACTTGCATTTTTATGTTCCTTTTCTATGCATTAAGAAAACTTGATTTCATTATACCTTTATTTCAAAATTTCACCTCCTTTATTTTCTTAAAATGGTTTAGATTTCTGGGTTTCTGCTTACTTGAATTACGTTACGCCTCTAGGCGTTGCGTGATTTAAGTGCTGGTCACGAGCTAATATTTCGGGTCATGACATCAAGCCTAAGTTCTGAATATATACAAACGCTCTAGGCTCCGCATTGTCAAACTTAGACTTGAACCAAGGTTAACCTAGCGCTCTGAAACCAACTTTGTCATGACCCGAAATGGCACGCGACTGGCACTTGAATCATATGAAGTCTATAGGACCCTATCAAATTCAAGCAAGCCAAGAAATCCCAGAAATCTAAACCATTTAAAGAAGGACGTGAAGAAACATGTTTTAAAACAAAGGGTTTTTAATAACATAAGCCGAAGTATGCATTTTTAAATTCTGAAGTCTTTTTTGAAAATTTCGGTAGAGTTTCCTTTGTAAATACTGGCCCCAAACGGGGTACAACACGAATAATATATGCACAATGATAAAAGGCATCCCCAAGAGGGAGCTTGCTCTTCGTCAATTGACAGTCATAACCACGCAAGCAATATAATATACAACGCCGAAGGGTGAGGATCAAAACTCAAAGGAAAATAAAAATCATCTAGAAAACCATAATAATACAACGGGTGACTCTAAGGTCGAAGTAATAACAACTGGTTTTCTAAGTCTGAAACAATATACAATTCTGGTTGATGGAGTTTCTAGATACAACAATGAAAATAATATACAAGGGTGGTCATGATGCGAGTGAACCCACCTACCAAAGCAATCACCCATAATGGAAGCAGTGTTCCAGAAAGCCGCAATGAAACCTGTATGGCAAAAACCTGCAAGAACTGTGGCATAACAGGGGTGAGTTGCCAACTCTTGAGTAGAAAACATCACAGAGCAGAAATCGTATGTATGACTCAATCCTAGGTCAAACGATCAGTAATATATATATCCTCAATATGATAAAGTCTGAAGCATGAAAAGTGGCAAGGGTAAACATCTATACCAAGTGTAATACCAAGTGCTCGTGTCAATGCCTCAAGTAGCGACATATCATAAACATGAGGTGTGATCAATGTAATCATCATAAAATCAGTGTCAACTATATCATTAATTCAATAAGTATGTGGATATCATCCAACTATGAAATCAATGCCTGTATGCATGTGGATCTCGTCCATGTATCAACCGATGACATAACAACACCATGCATGTAAAAGTCATAAAAGCATATGCATGAAAGTATGAGGATATAAATCAACGTGTGTCCTTCGCGACACATCAAAATCATGGAACCTGAGTGTCCAGCATCGACACTCGAAAACATCATGAAAGCTGTGCCCAGTATCGACACGTAAATCCTCATATATCAGGCTGCGTCAGTCCGGATCGGCCCACGGGCTCCGTCAGTCCGGATTGGGCCGTATCATCTCTCGTCTCCGGTCGGTATCCTCCGGATATCCGCCGAGCCCAAATACTATCATCGGTAGCTATGCTGCCCCTATCAGGCACATCAACATGGTCCATCGACATACCTTTTTTGCCCCAGGGTACCACCAGGCCCCACCATGTACCCGCACACGGCCAACGACTCCTCCTCGCATGGGGTATATATATATCAGAACCGATAAAACTCATGGTTGCTGCTGAAATATCATATCACGAGAAACCGGGTTTTTAAAACAATACATACTTTCTTTGAAATACCCACGGTTCTCAAATCCAGAAATATCATGGAAACAACATATCTCAATGCGTATAATCATAAAGCATGATGTATGAGACATATAATAGAAATGTAAGCATATCAATATATCATGAAACATAAAACAGTAATATGCACATATCGAGAGAAAACCGCTCTTTTAAATGAATCCCGTTTAAAAATATATCATGCGGTTCCCAAATCTCCAAAATCAAGCCAGAATCATCTATGTATGTGCACATGTGTGTGTACGCAAGCATGGGTGTATAATATATGTGTACGCAAGTATGGGTGTACAATATGTATGTACACAAGTATGTCATGTAAGGAGTCATATCCTGATGCAACAATCCTACTGTGTAGTGACATGGCAATTATCGATGATGATGTGTGTGAGCCGGCAAGTAGGTTTACGTGGAACATACGCATCATCGATAATGGTGCTGGTGTCCTGATAGCATGGGTTTAATATAACAATAAACCCATTTAAACATGCAATGCGATTCGAATAGCAATAATATGCGGAAAATGAATAATAAACACAACAGTAAAGAATCTACATCAATTTATATATGTCATACAGTTTTGCCATTTGAAATAACACGAATCGTGGTGTATAGAAAAATAAGGGCTATGGTGTTTTTAGGAAAAGATGCGTCTTTTGAAAATATCCGTAGAATCCATTGGCTGTGCTTAAAATACTCACGATTAGTTAGTTTTGAAATAGATATGACTCGAGTCTTGTCTAACATCTATATGTAAACTACAGGCTAAACGAAAAGGTAAGGAAACCACCTAAATCTGAGTCGATACATATAAATATAATAGTCGGTAATCCCGCCTTAATAGTATCACATACGATACCATAAATAACATGACATCCTCGAGCTAAGAGTGCGTATCTATCATCAATATAAAGCTCGTACGGTATGTCCATCGTACGGCATCCCAATCTGGGTACGGGTCAAATATCACATTCATCTCATCATTTATCTAGTATCTTTATCATCATATCTCATAAACTGGGGGTACTGATCTAAGTCTAGTACAACTGATACCATATGCATATATATGTGTGTATGAAAACATACGGCTAAAGGCCCGCTAAAATCTCCTGTCGTATCTCATAATACGAATTAAAACATATCACCGATCTCATGGCATCATGCCTAAACTCACCGACTCATCTCCAAATACTTTGTACAATCCTCATCATCCATGTGTAAGTATACGTATATATATATATATATATACATAGTCCCATACCTATGTGTGTATATAAATATACATATCCCCATATACGCACAAGTATAACAAAGTAAGCATGTGGGTGCGTGTGGGTGTAAACCTTATTCTAGGGTTCGCGACTAAGAAGCTGAACTAAGTTACTTCTAACTAACCTAAACTAAACCATGAACACAAAATCAAATCTTGATAATCATCCACATAACATAAAACACATATATAACCATATATATATATATATAAGCTATACTACGAACTGCGTGGGTGCTATACGCCATCCACCCGACTTCCCCCGTAGACATATATCTACTCACCTTGACCTTCGCTTGCCGATGCCGATGTCGCCACGCGCTTGCTTGTCGTCCCGAAGTCCACATGGGGTACCTATAAGTCACAACATATCGTATCGCATTAAAATCCAAATCAAAACCAAAACGACACGCTAAAAGGCTATAGGTTAGAACCAACTGACTACGCCCTTCAAACCACCAAACAACCCTCGATATCGTCGTACAAACATCAAGTGATCGAGGTAAAACACAAATACTAAAATACAGAATCCAAAATATGAAAAATATAACCTCAAATCAAAACAGCAACTCATGAATTTAGTCCTTGATTTTACCCTTTGTGAAATTAGCCAATTTTGCATATGTAAAAGGTCTAGTTTACTGGAGATGGAGCTACAGAACAAACACGAACCAAAATGCAACTGGTCTAGCCGCAAATTGCGGCTTGAGGGAATATTTCTTCAGCCATGGTGAGTGCTTAGGGGCTAGGGTTTTAGTGGGAGGCCCTAGGTTGCCTGCATGTATCTCAGTGTTTGCTAAATAATTTTTCAGGTCCCTGAGTGTTAGCAGATTTCAAATTCCTTACAAAATTCAACAAAATACGGATATTTAAGATTTCTAAGTTCGCTAATAGGGGCTTAAGTCTCAAATTAGGGTCTGAATTCTAGCCCAAGGGGGGTTGTGTGGCCTCTACTAAGCTCGATCACATTTCACAACTCAAGAATTCCTCAAACCCTAACTACAAATTTCCAAACCTCACTAAACGACACTAAATCGGTTCTAAACAAACAAGGATGTAAAATCAATGGAAAAACTATGCTAATGGTTAAGAGAATACCTCATTTGGCAACTCAAGAAAATTCTTGAGTTGCCCCAAGTTTTCAAAATCCGATTTTTCTTGGTCCAAAGGGTTTGTGAGAAGCTTGTGCATGATTTTAATGAAAGGAGTGAGGAGTTTTGAGTTGGGAAATGAGTTGTTTTGCGGATGAAGAGGAAGGGGGAGAGGGATAGGCATCCATGGAGTGAAAGGGAGAGAGAAAGATATGAAGAAAATGAAGGGGACAAATGTGTATGGTTCTCTCTTGACCCCTCACACTCTCTCACTTGCCCATGCTTCATTTTTAATGTATTCTTTTGTTTTTTTTTCTCTATTCTCTCTCATTTTAAAACAAAGAAATTCATGAAGAAAATATAGAGAAGTCCATGTTAAGAAAATGTAACAAGTATAATTTGACATGGTGCATGTCATGCACAAAACAAGCTTAATGCGCGATTAGCGATATTTAATCGCGATTGGCATTAAAACGGGAAAATAAATAAATCATAAAAATTTATAATTTGCTTAAATCTCATAAAACACCTTCATTTTAGTAATTTCTATAATTTTCCAAATTTTTCACAATTTATCGGTATTTAATTATACAGCCTTATTAAAATATTCAATTTTATATTTTTTAATTATAAAAATCCCCAAAAATAATATTTTATTTTTCTTAAATGTTACAATTCTCTACTAATCAGTTTTGCAAACCATGTTTGTGAAACTTAATTTGTTCAAGAAATAGCCTTAGTGTCACGACCCGGAAATGGCACGTGACCGACACTTAAATCAGGTGACATTAAAAGACGTCGACGCGGTACAAGTAAGCCGAAAACTCGGAATCTAAACCTTTTTATGAAAATATTGGAGGTGAAGTTTAAAATAGTCATTAGATGGAATTAGTTTAAAATAAACATTTAAGTCTAAACAAGTATGTTTGAAAAGCATCTATGACGTTATAAAAATCAGCAGCACCTCCTTTGCAAATTTTGAATAAAACATACACAAGCATAATAATATAAAAAGCATCCAAACGGGAGCTAGCTTCCTTGCCCAAATGGCGGAGCAACCACGCAGACAAAATACGACGCCCAATGGCGAAGAAAAGAAAAGCGAAACAATAATCAACAAGAATAAAAAGTCGACTCCAACGAGCGCGACACCCCCAAACACATAACTCTAAGTCTTGCTTCTACGTCCACAATTATACAAGTTCTGGGTCGATGAAGTTTAGCTAGATACAAAAGAATACATATATACATTTACAAGTTTGGGTACGATACAACGGTAGCCCACTTACCAAAGCAATCACCGAAAAGAAGGGTGTGCCGCAAGCCGCAGATGATCCGAGCGGTAAATCCTGCAAGAAATTGAGGCACAATGGGGGTGAATTGCCAACTCAGTAAATAAAAGTATATCACATGGTAGAAATAGAAATGCACAACGATATCCTTGGTCATAAGTATAGTACTACCATATCCTGTACTAATATATATATATATATATATATATATATATAATACATAAGTACCATAAATGCAACATTATCCATCACGTGAACTTAAAATATTACATCTCATACGTATATGACCTGTATCCATGTATAAGCCCATAAGGTAGCCAAAAATATGTATGTAAAAGCTCTTCTTAGAATAACCGTGGAATATGTATGTCACGTCATAAAAGCAGGCGTAATAGTATGAAGTATTATATGTATTTTATTTAAGATAAACGGCTTACTGTTTAGTAAAGAGTTTTAAGAGGTTTACAGTTTTAAAGATCCTTGTGTCATTCTAAGCATGTCAAAAATAATGAGACTATAGCTTATTTAGAAACCCTTTTTATATGTATCAACCAGTAAAATAGTATTCACGTACGGTCCCCCGGATCAGTCCTGGTCGGCTACAATAACGCATAAACTATAACGGTATATCTCGAATGATTGCAACACATCAATATATGGGTGTCTAGTATCGACACCCAAAATCATCAAATCTCCCGTGTCAATCACTGACACACAAGTCCTCAAATCTCTCGTGTCCATCACAGATACGCAAATCCTGATATCGTCGATGCCGTCTCAACAGATCGGTCGCCCCTCGATATCCCTAGCCCCGGTCAGTATCCTCTTGATATTTGCCTTGTTCATATCTATCTCTGGTATCGAGTGTCCTCGCTAGGATCCCCACCTCTATTGCGGCTTTCCTGCCCCTCGGTCTCGACTCGGTCTACCATGTATCCGATTGCATGCCCTCCCACTCAATCCGGATATATAGCATATCTGTAACCGTATAGCTCCCCCACTCAGTTCGAAATAAAACCAAATCAGAAAACATAAACTCATGGTGGACGTCAACTCATCGTATCCAGAAATATCAAGTAAAGAAGAAGAATAATTGCATATATCACTCTGATGATATAAATATATATATATATATATATATAAATATATAACAGCGTCCCATACCACTGATATATATCATCGGAAAAAAAAACCCATAAATCTCATAAGAATCGAATACGAGTACCCAGATTACTGGTATTCGCAATAGCTTAGCAGGTAATAAATGCACAGCACGTAAGTATAGTCAGACATGCAAACAAATGTAACAGTTCTGCTGTGTCATGGCAATACTAATGATATGTAGTGTAGCATATGCATTTGTGTTCGTGCATCATGGCAATCATTAGTATTTGTGCAAGTGTTCTATAAGTGTTTAAAGCAGAAAGTAATTCTGCCCATATACGTAGATATAATTATAATCAAATTTCCGGATATGGGAAATTCATAATGCCTCGTATCGGCATTTACATACACATTGCGTGGTATAGCTGTCCTACAGCGTCATGGCAGTACCAATAAGATATGGTGTAACATATGTGTAAGGCTACAGCAGCGCCCCGACCGTCAATCCGAGGCCAAACGCGGAACAAAAACTTTTATAAACTGGCGCTAACGTAACCATAAATCCGGATTGTGCCATTAACCTAATACAAGTATATTGTAAAAGAGTTTGGAGAGATTATACCGATCGATCCGTGTCTTTCGGTCTTCAACCTTTTCCCAAGCTCCTCGCGGCTGGCCTGATGTAGTTCGCTCTCCGGTCTCCCATCGTCGAATAAGATCCACGCCGAGGGTCCTTTATACGGGCTCCCGCTTCAAACCGAAGCAACTCGAAAAACTAATTTGCTAACCTAGGTGATCAAGATGAAGTACAGATAGTGTGTGATTAGTTTGTCTCAATACACTCTAAGATTCTCAACACATGAGAGGGATAGAGTGGAGGTTGAAGAAGATGTCCAATGTCACGACCAAAATTTAGGCACATGACCGGCACTTAAACCATGTGACATCAATAGGCGTACGCAATTTAAGTAAGCCGAAACCCAGAAATCTAAACCACCCCAAAAAGGAATAAGTGGAGAAAAACATAGTTAAAAACATTCGGAAATCTCAAGTAAAAATCTTTAGCTTAAGTTTACTTTCTTAAAAATTTCGGCAGCACCTCCTTTGTAAAAACTAGCCCCGAAAATGGGTAAAACATAGAATATAAATAAAGCATCCCAAACGGGAGCAAATCATGCCCAACGGCGGAAACAACCACCAGAAGCATATATACGACGCCGTAGCGAAGAAATATAAAAGAAAAATAGCATAAGGAGGTAAAACTTTACAACAAGACCGGCTCCAATAAGCACGGCATCCAAAATCACAAAATAATACAACATCGATCCTCACAACTCGTCTCTAAGTCAAATACATGAAGTGGTAGATGGAGAGTACTAGATCCAACAAAAGATATACACTGTACATAAATGGATAACCGCGAACCCGCCTAATAGGAAAGGCCTCATAACCAACCGTAGCGGTATCCACAAAAGTAGAGATAACAAGAAGCCCTGCCATTACTACCCTGAGGATAAATCTAGCAAAACACTGTGGCACAACGGGGGTGAGTTTCCAACTCGTGAATAGTAAATAACATCATACTATAATCGCAAGTATGCACGAACAGCGACAAATTTATCACATGTAATCTGATAGCATAAGTATGGCAATATGGATATGCAGCAATCATGATCAAGGTACACCAACAGGGTACTACATCTACATGAATAAAAATGCGTATCAAATAAATGCTGAGTATGGAATAAAACATATCATCAACACGGAATCCTCATCGTGGAAAACTAGTGTCCATCAACGACATTCCAAATCCCAATATCTTAGGCATCGCATCCTTAGATCGGCCCTCATATACTGTAAGTCTCATGGAACCAGAGTATCCAACACCGACACCCGAAATATCATGAAAACACATGCTTGTATCTATATGTGTGTGTGTGTGCGTCTCTCAACGACACATCAAAATCATGAAAACTGAGTGTCCCACACCGACACTCGAAACGTCTTGAAACCCGTGTCCAGCATCGACATGTAAATCCTCATACCTCGGACTCCGTCAGTCCGGATCGGCCCCCAGGCTGCGTCAGTCCGGATCAGCCAATATAATATCTCGGGATCCGTCAGTCCGGATCGGCCCACATCAATATCTCAGGCTCCGTCAGTCCGGATCGGCCCATATCAATATCTCGGGCTCCGTCAGTCCGGATCGGTCCATATCATCTCACGAGAAACTGTGTTTTCAAATAATACATAAGTTTCTTGAAATACCCCCACGGTTCTCAAAACCATAAATTACATGAAAACATCAAGTAATGAATAAGAATACCTGCATAGACCATTATGATGATATATATTATATATATGCACATATATAACAGCGTCCCATACTACTGATATATATACATATATAACAGCGACCCATACCACTGATATATATCGTCAGGAGTAAAACATCCAGAAAACATGATATGAAATCCATATCTCAATGCGTAAATCCATGAAACATGATATATGCAACATAAAACAACAATATGAGCATATGAGGGAAAAACTCTTTTTTTTTAAATGAATCCAGCTTTAAAATATATCATGCAGTTCCCAAATCCTCCGAAATCAAGTGCAGCATCATATATGGTGTACATGTAACTATAGCAAGATATATGTATCTACATGTAAGCAGGTATGTATGATGCGTCTCATAAGCGCAATAGCACAATAATCAACGTCTCAATGTCAAAGTACAATACAATACCACTTAGAGGTATATGCAGCTATAGCAAGATATTTGGGTGTAAATGTCAGTAGTATGCATGATGTACATGTAGCTGTAGCAAGATATGTGGGTGTACATGTCAGTATTTATGCATGATATACATGTAGCTTTAGCAAGATATGTGGGGGTACATGTCAGTATGTATGCATGATGTACATGTAGCTATAGCAAGGTATATGTGTAAGCATGTAGATATAACATGTACTACATCTCATATACGCAACGGAATAAGAATCCATGTCTCAACGACAATAACCATTACAATATCACATATGTATCTATGTAGTGCGTGTCATGGCAATTACCGACGGGTGTGTGTAGCATACAATTTGTGCTCGTGCAACATGAACCGTCAGTAATGGTGTTGTGTCCAATAGGTACCAAGTCAAGGAACAACAGGTAATAATATGCAATGATGGTCATGCGAAATCAACTCATATGCATATAAACATGCAGCTCTAATATCATATCCAGCCCTGACGCATAACGCCATACGGGCTATTTCACTGTTGATGTTAAATCTACTCACCGATGATCTCGAGCTACGAAAATCCGACCACCTGCTTCCCTTTATTCGCAGCGTCCGAAGTCCCCGCTTGCGATTCTAAAATTTCACAAACACAACACGTAAGGCTAAATATCCTACGCCGACACAAAGATAACAAAATACAAGGATAACGCGCGCACGATAAATACACTGTGCAACTAGTGCACAAAACGCGTACGACATCGGCACAACCCTAGTCAGGATGACACAACCACCAAGCCTAGAACCCGATCGTACCGATCGTACATTCACAACACAATATAAATCGTGGAAGATAGTATATAATCAATCACAACGTCCAATAGAACCAACGTCCAACTTTTACCGAAACCTAGTAAGCCAGTTTATATCATTTTAACTTAAGTCTAGATGTTACACAATTCTAGCGATCATAAACAACGCAAAGTAGCTTAACTAAGTCACCCAAAGCTTTACTACAATTTAAATCGCACTCATATAAGATTTAGTAAAAGTTACTTTGCTAATAAGCTTAATTAGACGATTAGGAAAAATCATAAATAACTTTCTCACAACTATGTTAGGTAGTCAAAGTCTACACTTCTCAATTAACCATTTTAACCAATCAAAACTCTAACTTGATCTTCATAACCCCATTCTAGAATTTATAAAACTTTCTAATTCAAGCTATATTAAACATATAATAAGCTAGCTTAATGTAATTAAACAACAATTAAAGTTTAGGTTAGGATTTTATACCTCCACTAGATTCACAAACTAACCAAACTCCAAATTAGCCTCCAAAATGATAACTTTTATGAAGATCCAAGCTTGATTAGGGTTGAAGAATAATGAGTAGCGATTTGTTTGTGAGTTTGTGGGATTATTTAAGAATTTTTATAATTTATTTTAGCATTAAAGAGTGAAAATGAGGGGAGAAATGAAAGAGGGCAGCAAGGGGGGGAGGGCTCGGCCGAGCTAGGAGAATGGGGATATTTTATGGAAATATCGAGCTAAAACTATTATTAAAGCTTAATAAAACAATTTATTTTGCCACCTCTTATTTCTTTTCTTTTCTAATTAAATTTTTCCCTTTAATTCACACCAATATCTAGATATTTCTTCTAGATATTATGCAAGGATGGATTAATGCTAATCTTGTGATTAAGTTAGTATAGATTCACTTTTGCATAATTAACCCAAACAAATTTGTAATTACAACTAATTAAGTGCATAATTAAAAGATTAAAAAATAATATTTTAATTAAGGAAAATTATTAAAGTGAACAAAAATTTTCAAGCGACAACTAAAAATCGCAAACTAGCAATTTCTTAGTTAAACTAGGTGCAGTTAAGTCTATACGATAAAATGATCACTTCTGGGTTTTTACGGAAAACACGGTTATTTTACCTATTAACGGAAAATTCGCATAATGATTTTCTAAAACATTACAATATCCCCCCTTAAAGAAATTCGGTCCCCGAATTAAAATTCGAACAGATGAGGGAATTTCTTCCGCATCTCGCTCTCGGCCTCACAAGTGATCTCTTCACTAGTTGGGCCACGCCAAAGAACCTTCACAGATGCCAAGACCTTTGACCAAAGTTTCTTCACCTGCCGATCCAATATAACTACCGGCTACGCGGTGAACGAAAGAACGCGCTCAAGCTGAACGGTTTGGTGCTGAATCATGTGAGAAGGACCATGAAGGTATCTACGAAGCATCAACACATGAAAAACTGGGTGAACATCTGGAAAACTGGGCGGAAGTGCCAAACGATTGGCAATGGCACCAACTCGCTCAAGGATCTCGAAATGACCTACAAATCTGGGACCTAGCTTTCCCTTTTCCCCAAATCTCATAACGCCCTTCATCGGAGAAATCCACCGGAATACATGATCCCCCACTGCGAACTCAAGTCTGCGACGACGACGGTCGGCATAAAAATTCTGCCTGCACCGGGCTGCTCTTATCTTGTCTTGAATCAGCTGGATATTCTCCTGGGGTCCCAAAATCCTACTCTCACTGAGTTCGGTCCAACAGACTGGCGATCGACACTTCCTACCATACAAAGCCTCAAAATGCGCCATCTGAATCATCTCCTGATAACAGTTATTGTAAGAGAATTCAATCAACGGCAAGTGATGATCCCAACCGCCCCTAAAATCAAGCATGCACGCACGAAGCGTATCCTCCAGAGTCTGTATAGTCTGCTCCGACTGACCATCGGTCTGTGGATGAAAAGCGGTGCTAAAACTCAACCGGGTACCCAAAGCTTCCTGAAGCTTCTTCCAAAGACGGCTAGTAAGCTGGGTGCCCCTGTCGGATACGATGCATGTGGGAACGCCGTGCAAACACACAATCTCATATATATAGAACTGAGCATACTGAGCATAACCGAAAGTGGTCTTTACTGGAAGGAAGTGAGCCGCTTTCGTCAACCAGTCAACAATCACCCAAATAGAGTCATACCGTCGACTGGCCCTGGGTAGACCCACAATGAAGTCTATGGAAATCTGCTCCTATTTCCACTCCGAAATGGGTAAAGGCTGCAACTCGCCTGCTGGCCTTTGATACTCCGCCTTGACTTGCTGGCAAGTCAGGCATCTCGAAACAAAGTCCGAAACATCACTCTTCATCCCTGACCACCAGTAAATGTCTCTCAAGTCACGGTTCATCTTGGTGGAACCTGGATGAACGCTAAAGGCTGACTGATGTACCAGCTCTAGGATCTCGCGTCTTAACCCATCGGTATCTGGTACACACAAATGAGTCCCGTAAGGTAGCACACCCTGGTCATCAATCATGAACTCCGAATCCGTACCCTGCCGAACAAGCTCAAGAATCTCAGAAAAATGAGCATCACTGGGCTGCGCTTCACCGATACGATCAAGTAGAAGTGGACGGGTGCGGACGTGAGCAAGTTTTCCCCCAGAGGATGTGAACTCAAACTGCACACTACCATCACACAAGATCTGCCAATCTGCTGCAGACTGTCGCTGAACTGCGCTAAACTGGGAAAAGCTACCCCGGGCCTACGACTCAAAGCATCAGCTACTACATTCTCCTTTCCCGGGTGATAAAAGATCTAACAATCATAATTCTTCACGAGCTCCATCCAACGGCGCTGTCTCAAATTCAGATCCCGCTGCTGGAAGATATACTTCAAGCTCTTGTGGTCCGTGAACATCTGACACGACTCCCCGTACAAGTAGTCTCTCCAAATCTTCAGCGCATAGACCACAGCGGCCATCTTAAGATCGTGAGTGGGGTAATTCTGCTCATACTTCTTCATCTGCCAAGAAGCGTAAGCGATAACTCTATCATGCTGTATCAATACACAATCGAGCCCCACTCGAGAAGCATCACAGAAAACAACATAACCGCTCGATCCAGAAGGCAAGGATAAAACTGGTGCAGTCGTCAACCGAGTATTCAACTGCTGAAAACTCTGCTCACATGCCTCAGTCCAAAAAAAAGGAACTCCCTTCCTGGTCAGTCCAGTCAGTGGTGCAGCGATACTCGAGAAATCCTGCACAAAACGGTGATAATAACCAGCTAAGCCCAAAAAGCTACGGACCTTTGTCACAGATACAGGTCTGGGCCAAAGCTGTACAGTCTCGATCTTCCTTGGGTCCACAAGAATACCCTCTCCCATCACCACATGACCCAGGAAATCAAATCTATCAAGCTAAAACGCGCACTTTGAGAATTTAGCATACAGCTGGTGCTCTCTCAATGTCTGCAAACAATCCTCAAGTGCTGCCCATGCTCCTCTCGACTCCTAAAGTAGACCAGAATGTCATCAATAAACAAAATAATAAACAGGTCGAGGAACGACCTGAAAATCCGGTTCATCAGATCCATGAACACTGCCGATGCATTGGTGAGTCCGAACGACATCACCAAAACTCATAATGCCTGTAGCGCGTACGAAAAGCAGTCTTCGGAATGTCATCATTCCGAACCCGCAATTGATGATAACCCGATCGCAAATCAATCTTAGAAAAATGTTTCGCACCCTGGAGCCGATCAAACAAATCGTCAATGAGAGGTAAAGGATAATTATTCTGCACCGTAACTCGATTCAATTGACGATAATCCATACACAACCTCAAACTGTCGTCCTTCTTCTTGACGAACAGAACAGCAGCTCTCCAAGGCGAAACACTCGGACGCATAAGTCCCCTATCAAGAAACCCTTGCAATTGATCTTTAAGCTCTCTAAGCTCCGCCAGGGCCATCCGGTAAAGCGGTATAGAAATAGGTCCCATGCCGAGAATCAGATCAATGCAAAACTCAATATCGCGCTCTAGCGGCAAACCAGGTAACTCATCGGGAAAAACGTCGGATAACTCTCGCACGATTGGAACCCAGTCCAACGACTCTACTGTGGCTCCAGTATCATGAATGAAACCCAAGAATCCTCGACATCCCCTCCTCAAAAGCCCACTAGCGCAAACGGCTGAAATCAAACTGTGAGGGGCGGCACCACGGTCCCTTCGCACAACAAACACTGACTCGCCGGGAAAACAAAACCTAACTGTCTTCTCATGGAAGTCTATGGACGCGTAGCAAGTAGCTAACCAGTCCATGCCAAGGAGAACGTCGAAGTCCAACATCTTAACAAGGATCAAGTCGACGGACAAATCTCTATCTCTTATACAAACGACACACGACCGAAACACGTGTTGCGCAACAAACGACTCGCCAACAGGAGCTGTCATGACAAGCGTCCGATCTAGCAAACATGACTCTCGCCTAACCTCGGCACAAAGTGCGTAGAAACATACGAATGCATAGATTCCTGATCAAATAAAACGTGTGCATCAAAAGAACATACAGAAAGAGTATCTGAAACCACTGCATTGGATGCCTGCGCGTCTTGATGAGTCAAGGCAAACACTCTAGCCTGCCCTCTACTAGCAACTGGCTGTCCTCTGCCTTTACCACCTTGTCCTCTCAGAACAAACCCTCCATGACCATGACCTCGTTGGGCATAAGTCTGACGCGGAGCAACAACAGGCACAAGAGGCAACACACTCTGAGGTGGAGAAAGCGGTAAGGTAACTGTGGTACGGCTGCCTCTCTCTGGCGTATCGCGGTACAATCCCTAAATAGATGATGTAGACTGCCACACCTAAAGTACCTAGACATCGACTGCTAACCCTCCTAGAGATAAGTGCAGAATAACTGGACTTGTCCCACATCTCCGCTACTCTCCGTGCCTGAACGAACGCTGTCGCGGCGTTTAAACCTCTGTCTCCGTGCTGGCACACCAGTAAGAACCCTCTTCGGTTTCTGAACAACCGATGACTCAGAAAGACGCTCCTCAACCAATAGGGCTGCGTCCACCGCTGTTGCTTACGTGTCACACTGCTAAATGCTGATAGCAAGGAACAACTGGGTAAGAAGGCCTCGAACGAACCTCTTTACCCGCATCTCCTCAGTAGATACCAAATACGGAGCATACACAGATAGCTCGGTAAACAGCACATCGTAGTCAGCCACCGTCATCCCCGGAGTCTAGCGTAATGACTCGAAACTGCGCGCTCGAGCATCCATGACGCTCTGCGGAAGAAAACAGGCGAGGAACACCGTCATGAACTCTGCCCAGGTCATAGGAGCAAGACCTGCGGCCCTGCCTTTCTCTAACGTCTCGCACCACTTCTGGGCCAGACCCTCTAGATGAAAACTCGCGAACTCTATCCATCTCGCATCGGAGCATCTCAGCGAACGACATATCCTGGCCATCCGGTCGATAAACGACTGCGGATCCTCAGCTGCATCGGTGCCAGTGAAAACCGTAAGCCTCGACCTCATGAACTCCGATAACAATACGGTAATCACCTCTGTAGCTACAGGTACAATTGCCTGAACAGTAGGCACCAACGCGGTCCCCGCAACAGGTGGAACAACATCCTGTCTCTGCGCCTGACTGGCCTTAACCAATGACCCCATCATCTGGCGCATATCTTGCATACCAGCCTCAAGTCTAGCAATAAGGTCCATCGACGGTGGATCAATCTGCTCCTGCACAATGGGTGTACCGCCCGGGTCGGACCTCGTCTCAGACAAGTGAACTCAGACAACGGCCCTCGCGGACGCTGTCTGCGCCCTCGTAGTCCTCGGCGGCATAAAACTGGAAATAGAAACAGGATTCGATAAGAACACAGAATCGAATCACAAGGATGTTTGTAATCACGGAAGGAATTTCAAGCAATAAGTCCTAAGGTGCAACATTTCAGAAAATATAAAATATTATTTTTAAAATTTAATATTAAAAAAATATATTTCTCGAGAACTGCCCGATTTGTGAAATTGGGGTTTTCGAAAAAAGGTATAAATATATACCGATAATTGTGAAATAAATGGAAATTAAAATGATTTATTCATTTAATAATATATTTAAGGGATTTGGCATTTTTAAAATTTATTATATGCAGTTTGGATAAAAACCCGATTAGTGCATTGCTAATCGCAATTAAGCCAAATCCGTATTTGTACAGTTTTCCATGGCCAGTGCACCATGTCATGTTACATTTGATTACATGTTGTTGCATTTTTGTTGATTTATGGGTCTTATGTGATTTGGTTTTGAAATTTGAAAGAAAAAAGAAAAAGAAATGAAAATGAGTTAAAATGGTGAATGATTGGAGAGAGAGAGTGTGTGTGAGAATAAGTGAGAGAGGGGGGAGCCGCCGCCGTAAGTGTCTTACCCCATCATTTTCTTCTCCTTCTTCATCTTCCTCACCCTTATCTCCCTCCACTTCTAACCCTAGATCCATCTCCAAATAATCCCCAAAACCTTACTCTCTTCACAAAAATTAATCCACATCTCTTCCTCTACACATTGAACCAAGCAAAGTGGGATTTTAATGACATTATGAAGCTAGTGTTTACTTGATTGGCCTTAATGAGGTATAACTTCTTCCCTTCAGATTAGTTTTGTGAGATATCGTATTTTGCGTGTCGTTTTGTGATGTCGATAACCTGCTGTGACCCCGAGTGTTCATTATAAAAATAAACAGTGTGGTAGTGTTGTCCTCGAGACTCTGAGTGTTCACCTGAAACCCAAACCTTTTTCCCACCGGTTTTAGCCGGCGACTTGGGGGACAAATCAGGCGACCTTGACCCTGTAGGGGACTGGGGGTTGTATTTTTAGGGTAGCTGTTTGAAGTGGTTTTGTGATGTTTGGTCCTACTAGATTTTTCTTTAATGAATTTAGGTAAAATCTGGGGACTGTTGTGAGTGTTTACATGACCATGGTGACACGTTTCCTGATCTGAGCCATAGATTTGAACCGTATGCACGAACTTAGGATTTGTTCCGTATCGATTTTGTGTCTTTTAGTGTGCCTATAATGAATCTAGGATGACCCGCGGAATTTCTGAGCTTAGAAAACAAGTCCAGAGGCCTAGTTGAACCACTGGGAACCCACTATACGAAGACGAGCCCTTTCTGAGCCATGGGGGCTGAGCTCGCCAGAAATTGAGGGAATGTGGCTGTCCCCATGCAGGTGTTTTGTGTCTAAGTTAGTCCAGTAGCTCTTTAACTCCATGTACTACACCCTGTACTTGTTTGTTTAGCTTTATTTGACCTGAGTCAAAATCTGGGAGCATTTTAGTGTGATTTTGGCTATGTTTTCCGTATTTTGAAATGCTAAGTTTTGATATTTGGGTTTGTAATTGGTGGTTGGATGTTTGTACATCAACGACTAGGGGTAATTTGTTGGTTTTGCATACGTGGGCTATAGGTTCTAATCTATAGGTGATCCGTGTGCCGTTTTTGTTTACGGACTTGATGTTAATAGCGCTTGCGATTGTTTATTATTGTATGTAACCTCGCGTGGATTCCGAGGCGACGGAGCATTGCGTCATCGACTTCGACACGCAAGGATCAAGGTGAGTAGATCTATATCTACGGGGGAAGTCGGGTGGATGGCTTATAGCACCCCCGCACATTTTGATGGAAACCGATTTATATATAGATTATGATTAATGAAACCTTTAATAGAAAACTATAGATAGAGTAAAAGGGTACTTAGAGAACCATATTAGAAACTAAGGATAGTTGGAAATGATATGATACGACTAGTATTTGATGACGGGACTTGAGGATGAGATTTTATGATATTGCCGTTTAGGGTACTATAGGACTAGATAGTCGACGTAGATGTGTCATCCGAACCATACCTATTTTCAAACTGAAGAATCGTATGCAACTTTAAAACAGATATCTTGAGGGACATTACGGATTTTCAAATGATATCTTTTCCTTAAAAACATCGTAGCCTCTACTTTCAAAACTACGATTCGCATCTTTCAAAAAGTGTTTGTATGGTTCGGGTGTGTATGTTAGATTAGATACTTATGCTTATAGTAAAGGTAGAATGTACTTGTAAGATTGACTTGATGAGGGATATTAATGCGATGAAAATAATATATAATGATTTGATGATATGTTGGTATACGGATGCGAGTCAATTGAGATGATTTATACCCTGTCGGTTCCCTGATATGAGATTATTGCGGATGTGACTTAGGACATAGGTATATAGAGATATTTAGAATGTCGTGGATCATGTGTGATAGCCGTACGAGATGTTAGGTCCGTACCCTCCTCGACTTATAGGTTGATAGGATCCCTGATTGCTTAATGCCGCCGTACGATGATTTTCCATACGTGATGAGTTTGACTTGAGGTTCGATCCATACTCTTGACTAGAGGCTGCCGTACGATGGATTATACCGTACGTGATGTTGTGAGGCTGGATGTCGATTGATAGATTCACCGACTCGGTCTTATAGACACGTATACCTTATAGTTTTTAGCTGATGATTTACCATATGCTGCATTCTTATTATTCGCATTACATTAATTATACCTGTGCTAGAACACCTGCACTATTATCAATGATTCGTATGTTACACGTACACAGATTTGCCGACTCATACACTTCATCATCGATAATTACCATGTCACACACAGTAGGATTGCTGCATCAAGACATGACTCCTTGCATGCTATACTTGCGCATATACGACTGGTACATCCATACTTCCGCACATACAAATTGTACACTCATACTTGCGTATATACCACTTGTGCACCTAAAACTACATACATACTAATTGCACATACATAGATGATGTTAGCTTTGGTTTTGGAGAATTGGGAACCACATGATATATTTTAAAACCGGAATCATTTAAAAGAGAGGTTTTCCCTTAATATGTTACGTCACTGTTCTTTGTTGCATGATATACGGATATGCTTACATTTCTATCATATGTTGCATACATCACGCTTTATGATTTTAAGCATTGAGATATGCTGTTTTCATGAGATTTCTGGATTTGAGAACCGTAGTCATTTTAAAAGAAAGTATGTATTGTTTTAAAAACCCGATTTCTCTTGATATGATATTTCAGTGCGTCCACCATGCGTTTTCTTAGTTCTGAGACATGCGATATGTGAAACCTGATTCGAGGAGCTGGATGAGGCCGATTGCGGGTACATGGTGGACCCGGTATGGTATCCCGGGGCGAGAATGGATCTGTCGTGCAGCAGACAATGAGCCCGGCAGAGGGACTAATACCTACCGGTGATTGGTTGGACCTGGCAGATATCCGTAGGATACCAACCTGAGTCGAGAGATGTTATGGGCCGATCCGGACTGACGGAGCCCGTGGGCCTATCCGGACTGACGGAGCCCGAGATATAAGGATTTACGTGTCGATGCTGGGCACGGGTTTCATGATGTTTTCGGGTGTCGATGTTGGACACCCAGGTTCCATGATTTTGATATGTCGTGAGGGATACCGTTGATTTATATCCTCATACTTTCATTCACACTCTTTTATGATATTTACGTGCATACATACATTGATTATATGGTTGGACGAAATCCACATGCATACATACATTGATTATATGGTTGGACGAGATCCACATGCATACATACAATGATTATATGGTTGGACGAGATCCACATGCATACATACATTGATTATATGGTTGGGCGAGATCCATATGCATACAGACAATATTTATATTGTTGGATTATATCCGCATACATATAGGTATTGATTACATTGTTGGCATATATGATGACCTGGTCACTCTAAATATCATAATATTACATTTATGATACAGTTGACCTAGGAGTCATTGTTTATTCGATTTCTATCTGTTGATATATTTCTATTCACGAGTTGGCAACTCACCCCCGTTGTGCCACGGTTCTTGCAGGTTGACCGCATGGATCCGTAGCGGCATCACTGGCACATAGCTACTTTTGGGTGATTTGCTTGGTAGGTGGGACATTTGTATCGTAACCACTCTTGTATTTATATTTCATATTGTATCTAGTCAACTCCATCAGTGAAATTTAGTGATTGTATAAGTAATGAGATATAGTGAGACTTGTGGTTGCGAGACTTAGAGCGAGGGGTTTTCCGTTACTTGTGGTTTTGATGTCTTGCTTATTTCTTTATCTTTTGTGGTGAACTTCGCCATTGGTCGTTGTATAATTATTTTTTATTCTTTGCGTGGTTGTGATCCTCCGGTTGGCGAAGAGCTAGCTCTCGCTTGGGGATGCTATTATTCTTGTTATGTATTTGTTTTGGATCAAAATATACAAAGGAGGTGCTGCCCAAATTTTTAAAAGACGAAACACGTTTTCAAACTAGTAAATTTCACTTAAATTTTTATGTTCCTTTTCTATGCATTAAGAAAACTTGATTTCATTATACCTTTATTTCAAAACTTCACCTCCTTTATTTTCTTAAAAAGGTTTAGATTTCTGGGTTTCAGCTTACTTGAATTGCGTTACGCCTCTAGACGTTGCGTGATTTAAGTGCTGGTCACGAGCTAATATTTTGGGTCATGGCAATGTTGGTATCAGAGTGCTAGGTTTAAACTTTGTTCGAGTCTATGTTTGACTATGCGGAGTCTAGGGCAGGTATGTATTTCGGAACCTAGGCTAGATCTTATGGAACTTAGACTTGAACGGGCGGATATTAGACCCGAACTTTCGTTTCATAGGCTGACCCTGATTGATGGAGTAGGTAGCATGAGTAGAGTGACGTACCGTACATATGTTCTGTTGGAGATGGTGCCCTCAGAGTCAATTATTGGATCACAGGCACGTGATTGCAATGATTGAGAGAGGACCTATACCGTTAGAACAGTCTTACTCAAGATGATAGTATGCTATCTGGTTTATCTTTATCATCGTGTACTGTTTTAGGTGACCTTACAGGTCACTATTGCGCGTTGATAGAGCCCTTAGGATTCTTGCTTGACGGCCAGCAGTATGATGGCGATCATATACGTGGGAGCTGGGGTCTATAAGCACATCCTTAAAAGGTCCCTAGTCGTGGGAATTTCGAGACAGGGCATCGATACTCCAGAGTAGACTAGTGTATACAGTCGAGACCCAGACGAGGGGCGGTGGCCGGTCTCATAAGCCACTGGTGTCAGCTGGTTCACCTAAGATGTATACAGGTGCTCATTGGGTTATGAGTACACCGGACAGGACTCGCCGGGAACATGCTAGTTGGACTTATACTAGACGTCAGATAGCAGTTCCCTGGTGACATGTGTACAGGTTAGTTCATCGACCTGAGATTGTCATTTCTCTCGTGTGAGTTCCCACTGTGCTTTGATTACTACCCTACCACGGCTCAAAGGAGTCGTGCAAACAGGTTTTAGTTGGGTACAGTCCCGAGCCACATGGAGGCAGTGAGCGGATCTGCAGGGGTTCGTCTCTCCCGGTATTGGGGGTGAGGTCGCGCTGTGTCTAGGAGAGCCATTACACAAATCCCTCGGCCGAGGCAGGAGATTTACTGGTAGGTATTCCAGTAGTATCTCAGGGTGTTCTGGGCTACACTCCGACACGACTTCTACCACTTTTGGGGGTCTGACTTTTACCAACCCCATGGGCCCGCCATGCGATACTCATAGACGAATGGACCGGACTATACGGATATTGTCACTGACAGGCTCATTAGGGTGTCAGGATGAGTTCGCTCGTCGACGTCCCTTTTGGTCAATACCTGGTAGCCCGTTACGTATGGCTAATACCTCTGACGTGCTAGAGGTTAAATCCAAAACCAAAGTATTGACGAGTCTTCAGAGTCCCCCACAGACCGTTTTCTCAAGTTTCGGGCGAAACGCTGTAGAGGCCGTATGGAGATATCGCAGGGTTCGATCATATACGTGCGGTATTGCACGGATCATGATCGGACGGATAATACTAGCGGGCTTTAGTTTAAGCCGGATCCTAGTATTGTGCAGTGTAGATTTGTCTATTTGCATTTGTATTCAGTGGGAATACAAATGCGGGTATGTATATACAGTCGCGGGGTTTTCCTGTAATTTATTACGTGATCAGTTTTCTGAGGTTGCCAGTTTGCATTCTGTTTTGGCCAGTTTTCCTTTGTTCCTTCTTGGCCGGATTTTTCCGATGGAGGGGGTTATTTGCAAGTGTGCAAATTAGCATTTGTGGAGGGGTTTATTTGTAAATGGAGGGATTATAAAAATACTAGCATCTTTTGATTCCCTTTTATTCATGATGGCTAGAATTAAATGAGATAGGATTGGATTTGAATTGATGTAATTATTTTTCCTTGTTATCATCCTTTTTCTTATGGTCACCTTGACATTCTCTTGTGCTCACTTGTGCTTACCACCTTTACTTTTTCCTCCTCTATATTATTGAAGGACCGGACACTTCATGGGAGGGAGAGGGATTCATATTTGATGAGGGAAATTTCTTGTTCTCATTTGGCTTGCTACATATATTCATCAACCTCTCTCCAAAGTTCATTCTCTCCTCCATCTAAAATGGCAATTTCAATCACCCCATGGAGGCAAACCTTTCTACACTATTCTGCAGCAAATCTTGGACACGTCGGCTCGCCAACTTCGTGCCCGAGTTGCCTCGCTCCAGAGGTGGGAGCCCGTAAAAGAACCCGGCGATGTGGTGCCCGTTCCGACGAGGAAATGAAGACCGAAGATTCCGCGAAGAGATCGGAGTGGAGGCGAAGACCGAAGGACATGGATCGCTTGGTATAGCATTCTACCCTTTCTCTTGTTAGCTAGATATAGGTTAATGGTACGATCCGGGTTTTTAGGATGCGGTAGTGCCGGTTTTAAAGTCAAGAAAATTTTTCGTTTCCGCATTTTGGCCTCAGAAAGATGGCCGAGGCTCTACCGTAGTCCTACATGGTATCAGAGCCATGCCATTAACCTAGTCTAGCTTGCTCTAACGTGTTTACAAGTTCGATCGAACGGATTTTCCAAAAACCGTGTTTTCATGTCATAGTTTCTGTCGAATTTTTGCAGTGGTCAAAAAATTATTTGGTACATTGTAAAAATACGAGCAGGGTTTTTTAAGCATTCTGTGAAAATTTGGTCTAATGAAGTTACTGTTCCACCGCGGAACCGCGGCCAAACCCATGCTTTGGCCGCGGTTCCGCCGCCACTTTACCTCTTCTGTGCACCAAATTTTTCCAGTGGGCTTCTGACATGGAAATAGGGTTTTTGGTATATACTGTTTGGGCCCATATTTTCTTTGAGTGCTGCAGTTGTGCTTGGGGCCCACTCCGGAAAATTTAGTCGATCGAAAATTTTAAACATGTTAGTTCACATTATTTACATTATATCAGCGACCGTGAATGTCATTTGATCGGTAAACACTGTCTAACTGCTATAGCCCTTTTAGACGGATTTTTGCGAACGTGACATTCACGTTGATGTTCTGTGTTGTGCTGTGATGTTGCGGATTTGTCGTGGGGATAGCCTGGATGCAATGGTAGTACAGTTTGTTTATTTATGTACATTTGATATTGCGGGGCGAGCGTCCGACATGTGGACTGCCGTCACTGCCTGTTTGTATATTATTGTTTTAGGACACGACCTGGCTGAGGTCGATGTACCCGTTGGATATTTTACTTTCTGTACTAGTATAACCCCGCGGAGGGGTGCACGGATAGCCGGGTTCTAGAGGGCAACGGGCCCGCATCTCATGGCGTTGAGACGGAAGGGGCTTCACTCTAGAATTGGCGGGCTGTTCGCCGCACTCGTAGGGGGTACAGGTTGACCCAAGGAGGGGTGCTCAAGTTATCGGATTCCATGAAGTGCTGGGTGGTCCATTCACGTTGCTGAAGGGGGCTGCATCGCTTCAGGTTTTGGCGGGTAACTTGCCACGCCCGTAGGGGTCTAAGATTTCATTGCACAGGCTATCCACACGACCAGGGGAACGTCGGGTTTCAGCAGCGGCTCTGTGAAACCCGGGAATCCCAGATATCTATATTGTTCTGTGATACTTATTACATTTCTGTGATGTTGCATTTTATCATGCCTTGAGCGAATATTATATATTGATATATATACTAGTAGATGTTGTATATGTTTTGCATCCGCGCTAGTCCAGTCCCCAATCTGTCGTTAGTTATGTAACCTAACGGGTGATGACGGGACCCAGTAGCGAATGCGGATGGCATATACGTACATCATTATTTTCGTTCTTTATTGGTGTGATCAATTGATGGGACTGCATTAATTCGGATCAATGCAAGCTAAACAAACCTATTCTGATGTTGTTGTAACAATTTTTCAAAAAAAGCTGTTATTGCAAGGACGTTATCTTTTGTTTTGCACAGTGGTATTCGGTTATGAATATCCAGCACCTCAGTCGACGAGGCAAGGGCCGAGATCCCTTCACCGGGAGTGACCCATTGGACAGAAGTTTGCGTCAGGGTAATAACTTCACTATAGCCGATTTCCTTTTGCTTTGCATTGTGGTATTCAGTTGGAATATCCTGCACCTCATTCTACGGGGAAAGAGCCGAGATCCCGTCACTGGGAGTGACCTCTTTAGCAAAGGTTTTCGCCACTATATTTTTATAAAAAACTATGCGGTTCCTTCAACGATATCAAGTTCATTACGTTAAAGGTTTTTCGCCAAAAACCTGTCGTAGCCTTCCATTATTTATTACAAGTATTACTTAGTATTCGTGCTGCGTTTGTTGACTGTGTCAAGGCGCAGTGTGCGGTAGCTAAGTAGTGTTTGTTTGTGGCATATGAATGGGATTGGTTAGGACAGTCGTGCGGCCTTGTTGACTGTGTCAAGGGCTCGTACGGATGGGTTTAATGCAATCCAGGATAATGACGGGTTGAACTTGACTTGGACTCTTTGATTTGTTGACTGGGTCAAGGTCACTTGGGTCCTAGGGGTAAAAACTTACATCGGGAGTTTCTAAAGAAACTGAAACTTTCCAGGCATGTGCATACCTTCTGGAGTGTGTTGACGTGAGTGGATTCCGTCACGTTATCATGCGATGATAGTTGGATCCCGATTCCCGCTGTTGAGTTGGTTTACTCCTCGGGTTATCCCGACTAATTCTTCTTTCAGGTTTGGAGGAGAATTTGACGTTACAGTAGGAGGTTTCCTGATTGGATAAAGTGATAACCATTCTGATATAGGTTAGAGTGCACGCTGAGTGTTTCTTTTCTCTCTCTCTTTGGCAGCGACCATGGCCCGACCCTTGACTATGACTCAGTGACCAAGTTGACCGAAGCTTCTTAAACACTGGCTTTTGGATTGTCAGAGTCGCATACCTCATTGCCACTCCCACTTTTACCCTTTTCTCCAGGACACCCCGTATTACTACGAACGTCCACTTCCATTGGATAAAACCATCGTATGGTTATATACGAACTCGAAGGAATTTATTCGAGGATGGTTTCCGGTTCTGGAGAAAAAGAATAGGACTATTCAGTTGTCTTTTCCTTTTACCTTCTCTCAGGTTGCGAGTGCTCCTCGGATTAGGGGATAGTTCACCTGTTACGCTTATTGGATAGTCTTCTCCTAAACGTTAGGCTGGTGCCGACCGGTAGGGAATGAAGAAAACCATTTAGCCTAAAAGGTGTACAGAAGGTATTAAGTAAAGACATATCAAGGGACTAGTAAGAGGGCAAAGTAAATTACGACTGCTATTCACAACCAAACCAAGTATTTCTTCGCCAATCCTAAATCACCTTTGTATTTCTCCAGGACACTCCGTATCACTACGAAGATCCACAGTTTATTGGTTAGTCCATCATATGGTTATATACGAACTCGAAAGGAACTTGTTCCAGTTCGGGAATGGATTCTGGTTCAGTGTCTTTTATCTTTACCTTCTCTCGTGTTGCGAGTGCTCCTAGGATTAGGACAGTAAACCCATTATGTTTATTGGATAGTCTTCTTCCAAACCATAGGCTGGTGCCGAATGGTAAGGAAGGAAAAAAACCATTTGGCCTAAAGGAGTTTACAGAAGGTAACGACTAAAGACATATAAAGGGATTTGGAGAGGTGGCAAAGAAATATATGGTTACCGTTGTGAATCTGGATAAGGGAAGAGGCATTACTAGGATTACCCGGATACCCCTACGAAACATTTCAATGTTTCAGTTTCACTGTATACTTTTAATAGAAAACTGATTTCCAAATTAGACACTTGCTCCAGGGTATGTATTTACCAGGTATGATTCTCACATTTGTATGGTTTTACAGATGACGAGTGGGAGTAAGTTATTGGGAATTAGGTGATTATCCTCATTATATCGGAATTCATTGTAATTGTTGATATTTGAGGAAGTCACCTGGGCTGTTTGCCGGATGGCAAATATTTGGTTTCGAATATCCGTTGTTATGCACCAATTTAAAATTGATATATCTGTACGTCTATTTTTATAGAGTGAGATATACCTTCTTGAAATTATGTCTATGACATTTACCTATATCAATGGATAGTTGGGTAAGGAGCATTGAACAGCGGTGTAATTCTTCTTAACCATAAGTACAGTTTTCAACCTACGACACACAGTGATTGAGTCACTAGACTCAGGGGACTTATACAGAGTATTGTATATTGTCAAGTGTCCATTAGGACAGAGAGGTTGGTCCTCGTACTATATTCGGTTTACTTATGACTTCTCTAGTTCTTAGACAGGTGTTTCATAGAAACACAGGGTCTAAGTTTTGAGAAGTTATACGTATAAGAATAAAGTAGAGAACCAGGTACTGCACGTATCGGGATTCTTCAAGATGATCGAGGATGTAGATACTTGTGTATGGTATTCAGTTAATAGTAATGATTTAGAGAACTTGCTTCTCTTTCAGGTTACTCATAATTGGAAGCACTCCTAAGTTGAGTAATGCTGATTGGCCTCTCTCTATTTAGTTGACATGCACTGGAGACAGCTGCATGATTTGAATCTGGTTCAATTAAATCAGTGCCTCTGTTTCTGTATTGGATATAGAACTGTTCATATCTTGACATTGGTAAGGTACGGGGAGTTGTCCGGCTTATGCTTAAAACCAGACACTGGACAACTCAAGGCACGTTTCTGTAATGTTGTTTGTGGGTTCACCCGGGCTATGACGAGGGTTGACTTTCTACCATCTGGAAGATCAATAGTGATATTGTTCTTGACTCGCCACAGTTTTAATAAAAATGGATTTTTTCAGTAAACAGTAGTGGGAGTATGGTAGAACTGGAAGTGATTCCAGAACCGCAAACGATTACTGAAAATTTGATAAGAACCTAAAGATTCAATCTGGTTTGACATTCCATTGGCCACTCCGCAGATATGGTGGGTAACCTCAGGCACTCGAGAGGTACTTTGGTATGCTCAAGGACGGTGACAGGGAGGTTCTTGTTTACCCAGACTTGCCATTGCTGTTGTTCCAGACTGTGAGACCCGGCAGGAGGATGAGTATAGCATCGTTCTAAACTAGCTTTAGAAGTGTACATCTATATGACTCTGCCAGAGGGTTGTCGTAGTCAGTGGGAGCAGCGGAAGCCTAGTGGACAAGTGGCTTATGTCTATTTATAGACTAAAAGCAGATATAGCGGAGAAAGATCATCTATTTCTGATGTGACAGTCATAGGTTTTACTTCATCAGAATAGGGGATGGAACTGTTAAGAAGGTAGTAGGGTGTGATGTCCTGGTATTTGGATGACATACACAGAGTAGGAAATGAAATTCCTATACTACGGTCGGTTATACTTTGGTTGTCACATAGTGGTTTCTCAACATAGGATATTAATCCAGTCCTGGAGAAACGATCGGAAGCAGTTTTAGAACATAAGTGGATGTTCTATGGATATGATAACGGCATCCTCATTCAGGAGACGGTTATCATTCCAGGCTTCCAAGGTGACCTGGACGGCAGAGTGACTGTCAGAGTTATAGTTTTCCCTCTGACGAGGGGCAGTATTTTGGACAGGTGGTCCAGGCGGATACTGAGGGAGGCATGGCACAGGATACTGATTAAGTTCAGTTGACGATACAGTCTAAAAGGTTTGGATTTAGAGTTCATTTATGAACTAGGTCCCATCAGATGTCCAGACATATTCTAAGACAGGTATTGCTCATTTCGGGAGATGGCTTTCTCCACGAACTTGAGATAAAGAAAGACATAGAAAGATACATTAGAGCGGATCTACTCATGGAGGCTATTCCTCGAACGCATTAGTTTCGCAAGCGGGTTTTGTGAGACTAATTAGTAGAGGAGTTGGGTGTTCGGTATCACACGGGATGTGAGTATGCGACATCGCAATAATTAGCCTTGAGTGCAAGTGGGAGATTATTGGAGATGGTGCCCTCAGAGTCAATTATTGGATCACAGGCACGTGATTGTAATGATTGAGAGAGGACCTATACCGTTAGAACAGTCTTACTCAAGATGATAGTATGCTATCTGGTTTATCTTTATCATCGTGTACTGTTTTAGGTGACATTACAGGTCACTATTGTTAGTTATATGTATGCCCTAGAGGCCATTACTATACATAGGATGTATATTGTAGTGGATGCTTGGACATATATAGGGAGGACTTTCTTGCTCGACATGATAGTATGCTATCTGGTTGATCTTTACCTTAACGTGTATACTGTTTGTCTATCTATTACATGTTGGTAAAGCCCTTAGGATGTGTACTTGACTACCTGGACTATGATGCGGATCATACTAGTGGGGACATGGTAGTCCATAAGTACATCCTTCAAGGTCCCTAGTCGTGGGTGTATCGAGACGGGGCATCGATATACCAGAGTAGACTAGCGTATACCTTCTCGACCCATACAGATGGGCGATGGATGATCCTATATCCATTGGTGTTTGACATCAGAGATGATATACGGGTGCTCAGTGGAGACTTGGTATACTGGACGGACTCGCCGAGAACTCCCAGATGGTATTATACCTTACGTCAGATGGCAGTTCTCTGGTGACACTGGTACAGAGTAGTCTGTTGACCCGAGATCGTCATAGAGTCTTGTGTGGTTCCCACTGTGCTTTGATTTCCACCTTACCACGTCCAAGAGGGCGTGCAAAACGGTGGTTTTTGGGTACAGTCCCGAATCACATGGAGGCAATTGTAAGTCCACGTTGCGACCCCCGGTTCTTACGGGGAGGCGGAAACGGTATAAAAATCAAATTTTTAGCGCATGGGGCAACATGGACTAACAAAGTCGGGATCTTTTCCTAAACTAAAACTAGCAAACTTTCTAAAAAGAGTTAGCTACTCGGAAAGATGGTTATACCTAAACTTGAACTCCTTCTTCTTGAAACCTTGTAGAGGTTGATGGTTCTCTTCTCGTCGCCTTCTTCCGTCGAAGATGGATCCACCTGATGGTTCAACCTTCGGGCTCTTTCTCGAACTTTGAGTGAACTAGAATCTCTGGCTTGCTAAACCCTTGATCCTAGAGTGAGTAGAGAGTGTCTAAGGGGTGCTTTTCTTTTAAGGAGAGGGATTCTCAACACATGAGAAGGATTCTCCTTTGGCTAGAGGAAGAAGAAGATGAAGTGAGGAGAGAGAAGCTAAATGATAGAATGAGCTCTTTTCTTTTGCAACCATAACTAAAAGAAAAGGAATTATCAAATTAATAATAATAATTGAAATGAGACTAGTTGATGGTTGTTTTGGAATGACCACTATCATACTTACAATAAATGAGTGTAAGCAAGAATCAAGGAGTATCCTTTCAAAGCATGATGGTGGTCAACATTCAACCATGGTCAACAAGTCAACCATGGTCAACAAGTCAACAAAATCAAGCATAACAATATTTCATTTAATTACTATTATTAATTGATATTTCATAAATCTATTAGGGTTTGGAAAATGACGACTGTCAACTGTGCATACGCACCCGTTCCGAAACCCTAATGAAATACCTCATCCTCCGCCTCAAGCAACTGTGCATACACACCTGCATTCTCGTTCCGAGGAACAAGAATACCGAGATATAAAAGCAACCCCAAAAACATATACCAGTATCTGGCTCAAACCAGAGCCCGCTGGCAATATCCGTCCGGACTCCAAACGTGCACAAGTGCGCGGATGAGAACGAACCCTGTCGCAAAACCATGCGACCTCTACTCTGTTTTGCCCAGAGGCGAATACCCTCTGTGTGGGACTCTAAAGACTCGACACTACGCTGGCAGTGGGTTTAACCACAGACCGCAAGCGGCACTAGCTGTGCGTAACGGTCCCCAGGTAGACGCCGATAAGAAGGCTGACGAGGTGAACCCCATCTGAACTCCTACTGAGTCTGAATGTGACATTCTCCGTACAGTCCGGTCTGTTCGTCTGATACATCGCATGTCGGGCTTAGGGGGCGGTAAAACGTCAGTCCCCCAATAGCGGTACAAGTCGTGTCGGAGTGAAGCCCAAAACACCCTGAGATAACACTGGAAGCCTACCAGTATATCTCGCTTGCCCTGGCCAGGGACTACTCGTGTAATGGCTCTCCTAGACACAGCGCGATGTCAACCCCCAATACCGGGAGAGACGAATCCTATCTAACCATCACTGCCTCCAAGTGCTTCGGGACTGCACTCAACCACTACCTGTTTGCACGACTCCTTTGAGCCGTGGTAGGGTAGTAGTCAAAGTATAGTGGGAACACACTCGAGGCGAAGTGCCAGTGTCAAGTCAGCGGACTAAGCTGTACTCATGTCACCTGGGAACTGATAACTGACGATAGGTATAATACCAACCTGTCAGTTCCCGACGAGTCCTGTCCAGTGTACTCGTAACCTAACGAGCACCCGTATACTATCTCCAGTACGACGTACTGATGGCTGTGGGACAGACCATCTCCCACACTGGGATGAGATGCGCATACGCTAGTCTACTCCGGAGTATCGATGCCCTGTCTCGATAGTCCTGCGACTAGGGACCTGTATAAGGATGTGCTTATAGATTACCCAGCCCCCACTAGTGTGACTGCCATCACAACGCTGGTAATCAAGCAAAGATCCTAAGGGCTCCACTAATGCGTATAGGTGATATCGCAAAATAAACACATGTACACATTGAAGTAGAAACAAACCAAGTAGCATACTACTATATTGAGCAAGATAGTTTATACAAGGTGAATATCCCAAGCTTCCATTAAGTAATATACAAACTAGTATGATACAGTAATGGCCTCTAGGGCATATACACTAACAATCTCCCACTTGCACTAAGGCCATGTACTGGCATATCGAAGACCTATCATCTCGATCAGCCGCTCGAACTGAGTCTGGGGTAGGGCCTTGGTGAATGGATCTGCAGTGTTTTCTTCTGAAGCAACCCTCCGAACCTCGATCTCCTTGCGATCCACGATCTCCCTGATCAGGTGATACCGCCTCAAGATGTGCCTGGATCTCTGATGGGACCTGGGTTCCTTCGCTAAAGCTATAGCCCCGTTGTTGTCGCAATACAGAGGTATTGGGTCAACAATGGACGGAACCACCTGAAGTTCTTTCAAGAACTTCCTTATCCAGACAGCTTCTTTTGCGGCATCAGATGCAGCGATGTATTCCGCTTCCATCGTCGAGTCTGCACCGGTTTCCTGTTTGGAACTCTTCCAACACACCGCCCTTCCATTGAGGGTAAAGACAAAACCCGACATGGACTTGGAATCATCCTTGTCACTCTGGAAGCTGGAGTCAGCAAAGGCCTCGATCTGGAGGTCTTTTCCGCCATACACCAAGAACATCTCCTTAGTCCTCCTAAGGTACTTGAGAATGTTCTTTACTGCTATCCATTGTTTCTCCCCAGGGTTTGACTGATACCTGCTTACCACACTCAGTGCATAAGCTACATCCGGTCTGGTACACAACATCGCATACATTATAGAGCCTACCGCAGAAGCGTAGGGTATAATAGACATGCGATCCCTCTCCAAATTAGTCTTGGGCGACATCTTTTTAGAAAGGGTGATCCCGTGACAAGCCGGTAGGTTACCGCGCTTGGAATCTTCCATACTGAATCTTTTCAGTATAGTGTCGATGTACCTGGACTGTGAAAGTCCTAATATCCTCTTGGATCTATCACGATGGATCCGGATCCCCAGGATGTACGAAGCATCACCCAGGTCTTTCATGGAGAAGCTTTGTGACAAGAACCCCTTGACAGATTGTAGCACAGGAATGTCATTTCCTATTAAGAGAATGTCATCCACGTATAAAACGAGGAATACTACAGTTCTCGCTACAAATCTACTATAGACACATGGTTCATCTGGATTTTTGATAAAGCCAAATTCCTTGACCGTCTCATCAAAACAGATGTTCCAACTCCGCGATGCCTGCTTTAGTCCATAGATGGACTTAAGCAACTTGCACACCTTTCCGCTGCTCCCACTCTGAATGAAACCCTCTGGCTGATCCATATAGACACACTCCTCTAAATTTCCATTTAGAAAAGCGGTTTTTACGTCCATCTGCCAAATCTCATAATCGTGGAAGGCAGCAATGGCAAGAAGGATCCGAATGGATTTCAGCATAGCCACTGGAGAAAAGGTTTCGTCATAGTCCAAGCCAGGTCTTTGACGGAAACCCTTTGCTACAAGTCTAGCTTTATAGGTCTCAACCTGTCCATCTACACCAATCTTCCTTTTGAAGATCCACTTGCATCCTACGGGTTTTACCCCGTCTGGAGCAATGTCCAACGTCCATACTTTGTTGGTGTACATGGACTCCATTTCGGTCCGCATTGCATCCAGCCATTTTACCGAGTCAACGCTCTGAACGGCCTGCTGGAAGCTAGTAGGCTCATCATAATCTATGATGCAATCCTCTCTATCCCCGTCTATGAGAAAACCGTAGTATCTCTCGGGCGGATGAGACTGCCTACTACTCCTGCGGAGCGGCGTAGGAATGTCCTGTTCATTTGAACCCTCTGGTTCTACCAAGCTTTCAGTAATAGTCTGTGGTTCTGGAATTTCTTCCAGTTCTACTGCGCTCCCACTTGATTCTTTTTCTAAGAACTGGTGTTCTAGAAAGTGGGCATGACGAGAAACAAGAACTTTTTGTTCCTCTTCGTAGTAGAAGAGATATCCCTTGGAATTCTTTGGATATCCCACAAACTTACACAGTACTGAGCGTGCCTCGAGCTTGTCCGCATGCTGCTTTTTAACAAAAGCTGGACTTCCCCAAGTCTTAATGTGACTGAGATGGGGTCTCTTCCCACACCACATCTCATATGGTGTAGTAGGCACAGTCTTAGTAGGAACTCGGTTCAAAAGGTACGCAGCTGATTCTAGCGCATACCCCCAGAATGATCGCGGTAACTCAGCGTTACTCATCATGGACCGTACCATATCCAATAGGGTTCGGTTCCGTCTCTCCGATACACCGTTGTGTTGCGGAGTGTATGGAGGAGTAAGCTGAGAGAGAATTCCATTCTCTTTTAAGTAATTCAGGAACTCGGCACTTAAGTATTCTCCACCTCGATCCGATCTTAGAATCTTGATACTTTTGCCGGTCTGTTTTTCCACTTCATTCTTATATTCCTGGAACTTTTCAAAAGCTTCGGACTTATGTTTCATTAAGAAGACATAACCGTATCTTGAAAAATCATCCGTAAAAGTAATGAAGTACGAATAACCGCTTCGCGCATGTGTAGATATTGGACCGCACACATCGCTGTGTACGAGTCCCAAGAGCTCGCTCGCTCTTACTCCGTGTCCAGTGAACGGAGTCTTTGTTATCTTTCCTTTGAGACAGGATTGACAAGTGGCATACGATTGATATTCGAACGGATCCAAATATCCTTCTGTATGTAACTTAGTCAACCTTCTCTCATTGATGTGACCCAGTCTACAATGCCATAAGAAATTCTGATTGTTATCTGGAGACTTTCTTTTGTGTGTATTCTGGACATTGAAAATCTGTGGTTGGTTTAATACGTATATACCATTGCTCAGTGTACCTGACCCAATCAGAACTTGATTAAGGTGAATGTTTACAACATTACTTACAAACGCAAATTCATAACCTTCTTTAGAAACCAAAGATACAGAAATGATATTACAAGTTGCGTTGGGTACAAAAAAGCAATTACGTAAAACCAAAACATGCCCATCTGACATTCCCAGGTGATAGTCCCCCACGGCTTTAGCATCCATGCTAGCTCCGTTCGCAACTCTGAGGGTCATGTCACCTGCCTTCAAAAACCTACGGTTTCTCAACGCCTGCAAAGAATTACAGATATGAGATCCTGATCCGGTATCCAATACCCAGGAAGTAGAGTTTATAGAAAGACAGTTCTCAATAACATACACACCTGAAGCTGAAGCCGCAACCTGCTTCAGTTCCTGTGTCCTGGCCTTCCAAGCCCTGCAATCTTTCTTCCAGTGTCCACTCTTGTCACAATAGAAGCATTCCTCTTTACCAACAAGCTTCCCTGCAATCTTTGTTACCTTTTCCTTTCCCTTCGTACCCACTTTACTAACACCGCCTCTTGGTTTGGCGGGGGCTTTCTTCCTCTTTCCATTGGCTTTCGCCTTGGACCTAGAGGAAGAAGATCCTCCTACAAACAAAGCGGGTGTTTCCCTACCCTTCTGTAGGGTGCCCTCTGCGCTCCTCAGCATGTTGAGGAGTTCTGAAAATTCAACTTCCTTTTCTTGCAAGTTGAAATTCAGTATGAACTGGGCGTAAGTGGATGGAAGGGACTGGAGAATTAAATCCGTATAGAGTTCACTGTCCAACGTGGTCCCAAGTTCCGCGAGCTCCTCAGTGTAGCCAATCATCTTAAGCACGTGGTCCGCTACCGATGATCCGACGGCCAACTTTGTCGAAAATAACTTCTTCGACACTTCGTATCTTGCGATACGAGACTGCTCTCCATACAGTTCTTTTGTATGGAGAAATATGGACTCCAAGTCCATATTCTCGTGCATCCTCTGGTGATCGTTGTCCATAGAGGCAAGCACGAGGCATCTGGCCTTCGCGCAATCAATCTCCCAAGTCTTACGGATTTCCTTATCCGCGACGCTGGAGGTGGGACCTGGGACGGGGGGAGCTTTGGTGGTAAGAAGATACCCCAGCTTGTCGTAAGTGATTGCCATTTTGACATTCCTGAGCCAATCTTTGTAGTTTGGCCCTGTCAGTATGTTTTTATCTAGAAGTAACTTAAGTCCAGTCATTTCGATTTGGTCGCTGCAGGGGGAGAGAAGAAACACTTAGCACGATGCTCTTACAAGTTTAGAATGGTTTTTAATTTGTCTAAACAGGATGGCTCCCACTGTCTCTCGAATCCCTCCTCAAACCACAAAGGAAGAATTAGCCGAGATCAATCCCACCGCACAATACTTGCTTAACCGTTCAGCCAGGCCAGTGTCGGTACTTCGAGGGAGGTTTTCCAACGCTTTCGCGAAGTTCCTTAATTTAAGAACCTCTTTTCCCTGGGGGCGTAGCCCCGCTAACACCTTTCTAGGCACCTACTAGGTTTATAGCATTGATCGTTTAGTGAGAAATTTCCCGAGGAGTAGCATATACTCACAGTAGGATCGGGATCCAAATATCATCGCGTGACGAAACTGAAGGAATCCTACCAGAATCATCACACTCCAAATGGTATGCAAATCTAGCAAGTTTCAGTACTTATGAAACTCCCGATGTGGATTTTTGCCCCATGCTCTTATGACCTTGACTTTGGCCAAAATATCATAAGTCACATGTCAAGTTCTGCCCGTCACTATCCAGGTTAATTTGGATCCATCCGTACATACCCTTGACTTTGGCCAAAATGGCAGCACGACTGTCCCAAACCAACGCATCTATCTATGCTACACATGAACACCCAATAGCTACCAATCACTATGCCTTGACTTTGGCCAAAATACATAGCTTGAATACTATTGCCTATTCATGCGAAACGACGGAGGGCTACGAATGGTTTTGGTAAAACCGTGAACGTAGTGAACTTGATATAATCGATGGAACGAGATAGCTTTTAGAAGGAGTGGCTCAAGCTCCGCATTTAAAAGTTAGTTTTGAAAAGAACCGAGTGGTTTTTCGAAAGTGTTCCAACGACTTTAACTTGGTTTATTATCTTGCATTAGTTCTTTTAATGCGTGATATTCTTGCATTAGTTCTTTTAATGTGTCCCATCATTTAATTCTACCATTGCAGAAAACAACCAAAATATGACGTACGCTTATGCCATTCGCATTCGCCACGGGGTCCCGTCATCACTCGTTAGGTTACTTAACTAACGACAGAGCGGGGGCTGGGCTAGCGCGGCTGTAAAACATAAGCAACGCCTAAATATAAAGCAATGATAGACATTACAGATCACAGATGAATACATTGGATATACTAGCAATCCGCAATCCGTTCGAGCCTGCAACGAAAAGCGGATTACACGGTCGCGGTAAATAGCAAATACCCTACCCAAGACCCCTACGGGTGCGGCAAACTACCCGCCAAGAACCCGGTAGTTTGTGCACCCCTCCATGGGTCTATCCTAGGAGCAAAAACAGTAAAAAGAATTATACAATGACGGCTACAACCCCGACCCGGTTGTGCGGCCATACAAATAATATTATTACATCAATTTACATTTACAAATGAATGAAAGAAAAACAAAAGCTCATCTCACATCCACCCCGGCTATTCACCCGCGACAGTCCAACACATTCATATACACATTCCAATATCAAACACAGATCACAGAGATGTATAACCCCGACTAATCGACTTATAGCGATTAGCCGACGTTCAATACATGCAAACATCACAGATATAACCATCATAGTCAAAGTGCAGTGAAGTTCGGAAAAAAATACGGAATTATAGGACCCCAAAAGCAAATTTCTGTTCTGGAAAATCTGGGCACTTATAATATATTTTAAAAATCCCAAAACCAACACAGAGACACACTGCACGAAACCCGATCACCAGAAGACTCTAAATGGCGGCGGATCCGCGGCGCTAAGAATAGGTGAGGCCGCGGATCAGCGGCGTTTTGAAGAAATTAGGGGATCGTTTTTCTTGGGTGTTCACACAAAACCCTGAGCCGAATTTAGGTGTATAACAAATCTTGTTTTGACCAGAAGAATTTTTAACAGAAACTAGGGTTTTGCAAAAGTTTGGTTTTTTGGATTTTTTCGGTTCCGAACTTCGTTACACTTCACTACCAAGCTAGTTTAAGTTTAGTTAGGCTCTGATACCACTGTAAGTCCACGTTGCGACCCCCGGTTCTTACGGGGAGGCGGAAACGGTATAAAAATCAAATTTTTAGCGCATGGGGCAACATGGACTAACAAAGTCGGGATCTTTTCCTAAACTAAAACTAGCAAACTTGCTAAAGAGAGTTAGCTACTCGGAAAGATGGTTATACCTAAACTTGAACTCCTTCTTCTTGAAACCTTGTAGAGGTTGATGGTTCTCTTCTCGTCGCCTTCTTCCGTCGAAGATGGATCCACCTGAGGGTTCAACCTTCGGGCTCTTTCTCGAACTTTGAGTGAACTAGAATCTCCGGCTTGCTAAACCCTTGATCCTAGAGTGAGTAGAGAGTGTCTAAGGGGTGCTTTTCTTTTAAGGAGAGGGATTCTCAACACATAAGAAGGATTCTCCTTTGGCTAGAGGAAGAAGAAGATGAAGTGAGGAGAGAGAAGCTAAATGATAGAATGAGCTCTTTTCTTTTGCAACCATAACTAAAAGAAAAGAAATTATCAAATTAATAATAATAATTGAAATGAGAATAGTTGATGGTTGTTTTGGAATGACCACTATCATACTTACAATAAATGAGTGTAAGCAAGAATCAAGGAGTATCCTTTCAAAGCATGATGGTGGTCAACATTCAACCATGGTCAACAAGTCAACCATGGTCAACAAGTCAACAAAATCAAGCATAACAATATTTCATTTAATTACTATTATTAATTGATATTTCATAAATCTATTAGGGTTTGGAAAATGACGACTGTCAACTGTGCATACGCACCCGTTCCGAAACCCTAATGAAATACCTCATCCTCCGCCTCAAGCAACTGTGCATACACACCTGCATTCTCGTTCCGAGGAACAAGAATACCGAGATATAAAAGCAACCCCCAAAACATATACCAGTATCTGGCTCAAACCAGAGCCCGCTGGCAATATCCGTCCGGACTCCAAACGTGCACAAGTGCGCGGATGAGAACGAACCCTGTCGCAAAACCATGCGACCTCTACTCTGTTTTGCCCAGAGGCGAATACCCTCTGTGTGGGACTCTAAAGACTCGACACTACGCTGGCAGTGGGTTTAACCACAGACCGCAAGCGGCACTAGCTGTGCGTAACGGTCCCCAGGTAGACGCCGATAAGAAGGCTGACGAGGTGAACCCCATCTGAACTCCTACTGAGTCTGAATGTGACATTCTCCGTACAGTCCGGTCTGTTCGTCTGATACATTGCATGTCGGGCCTAGGGGGCGGTAAAACGTCAGTCCCCCAATAGCGGTACAAGTCGTGTCGGAGTGAAGCCCAAAACTCCCTGAGATAACACTGGAAGCCTACTAGTATATCTCGCTTGCCCTGGCAAGGGACTACTCGTGTAATGGCTCTCCTAGACACAGCGCGATGTCAACCCCCAATACCGGGAGAGACGAATCCTGTCTAACCGTCACTGCCTCCAAGTGCTTCGGGACTGCACCCAACCACTACCTGTTTCTACGACTTCTTTGAGCCGTGGTAGGGTAGTAGTCAAAGTATAGTGGGAACACACTCGAGGCGAAGTGCCAGTGTCAAGTCAGCGGACTAAGCTGTACTCATGTCACCTGGGAACTGATAACTGACGATAGGTATAATACCAAACTGTCAGTTCCCGACGAGTCCTGTCCAGTGTACTCGTAACCTAACGAGCACCCGTATACTATCTCCAGTACGACGTACTGATGGCTGTGGGACAGACCATCTCCCACACTGGGATGAGAAGCGCATACGCTAGTCTATTCCGGAGTATCGATGCCCTGTCTCGATAGTCCTGCGACTAGGGACCTGTATAAGGATGTGCTTATAGATTACCCAGCCCCCACTAGTGTGACTGCCATCACAACGCTGGTAATCAAGCAAAGATCCTAAGGGCTCCACTAATGCGTATAGGTGATATCAGAAAATAAACACATGTACACATTGAAGTAGAAACAAACCAAGTAGCATACTACTATATTGAGCAAGATTGTTTATACAAGGTGAATATCCCAAGCTTCCATTAAGTAATATACAAACTAGTATGATACAGTAATGGCCTCTAGGGCATATACACTAACAGCAATGAGCGATAGGAGGGGATTTGTCTCTCCCGGTATAGGGGGTTGATGTTGCGCTGTGTTCGATTGGCTATAACCGGAAAACCCTGGCCAGGGTTGTTGAGATTTACTGGTAAGTGTTACCAGTAGTTTCTCGAACTGTTATAGACCTCATATCGACACGACTTATCGAGCTACTGGTGTCTGACGTTTACCACCCCTAGGCAAGATATGCGACATATCAGACGACGAGACCGGACTGTACGGTAAATGTTACTGGTTGGATTCACAGGAGTATGAGCGGGCTTGCTCGTCGATCTTTTGATCGCTCAATACCCGGGTGGCCGTTACGTTTGGCATACCGCTTGCGGCTTGTGGGTGCTTGATATGATCATCACCTGCTGCCGGCGTATTGACGAGTCTTTAGAGTCCTACACAGAGGTTTCCTGGCTCAAGCGAAACGAGATAGGAGCGCATATGAGATATGTGCGGGACCGAGAATAATGCGTGTATGTGATACCGTATTCTATTCTCGTGATGAATGTATCGATTGGTTGTATGCGATATAACCTAGTTATCGAATCAAGGATTGATTCGATAAGCCGATACATTGGATATTAGTCGGTTGTATACGATATGACCGGATCGTTAAATCATGTGTTGATTTAATGATTTAATGCATAATTATATATTTGATATATTACTTTGCATTAACTAGTATTGGTTCACTTTAAATGGATTTTCTCACTTGAATTGTGCAAGTTGTATATGTGATATACTTTTGTGCACATGATTGTATCATGTTTGATGATACATGTTTACTTGGGTTTGTGTAAAGATAAAACCATGGTTATATGAATGGTTAGGGTTTTGTTTTCTTATTCGTTTATTTATTTATTTATTCTTTTTGGAAAATAAATGGCATAAAGAGAAAATGGTGGCTTTCTTTGTTTGCATCTTGAAGCTTCATGAAGCTTTGACTAAGTGACCATTTTGTCTCATGCTTAACCCTAACCACTCCACTTAACCCTAGTTCATTCTCTACACTTGACCATGGTTGTATTATGATAAGTATTGATTTTCTTTTCTATTTGAGTTTAACTTATCATAATATTCATCTTCTTCTTCTTCTTCACTTGAAGAAAACCTTGCTTCATCAATGGTGACTTGATGAAAAGAGTGAGAAATCCAATTCTAAAGTGAACCCACTTCCTATTTCTTCATCCTCTACCTCTTTCCAAGTAGTATAGGGTGTTTTTTTCACAAGTTTCAAGACTTGGTGAAGTGGGAGCTTGACTTTGTGATGCCTCGACGTAGATCATCTTCGGCATCGTTGTCGATGACCTAGCCCGCCCATTTCTCCGATGAAGCCGACGCTAGAGCCCGGAATTCGATTTGGACAGCAAGGGGACTTCATCACGGAGCTATGGAGGTGGAGAACCGGATCCACAAAGGTTGTATTTCCGTTCACTTAGTTAAGTTGTTAACTAGTTGCATCTTTCGCCTAAAATTCTAGTTAACGATCCGTATTAGAGTTTCTCGGCACTTGTAAAATTTGAAATTAGCATGGTTGATGCCTTGTGAGACCTCTTGAGAGTTCCTAGGAACCCTACAGTGGTATCAGAGCCTTGCTAGAGCCTTAGGCGATGCGTAGACGGAGTTTGAAGTCCGATTAAACCGAAACCCTAACACAAATTTGCTCTCTGGACTTTTTCCAGTAATTGGGATGCGCATATTTACTTACGTTGATGACATGTGATGTTATGTGTTGCTGGATATGTTATATTGGATCGTCGTGTTTGAATAGCCGGGGGTTTTTATGTGAGATGCGTGTTTTTCTTTTTCATTCATGTAAAAACCTGTATGTAATATTCTTTTAATTAGGGCACTTCCAGGTTGCGGATGATGTCGCCATTTGTATATTATTTACTTTTCCGCACTAGGATAGACCCAAGGAGGGGAGCACAAGTAACCGGGTTCTAGGGTCCAGTGGGAGACCAACTCGAGGAGTCGAGTCCGGGTCTCCTAACTCTAGAATTGGTAGGGTTGCTTGCCGCTCTCGTAGGGGTCTAGGGGTGTGGGTTTGGCTATTCATCACGACCGAGGAATCCGTGTTTTGTACTGGCTCGTATTAAAAACACAGACGTCCTAGTATATCCAATATTTCATATGTTTCTTCTGCTGCGATATCTGTGATGTGATCATGTGATGTTGAGTGATAGATACTGTATATAGTATATATGATATATTATATAGACGTTACTTTTGTTTTACACTCGCGCTAGCCCTGCCCCGCTCTGCCGTTAGTTACCTAACCTAACGGTGCACGAGGGGACATCGAGGCGAATGCGGATGGCATAAGTGTACGTCGTATTTATCTGTGATGTTTAGGTATATAAATGATGGGATTTCATTAATGTGATTAATGAAAATAAAAGAAACCTAAGATGTTGTAGAATCGAATTTCTAAAATAAAGAAGGTAGCTACAGTTCTTGCTTTGCACAGCGATATATATGATATATCCTGCACCTTATTCGATGAGGAAAGGACCGAGATCCCTTCACCGGGAGTGACTCCTTTAGCAACAACTGGCAGATGCTATAACTTTCGGTTTATCTTTTGATTGCTTTTAAGAGTTTTTGCTTTGCACAGTGATATATATGATATATCCCGCACCTCATCCGACGAGGAAAGGGCCGACGATCCCTTCACCGGGAGTGACCCCTTTAGCAAAACTGGAAAAGCCTCAAAAGCACTCCATTTTAAAATTATTTGATTCTACAACGATATCAAGTTCATTACGCAATAGGTTTTCAGAAAAACCTGTCGTAGCCCTCCGTCATTTCAGATAAGTACTAGTTAGTATTCGTGTTGCGGTAGTTTGGCCTCCGTCAAGGCGTAGTGTACGGTAGCTAACTAGTGCTTATCTGCTACTATATGATGCGATTGGATTAGGGTATTCGTACGGCGTTGTTTGGCCTCAGTCAAGGGTCGTGCGGGTGGGTTTAATTCAATCAGGAAATGACGGGTTGAATTTGACTAGCGGACTATGGGTAGTTTGGCCTCCGTCAAGGTCATAGGACGCTGGGGCAAAATATTATCGGGAATTTCAAGTGTTGAAATTTGCAATGAGATTGCATACCTTCTATGAGATAGTTGGATCCCGATACCCGCTGTGAGTAATTGTTACTCCTGGGAGAGTTTTACACATTACAATTAGCTAATCAAGTAGGTGTCTAGAAAGGTGTCAACGGGGTTACACCTCTGGGAAAACGAGGTTTACATTAATTAGGTTCGTGCGAAAGCACGGGGGACCTCCCTCAAAGTACCGACACTGGCCTGGCTGAAAGATTGGCGAACTTGTAGTGTGTAATTAATCCCGGCTAGTCTTTCCTTTTAGGGTTTGAAGGAAGATTTGATAAAAAGCAGTGGGAGCCATCCTGATTAGATAAAATAATAACCAATCTATTCTTGACAGAGCGCACGCAGAGTGTTTTCTTCTCTCTCTCTCCAGGTAGCGACCATATCACGCCTTAATCAAGATAATAATACGGATATTTGACCGAACCCGCTTGTTATACTGAGCTGGGGAACGTTGGTCCCGCTCCAACTTATAATTGTTATAAGAACGAGCAGGAAATAGGGGATTACCATAATTCTCGTGCCACCCAAACGAAGAGAGTGCATGCTGATGCATCATCTTCGGGTATGTTCATTATATAGAACTGTTTTTCAGTGTCCTTTACGTCCTGGGTATATGATACCGGATCAGGATCCCGCTTATGTAATATGTTACATAGGGCTACAGAAAGGTAGAGAACTGAGAACGGATGATAAGTTTCATGAGGCAGAAAACGGGGCAAGTGTTGCAGCCAAGTCTGTTGGTCACTGTCACCCTGTATTACCAATACATTGATTCTGAACGAATGTTATTAGATACCGAACCTGATATACAAAATCATATCAATCTCTTTATTAGTAAAGAAAGGATATAATTTTGTATTGTTGGATAATGTTTTGAACATTTCCTATATCAAAAGTTGATCGGTTCAGGCACGTTATCTAAAAGCATTAATGTTCTAAATCAAACTACAGTTCTTAGTATACAGAACACACACAAGAGGAAGAGTTCAGAAATGAACGAATCCTTCTTGAGGCATTGTAGACTATGTCATATCAATGTGACCCGACTAGCTGAAGTTACATGTAGATGCATATTTAAATCTGTTTGAATTTACATCTTGTGAAACATGCCAGTCATGTCACAGAGATAAGATGACCACAGCTCTATTTATTGGAAACAGAGAAAGAGTTAGTAAAACTCTTGGGATGATACATGTTAATGTATGTAGGTCCCCTGTCTACACATGCCAAGACTGGTTCTTTATACTTCATTACGTTCTCTGATGATTTCTCAAGATTCAGACATATGTTCCTATTGAAACAAAAGTCCGAACCTTTTGAGATATTCACAGAATATAAGTTAGAAGTAGAGAACCAAAATATGGGTATAAGTATTATGTCCTTTGATGAGATCAAGGAGGAGAATACTTGTGCATAGAATTCCTGAACTATTCTAAAGGAGAATGAGATTCTCTCTCAGCATTACTCCTCCGTATACACCATAGCAAGATGGTATATCGGGGTGGAGCAATCACACCCTATATGATAAGGTGTGCTCTATGATGAGTACTACTTAGTTACCTATTTCCTTTTTGGGAGTTATGCACTTGAGAAGCTGCATACCTATTGAATAGGGTTCTGATCAAATCAGTTGCCTACCACTTCATATGTGATATGGAAAGGGAAGAGCCCATATCTTAAGTTAGTTAAGATTTGGGGTTGTCCGGCCTATGTCTAAAAGCAAAATCCAGACAGAGACAAGGCAAGGTCAGTTATGTACAACTGGAAAGGTTCCAGCTATACAAAACTGCAGCTGATGATTTGACAGAACCAAAGGATTCAATAGTTTCCGACGAACCTCAGCCTCTCCGCCGATCTGATAGGGTTCCTCACCCACCTGAGAGATATTTCGGTTTCTCTATGACAGTGGGAGCGAGGATTGCATCATGAGATGATGACCCAACTAGTTTCGAGCTGGCCATCAGGAGTAAGACTCTGTAAGAATGGCTGGATGCTTAGCGATCTGAGATGGAATCCTTATACACCAACAAAGTATGGACTTTAGTTGCTTTATCTGAAGGGTTAAATCCCCATCAAGAGCAAGTATATCTTGAGAAGATTACTTGGTGTAGATGGAAAAGTTGAGACTTTCAAAGCTAGACTTGTTAAAGCTTTTCGTCATCGACTAGGCGTGGATAATGATGAAACCTTTTCAAGTGGCTATGCTTAAGTCCATCCAGATCCTACTTGCCACGGCTACATACCATGATTACGATATCTGGCGGTTGGGTGCCATGACTGCTTTTCTAAATGATGTTTTAGAAGAGAGAGTCTATAAGTACACAGTCAGAGGGCTTCGTAAACAGTGGGAGTAGCGGAAACGTGTACAAGATGCTTTATAGGATAAAGCAGGCATCGCGGAGTTGGAACATCTGTTTTGATGTGATAGTCAAAGAGTTTGACTTCATCAAAATGGTAGATGAACCTTGTATATACAAGTAGGTAGTAGGGAGTATGGTAATGATTCTCGTAGAGTACGTGGATGACATACTCTTGATAGGGAAGGAGTTTCCTATGCTACGCTCGGTCAATCTCCGCTTATCACAATGATTCTCCATAAAGGATCAAAGTGATACCTCCTAAATCCTGAGTTATCATCTATGAGATAGATGTAATTGGATGCTAGGAATCTCACTAGTAGTAGTAAGATGGTATCAATCGATCCTGAGGAGAATGACTGGAAGGGTTCCAGAGTGATAAGGACGACTGAAAGTCAGTCACAGGCATTGTCTTTACCCTCAGTAAAGGGACGGTATGTTGGAAGAGTTCCAAGTTAGATACCGTGGCTAACTAGACGATAAAGGCAGGATACATCGCTACTTAAGATGCTACCAAAGAGGATGTTTGGGTGTATATTGGTTCATGAGATGAACTACGTTCCAACCATTGTGAGACAATGGAGTTGTGGCTTATGCCAAGGAACACCGTCCCATCAGTGATCCAGACATATTCTAAGGCAGTATCACCTGATCATGGAGATGGTTGATCTCCAGGATGATCTAGGTTAGGAGAGTAGACTCAGAGGACAACACGACGGATCCACTCACAAAGGCCTTTTCCCAGAGAGAGACTTTTATGGGATGGTTGAGTATGAGATACTATAACCACTGCTATCAGATGGCCCTAGTGCAAGTGGGAGATTGTTAGTTATATGTATGCCCTAGAGGCCATTACTATACATAGGATGTATATTGTAGTGGATGCTTGGACATATATATGGAGGACTTTCTTGCTCGACATGATAGTATGCTATCTGGTTGATCTTTACCTTAACGTGTATACTGTTTGTCTATCTGTTACATGTTGGTAAAGCCCTTAGGATGTGTACTTGACTACCTGGACTATGATGCGGATCATACTAGTGGGGACATGGTAGTCCATAAGTACATCCTTCAAGGTCCCTAGTCGTGGGTGCATCGAGACGGGGCATCGATATACCAGAGTAGACTAGCGTATACCTTCCCGACCCATACAGATAGGCGATGGATGATCCCATATCCATTGGTGTTTAACATCAGAGATGATATACAGGTGCTCAGTGGAGACTGGGTACACTGGACGGACTCACCGAGAACTCCCAGATGGTATTATACCTTACGTCAGATGGCAGTTCTCTGGTGACACTGGTACAGAGTAGTCTGTTGACCCGAGATCGTCATAGAGTCTTGTGTGGTTCCCACTGTTCTTTGATTTCCACCTTACCACGTCCAAGAGGGCGTGCAAAACGGTGGTTTTTGGGTACAGTCCCAAATCACATGGAGGCAATGAGCGATAGGAGGGGATTCGTCTCTCCCGGTATAGGGGGTTGATGTTGCGCTGTGTTCGATTGGCTATAACCGGAAATCCCTGGCCAGGGTTGCTGAGATTTACTGGTAAGTGTTACCAGTAGTTTCTCGAACTGTTATAGACCTCATATCGACACGACTTATCGAGCTACTGGGGTCTGACGTTTACCACCCCTAGGCAAGATATGCGACATATCAGACGACGAGACCGGACTGTACGGTAAGTGTTACTTGCTGGATTCACAGGAGTATGAGCGGGCTTGCTCGTCGATCTTCTGATCGCTCAATACCCGGGTGGCCGTTACGTTTGGCAGACCGCTTGCGGCTTTTGGGTGCTTGATATAATCATCACCTGCTGCCGGCGTATTGACGAGTCTTTAGAGTCCAACACAGAGGTTTCCTGGCTCAAGCGAAACGAGATAGGAGCGCATATGAGATATGTGCGGGACCGAGAATAATGCGTGTATGTGATACCGTATTCTATTCTCGCGATGAATGTATCGATTGGTTGTATGCGATATAACCTAGTTATCGAATCAAGGATTGATTCGATAAGCCGATACATTGTATATTAGTCGGTTGTATGCGATATGACCGGATCGTTAAATCAAGTGTTGATTTAATGATTTAATGCATAATTATATATTTGATATATTACTTTGCATTAACTAGTATTGGTTCACTTTAAATGGATTTTCTCACTTGAATTGTGCAAGTTGTATATGTGATATACTTTTGTGCACATGATTGTATCATGTTTGATGATACATGCTTACTTGGGTTTGTGTAAAGATAAAACCATGGTTATATGAATGGTTAGGGTTTTGTTTTCTTATTCATTTATTTATTTATTTATTCTTTTTTGGAAAATAAATGGCATAAAGAGAAAATGGTGGCTTTCTTTGTTTGCATCTTGAAGCTTCATGAAGCTTTGACTAAGTGACCATTTTGTCTCATGCTTAACCCTAACCACTCCACATAACCCTAGTTCATTCTCTACACTTGACCATGGTTGTATTATGATAAGTAATGATTTTCTTTTCTATTTGAGTTTAACTTATCATAATATTCATCTTCTTCTTCTTCTTCTTCACTTGAAGAAAACCTTGCTTCATCAATGGTGACTTGATGAAAAGAGTGAGAAATCCAATTCTAAAGTGAACCCTTCCTATTTCTTCATCCTCTACCTCTTGCCAAGTAGTATACGGTGTTTTCTTCACAAGTTTCAAGACTTGGTGAAGTGGGAGCTTGATTTTGTGATGCCTCGACGTAGATCATCTTCGGCATCGTTGTCGATGACCTAGCCCGCCCATTTCTCCGATGAAGCCGACGCTAGAGCCCGGGATTCGATTTGGACAGCAAGGGGACTTCATCACGGAGCTATGGAGGTGGAGAACCGGATCTACAAAGGTTGTATTTCCGTTCACTTAGTTAAGTTGTTAACTAGTTGCATCTTTCGCCTAAAATTCTAGTTAACGATCCGTATTAGAGTTTCTCGGCACTTGTAAAATTTGAAATTGGCATGGTTGATGCCTTGTGAGACCTCTTGATAGTGCCTAGGAACCCTACAACTATTGCGCGTTGATAGAGCCCTTAGGATTCTTGCTTGACGGCCAGCAGTATGATGGCGATCATATACGTGGGAGCTGGGGTCTATAAGCACATCCTTAAAAGGTCCCTAGTCGTGGGAGTTTCGAGACAGGGCATCGATACTCCAGAGTAGACTATTGTATACAGTCGACACACCGACGAGGGGCGGTGGCCGGTCTCACAAGCCACTGGTGTCAGTTGGTTCACCTAAGATATATACAGGTGCTCATTGGGTTATGAGTACACCGGACAGGACTCGCCGGGAACATGTTGGTTGGACTTATACCAGACGTCAGATAGCAGTTCCCTGGTGACATATGTACAGATTAGTTCATCGATCTGAGATCGTCATTTATCTCATGTGAGTTCCCACTGTGCTTTGATTACTACCCTACCACGGCTCAAAGGAGTCGTGCAAAAAGGTTTTAGTTGGGTACAGTCCCGATCTACATGGTTGATGTGAGCGGATCTGCAAGGGTTCGTCTCTCCCGGTATTGGGGGTGAGGTCACGCTATGTCTAGGAGAGCCATTACACAAAGCCCTCGGCCGAGGCAGGAGATTTACTGGTAAGTATTCCAGTAGTATCTCATGGTGTTCTGTGCTACACTCCGACATGACTTGTACCGCTTTTGGGGGTCTGACTTTTACCAACCCCCTAGGCCCGCCATGCGATACTCATATACGAACGGACCGGACTGTACGGATATTATCACTGATAGGCTCGGTAGGGTGTTAGGATAAGTTCGCTCATCGACGTCCCTTTTGGTCAATACCTGGTAGCTCGTTACGTATGGCTAATACCTCTGACGTGCTAGTGGTTAAATCTACAACCAAAGTATAGACGAGTCTTTAGAGTCTCCCACAGACCGTTTTCTCAAGTTTCGGGCGAAACGCTGTAGAGGCCGTATGGAGATATGGCAGGGTTCGATCATATACGTGCGGTATTGCACGGATCATGATCGGACGGATAATACTAGCGGGCTTTGGTTTAAGCCGGATCATAGTATTGTGCAGTGTTGATTTGTCTCTTTGCATTTGTATTCAGTGGGAATACAAATGCGGGTATGTATATACAGTCGCGGGGTTTTCCTGTAATTTATTACGGGATCAGTTTTCTAAGGTTGCCAGTTTGCATTCCGTTTCGGCCAGTTTTCCTTTGTTCCTTCTTGGCCGGATTTTTCCGATGGAGGGGGTTATTTGCCAGTGTGCAAATTAGCATTTGTGGAGGGGTTTATTTGTAAATGGATAGATTATGATAATACTAGCATCTTTTGATTCCCTTTATTCATGATGGCTAGCATTAAATGAGATAGGATTGGATTTGAATTGATGTGATTATTTTTCCTTGTTATCATCCTTTTTCTTATGGTCACCTTGACATTCTCTTGTGCTCACCCCCTTTACTTTTTCCTCCTCCATATTATTGAGGGGCCGGCCACTTCTTGTGAGGGAGAGGGATTCATATTTGATGAGGGAAATTTGTTGTTCTCATTTGGCTTGCTACATATATTCATCAACCTCTCTCCAAAGTTCATTCTCTCCTCCATCTAAAATGGCAATTTCAATCACCCCATAGAGGCAAACCTTTCTACCCTATTCTGCAGCAAATCTTGGACATGTCGGCTCGCCAACTTCGTGCCCGAGTTGCCTCGGTCCAGAGGTGGGAGCCCACAAAAGAACCCGGCGATGTGGTGCCCGTTCCGACGAGGAAATGAAGACCGGAGATTCCACGAGGAGATCAGAGTGGAGGCGAAGACCGAAGGACACGGATCGCTTGGTATAGCATTCTACCCTTTCTCTTGTTAGATAGATATAGGTTAATGGTACGATCCGGGTTTTTAGGATGCGGTAGTTCCGGTTTTAAAGTCAAGAAAATATTTCGTTTCCGCATTTTGGCCTCGGAAAGACGGTCGGGGCCCTACCGTAGTCCTACATGTTCCGCGGCATATTTACGATACGATACTCCATATAAAAAACCTTAGGATGTACATATTTTGAGATCCGTGTTTCTCTTCGTACCTATGATTATACATCCGTTTGAGATCCTCGATTCTATTCGTTTCCATGATCATACTCTCATTGATGTTCTTCCTCATTATGATCATGTATCCACTCTGGATATGTCGTTTCCTTTCATGCCCTTGATCCATTTTCTTCGATACACGATTGAGGTTCCTGTCACCATGGTTTGAGCGCAGATTGAGCAGCTGCTAGTGATGCGGTCAGGGCGAGCTCGTCTGGTACGAGGGCTGACCATTGTGTTTTCTGGTGACATGGGAACGTCTCGATGTAGTGTTATGTTATGCCCTCTTGTTGAGGCGAGTGTTTAATTTTGCACCGGATGATCGGGCCATTGATAGAGTCTGCCGGTTGTTAGAGGACTGTTGATGTACAACATAACTCAGAGATTTTGATGTCGCCTACCGTGCAGACAGATGACCCAGCTGTTGCTGAGATGATGGGATATCGCTTCCAGACATTACGTGCTGAGATCGCTGGAGCTTCCAGGCAGAGATGCGACTGATGATAGCTAGTCTATCCCGAGTTGAAAGATGAAGGTGATTCGTCAGATTGATGCGCCGATGCATGCCCAGTCGAGTTGAAGATTTCCAGTGTGGAGAGTCTTACTCAGATCTGGAGTAGATCGATCCAGAGATGACTGTCGATGTATCGCCTTTCCTGGAGGATTGAGGCATTGTTTAGCATACGGATGAAGGTTATTCGCATATTGCCTAGGCAAAGTTAAAAAGTTCCAACGAATGTCAGAAAACCCATTTTTCCCAAGTTTAAATTGTTCGGAGGAACATGCAAGCGATTCTATGGACCCTCTAGAGGAATGAAACCCTAACTCGACATGATGACCATGGAACCGCTTTGAACTTTATGGTTTGCGGCAGTTTAGTGGTGCCATCAGTGAGGCTTGGGTTTACCCTTCTACGGCTGGTCCAGAGGTACTGTGGTATGTACCGGATATTTTTAGACTGTGCTCAGGTGTTGATCCTTCGGGAAATTTTGGGACCTCGATGACTCGATCGAAAAGTTTTGATGTCATCCAGATATCATATGATAAGAGATCAGCAAGCTGACTAGCTTCGGATAGAGGACCTCACCCAGATGCGTTGTGAGTTGATAGAGAACGGACGAGTATTGAGTATTCCTCCGATGGTTGGGACGAGTTCCCAAGGACGTGTTCGGCCAGATATCTTCTACAGAGTGATGAAGGTACAGAGTACGCGATTTTGAGTCCGTGTGAGAGACTTCGGATTGACCGTGGCCGAGAACAGTAGCAGTATGCTGACAGCAAGACGTGACGTCAAAGCGGACGATGATAAAGACGAGTGGAGCCAGAGGTTCATGCGAGATGCTGACGAGCTGTTGCTACTCCCCATCGAGATTTGAGATTTGATATACATACAGAGGCATTAGGATACGGCCAGTTCCCGAGGAAATGTGTGCAGAATACGCCGATGTCCAGAAAACGAGAAAAGATTACGTAAGAGTACCAGCCTCCGTACAGTTCGGCAAAGGCGAGATCGGATGAGACCTTGAGCATGATTCCTTCCAAGACACTGCTGCAATAAGATTTGCACCTGGATCAGATGTGTTGCATATATTCTGAGAGCCTGAGGCCGACGCCAGTGATGTGCCTTACGAGTGGTCGTGATAATTGGCCGAGAGATGACCAGAGAAGTGCTAGAGCAGAATCGTTCCCATTAGCACACCGGACCGGGCCAACGAGCCGATGGATTGAGAGATTGGTAATCCACAGAGAGAATAAGGACCCAGAGATAGAAGACGCCAGACTATGAGCATGAGGCAAGCGGATGTTCTTGCTCTTCCAGTTTTGGGCACACTGACACTTTTTCAACATTGTAGGAGGTGTACCTCAATGTCATTTATTGCGATTTGCGTTTGTGATCCGAGTATCATGCTTATAATGCTTGGATTTAAGTTTTGATGATTGAGTTTCATGATATAGTTTTCGTGCACCATGGCTATACCTGCTGGGTATTTACATTTTGTGTACAGTTATTGCACTTGATTTATTTGTTTACACCTCTACTTCGGTTTGCAATTTATGCGTATCTATTGCACTTGATATTGATTTTGTGCCTTGGCTGCACACGTTTATGATTTTATAGACCATGGTACACTCGTTGTTGCTATTTACACATTTGAGTTATTGATTTGTATTTTGTGCATTTGATGCACCAGATTGGTATTTCGTGCACTACATGCACCAGATTCGTATTTCGTGCACTGGATGCACTGTATTTGTATTTCGTGCACTTGATGCACTGTATTCATATTTCGTGCACTGGATGCACTGTATTTGTACTTTGTGCACTGGATGCACCAGATTTGCACATCATGCATTTGTTGCACTAGATTTTCATTTCGTGCAATTGTCGCACCAGATTTATATTTTGTGCATTTGCTGCACCAGATTCGTATTTCGTACATTCGTTTCACTAGATTTGCATTTCTTGCATTTGTTGCGCTGGACGGGTATTTGTACATTTGTCACACTTGATTTATACTCCTTACCTTGGTTGTACCCGATTTATGTCTTTGAGCATTTTTGTTACCAGATTTGTGCTTTTGTGCGTGTTGGCACTTGCCGTTCGTGTTCGTGCATGCTACTGCACTATATACTTTTACGGACCTGACGCGCTTTGGTTGGATTATTGCGCATATTAGGTGCTTGATTTTAGAATTTTGTGCGCATCGGATGCACATGATTTAAATTTCTTTCGTGCATGATGGATGCACTTGATTTGGATTTTCGCTCATGTTGGGCGCATGATATGAGATGTGGTTTTGTGCATACCGGATGCACTCAATTGGGATTTTCATTCGTGCATGTTTGTTGCACCGGATGCACTCTAGATGCACTTGATATTGTTGTCGTGCACACCCGTTGCACTGGATAGATGCATTCGTGCAAACCCGTTGCACTTAGTTTTTGCTTTTGTGCATGTTGTGGCACATGTATTTTGAATTTATTTCCGTGCACACCTGACGCATGTGATTGTTGGATATGCCTTTTGAGGCTGATTTTGCTTTTGAACACTTTATTTCTATGATGGGCACTATGTTATGTAGTACCCAAACAGGACTGATCTGAGGACACTACCTGAGTACTTTGCATGTATTAAAGGATTACCAAGAGGTTTTCAAAAGGAGCTATATAGTCTCGCTATTTCCTACGTGTTCGTGAGCGACACGAACGTTTATAAAGGAAAACCTTTTGGGATATTTTGAAAAAAACGACGGAACGTGTATTTAGGAAAACATATATGGACATATATTACTATTTTACAAATGAGTGTCCGTCACTTATGCCATGAGTTACGCATCACACGGCGAATCAGAAAGGATTTTTCATGTATTTTTTTCAAATTTTTGGGTTTTTCGAGGATGCGTACTATATACATGTTATAGTATTTGTCTAGTGTATATTGGATTTCAGTAGTGGATTTCGCGATCTGTATCTCCACTATAACTCCGAGGATATGCGTGCAAATCCAATAATTTGCGTGACGCTTGACGGAGTTCAATGTTGAGTTTATACTCGTTTTCAGGCACACGCGATGCACGGTGCTATTTTTGTACCTTCCGTGATTTCGGAGCCCCGTTGATTTGAGTCGACTCTTGAAATGTTGTGGTATTTGGGGGTTTAAATTTAAATTCGGGGACCAAATTTATTTAAGGGGGGAAGACTATAAAATTTCAGAAAATATAAAATATTATTTTTGGAATTTAATATTAAAATAATATATTTCCCGAAAACTGCCCGATTTGCGAAATTGGGGTTTTCGAAAATGTGTATAAATATATACCCATAATTGTGAAATAAATGGAAATTAAAATGATTTATTCACTTAAAAATATATTTAAGGGATTTAGCATTTTAAAAATTTATTATATGCAGTTTGGATAAAAACCCGATTATTGTACTGCTAATCGAAATTAAGCCAAATCCGTGTTTCTACAGTTTTCCATGGCTAGTGCACCCTGTCATGTTACATTTGGTTACATGTTGTTCCATTTGTGTTGATTTATGGGTATTATGTGATTTGGTTTTGAAATTTAAAAGAGAAAAGAAAAAGAAATGAAAATGGGTTAAAAAGGTGAATGATTGGAGAGAGAGAAAGTGTGAGAATAAGTTAGAGAGAGGGGGGTTGCTGCCATAAGTGTCTAACCGCATCATTTTCTTCTCCTTCTTCATCTTCCTCAGCCTCATCTCCCTCCACTTCTAACCCTAGATCCATCTCTAAATAATCCCCTAATCTTATACTCGCTTCACAAAATTTAATCCCTATCTCTTCCTCTACACATTGAACCAAGCAAAGTGGGATTTGATAACATTGAGAGGCTAGGGTTTTCTTGAGTAGCCTTAATGAGGTATAACTTCTTCCATTTAGATTAGTTTTGTGAGATATCGTATTTTGAGTGTCGTTTTGTGATGTCGATAACCTGCTGTGGCCCCGAGCGTTCACTGTAAAAATAAACAGTGTGGTAGTGTTGTCCTCGAGACTCTGAGTGTTCACCTGAAACCCTAACCATTTTCCCACCGGTTTTGGCCGGTGACTTGGGGGCCAAATCCGGCGACCTCGGCCCTGTAGAGGACTGGGGGGTTGTATTTTCTAGGGTAGCTGTTTGAAGTGGTTTTTGTGATATTTGGTCCTACTAGATTTTTCTTTAATGAATTAAGGTGAAATCTGGGGACTGTTGTGAGTGTTTACATGACCATGGTGACACGTTTCCTGATCCGAGCCATAGATTTGAACCCTATGCACGAATTTAGGATTTGTTCCGTATCGATTTTATGACTTTTAGTGTGCCTACAGTGAATCTTGGATGACCCGGGGAATTTCTGAGTTTAGAAAACAAGTCCAGAGGCCTAGTTGAACCACTAGGAACCCACGGTACGAGGACGATCCCATTCTGAGCCTTGGGGGCCGAGCTCGCCGGAATTTGTGGGAATGTGGCCGGCCCCATGTAGGTGTTTTGTGTCTAAGTTGGTCCAGTAGCTCTTGAACTCCATGTACTATACCCTGTACTTGTTTGCTTAGCTTTATTTGACCTAAGTCAAAATCTGGGAGCATTTTAGTGTGATTTTGGCTATGTTTTCCGTATTTTGAAATGCTAAGTTTTGATATTTGGGTTTTTATTTTGTGGTTGGATGTTTGTACATCAACGACTAGGGTTAATTTGTTGGTTTTGCATACGTGGGCTATATGTTCTAACCTATAGGCGATCCGTGTGCCGTTTTGGTTTCCGGACTTGATGTTAATAGCGATTGTGATTGTTTATTATTATAGGTACCCTCACGTGGATTCCGAGGCGATGGAGCATGGCGACATCGACTTCGACAAGCAAGGATCAAGGTCGGTAGATCAATATCTACGGGGGAAGTCGGGTGGATGGCGTATAGCAACCCCGCACACTTTGATGGAAATCGATTTATATATAGATTATGGTTAATGAAATCTTTAATCGAAAACTATAGATAAAGTAAAAAGGGTAGTTAGAGAACCATATTAGAAACTAAGGATAGTTAGAAATGATATGATACGACTAGTATGTGATGATAGGACTTGAGGATGAGATTTTATGATATTGCCGTTTAGGGTACTATAGGACTAGATTGTCGACGTAGATGTGTCATCCGAACCATATTTATTTTCAAACTGGTGAATCATATGTATCATTTAAACAGATACCTTGAGGGACATTACGGATTTTCAAATTATATCTTTTCCTTAAAAACACCGTAGCCTCTACTTTCAAAACTATGATTCGCATCTTTCAAAAATGGTTTGTATAGTTCGGGTGTATATGTTAGATTAGATACTTATGCTTATAGTAAAGGTAGAATGTTTTGTAAAATTGACTTGATTAGGGATATAAATGCGATGAAAGGAATATATGACATGATATGATAATTTGATGATATGTTGGTATATGGATGCGAGTCGATTGAGATGATTTATACCCTGTCGATCCCCTGATATGAGATTATTCCGGATGTGACCTGGGACATAGGTATATAGAGATATTTAGAATATCATGGATCATGTGTGATAGCCGTACGAGACGTTAGGTCCGTACCCTCCTCATCTTATAGGTTGATAGGATCCCTGATAGCTTAATGCCGCCGTACGATAATTTTCTGTACGTGATGAGTTTGACTTGAGGTTCGATCCTTACCCTTGAATAGTGGCTGCCGTACGATGGATTATACCGTACGTGATGTTATAAGGCTGGATGTTGATTGATAGATTCACCGACTCGGTCTTGTATACACGTATACCTTATAGCTTTTAGCTGATGATTTACCGTATGCTGCATTCATATTATTCGCATTGCATTACTTATACCTGTGCTAGTACACCTGCACCATTATCGATGATGTGTATGTTACACGTACACAGATTTACCGGCTCACACACTTCATCATCGATAATTGCCATGCCACTACACAGTAGGATTGCTGCATCATGACATGACTCCTTGCATGCTATACTTGAGTATATACTACTGGTACATCCATACTTGCGCACATATATATTGTACACTCATACTTGCGTAAATACCACTTGTGCACCCATACCTACATACATACTTATTGCATATACATAGATGATGCTGGCTTTGGTTTTGGAGAATTTGGAACTACAGGATATATTTTAAAACAGTAATCATTTAAAAGAGCGGTTTTCCCTTAACATGTCATGTCACTGTTCCATGTTGCATGATAAACGGATATGCTTACATTTCTATCATATGTCGCATACATCATGCTTTATGATTTTACGCATTGAGATATGCTGTTTTCATGAGATTTCTGGATTAGAGAACATGGTCATTCTAAAAGAAAGTATGTATTGTTTTAAAAACCCAGTTTCTCTTGATATGATATTTCAGTGCGTCTACCATGCGTTTTCTCGGCTCTAAGAAGTGTGACATGTGAAACCTGATTCGAGGAGCTGGATGAGGCAGATTGCGGGTACATGGTAGACCCGGTATGGTACCCCGGGGTGAGAACGGATCTGTCGTTCCGTAGACGATGAGCCTGGAAGAGGGACTCCTACCTACCGGTGATTGGTTGGACCTGGCGGATATCCGGAGGATACCGACCGGAGTCGAGAGATATTATGGGCCGATCTAGACTGACGGAGCCCGTGGGCTGATCCGAACTGACAGACCCGAGATATGAGGATTTATGTATCGGTGCTGGACACGGGTTTCATAATGTTTTCGGGTGTCGATATTGGACACCCAGGTTCCATGATTTTGATGTGTCGCTAGGGACGCCATTGATTTATATCGTCATACATTCATGCACACTCTTTTATGATATTTACGTGCATACATACATTGATTTTATGGTTGGACGAGATCCACATGCATACATACAGTGATTTTATGGTTGGACGAGATCCACATGCATACATACAGTGATTATATGGTTGGGCGAGATCCACATGCATACAAACATTGGTTATATTGTTGGATTATATCCGCATACATATAGGTATTGATTATATTGTTGGCACATATGATGACGCGGTCACCCTAGATATCATAGTATTACCTTTATGATATAATTGACCTAGGAGTCATTGCTTATTCGATTTCTATCTGTTCATATATTTCTATTCATGAGTTGGCAACTCACCCCCATTGTGCCACAGTTCTTGCAGGTTGACTGCATGGATCCGTAGCGGCATCGCTGGCACATAGCTACTTTTGGGTGATTTGCTTGTTAGGTGGGACATTTGTTTCGTACCCACTCTTATATTTATATTTCATATTGTATCTAATCAACTCCATCAGTCAAATTTAGTGATTGTATAAGTAATGAGACTTAGTGAGACTTGTGGTTGCGAGACTTAGATTAAGGGGTTTTCCGCTACTTGTGCTTTTGATGTCTTACTTATTTCTTTATCTTTTGTGGTGAACTTCGCCGTTAGGCGTCGTATACTTATTTTTTAGGCTTTGCGTGGTTGTGATCCGCCAGTTGGAGAAGAGCTGGCTCTCGCTTGGTGATGCCATTATTCTTGTTATGTATTTGTGGTTTTGGATCAAAATATACAAAAAAGGTGCTGCCCAAATTTTTAAAAGACGAAACACGTTTTCAAACTAATAAATTTCACTTGCATTTTTATGTTCCTTTTCTATGCATTAAGAAAACTTGATTTCATTATACCTTTATTTCAAAACTTCATCTCCTTTATTTTCTTAAATTGGTTTAGATTTCTGGGTTTCAGCTTACTTGAATTACGTTACGTCTCTAGACGTTGCATGATTTAAGTGCTGGTCACGAGCTAATATTTTGGGTCGTGACATAAGGTCAGTTAGGCGGAGTACCGTGTCGTAAGTATGCCACGGAACATACACACGCTACGTCACTCTGCTTAAGCCACCTACTTCATCATACCAGGGTCATCCTACACTCCGAAAGGTAAAACCTACCGCTCTGATACCAACTTTGTCACGACCCAAATCTAGGCATATGACCGGCACTTAAACCACGTGACGTCAACAGGCGTACGCAATTTAAGTAAGCCGAAACCCAGAAATCTAAACCACCACAAAAAAGGATAAGTGGAGAGAAACATAGTTAAAAACCTTCTGAAATCTCAAGTAAAAATCTTTAGCTTAAGTTTACTTTCATAAAAATTTCGGCAGCACCTCCTTTTTAAAAACTAGCCCCGAAAACGGGTAAAACATAGAATATAAATAAAGCATCCCAAACGGGAGCAAATCATGCCCAACGGCGGAAATAACCACCACAAGCATATATACGACGCCGTAGCGAAGAAATATAAAAGAAAAGCAGCATAAGGAGGTAAAACTTTACAACTAGACCGGCTCCCATAAGCACGGCACCCAATGTCACAAAATAATACAACATCGATCCTCACAACTCGTCTCTAAGTCAAATACATGAAGTGGTAGATAGAGAGTACTAGATCCAACAAAAGATATACAATATACATAAACGGATAACCGTGAACCCACCTAATAGCAAAGGCCTTACAGCCAACCGTAGCGGTATCCGCAAAAGTAGAGATAACAAGAAGCCCTACCGCGACAACCCTGAGGATAAATCCTGCAAAACACTATGGCATAACGGGGGTGAGTTGCCAACTCGTGAATAGTAAATAACATCATACTATAATCGCAAATATGCTTGAACAGCGACAAATCTATCACATGAAATCTGATAGCATAAGTATGGCAATATGGATATGCAACAATCATGATCAAGGTAAACCAACAGGGTACTACATCCACATGAATAAAAATGCATATCAAATAAATGCTGAGTATGAGATAAAACATATCATCAACACGGAATCCACATCGTGGAAAACTAGTGTCCATCAACGACACTCCAAATCCCAATATCTCAGGCACCACATCCTCACATCGGCCCTCATATCCTGTAAGTCTCATGGAACCTGAGTGTCCAACACCGACACCCGAAACATCATGAAAACATATACTTGTATATATATATATGTGTGTGTGTGTGTCCCTCAACGACACATTAAAATCATGGAACCTGTGTGTCCAATACCGACACTCGAAACATCATGAAACCCGTATCCAGCATCAACACGTAAATCCTCATACCTCGGGCTCCGTCAGTCCGGATCGGCCCTAAAGCTCCGTCAGTCCGGATCGGCCTACATAATATCTCGGGCTCCGTCAGTCCGGATCGGCCCACATCAATATCTCGGGCTCCGTCAGTCTGGATCGGCCCATATCAATATCTCGGGCTCCATCAGTCCGTATCGACCCATATCATCTCACGAGAAACCGGTTTTCAAACAATACATAAGTTTCTTGAAATACCCCCACGGTCCTCAAAACCATAAATCACATGAAAACATCAAGTAATGAATAAGAATACCGGCATAGATCATTATGATGATATATATTATATATATATACATATATAACAGCATCACATACCATTGATATATATATACATATATAATATCGTCCCATACCACTGATATATATCGTCAGGAATAAAACATCAAGAAAACATCATTTGAAATCCATATCTAAATCCATGAAACATGATATATGCAACATAAAACAGCAATATGAGCATATTAGGGGAAAACCGCTCTTTTATTCCTGCTTTAAAATATATCATGCGGTTTCCAAATCCTCCGAAATCAAGTGTAGTATCATATGAGGTGTACATGTAACTATAGAAAAATATACGTATCTACATGTAAGCAGGTATGTATGGTGCATCTCATAAGCGCAATAGCACAATAATCAACGTCTCAATATCAAAGAACAATACAATACCACTTAGAGGTATATGTAGCTATAGCAAGATATGTGGGTGTACATGTCAGTATGTATGCATGATGTACATGTAGCTGTAGCAAGATATGTGGGTGTACATGTCAGTATGTATGCATGATGTACATATAGCTGTAGCAAGATATGTGGGGGTACATGTCACTATGTATGCTTCATGTACATATAGCCATAGCAAGGTATATGTGTAAGCATGTAGATATAACCTGTATACTACATCTCATATACGCAACGGAATAAGAATCCCTGTCTCAACGACAATAACTGATACAATATCACATATGTATCTATGTAGTGCGTGTCATGGCAATTACCGACGGGTGTGTGTAGCATACAATTTATGCTCGTGCAACATGAACCGTCAGAAATGGTGTTGTGTCCAATGTTAGTTATATGTATGCCCTAGAGGCCATTACTGTGCATTGGATGTATATTGTAATGGATGCTGGGACATATATAGGTAGGACTTTCTTGCTCGACATGATAGTACGCTATCTGGTTGCTCTTTATCTTAACATGTATACTTTCTGTCTCTCTGTTACATGTTGATAAAGCCCTTAGGATGTGTACTCGACTTCCAGGACTATGATGTAGATCATACTAGTGGGGCCTGGGTAGTCCAAGAGTACATCCTTCAATGTTCCTAGTCGTGGGAATATCGAGACGGGGCATCGATATTCCAGAGTAGACTAACGCATATCTTCTCGACCCATGTGATGGGCGATGGATGATCCGATATCCATTGGTGTTTGACATCAGAGATGGTATGCGGATGCTCAGTGGAGACTGGGTACACAGAACGGACTCGCCGAGAACTCCCAGATGGTATTATACCTCACGTCAGATGGCAGTTCTCTGGTGACACTGGTACAGCTTAGTCTGTTGACCCGAGATCGTCATAGAGTCTTGAGTGTCTCCCACTGTGCTTTGATTTCCACCCTACCATGACTCTACTTAGTCGTGCAAACAGGTGGTTTTTGGGTACAGTCCCGATTCACATGGAGGCAATGAGCGATAGGAGGGGATTCTTCTCTCCCGGTATTGGGGGTTGATGTTGCTCTATGCTCGACTGGCCATAACTGGAAATCCCTGGCCAGGGTTGCAGTGATATACTGGTAAGAGTTATCAGTAGTCTCACGATTGTTATGGACTTCACGTCGGCATGACTTATCAAGCAATTAGGGTCTGACGTTTACCACCCCTAGGCGAGATATGCGACATATCAGATGAACAAACCGGACTGTACGGTAAGTGTTACTGGTTGGATTCACAGGAGTGTGAGCGGGCATGCTCGTCGATCTTCTGATCACTCAATACCCGGGTGGCCGTTACGTTTAGCAGACCGCTTGCGGCTTGTCGGTGTTTGATATGATCATCACCCGCTGCCGGCGTATTGACGAGTCTTTAGAGTCCTACACAGAGGTTTCCTGGCTCAAGCAAAACGAAATAGGAGAGCATTTGAGATATGTGCGGGACCGAGAATAATGCGTGTATGTGATACCGTATTCTATTCTCGCGATGAATGTATCGATTGGTTGTATGCGATATAACCTACTTATCGAATCGAGGATTGATTCGATAAGTCGATACATTGGATATTAGTCGGCCATATGCGATATGACCGGATCGTTAAATCAAGTGTTGATTTAATGATTTAATATATAATTATATATTAGATATATTACTTTACATTAACTAGTATTTGTTCACTTAAGATGGATTTTCTCACTTGATGTGCACATTGTATATATATGATATAGTTTTGTGCACTTGTTTGTATCATCTTTGATGATACATGCAACCTTGGGTGTGTGTATGCTATACACCATGTTTAGTTATTGGTTAGGGTTTCCATTGCTTTATTTATTTATCTATTTATTTTGGTTAAGAGATAAAAATAAATGGTTTCTTTTGTTTTATGCTAGATGTTTCTTGATGCTTCATGCATCTTTGACAAAGTGACCACTTTGTCTTTATCCCTTAACCTAACCATTCAACTAAACCATAGTTTATTCTCTACACTAAACCATGGTTGCAAAATGATAAGAATCACTTTATTTTCTTTTATTGATAATTCTTATCATGTTCTTTTTCTTCTTCTTCTTCTTCTTCAAGAAGAAGAAACTATTTTACCTCAAATGGTGCCATGAGTAAAAAGAGTGAGAAATCCAATTCTAAAGTGAACCCACTTCCTATTTCTTCATCCTCTACCACTTGCCATGTAGTATAGGGTTTTTTTTTCACAAGTTTCATGACCTGGTGAAGGTGGAGCTTGATCTTGTGTTGCCTCGACGTAGACCTTCTTCGGCATCGAAGTCGACGACCTAGCCCGATCCTTTCTCCGACGAAACCATCGCCAGAGTCCGGGATCCGATGATCGCAGCGGAGGGACATCATCACGGAGCTAAGGAAGTGGAGGACCGGATCTACAAAGGTTGTAGTCACTTTCCTTTTTTGTTAAAGTTGTTAACTTGCTCGCATCGCCTTACCTCTAGTAACGATCTAGTATAGGGTTCTTTGGCACATGGAAATTTTTGAATTGGCCATGTTTGATCACTTGGAGAACCTCATGGGTGTGCCTAGGAACCCTACAGTGGTATCAGAGCCTAGCTAGAGCCTTAGGCGATGCGTAGACGATGTTAGAAATCCGATCGAACCCGAAACCCTAATTTTCAACCCTCTCTGTACATTTTCTATAATTGTGGATTTTTCTGAATTAAAAATACCTGAAAAATTGAGCAGGGAAATATAAGAATTGTGGTGAAAAACGACGGCCTAAATCGTACATTCCACCACGGAACAGCGGTAATACCCTGCTTGGGCCGCGGTTCCGCGGCCGTACAGAGGAGTTAAGCCGTAATTTTTCCACCATAATTCCTATTTCTGAGATTTATATTTTATGGGTATTTTTATTATGACTCAAGAGTTGAGTGTTCCTGGGTTGTATTGGGACTCGATGATTCGATCGGATTATTTAACTTTGTTTACTGTGTTTTTCCGGGTATCTTTAGAACATGTTAAAAGGTTCGAACGGATATAAATACCCACTTTTTCCCCTGCCGGGAAATTTCCAAGTGTTGGATTTTTCCGTGGTTTAAGGACGTTTTGAGTAGTGCAAGTAACGCTATGGTCCCTCTAGAAGACAACAAACCTTAACTCGATTATGTGGCCGTCTTGAACTGCCCTTTGAACCTTATGGTTTGGGGCAGTACGGCGTACCATACGTGAGGCGTTGGCTTGACCCTTCTACGGCTGGACCGTTGGTACTGAGGCATGAAATGGATGTTTTTAAACTTATTTCATGTGTTGAGCTGTTTCGGGAAAACTTGGGTGTTCGATTGTTCGATCGGAAAGTTTAACATTTTCTATTTATCCGGAATGTGATACAACATTTGGAATTCACAAGTATTTATGAGATAACTGAATGAATGTTATAAACAAAGCAGTTTAGTCTCACTTGATCGGTTGCCACGGAATTTTGATGCGATCAAAAGTCCGTCTCAATCACGTAGCGTACGCGGATACTCGCCGGGTAAACTTAATAGGCAGCTACACCCCATAGCCCCGACCAAGTGACTGTAGGAGAACCCCATCGCCGAAAGCATCCGTTCGGGTGCTCGCGGCAGCGGTGTTCCGCCTTGGTGCACTTCGTCGACGGCATCGGGGGTGCGACCGCTTAATAAAGTTTGCGACGAGCATTCGATCAAAATATCGGGAATCTTGTTGAATTGCCCGACTTGATATTGAAAAGTGTTTTCGATAATGAGACCAAAATGCGGGGTTCATAATTGTTAGGCATGCGATGTCTAAGGAATTCATATGGTTAGGCATGCGATGTCTAAAGAGTTTGCGGATTCCAACTGTTGTAGTTTTACACTTTCTTTTCTGTGACCGTAAGTGTAATATGTGACATCGCCGGTTTCGTTGCTATATGTCAACGACAATTGGGATGCGCATATTTACTTATGTTGATGACATACGATGTTATGTGTTGCTGGATATGTTATATTGGATCGTCGTGTTTGAATAGCCGGGGGGGTTTTATGTGAGAAGAGTGTTTTTCATTTTCATTCATGTAAAAAACTTGTATGTAATATTCTTTTATTGAGGCACTTCCAGGTTGCGGAAGATGTCACATTTTGTATATTATTTACTTTTCCGCACTAGGATAGACCCAAGGAGGGGAGCACAAGTAACCGGGTTCTGGAGTCCAGTGGGAGACCAACTCGAGGAGTCGAGTCCGGGTCTCCTAACTCTAGAATTGGTAGGGTTGCTTGCCGCTCTCGTAGGGGTCTAAGGGTGTGGGTTTGGCTATTCATCACGACCGTGGAATCCGTATTTTGTACTGGCTCGTATTGAAAACACGGACGTCCTAGTATATCCAATATTTCATATTTGATTCTTCTGCTGTGATATCTGTGATGTGATCATTTGATGTTCTGTGATAAATACTGTATATAGTATATATGATATATTATATAGGCGTTACTTATTTTTTACACCCGCGCTAGCCCTGCCCCGCTCTGCCGTTAGTTACCTAACCTAACGGTGCACGAGGAGACATCGAGACGAATGCGGATGGCATAAGTGTACGTCGTATTTATCTGTGTTGTTTAGGTAACTTAAATGATGGGACATTCATTAATGTGATTAATGAAAGAAAATAAACCTAAAAGATGTTGTGGAATCGAATTTCAAAAATAAAACTGGTAGCTACAGTTCTTGCTTTGCATCGCGGTGTTCCTTGTAGAACATCCTGCACCTTATTCGATAAGGAAAGGACCGAGATCCCTTCACCGGGAGTGACTCCTTTAGCAATAACTGGCAGATGCTACAACCTTCGGTTTGTCTTTTGATTGCTTCTATGGTTTTTGCTTTGCACAGCGGTATATATGATATATCCTGCACCTTATTCGATGAGGAAAGGGCCGACGATCCTTTCACCGGGAGTGACCCCTTTAGCAAAACTAGAAAAGCCTAAAAAACACTCCATTTAAAAACCATTTGATTCTGCAACGAGATCAAGTTCAGAGCGTTAAAGGTTTTCATAAAAACCATTCGTAACCCTCCACCATTTTAGGAAGTAGAGTACTTAGTATTCGTGCTGTGTTTGTTGACTATAGTCAAGGCACAGTGTACGGTAGCTAAGTGATGTCTTCCTACACCGCATATGATGCGATTAGTTAGGACAGTCGCTTGACTTTGTTGACCTTAGTTAAGGCTCATGTGGGTGGGTCTAATTAATCACGAAATGACGGGTAGAACTTGACTAGTACTTATGATTTATTGACTATAGTTATGGTCATAGGTGATAGGGATAAAAATCATTATCGGGAGTTTCAAGTGTTGAAATTTGCAATGAGATTGCATACCTTCTATGTGATAGTTGGATCCCGATACCCACTGCGAGTAATTGTTACTCCTGGGAGAGTTTTGCACTTTGCAATTAGCCAATCAAGTAGGTGTCTAGAAAGGTGTCAACGGGGTTACGCCTCTGGGAAAACGAGGTTTACTGTAATTAGGTCCGTGCGAAAGCACGGGGAACCTCCATCAAAGTACCGACACTGGCCTGGCTGAAAGATTGGCGAACTTGTAGAGTGTAATTAATCCCGGTTAGTCTTTCCTTTTAGGGTTTGAAGGAAGATTTGATAAAAACAGTGGAAGCCATCCTGATTAGATAAAATAAATAACCAATCTAATCTTGCAAGAGCGCACGCAGAGTGTTTTCTTTTCTCTCTCTCCAGGTAGCGACCATATCACACCTTAATCAAGATAATAATATGGATGTATTGACCAAACCCGCTTGTTATACTTAGCTGGGAAACGTTGGTCCCGCTCCAATTTATAATGGTTATAAGACAGAGCAGGAAATAGGGGAATACCAGAATTCCTATGCCGCCCAAACGAAGAAAGTGCATATGATGCATCTCCTTCAGGTGTGTTCATTATAAAGAACTGTTTCTCAGTGTCCTCTGCATCCTGGGTATCTGATACCAGATCAGGATCCCAGATATGTAATCTGTTACATAGGGCTACAGAAAGGCAGAGAACTGAGAACGGGTGCTAAGTTTCATGAGACAAAAAACGGTGCAAGTGTTGTAGCCAAGTCTGTTGGTCACTGTCACCCTGTATTACAAATACATTGATTCTGAACAAATGCTTTTAGATACCGAACCTGATATACAAAATCATATCAGTCTCTTTATAAGTAAAGAAATGATAAAATTTTGTATTGTTGGATAATGTTTTGAACATTTCCTATATCAAAAGTTGATCGGTTCAGGCACGTTATCTAAAAGCATTGACATTCTAAATCAAACTACAGTTCCTAATATACGAAACACCCACAAGAGGAAGTGTTCAGAAATGAACGAATTCTTCTTGAGACATTGTAGACTAGGTCATATCAATGTGACCCGACTAGCTTAAGTTACATTTTAGATGCATATTTAAATCAGTTTGAATTTACATCTTGTGAAACATGCCAGTCATGTCACAAAGATAAAATGACCATAGCTCTGTTTATTGGAAACAGAGAAAGAGTTAGTGAACTCTTGGGACTGATACATGATGCTGTATGTAAGGTCTCCTGTCTACACATACCAGGACCGGTTCCTTGTACTTTATTACATTCTCCGATAGTCTCTCATGATTCTACGATATGTTCCTATTGAAACATAGGTCCGAACCTTTTAAGATATTCACAGAATATAAGTTAGAAGTAGAGAACCAAATACAAGGTATAAGTATTATGTCCTATGATGAAATCGGGGAGGAGAATACTTGTGTACGGGATTCCAGGACTATTCTAAAGGAGAATGAGATTCTCTCTCAGTGTTACTCCTCTGTATACACCACAGCACAACGGTGTATCGGGGCGGAGCAATCGCACCCTATATGATATGGTGCGCTCTATGATGAGTACTGCTGAGTTACCTGTTTCCTTTTGGGAGTTATGCACTTGGGAAGCTGCATACCTATTGAATAGGGTTCAAATCAAATCAGTTGCCTACCACTTCATATGTGGTATGGAAAGGGAAAAGCCTATATCTTAAGTTGATTAAGATTTGGGGTTGTCCGGCCCATGCCAAAAGCAAAATCCGGACAAGAACGAGGCAAGGTCAGTTCTGTAGAACTGGAAAGGTTCCAGCTATACAAAACTGCAGTTGATGATTTATCAGAACCAAAGGATTCAATATTCCCCGATGAACCTCAGCCTCTCCGCCGATCTGGTAGGGTTCCTCATCCGCCTGAGAGATACTTCGGTTTCTCGATGACAGTGGGAGCGAGGATTACATCATGAGATAATAACCTAACTAGTTTCGAGCTGGCCATCAGGAGTGGGACTCTGTAAGAATGGCCGAATGCTTAGCGATCTGAGATGGAATCCATGTACACTAACAAAGTATGGACTTTGGTTGCTATATCTGAAGGGTTAAATCCCCATCAGGAGCAAGTATATCTTGAGAAGATTACTTGGTGTAGACGGAAAAGTTGAGACTTTTAAAGCTAGACTTATTAAAGGCTTTAGTCATCAACCAGGCATGGATAATGATGAAACCTTTTCCAGGGACTACGCTTAAGTCCATCCAGATCCTACTTGCCATTGCTACATACCATGACTACGATATCTGGTGGTTGGGTGCCATGACTGCTTTTCTAAAATGCTGATTTAGAAGAGAACGTCTATAAGTACACAGCCAGAAGGCTTCATAAACAGTGGGAGCAGCGGAAACGTGTGCAAGATGCTTTGCAGGATAAAGCAGGCATCGCGGAGTTGGAACATCTGTTTTGATGTAGTAGTTAAATAGTTTGACTTCATCAAAATGGTAGATGAACCTTGTATGTACAAAAAGGTACTATGGAGTATGGTGATGATCCTCGTAGAGTACGTGGATGACATACTCTTGATAGGAAAGGAGTTTCCTATGCTACGCTCGGTCAATCTCCGCTTATCACAAGGATTCTCCATACAGGATCAAAGTGATACCTCCTAAATCCTGGGATTTGGATGTATGAGATAGATCTAAATGGATGTTAGGCTTCTCACTAGGTTTAGTGAGATGGTATCAATCGATCCTGGGGAGAATCACTGGAAAGGTTCCAGGATGATAAGGACGACTGAATGTCAGTAACAGGCATTGTCTTTACCCTCAGTGGAGGGATGGTATGTTGGAAGAGTTCCAAGCTAGATACCGTGGCAGGCTAGACGATAAAGGCTGGTAACATCGCTATTAAAGATACTACCAAAGAGGCAGTTTGGGTGTATATTGGTACATGAGATGAACTAGGTTCCAACCATTGTGTGACAATAGAAGTGTGGCTATGGCCCAGGAACCCTGGTCCCATCAGTGACCCAGACATATTCTAAGGAAGCATCACCTGATCATGGAGATAGATGATCTCCACGGTGATCAAGGTTAGGAGAGTAGACTCAGAGGACAACACGGCGGATCCACTCAAAAAGGCTTTTTCCCAGAGAGAGACTTATATGGGATGGTTGAGTATGTGATACTGCAACTACTGCTACAGATGGCCCTAGTGCAAGTGGGAGATTGTTAGTTATATGTATGCCCTAGAGGCCATACTGTGCATTGGACGTATATTGTAATGGATGCTGGGACATATATAGGTAGGACTTTCTTGCTCGACATGATAGTACGCTATCTGGTTGCTCTTTATCTTAACATGTATACTTTCTGTCTCTCTGTTACATGTTGATAAAGCCCTTAGGATGTGTACTCGACTTCCAGGACTATGATGTAGATCATACTAGTGGGGCCTGGGTAGTCCATGAGTACATCCTTCAATGTTCCTAGTCATGGGAATATCGAGACGGGGCATCGATATTCCAGAGTAGACTAGCGCATATCTTCTCGATGGATGATCCCATATCCATTGGTGTTTGACATCAGAGATGGTATGCGGGTGCTCAGTGGAGACTGGGTACACGGAACGGACTCGCCGAGAACTCCCAGATGGTATTATACCTCACGTCAGATGGCAGTTCTCTGGTGACACTGGTACAGCTTAGTCTGTTGACCCGAGATCGTCATAGAGTCTTGTGTGTCTCCCACGGTGCTTTGATTTCCACCCTACCACGGCTCTACTGAGTCATGCAAACAGGTGGTTTTTGGGTACAGTCCCGATTCACATGGAGGCAATGAGTGATAGGAGGGGATTCGTCTCTCCCGGTATTGGGGGTTGATGTTACGCTATGCTCGACTGGCCATAACTGTAAATCTCTGGCCAGGGTTGCAATGATATACTGGTAAGAGTTATCAGTAGTCTCACGATTGTTATGGACTTCATGTCGGCATGACTTATCAAGCTATTGGGGGTCTGACGTTTACCACCCCTAGGCGAGATATGCGACATATCAGAGGAACAGACCGGACTGTACGGTAAGTGTTACTGGTTGGATTCACAGGAGTGTGAGCAGGCTTGCTCGTCGATCTTCTGATCGCTCAATACCCGGGTGGCCGTTACGTTTAGCCGACCGCTTGCGGCTTGTGGGTGTTTGATATGATCATCACCTGCTGCCGGCGTATTGACGAGTCTTTAGAGTCTTACACAGAGGTTTCCTGGCTCAAGCAAAAAGAAATAGGAGCGCATATGAGATATGTGCGGGACCGAGAATAATGCGTGTATGTGATACCGTATTCTATTCTCGCGATGAATGTATCGATTGGTTATATGCGATATAACCTAGTTATCGAATCGAGGATTGATTCGATAAGTCGATACATTGGATATTAGTCGGCCATATGCGATATGACCGGATCATTAAATCAAGTGTTGATTTAATGATTTAATGTATAATTATATATTAGATATATTATTTTACATTAACTAGTATTTGTTCACTTAAGATGGATTTTCTTACTTGATGTGCACATTGTATATATATGATATAGTTTTGTGCACTTGTTTGTATCATGTTTGATGATACATGCAAACTTGGGTGTGTGTATGTTATACACCATATTTAGTTAATGGTTAGGGTTTCCATTGCTTTATTTATTTATCTATTTATTTTGGTTAAGAGATAAAACTAAATGGTTTCTTTTGTTTTATGCTAGATGTTTCTTGATGCTTCATGCATCTTTGACAAAGTGACCACTTTGTCTTTATCCCTTAACCTAACCATTCAATTAAACCATAGTTTATTCTCTACACTAAACCATGGTTGCAAAATGATAAGAATCACTTTATTTTGTTTTATTGAAAATTCTTATCATATTCTTTTTCTTCTTCTTCTTCTTTTTCAAGAAGAAGAAACTATGTTACCTCAAATGGTGTCATGAGTAAAAAGAGTGAGAAATCCAATTCTAAAGTGAACCCACTTCCTATTTCTTCATCCTCTACCACTTGCCATGTAGTATAGGGTTTTTTTTTCACAAGTTTCATGACCTGGTGAAGGTGGAGCTTGATCTTGTGTTGCCTCGACGTAGATCATCTTCGGCATCGAAGTCGATGACCTAGCCCGATCATTTCTCCGACGAAACCATCGCCAGAGTCCGGGATCCGATGATCGCAGTGGAGGGACATCATCACGGAGCTAAGGAAGTGGAGGACCGGATCTACAAAAGTTGTAGTCACTTTCCTTTTTAGTTAAAGTTGTTAACTTGCTTGCATCGCCGTACCTCTAGTAACGATCTAGTATAGGGTTCTTTGGCACATGGAAATTATTGAATTGGCCATGTTTGATCACTTGGAGAACCTCATGGGTGTGCCTAGGAACCCTACATCCAATAGGTACCAAGTCAAGGCACAACAGGTAATAATATGCAATGATGCTAATGCGCAATCAACTCATATGCGTAGAAACATGCAGTTCTAATATCATACCCAGCCCTGACGCATAACGCCATATGGGCGATTTCCCCGTTGATATTAAATCTACTCACCGATGATCTCGAGCTATGAAAATCCGACCACCTGCATCCCTTTCTTCCCAGCGTCCGAAGTCCCCGCTTGCTATCCTAAAATTTCACAAACACTACACATAAGGCTAAATATCCTACGCCGACACAAAGATAACGAAATGCCAGGATAACGCCTACAAGATAAATACACTGTGCACCTAGTGCACAAAACACGTACGACATCGGCACAACCCTAGCTAGGATGACACAACTACCAAGTCTAGACCCCGATCGTGCATTCACAACACAATATAAATCGTGAAAGATAATATATAATCCATCACAACGTCCAATAGAACCAACGTCCAACTTTTACTGAAACCTAGTAAGCAACTTTATATCATTTTAGCTCAAGTCTAGAAGTTTACACAATACTAGCGATCACAAACATCGCAAAGTAGCATAACCAAGTCACCCAAACATTTATTACAATTTAAATATCACCCATATAAGATTTAGTAAATGTTAATTTGCTAATAAGTTTAATGAGACGATTAGGAAAAATAACAAATAACATTCTCACAACTAGGTTAAGTTGTCAAAATCTACATTTATCCATTAACCATTTTAACCAAACAAAACCCTAACTTGATCTTCATAACCCCATTCTAGAATTTATAAAACTTGCTAATTCAAGCTATATTAAAAATCTAATAAGCTAGGTTAATGTAATTAAACAACAATTAAAGTTTAGGGTTAGGATTTTATACCTCCACTAGATTCACAAACTAGCAACCAAACTCCAAATTAGCCTCCAAAATGATGACTTTCATGAAGATCTAAGCTTGATTAGTGTTGAAGAATAATGGGTAGGGATTTGTTTGTGAGTTTGTGGGATTATTTGAGGATTTTTGATAATTTATTTTAGCATTAAATAGTGAAAATGTGGTGAGAAATGAGAGAGGGCAGTAGGGGGGCTCGGCCAAGCTAGGAGAATGGGGATATTTTGTGGATGAGTGTGGAAATTTCTAGCTAAAACTATTATTAAATCTTAATAAAACAATTTTTATGCCACCTCTTAATTCTTTTTTTTTCTAATTAAAGGTTTTCCTTTAATTCACACAAATATCTAGATATTTCATCTAGATATTATGCAAGTATGGATTAATGCTAATCTTGTGATTAAGTTAGCATAGATTCATTTTAGCATAATTAACCCAAACAAATTTGTAACTACCACTAATTAAGTGCATAATTAAAAGCTTAAAAAATAATATTTTAATTAAGGAAAATTATTAAAGTGAACCAAAATTTTCAAGTGACAACTAAAAACCGCAAACTAGCAATTTCCTAGTTAAACTAGGTGCAGTTATGTCTATACGATTAAATGATCACCGGGTTTTTACGGAAAACATAGTTATTTTACCTATTAACGGAAAATTCGCATAACGATTTTCTAAAACGTTACACCCATGGTGGAAAATGTGAAGCTCAAGAATATCAAGTGAGCAAAGCAAAACCAAAAAACCCAAAGCAAATGAGGTGACTGCCCAAAAATAAGTGAGTTAGTGTTTTGATATATTGTTGTGTGTAAATGAGACACACACACTGTAACATTTCAAAAAATATAAAATATTATTTTTGTAATTTAATATTAAAATAATATATTTCCCTAAAACTGCCCGATTTGCGAAATTGTGGTTTTCGAAAAAGGGTATAAATATATACCAATAATTGTGAAATAAACGGAAATTAAAATGATTTATTTATTTAATAATATATTTAAAAGATTTGGCATTTTTAAAATTTATTATATGCAGTTTCGATAAAACCCGGATTAGTGCACTGCTAATTGCAATTAGGCCAAATCCGTGTTTCTACAGTTTTCATGGTTAGTGCACCATGACATGTTACATGATATTTCATTTGTGTTGTGTTGTATTATGCTTTTATTGTGGTAAGAAAAGAGAAGAAAAAGGTGTCATGATGACTTGAGGGGAGAGAGATGGGACGTAATGATGAGAGCGAGCATGCTAGGAGAGAGAATGAGAGTGAGAAAGAGAGAGAGAGGGAAGTGCTTCCCCATATCTTTTCCCCCACCATTTCTTTCACTTCCTTCTTCATCCTCAAGCCCCTCATTCTATCCTCATGACCCATCTCCAATATCTCATCAAAATCCCATATCCCCTTCACAAAAGATGATCACCTCCTCACCCTCATCGCAATGAACCAAGCAAAGTTGGATTTTGACAACATTATGACTTCTAGGTTTTTGTTTGGGTGTAACCATGAGGTATATCTCTTTTCATTTAGGGTAGTTTGATTTCCTAGAATTTTGTTTAAGTTTAGAAGTCGTTTAGTGATGGATTTATGAACTTAGAAATCTTAGTGAGGGTTTGAGTGAAATTGTGAATTGGTGATGATTGAGTGGCTGTTGAGTGGCTATTTAAGACATGGAATTTAGTATAGAAACCAAAATATGGATTTAGGATTTTTTCCATGTCGGTTTTGTGAGGATATAGGGTGTGCAGGAAAATCTGGAGCAACCCGGGGACTTTCTGAGTTTAGCAAACAATACCAAGGACCTAGATACACCACTAGGAACCCACTGTCGAAGTACGAACCCATTCAGAGCATGGGGGCCAAGGAGGCCGGAATTTAGGCCTATGTGGCCGGCCTGATGTGGGAGTTAGGGGTCTAGGTTGATACAGTGGCTCATATACATCATGTACTACACCTTAGACTTGTTTGTGCAACTCCTTTTCACCTGAGTCAAAATCTGGGAGCACTTTGGTGAGATGTTGGCTATATTTTCCGTATTTTGAAATGTTTAGTTTTGATATTTGGATTCTTATTTGGTTGTTGGATGTTTGTACATCAACAACAAGGGTTGTTTGGTTGATTTTGTACGCGCAAGCTATAGGTTCTAACTTATGAGCAATGCGCGTGCCGTATTAGATTTCAGAACTTGATTTTAATAGCGTGGCGATATGTGTTGTTATTGTAGGCACCTTCGCGTAGATTCTGAGCTGACGGAGCATGGCGTCATCAACTTTGGCAAGCAAAAACCACGGTGAGTAGATCTATATCTACGGGGGAAGTCGGGTGGATGGCGTATAGCACCCCTGCATACTTTGATGGAAACCGATTTATATGTAGATTTTGGTTAATGAAACCTTTAATAGAAAATCATAGATAGAGTAAAAAGATAGTTGGATAAACCATATTAGAAAATAAGGATAGTTAGAAGCGATATGATACGACTAGTATATGATGACGGGACTTGAGGATGATATTTGTTGATATTGTCGTTTAGCGTACTATAGGACTAGATAGTCGACGTAGATGCGTCATCCGAACCATACTTATTTCTAAACTGAAGAATTATATGCATTTTTGAAACAAATACCTTGAGGGACGTTATGGGTTTTCAATTGATATCTTTTCTTTAAAAATAACGTAGCCCATACTTTCAAAACTACGATTCGCATCTTTCAAAAACTATTTGTATGGTTCGGGTGTGTATGTTAAATTAGATCAGAATTCTTATAGTAAAGGTAGAATGTATATATATAACATTTGGCTCGATGTGAGATAAGAAAGTGATGAAAAGAATTGTACGATGCGATATGTTGAATTTGGTGATATGTTGGTATACGGATGCGGGTCGATTGAGATGATTGATTGCCGGTCCCCCCGATATGAGATTTTTATGGATGAGGCCTGGGACATAGGTATATAAATATATATATAGAATATCATGAATCATGTGTGATATGTCGTACATGACGTTAGGTCCGTACCCCTCATTGTTGTAATGGTTGATAGGATCCCTAATGTTTTAATGCCGCCGTACGATGATTTTCCGTGCGAGATGAGTTTTACTTGATGATTGATCCATACTCTTGACTAGAGAATGCCTTACGATAGATTGTACCGTACGCGATGTGGTGTGGCTAGATGCCGATTGTTAGATTCACCGACTCGGTCATGTTAAATACGTATACCCGTCAGTATTTTCACATAATTTACCTTATGTCGCCTTCATGTTATTCGCATTGCATTACTTATACCTGTGATAGTACACCTGCACCATTATCGATGATGCGTATGTTACATATACACAGATTGTAGGCTCACACACTTCATCATAAATAATTGCCATGTCACTACTCAGTAGGATTGTTGCATCATGATATGGCTCTTCGCATAACAAGTTTCCGTATACCACTTGTACATCCATATTTGCGCACATACACATTTGTATATCCATATTGGTGCACACATACATTAGTACATCCATACCTGTGCATATAAATATTGTACCTGCATAGATAACTGGTTTTATTGGGAAATTGCGAACCGCATGTTATATTTTAAAAAATGGAATCATTTAAAAGAGCGGTTTTCCCTTAGTACGTCATATCACTGTTCCAAGTTGCATGATATACGGATATGCTTACATTTCTATTATATGTCACATACATCATGCTCTATGATTTTACGCATTGAGATATGCTGTTTTCATGATATTTTTTTAGGGTTCCTAGGCACTCTCAAGAGGTCTCACAAGGCATCAACCATGCCAATTTCAAATTTTACAAGTGCCGAGAAACTCTAATACGGATCGTTAACTAGAATTTTAGGCGAAAAAGGAAACTAGTTAACAACTTATCTATAAGTAGGAAACTGCAACCTTTGTAGATCCGGTTATCCACTTCTTTAGCTCCATGTAGTTGTCCCCTCGCTGTCCATCTCGAATCCCGGACTCTCGCATCGGCTTCATCGGAGAAATGAGCGGAACAGTCGTCGACTACGATGCCGAAGATGATCTACGTCGAGGTTACAAAAGATCAAGCTCCAACTTCACCAAGTTGTGAAACTTGTGAAGAAAACACCCAATACTACTTGGCAAGAGGTAGAGGGTGAAGAAATAGGAGGTGGGTTCACTTTAGAATTGGATTTCTCACACTTTTGCTCAAGTTGCCATTGATGGTGGCAAGTTTTCTTTCTTGAAGAAGAAGATGAAGCTCAAGATAGAATATGATAAGTATATTGAAAAAAAAGAATAATAAAATCAATACTTATCATCTTCTAACCATGGTCAAGTGTAGAGAGTTAACTATAGTTTAGATGAGTGGTTAGGGTTTGGAGAAGAAGACAAAGTGGTCACTTGGTCAAAGCTTCATGAAGCTTCAACAAGCTTCATGATAAAAGAAACCATTTTGTTTTCTATTATCTATTTCTCCAAAAAGAAAAGATAAATAATTAAGTGAAAATATGAAACCCTAACCATTCACTAAACATGGTTTAAGTCTTTACACAAATCCAAGTGAGAATGTATCATCAAACATGATACAATCAAGTGCACAAAAGTATATCACATATACAACTTGTGAACATCAAGTGAGAAAATCCATTTAAAGTGAACCAATACTAGTTAATGCAAAGTAATATATCAAATATATAATTATACATTAAATCATTAAATCAACACTTTATTCAATGATCCGGTCATGTCGCACATAACCGACTAGTATACAATGTATCGATTTATCGAATCAACGATTCGATAACTAAGTTATATCGCATACAACCAATCGAAACATTCATCGCGAGAATGAAATACGGTATCACATACTCGCATTATTCTCGGTCCCGCACATATCTCATACGCGCTCCTATTTCGTTTCGCTTGAGCCAGGAAACCCCTGTGTAGGACTCTAAAGACTCGTCAATACGCCGGTAGCAGATGATGATCATATCAAGCACCCACAAGCCGCAAGCGGTCTGCTAAACGTAACGGCCACCCGGGTATTGAGCGATCAGAAGATCGACGAGCTAGCCCGCTCACACTCCTGTGAATCCAACCAGTAACACTTACCGTACAGTCCGGTCTGTTCGTCTGATATGTCGCATATCAAGTCTAGGGGTGGTAAACGTCAGACCCCAATAACCGATAAGTCGTGCCGATGTGGGGCTCATAACGGGTCGAGAAACTACTGGTAACACTTACCAGCAAATCTCTGATCAGCCCTGGCCAGGGACTTCCCTGTTACGGCCAATCGTGCACAGCGCAACATCAACCCCCAATACCGGGAGAGACGAAACCCCTCCTATCGCTCATTGCCTCCATGTGACTCGGGACTGTACCCAAAGACCGCCGTTTTGCACGCCCTCATGGACGTGGTAAGGTGGAGATCAAAGCACAGTGGGAATCACACAAGACTCTATGACGATCTCGGGTCTACAGACTAACCTGCACAAGTGTCACCTGAGAACTGCCATCTGACGTGAGGTATAATACCATCTGGGAGTTCTCGGCGAGTCCGTCCAGTGTACCCAGTCTCCACTGAGCACCCGTATATCATCTCTGATGTCAAACACCAATGGATATGGGATCATCCATCGCCCATCTCATGGGTCGAGAAGCGTATACGCTAGTCTACACTGGTATACCGATGCCCCGTCTCGATACACCCACGACTAGGGACCTTGAAGGATGTACCTATGGACTACCATGTCCCCACTAGTATGATCTGCATCATAGTCCAGGTAGTCAAGTACACATCCTAAGGGCTTTACCAACATGTAACTATAAGACAGTTTAAAGAGACAAGTGTACATGTTAAGATAAAGAGCAACCAGATAGCATACTATCATATCGAGCAAGAAAGTCATCTCTATATATGTCCAAGCATCCAATATAATATACATCATCTGTACAATACTGGCCTCTAGGGCATACATACAACTAACAATTTCTAGATTTGAGAACCGTTGACATTTTAAAAGAGATTATGTGTTGTTTTAAAACCCCGGTTTCTCTTGATATGATATTTCAGTGTGTCCACCATGCGTTTTCTCAGTTCTAAGACGTGTGACATGTGAAACCCAATTCGAGAAGCTGGATGAGGCCGATTGTGGGTACATGGTGGACCCGGTATGGTATCCCGAGGCAAGAACGAATTTGCTATGCAGTAGACGGTGAGCCTGGCAGAGGGACTACATACCTACCAGTGATTGGTTAGAACTGGCGGTTATCCGGAGGATACTGACCCGAGTCGAGAGATGGATACGGGCCGACCCGTACTGCCGGGGCCGAAGGCCAATTCCGCAGATGGAGCCCGTGGGCCGATCCTGACTGACGGAGCCCAATAGATGAGGATTTGCGTGTCGATGCTGGACACGATTATTTCAGGATGTTTTCGAGTGTCGATATTGGACACTTAGGTTCCATGATTTTGAGGTGTCGCGAGGGACACCCATTTATTTATATCCTCATAATTCATGCGTAGGATTTTATGATATTCACAGACATTGATTATATGATTGGACGAGATCAACATGCATACATAAATTGATTATATGGTTGGATGAGATCCACATGCATACATACATTGATTATATGGTTGGACGAGATCTATGTGCATACATACATTGAGTTTATGGTTGGACGAGATCCGCATGCATAAAAACATTGGTTATATTGTTAGATTATATCCGCATACATATAGGTATTGATTACATTGTTGGCACATATGATGACCCGGTCACCCTAGATATCATAGTATTACCTTTATGATATAGTTGACGCAGGAGTCGTTGTTTATTCGATTTCTACCTGTAGATGTTTTTCTACTCACGAGTTGGCAACTCACCCCGTTGTGCCACAGTTTTTGCGGGTTGACCGCACGGATCAGTAACGGCATCGCTGGCACACAGTTGTATTCGGGTGTTTTGCTTTGGTAGGTAGGACATTTGTATTGTGCCCCCTCTTGTATTTATATTTCATATTGTATCTAGTCAACTCCATCAGTCAAAACTAGTAGTTTGTATAAGTAATGAGACTTAGTGAGATTGTGGTTGCGAGACTTAGAGTGAGGGGGTTTTCGCTACTTGTGGTATTGATGTCTTGCTTATTTCTTTATCTTTCGTGGTGAACTTCGCCGTTGGGCATCGTATACATACTTATACTGCCTTGCGTGGTTGTGATCCACCGTTTGGCGAAAATCTAGCTCCCGCTTGGGGTGCCTTTTATACCATCTCTATGTATTTGTGGTTTTGGATCAAAAATACAGAGGAGGTGCTGCCCAAATTTTTAAAAGACAAAACATGTTTTCATACTAGCAATTTCACATGTATTTTCATGTTCCTTTTCTATGAATTAAGAAAACTTGATTTCCATTATACCTTTATTTCAAAACTTCACCTCTTTTATTTTCTTAAAAAGGTTTAGATTTCTGGGTTTCAGCTTACTTGAATTACGTTACGCCTTTAGACGTTGCGTGATTTAAGTGCTGGTCACGAGCTAATATTTCGGGTCGTGACAAAATTGGTTTCAGAACGATAGGTTTAATTTTGGTTCGAGTCAATGTTCGACTATGCGGATTCTAGGGCGGGTATGCAATTCGGAACCAAGGCTTGACCATACGGAACTTAGACATTAACGAGGGGGTATTTGACCCGAACTTTTGTTTCATAGGTTGACCCTGATTGATGGAGTAGATAGTTTGAGTAGAGTAACGTACCATACCTATGTTCCGCGGCATATTTTTGATACGATACTCTACTTAAGAAACCTTAGGATGTACATATTTTTGAGACTTATGAATCTCTTCATACCCATGATTATACATCCATTTGAGATCCTTGATTCTATTCGTTTCCATGATCATATTCTCAATTATGCTGTTCCTTCTTATGATCATGTATCCATTATGGATCTGGCGTTCCTTTCTTGCCGTTGATCTGCTCTCTTCGATACTCGATTGAGGTTCCTGTCACCATGGTTTGAGCGCAGTTTAAGCTGCTGCTAGCAAGGCGGTCAGGGCGTGCTCGTCTGGTATGAGGGCTGACCATTGTGTTTTTTGGTGAGATGGGAATGTCTCGATGCAGTGTTATGTTGTGACCTCTTGTGGAGGCGAGTGTTTGGTTTTACACCGGATGATCAGGCCATTGTTAGAGCTGCCGGCTGCGAGAGGACTGTTGATGTACAGCATTCCTAAGAGATTTTGATGTCGTCTACCGTGCAGACAGATGACCCAGCTGTTACAGAGATTGATGGGATGTCGCTTCCAGAGCTTACGAGCTAAGATCGCTGGAGCTTCCAGGCAGAAATCCGACAGATGATAGCTAGTCTACCCCGATTTGAGAGACGAAGGTGATTCATCAGATTGATGCGCCGACGCAAGCCCAGTTGCATTGAAGATTTTCAGTGTAGAGAGTCTTACTAAGATCTAGAGCAGACCGATCCAGAGATGACCGTTGACGTATCGTTCTTCCTGGGGGATTGAAACATTGCTTAGCATGCAGGAGAAAGGTATTCACATGTTTTATAGGCGAAGTTAAAATGTTCGAACGAATGTCAGAAACCCATCTTTCCAAGTTTAAGTATTCGGAAGAACATGCAGGTAATTCTGCGGACCCTCTGGAAGAATGAAACCCTAACTCGACATGATGGCCATAGAACATCTTTTGAACCTTAGGGTTTGCAGCAGTTTAGTGGTGCCATCAGTGAGGCTTGGGTTTGCCCTTCTACGGCTGGTCCAGAGGTACAGTGGTATGTACCAGATATTATTAGACTGTGCTCAGGTGTTGAGCTTTCGGGAAATTATGGGAATTTGACGAATCGATCGAAACATTGAACGTCGTACAGATATCATGTGATAAGAGACCAGTAAGCTGACCAGCTTCGGATAGAGGACATCATCCAGATGCGTTGTGAGTTGATCGAGAATGGATGAGTATTGAGTATTCCTCCGATGGTTGGGACGAGTTCCCGAGAACGTGTTCGGCCAGATATCTTTTACAGAGTGATGAAGATACCGAGTTCATAATTTCGAGTCCGTGCGAGAGACTCCGGATTGACTGTAACCGAGGACCATTGCTGTATGCAGATAGCATGAAGTGACGTCAAAGTGGACGACGATAAAGACGAGTGGAGCCAGAGTCATGCGAGATGCAGACGAGCTGTTGCTACTCCCCGTCGATATTAGAGATCTAATATGCATACAGAGGCGTTGGGATACGGCCAGTTCCCGAGGAAATGTGTGCCGAACACGCAGATGTCCAGAAAACGAGAAAAGATTATGTAAGAGTATCAGCCTCCGTATAGTTCGGCATAGGCGAGATCGGAAGAGACCCTAAGCAGGTTCTTTCGAGGACACTGCTGCAATAATATTTGCACCCAGGATCAGATGTGTGGCGTCTATTCAGAAGGCCATAGGCCAACGCCAGTAACGTGCTGCTTTACGAGTGGTCATGATAATTGGCAAAGAGACGACCAGAGAAGTGCTAGAGTGTAATCGTTCCCGTTAGCACATCTGACCGGGCTGATGAGCCGATGGATTGCAAGATTGGTGAATCCACAGAGAAGATGAGGACCCAGAGACCGAGGACGCCAGACCGTGAGCAGGAGGCAAGCGGGTATTCTTGTTCTGCCGGTTTTAGGCACACCGATTTATTTTTCGACATTGTAGGAGGTGTACCACAATGTCATTTGTTGCGATTTGCGTTTGTGATCCGAGTATCACGCTTATATCGCTTGGATTTGAGTTTTGGGGATTGAGTTTCATGATATCGTTTTTGTGCACCATGACTGCACCTACTGGGTATTTACATTTTTGCGCATGGATATCGCACCTGATATATATTTTATACACCGTTGTGTTGATTTGTGATTTGTGCATATCCATTGCATTTGATGTCGATTTTGTACCTTCATAGCATGTGTTTATGATTTCGTGGATTTCATATGGATGATGTGATTTTTGCACTCGGAATAACTCACATGTGCTTGCAGTGCATTGATACGGATATTGTGCACATAGTTGCACACGTTTTTTTGATTTATACACCTTGGTGCACTTGGTGCTGCTTTTTACGCATTGGAGTTATTAATGCAATTTTCGCGCCTTGGTTGCACGGTACTTGTGTTTTGTGCATTTGATGCACCAGATTTGAGATTTTCGGGCACAATAGATGCACCGGATATTGTTATCGTGCACACCCGTTTAACTGGACAGATGTCTTCGTACACACCTGTTGCACTTACTTTTTCTTTTGTGCATATTGTGTCGCCTGTATTTGGATTTGATTCCGTGCGCACCGGACGCACGAAATTGTTGGATACGCCTCTTGAGGCTGATTTTGCTTTTGAGCACTTTGTTTTCGCTCTGGGCACCATATTATATAATAGCCAAACGGGACTGGTCTGAGGACAGTACCTGAGTACTTTGCATGCATTAAAAGTTTACCAAGAGGTTTTTGAAAAAGAGTTATAGTCTTTCTATTTCCTACGTGTCCGTGAGCAACACGAACGTTTTAAAAAGAAAACTTTTTTGGATATTTTGAAAAACGACGGAACGTAAATTTAGCAAAACACATATGGACATATATTATTATTTTACAAATAAGCGTCCGTCGCTTAGGCCATGAGTTACGCATCACACGGCGATTTAGAAATGATTTTTGCATGAGTTTTCTTCAGTTCTTGAAAGTTTTCCAAAAATGCGTACTATACACGTATTATAGTATTGGGCTAGTGTATGTTGGATTTCAGTATTGGATTTCGAGATCTGTATCTCCACTGTAACTCCGAGGATATGCGTGCAATCTGATAATTTGCGTGACGCTTGACGGAGTTCGATTTTGCGTTTATACTCGTTTTCAGGCGCACGCGATACGCGGTGCTATTTCTGTATCTTCCGTGATTTCGGAGCCCCGTTGATTTGAGTTGATTATTGAAATGTTTTGGTATTTGGGGGTTTAAATTTAAATTCGGGGACCAAATTTATTTAAGGGGGGAAGACTGTAACATTTCAGAAAATATAAAATATAATTTTTGGAATTTAATATTAAAATAATATATTTCCGGAAAACTTCTCGATTTGCGAAATTAGGGTTTTCGAAAAAGGGTATAAATATATACCAATAATTGTGAAATAAATGGAAATTAAAATGATTTATTCATTTAATAATATATTTAAAGGATTTGGCATTTTTAAATTTATTATATGCAGTTTCGATAAAAACCCGATTAATGCACTACTAATCGCGATTAGGCCAAATCCGTGTTTCTACAGTTATCATGGTTAGTGCACCATGACATGTTATATATTATTTCATTTGTGTTGTGTTATGTTATGGTTTTATTGTGGTGAGAAAAGAAAACAGAAGAAAAAGGTGTCATGATGACCTAAGGAGAGAGAGAGGGGACATAATGATGAGAGTGAGCAAGCTAGGAGAGAGAATGAGAGTGAGAAAGAAAGAGAGAGGGAAGAGCTGCCCCATACCTTCCCCCCACCATTTCTTTCACCTGCTTCTTCATCCTTAAGCCCCTCATTCTACCCTCATGACCCATCTCGAAAATCTCATCAAAACCCCATACTCCCTTCACAAAAGATGATCACCTCCTCACCCTCATTGCAATGAACCAAGCAAAGTGGGATTTTGACAACATTGGGACTTCTAGGGTTTTGTTCGGGTGTAACCATGAGGTATATCTCTTTTCTTTTAGGGTTGTTTGATTTCCTAGCATTTTGTTTAACTTTAGAAGTCGTTTAGTGATGGATTTGTGAACTTAGAAATCCTAGTGAGGGTTTGAGTGAAATTGTGGATTGGTGATGATTGAGTGGATGTTGAGTGGCTGTTTAAGACCGGAATTTAGTATAGAAACCAGAATACGGATTTAGCATTTTGTCTATGTCGGTTTTGTGAGGATATAGGGTGTGTAAGGAAATCTGGCGCAACCCGGGGACTTTCTGAGTTTAGCAAACAATACCAAGGACCTAGATACACCACTAAGAACGCACTGTCGAAGTACGAACCCATTCAGAGCATGGGGGGCCAAGGAGGTCAGAATTTAGGCCTATGTGGCCGGCCTAGTGTCGGAGTTAGGGGTCTAGGTTGATACAGTAGCTTATATACAACATGTACTACACCCTAGACTTGTTTGTGCAACTTCTTTTCACTTAAGTCAAAATATGGGAGCACTTTGGTGTGATTTTGGCTATGTTTTCCGTATTTTGAAATGTTTAGTTTTTATATTTGGATTTTTATTTGGTTGTTGGTTGTTTGTACATCAACTGTTAGTTGTATGTATGTCATAGAGGCCATTACTGTACATTCGATGTAAATTGTAGTGGATGCTTGGACATATATAGGGAGGACTTTCTTGCTCGACATGATAGTACGCTATCTGGTTACTCTTTATCTTAACATGTACTCTGATTGTCTCTATGATACATGTTGATAAATCCCTTAGGATGAGTACTTGACTACCAGGACTATGATGCGGATCATACTAGTGGGAACAGTGTAGTCGCTAAGTACATCCTTCAAATGTTCCTAGTCGTAAGAGTACCGAGACAGGGCATCGATACTTCAGAGTAGACTAGCGTATGCGCTTCTTGACCCATATGATGGGCGATAGATGATCTCATATCCATTGGTGTTTGACAACAGAGAAAGTATACGGGTGCTCAGTGGAGACTGGGTACACTGGACGGACTCGCCGAGAACTCCCAGATGGTATTATACCACACGTCAGATGGCAGTTCTTTGGTAACACTGGTACAGGTTAGTCAGTAGACCCGAGATTGTCATAGAGCTTTGTGCGATTCCCACTGTGCTTTGATTTCCATCATACCACGTCCAAGAGGGCATGCAAAAAGGTGGTTTTTGGGTACAGTCCCGAATCACATGGAGGCAATGAGCGATAGGAAGGGATTCGTCTCTCCCGGTATAGGGAGTTGATGTTGTGCTGTGTTTGATTGGCTATAACTGGAAATCCCTGGCCAGGGTTGTCGAGATTTACTAGTAAGTGTTATCGGTAGTTTCTCGGACTGTTATAGACCTCATATCGACACGACTTATCAAGTTACTGGGGTCTGACATTTACCATCCCTAGGCGAGATATGCGACATATCAGACGAAGGGACCGAACTGTATGGGAGTGTTATTGATTGGATTCGCAGGAGAATGTGCAGGCTTGCTTGTTGATCTTCTGATCGCTCAATACCTGGGTGGCTGTTATGCTTAGCTGACCGCTTGCAGCTTGTGGGTGTTTGATATGATCATCACCTACTGCCGGTGTATTGACGATTCTTTAGAGTCCTACACAGAGGTTTCTTGGCTCAGGCAAAACGGAGTAGGATCACATATATGATATGTGCGGGACCGAGAACAATACGTGTATGTGATCCCGTATTAGATTCTCGCGATATGAGATATCGGCTGGGTATATGTGATATAGCCGGGTCATCGGATCAAGTGTTGATTCGATGAACTGATACAGATTATATTAGTCGGTTATTTATGAAATAGCCGGATTATCGGATCAAGTGTTGATTCGATAATTTAATGTATAATTATATATTTGATATATTAAATTACATTAACTTATATAAGCTCACTAAAAGATTCTTTTTCTCACTCGGGTAATACATTGATAAATATGCGATATTTGTTAATTGTATTATTTTATTTTGTTACAATAAATATTGTATATGTGATATATAATATTATAACAAGTTATGATTACTAATGCAACATGATTGTAGAGATTAAACATGGTTAGGGTTTGATTTGGGTTAATCTTTTCTAGAAGCTTCTAGAAGCTTTTATTTTGTTTCTTGCAAAGATATTTTGTTTAGATATTTTGCAAGATATTTTCTAACCCCACCCACACCCTTTAGCCCTAGTTAACTCTCGACATTGGTTAGCTTTTTCTTTGGTCAACCATGGTTGCATTTGGAGTTATCATAACATTTCATTATTCGTCACAAAAGGATTATTATTCATTCTTCTTCCTCCTCCTTGCAAAGCTTTCTAGTTTTGGGTTTTGTGATGGATTAGTGTGAGATTATGATGATAAAAGAGAGCTAAAATCCTACTTCATCATCCTAATCTATCCTAGCCATTTAGATTAGGGTGTTCACTTCATTTGTGAGTGAGAGCTTGTGTTAAAGAAACTTCAAGATAGATCATCTTTGTTATTGAAGATTGGAAGCAAGCTTACATCATTCTCTTCGTGGAACCTCTCTAGAGTGTGGGTACATGATGATCGCAGTGAAGTGACCTCAACACGGAGCTTATGAAGCAAAGAACTGAACTACAAAGGTTGTAATCCTAAACTGTTAGATGTTAAAGTGTTTAACATGCTTTGTTTCGTCTAATCTCTAGTTTAAAGATCTTGGTTTGGGTTGTTCGGCACGTCTAAATTTTAAATCGGGTATGGTTGAAGCCTTATAGACCCTTGTGAGGGTGCCTAGTAATCCTACAGTGGTATCAGAGCCAAGCTAGAGATTTAGGCGAAGTCTAGACGAAGTTTAAAGTCCGATCGAACTCCGAATACACGTAAAACCCTAATTTCTGGAAATTTTTCAGAAAGTTGTTATTTTTCATAATAAAAATACTCAAAAAAATCAGCAAGGAATTCTATGGACTTCTGTGAAAAACGAGCCAGCAAGCCCATTAAAGAGCCGCGGAACCGCGGCAAAGACATGCCTTGCGCGGCGGTTCCGCGGCGCTACAGTGGGATTAGGGTATTATTTTTGTACAGTTGCGTCCGTATGTGTTTCCTGATTCTTCTGGGAATTTTTAATTCTTACTCAAGTGTTGAGTTTTCTGGGTTGTATTGGGAACTCGTTGATTCGATCGGAAAGTATAACTTCGTTTAGTTTGTCCGGGTATTTTTTAGAACGTGTTAAAAAGTTCGAACGGATATTAATAACTCACTTTTTCACCTGCCGGAAAATTTCCAAGTGTTGGATTTTTCCGTAGTTTAAGAACGTTCTAAGTCATGCAAGTAACGCGGTGGACCCTATAGAAGACAACAAACCTTAACTTGATTATGTGACCGTCTGAACCGCCTCAAAACCTTAGGGTTTATAGCAGTACGGCGTTGCCACATGTGAGGCGCTGGCTTGACCCTTCTACGGCTGGACCATTAGTACTGTGGCATGTGATGGATGGTTTTAAACTAATTTCAATTGTTGAGAACTATTTGGGAAGTCTTGGGTGTTTATTTATTCGATCGGAAAATTTAACATTGTCTATTTATTTGGAATATGATACAATATTTGGAATCCATAAGTAGTTATGAGATAACTAATTTGAATGTTATAAATCTAGCGATTTAGTCTCATTTGATCGGTTGCCACGGGATTTTGATATGATCAAAAGTCCGTTGCAATCACGTAGTGTACGCGGATACTCGCCGGGTAAACTTAATAGATAGCCACGCCCCATAGCCCCGACCAAGTGACTGTAGGAGAACCCCGTCGCCAAAAGCATCCATTCGGGTGCTCACGGCAGCGGTGTTCCGCCTTGGTGCACTTCGTCCACGGCATCCGGGGGTGCGGCCGTCTACTAAAGTTTGCGACGAGCATTCGATCGGGATATCGGGAATCTTGTTGAATTGCCCAACAAGATATTGAAAAGTGTTTTCGATATTGAGACTAAAATGCGGGGTTTATAACTGTTAGGCATGCGATGTCTAAGGATTCATTTGGTTAGGCATGCGATGTCTAAGGATTCATTTGGTTAGGCATGCGATTGCGGATTCCAACCGTTGTAGTTTTACACTTTCTTTTCTGTGACCGTAAGCGTAGTATGTGGTGTATCGCCGGTTTCGTTGCTAGACATCAACGACTATCGGGATACGCATACTTGCTTACGTTGATGATATGAGATATTATGTGTTGCTGTGATATGTTATATTGGATCGTCGCGTTCTGAATAGCAGGGGTTTTTATGTGAGATGAGAATTTTTCTTTTTCATTCATGTAAAATTCATATGTATGTAATATTCTTTTATTGGGGCACTTCCGGGCAGAGGATGATGTGACCATTGTATATTATTTACTTTTCCGCATTAGGTAGACCCAAGGCGGGGAGCGCAAGTAACCGGGTTCTAGGGTCCAGTGGGAGACCATCTCGAGGAGTCGAGACCAGCTCTCCTAACCCTAGAATTGGCAACGTTGCTTGCCGCTCTCGTAGGGGTCTAGGGATGTGGGTTTGGCTATTCATCGCAACCGTGGAATCCGTGTTTTATACAGGCTCGTATTAAATACACGGACCTCCTAGTATATCTAATATTTCATATATGTTCTTCTGCTGCAATGTTCTGTTATGAGATCATATTACTGTCTGAGATGAATGTTTGTATTATATATATGAGATATATGTTATATTGCAGATTTCGTTTCAAATGTGATGCTTATGAAGAATAATAAAATGGGACTTCATTAATGAGATTAATGAAACTAAAAGAAACCTAAAGATGTTGTAGAAACTTGTTTAAGAACTGGTAGTTCTAGTTCTTGCTTTGCATAGCGGTGTTCCTTGTAGAACATCCAGCACCTTATTCGATAAGGAAAGAGCCGAGATCCCTTCACCGGGAGTGACCTCTTTAGTGAAACTAGCAGATGCTGCATACTCGGTTTGTCTTTTGATTGCTTCTATAGTTTTTGCTTTGTATAGTGGTATTTGTGAAATATCCTGCACCTTATTCGATGAGGAAAGAGCCGACAATCCCATCACCGGGAGGGACATCTTTAGCAAAACTAGAAAAGGCCTCAAAAACATTCCATTTAAAATCGCTCGATTCTACAACGATATCTAGTTCATTACGCAAAGGGTTTTCTTAAAAATCTGTCGTAGCCCTCCGTCATTTCAGATAAGTACTAGTTAGTAATCATGCTAAGTTTTTTGACCATGTTAAGGCGTAGTGTGCGGTAGCTGATTAGTGCTTATCTGTATAAGCATATGATGCGATTGGATTAGGGTAGTCGTGCGACTTTGTTGACCATGTCAAGGGTCGTGCGGGTGGGTTTAATTCAATCGGGAAATGACGGGTTGAACTTGACTAGCCATTATGATTTTTTGACAATGTTAAGGTCATATAGCTGCTAGGGGTAAAATATTATTAGGAATTTCAAGCGTTGAAATTTGCAATAAGATTGCATACCTTCTATGAGATAGTTGGATCTCGATACCCGCTGCGAGTAAGAGTTACTCCGGGGAAAGTTTTACATATTACAATTAGCCGATCAAGTAGATGTCTAGAAAGGTGTTAACGGGGTTACGCCCTTGGGAAAACGAGGTTTATTTTAATTAGGTCCATACGAAAGCGCGGGGAACCTCCCTCAAAGTACCGGCACTGGCCTGGCTGAAAGATTAGCGAACTTGTAGAGTGTAATTAATCCCGGCTAGTCTTTCCTTTTAGGTTTGAAAGAAGATTTGTCTAAAACAGTGGGAGTCATCCTGATTAGATAAATTGATAACCAATCTAATCTTGTAAAAGCGCACGCTGAGTGTTTTCTTCTCTCTCTCTCCAGGTAGTGACCATGTCACGCCTTAATCAAGATAATAATACGGATGTATTGACCGAACCCGCTTGTTATACTGAGCTGGGGAACGTTGGTCCCGCTCCAACTTGTAATTGTTATAAGACAGAGGAGGAACAGGGGATTACCAGAATTCCCGTGCCGCCCAAACGAAGAAAGTGCATGTTGATGCATCTTCTTCGGGTGTGTTCATTACACAGAACTGTTTCTCAATATCCTTTACGTCCTGGGTATTTGATACCGGATCAGGATCCCACATATGTAATTTGTTACATGGGCTACAGATAGGTAGAGAACTGAGAACGGGTGATAAATTTCATGAGATAGAAACGGTGCAAGTGTTGCAGCCAAGTCTGTTGGTAGTTATCACCCTGTATTAACAAATACATTGATTCTGAACGAATGTTATTAGATAGCGAACCTGATATACAATATCATATCAGCCTCTTTATTAGTAAAGAAGGATATAATTTTGTATTGTTGGATAATGTTTTGAATATTTCCTATATCAAGAGTTGATCGGTTCAGGCACGTTATCTAAAAGTATTGACGTTCTAAATCAAACCACAGTTCTAAACTTACAGAACACACACAAGGGGAAAAGTTCAGAAATGACTGAATCCTTCTTAAGGCATTGTAGACTAGGTCATATCAATACGACCCGACTAGCTGAAGTTACATATAGATGCATATTTAAATTAGTTTGAATTTATATCTTGTGAAACTTTCCGGTCATGTCACAGGAATAAGATGACCACAGCTCCGTTTATTGGAAACAGAGAAAGAGTTAGTGAACTCTTGGGATTGATACATGCTGATGTATGAGGTCCCCTGTCTACACATGCCAAGACCGGTTCTTTATACTTCATTACATTCATTGTTTATCTCTAAAGATTCGGAAATATGTTCCTCTTGAAACACAAGTCTGAACCTTTTGAGATATTCACAGAATATAATTTAGAAGTAGAGAACCAAAAACGGGTATAAGTATTATGTCCTTTAATGAGATCAAGGAGGAGAATACTTGAGCACGGAATTCCTTGACTATTCTAAAGGAGAATGAGATTCTCTCAGCATTACACCTCCGTATACACCACAGCACGTCGGTGTATCTGGGCGGAGCAATTACACCCTATGTGATATGGTGTGCTCTATGATGAGTACTACTGAGTAGCCTATTTCCTTTTGGGAGTTATGCACTTGTGAAGCTGCATACCTATTGAATAGGGTTCCAATCAAATCAGTTGCCTACCACTTCATATGTGATATGGAATTGGAAGAGCTCATATCTTAAGTAAGTTAAGATTTGGGGTTGTCCGGCCTATGTCTAAAAGAAAAATCCGGACAAGCTCGAGGCAAAGTAAGTTCTGTGGAAGTTTGTTGGATATCGCAAGCATTCGCAAGGGAATATCTTCTACCAAATCGAGGAACAAAAGATGTTTTGTTTCTGAGCATGCCACCTTTGTGAAAGGGAATTTCTTGTGAAGAAATTATTGGTCATGAGGTAGAACTGGAAAGAGTTCCAGCTATACAAACTGCAGCTGATAATTTGGTAGAACCAAAGGATTCAATAGTTTCCAATGAATCTCAACCTCTCCGCCGATCTAGTAGGGTTCCTCACACACCAGATACTTCGGTTTCTCTATGACAGTGGGAGCGATGATTGCATCATGAGATGATGACCAAACTTATTTCGAGCAGGCCATCAGGAGTGGGACTGTGTAAGAATGGCTAGATGCTTAGTGATCTGAGATGGGATCCTTATACACCAACAAAGTATGGAGTTTGGTTGCTTTATCTTAAGGGTTAAATCCCCATCAGGAGCAAGTATATCTTGAGAAGATTACATGGTGTACATGGAAAAGTTGAGACTTTCAAAGCTATGCTTAAGTCCATCCAGATCCTACTTACCACGGCTACATACCAAGACTAAGATATATGGCGGTTGGGTATCATGACTGCTTTTCCAAATGATGATTTGGAAGAGAGCGTCTATAAGTACACAGCTAGAGGGCTTCGTAGATAGTGGGAGCAGCGGAAATGTGAGCAAGATGTTTTTTGTGATAAATCAGGCATCGCGTAGTTGGAACGTCTGTTTTGATGTGGTAGTCAAAAAGTTTGACTTCATCAAAATGGTAGATGAACCTTGTATATACAAAAAGGTAGTAGGGAGTATGGTGGTGATCCTCGTAGAGTACGTGGATGACATACTCTTGATAGGGAAGGAGTTTGCTATGCTACGCTCGGTCTATCTCCACTTATCACAAGGATTCTCCGTATAGGATCAAGGTGACACCTCCTAAATCCTGGGTTTTAGATCTATGAGATAGTTCTAATTGGATGTTAGGATTCTCACTAGTTGTATTTAGATGGTATCAATCGATCCTGGGGAGAATCACTGGAAAGGTTCCAAGGTGATAAGGACAACTGAATGTCAGTCGCAGGCATTGTCTTTACCCTCAGTGGAGGGACGGTTAGTTGGAAGAGTTCGAAGCTAGATACCGTGACTTACTAGACGATTAAAGGAAAGATACATCGTTGCCAAGGATGCTACCAAAGAGGCAGCCTGGATATATATAAGTTCATGAGATGAACTTCGTTCCTACTATTGTGTGACAATGGAGTTTTGGCTTATGCCAAGGAACCCCCGTCTCATCAGAAATCCAGATATAATTCTTAAGCAGTATCATCTGATCATAGATATGGTTGATCTCCAGGGAGATCGAGGTTAGCAGAGTAGAAACAGAGGACAACAGCGCGGATCCACTCACAAAGGCCTATTTCCTAGTAGAGACTTTTATGGGATGGTTGAGTATGAGATACTTCAACCACGGCTGATTGTTGGGTATGCAATACCACAACAGATGGCCCTAGTGCAAGTAGAAGATTGTTAGATATAAGTATGCCCTAGAGGCCATTACTGTACATACGATGTATATTATAGTGGATACTTGGACATATATAGGGAGGACTTTCTTTCGCCACATGATAGTACGCTATCTGGTTACTCTTTATCTTAACATGTACTCTGATTGTCTCTATGTTACATGTTGATAAAGCCCTTAGAATGAGTACTTGACTACCAGGACTATGTTGCAGGTCATACTAGTGGGGACAGTGTAGTTGCCAAGTACATCCTTCAAATATTCCTAGTCGTGGGAGTACCGAGAAAGGGCATCGATACTCCAGAGTAGACTAGCGTATGCGCTTTTTGACCCATATGATGGGCGATGGATGATCTCATATCCATTGGTGTTTAACATCAGAGAAGGTATACGGGTGCTCAGTGGAGACTAGGTACACTGGACGGACTCGCCGAGAACACCCAGATGGTACTATACCTTACGTCAAATGGCAGTTCTCTTGTGACACTGGTACAAGTTAGTCTGTGGACCCGAGATCGCCATAGAGTCTTGTGTGATTCCCACTGTGCTTTGATTTCCATCATACCACGTCCATGAGGGAGTGCAAAAAGGTGGATTTTGGGTACAGTCCCGAATCACATGGAAGCAATGAGCGATAGTAGGGGTTTCGACTCTCCCGGTATAGGGAGTTGATGTTGCGCTGTGTTCGATTAGCTATAACTGCAAATCCCTGGCCAGGGTTGCTGAGATTTACTGGTAAGTGTTATCAGTAGTTTCTCAAACTGTTATAGACCTCATATCGACACGACTTATCAAGCTACTAGGGTCTGACGTTTACCACCCCTAGGCAAGATATGCGACATATCAGACGAAGAGACCGGACTGTACGGGAGTGTTACTGATTAGATTCGTAGGAGAATGTGCAGGCTTGCTTGTTGATCTTCTGATCGCTCAATACCTGGGTGGCTGTTACGTTTAGCTGACCGCTTGCAACTTGTGGGTGTTTGATATGATCATCACCTACTGCCGGCGTATTGACGATTCTTTAGATTCCTACACAGAGGTTCCTTGGCTCAGGCAAAACGGAGTAGGATCACATGTATGATATGTGCGGGATCGAGAAAAATACGTGTATGTGATACCGTATTAGATTCTCGTGATATGAGAGATCGGCCGGGTATATGTGATATAGCCGGGTCATCGGATCAAGTGTAGATTCGATGAACTGATATAGATTATATTAGTCGGTTATTTATGAAATAGCCGGATTATCGGATCAATTGTTGATTCGATAATTTAATGTATAATTATATATTTGATATATTAAATTACATTAACTGATATAAGCTCACTAAAAGATTCTTTTTCTCACTCGGGTAATACATTGATATATATGCGATATATGTTAATTGTATTATTTTATTTTGTTACAATAAATATTGTATATATGATATATAATATTATAACAAGTTATGATTACTAATGCAACATGATTAGTAGAGATTAAACATGGTTAGGGTTTGATTTGGGTTAATCTTTTCTAGAAGCTTCTAGAAGCTTTTATTTTGTTTCTTGCAAAGATATTTTGTTTAGATATTTTGCAAGATATTTCCTAACCCAACCCACACCCTTTAACCCTAGTTAACTCTCAACATTGGTTAGCTTTTTCTTTGGTCAACCATGGTTGCATTTGGAGTTATCATAACATTTCATTATTCATCACAAAAGGATTATTATTCATTCTTCTTCTTCTTCCTCCTTGCAAAGTTTTCTAGCTTTGGGTTTTATGATTGATTAGTGTGAGATTATGATATTAAAAGAGAGCTAAAACCCTACTTCGTCATCCTAATCTATCCTAGCCATTTAGATTAGGGTGTTCACTTCATTGTGAGTGAGAGCTTGTGTTAAGGAAAGTTCAAGGTAGATCATCTTTGTTATCGAAGATCAGAAGCAAGCTTGCATCATTCTCTTCGTGGAACCTCTCTAGAGTCCGGGTACATGATGATCACAGCGAAGGGATCTCAACACGGAGCTTATGAAGCGAAGGGCCAGACTACAAAGGTTGTAATCCCAAACTCTTAGATGTTAAAGTGTTTAACATGATTTGTTTCGCCTAATCTTTAGTTTAAAGATCTTAGTTAGGGTTGTTCAGCACGTCTAAATTTTAAATCGTCCATGGTTGATGTCTTATAACCCTTGTGAGAGTGCCTAGTAACCCTACATCAACAACAAGTGTTGTTTGGTTGATTTTGTACGCGTAAGCTATAGGTTCTAACCTATGAGCATTGCGCGTGCCGTATTGGATTTCAGAACTTGATTTTAATAGCGTGGCGATATATGTTGTTATTGTAGGTACCTTCGCATGGATTCCGAGGCGATGGAGCGTGGCGTCATCAACTTCGGCAAGCGAAAACCACGGTGAGTAGATCTATATCTACGGTGGAAGTCGGGTGGATGGCGTATAGCACCACCGCACACTTTGATGGAAACCGATTTATATGTAAATTATGGTTAATGAAACCTTTAATAGAAAACCATAGATAGAGTAAAAAGATAGTTAGATAAACCATATTAGAAACTAAGGATAGTTAGAAGCGATATGATACGACTATTATGTGATGACGGGACTTGAGGATGATATTTGTTGATATTGCCGTTTAGGGTACTATAGGACTAGATAGTCGACGTAGATGCATCATTCGAACCATACTTATTTCTAAATTGAAGAATCGTATGCATCTTTTAAACAGATAGCTTGAGAGACGTTACGGATTTTCAAATGATATCTTTTCTTTAAAAACACCGTAGGCCCTACTTTCAAAACTACTATTCGCATCTTTCAAAAACTGTTTGTATGGTTCGGGTATGTATATTAAATTAGATCAGAATTCTTATAGTAAAGGTAGAATGTATATATATAACATTTGACTCGATGTGAGATATAAATGTGATGAAAAGAATTGTACGATGCGATATGATGAATTTGGTGATATGTTGGTATACGGATGCGAGTCGATTGAGATGATTGATTGCCGGTCCCCCTAATATGAGATTTTTATGGATGAGACCTGGGACATAGGTATATAAATATATATATAGAATATCGTGAATCATGTGTGATATGTCGTACGTGACGTTAGGTCCGTACCCCTCATTGTCGTAAAGGTTGATAGGATCCCTAATGTTTTAATGCCGCCGTACGATGATTTTTCGTGCGAGATGCGTTTGACTTGATGATTGATCCATACCCTTGACTAGAGGATGTCGTACGATGGATTGTACCGTACACGATGTGGTGTGTCTAGATGCCGATTGTTAGATTCACCGACTCGGTCATGTTAGATACGTATACCCGTCAGTATTTGCACATGATTTACCTTATGTTGCCTTCATGTTATTCGCATTGCATTACTTATACCTGTGATAGTACACCTGCACCATTATCGCTGATGCGTATGTTACACGTATACAGATTGTAGGCTCACACACTTCATTATCGATAATTGCCAAGTCACCACTCAGTAGGATTGATGCATCATGATATGACTCTTCGCATAACATGCTTGCGTATACCACTTGTACATCCATATTTACGCACATATCATGATATGACTCTTCGCATAACATGCTTGCGTATACCACTTGTACATCCATATTTACGCACATACACATTGTATATCTATATTGGTGCACATATGCATTGGTACATCTATATTTGCGCATATACACATTTGTATATCCATATTGGTGCACACATACATTGGTACATCCATACTTGCGCATATACATATTGTACCTACATAGATAACTGGTTTTATTGGGAAATTGGGAACCGCATGTTATATTTTAAAAACTGGAATCATTTAAAAGAGCGGTTTTTCCTTAATACGTCATATCACTATTCCATGTTGCATGATATACGGATATGCTTACATTTCTATTATATATCGCATACATCATGCTCTATGATTTTACGCATTGAGATATGCTGTTTTCAAGAGATTTCTGGATTTGAGAACCGTGGACATTTTAAAAGATATTATGTGTTGATTTAAAAACCCGGTTTCTCTTGATATGATATTTCAGTGCGTCCACCATGTGTTTTCTCGGTTCTAAGACGTGTGACATGTGAAACCCGATTCGAGGAGCTGGATGAGGCCGATTGCGGGTACATGGTGGACCCGGTATGGTACTGTCACGTCCCGAAATTGGCACATGACGGCCCTTAAACTACGCAACGTCTACAGGCGTAACGCAATTTAAGTAAGCCGAAAACCCAGCAATCTAAACCATCAAAAGTAGTAAGAAATAATATTATTTTCAAAACCTTTGAAATCTCAACCCAAATTCATTAAAAGTCCAACTTTATTACCTTTGAAATTTTGGTAGCACCTCCTTTGTAAAAACTAACCCCAAAAATGGGTACAATATAAATATAAGTAAAGTATCCCCAAACGGGAGCAAAAACACGCCCAAAAGCGGAAAACAACTACCACCACAGATATACGACGCCGTAGCGAAGAAATAAAAGTCGATATAAATAAAACTGCATAAAAGACATCCAAGTCACCAAAATAATATAAAATATCATCCTCATATCAAGTCTCTAAGTCATACAAGATAATGGTAGATGGAGAGTACAGGATACAACGATCATACAATGAATATAAACGGATAACCACAAAACCCACCTAAAGCAAAACTGCTCACTGTGAGCCGAAGCGGTATGCGCAGCAAAAGATGATAAGATAGATGAATAGCCTGCCTCGACTACTCTGGGGAACAACCTGCAAAAACACCGTCGCACAACATGGGTGAGTTGCCAACTCGTGAATAGTAAATAACATATGCAGGTAATCGCAAGTATGCACGTACAGCGTGAATCTAACATATGCAAACTAATAGCAATAATTGGTCATACGCATGCAACAGTCATGAAAGGTACACTAGCAGGTACAACTAATACATGAAGCAATAATATGACAATATGTATGTGAAACAATCATGTAATGTATGTTAGTTATATGTATGCCCTAGAGGCCATTACTATACATGAGATGTATATTGTAGTGGATACTCGGACATATATAGGTAGGACTTTCTTGCTCGACATGATAGTACGCTATCTGGTTGCTCATTATCTTAACATGTAAACTTACTGTCTCTCTATTACGTGTTGATAAAGCCCTTAGGATGTGTACTCGACTTGCAGGACTATGATGTAGATCATACTAGTGGGGCCTGGGTAGTCCATGAGTACATCCTTCAATGTTCCTAGTCGTGTGAATATCGAGACGGGGCATCGATATTCCAGAGTAGACTAGCGTATATCTTCTCGACCCATGTGATGGGCGATGGATGATCCCATATCCATTGGTGTTTGACATCAGAGATGGTATGCGGGTGCTCAGTGGTGACTGGGTACACTGAACGGACTCGCCGAGAACTCCCAGATGGTATTATACCTCACGTCAGATGGCAGTTCTCTGGTGACACTGGTACAGCTTAGTCTGTTGACCCGAGATCGTCATAGAGTCTTGTGTGTCTCGCACTGTGCTTTGATTTCCACCCTACCACGGCTCTACTGAGTCGTGCAAACAGGTGGTTTTTGGATACAGTCCCGATTCAATGGAGGCAATGAGCGATAGGAAGGGATTCGTCACTCCCGGTATTGGGGGTTGATATTGCGCTATGCTCGACTGGCCATAACTGGAAATCCCTCGCCAGGGTTGCACTGATTTACTGGTAAGTCTTATCAGTAGTTTCATGCTTGTTATGGGCTTTATATCGGCATGACTTATCAAGCTGCTGGGGTCTGACGTTTACCACCCCTAGGCGAGATATGCGACATATCAGACGAACAGACCGGACTGTGCGGTATGTGTTACTAATTGGATTCGCAGGAGTGTGAGCAGGCTTGCTCGTTGATCTTATGATCGCTCAATACCCGGGTGGCCGTTACGTTTAGCAGACTGCTTGCGGCTTGTGGGTGATTGATATGATCACCACCTACTGCCGGCGTATTGACGAGTCTTTACAGTCCTACACAGAGGTTTCCTGGCTCAAGCGAAACGAAATAGGAGTGCATATGAGATATGTGCGGGAACGAGAATTATACCAGTATGTAATACTATGTTCTATTCTCGCGATTTGTACCATCAGTCGGTTATATGTGATATAGCCGGGTTACCGAATCAAGTGTTTATTCGATTTATTGATACACTAGATATTAGTCGGTTATATGCGATATGACCGGATCATTAAATCAAGTATTGATTTAATGATTTAATGAATAATTATATATTTGATATATTACTTTACATTAACTAGTATTGGTTCACTTAAGATTGATTTTCTCACTTGATGTGCACAAGTTGTATATATGATATATGTTTGTGCACTAGTTTGTATCATGATTGATGATACATGCAAACTTGGGTGTGTGTATGACTTACACCATATTTAAGATAATGGTTTAGGTTTTTAATTATTTTGGTAGAACAAAATCGTAGCTTTCTTTGTCTTTGATTGAAGCTTCATGAAGCTTTCAAGCATCTTTGACAAAGTCCACTAATTTTGTTTTGCATAAGAATTTCATTAACCTAACCATTACCTCTAACTATGGTTTAGTCTCTACAAAGGTTAACTCACCCATGGTTGCATCATGATAGACTTCACTTGATTATTCCTTTTATTGATAATTCATATTGTTTTCTTTCTTCTTCTTCTTCTTCAAGAAGAAGAAAGCTTGCTAGAAAATTTTCGAGTGAAGATTTAGACTGAGAAATCCAAATCTAAAATAAACCCACTTCATATTTCATCATCCTCTACTACTTGCCATTTAGTTTAGGGTGTTCTCTTCACAAAGTTTATGACCAAGTGAAGGAATAGCTTGAGTTTGAGTCTCCTCGATATAGATCATCTTCGGCCTCGAAGTCAACGACCTAGCCCGCTCATTTCTCCGAGGAAACCGTCACTAGAGTCCGGGATCGCGATGATCGTAGCGAAGGGACGTCAACACGGAGCTTTAGAAGTGAAGGGCCGGATCTACAAAGGTTGTAATCCCTTTCACTTATTGTTAAAGTTGTTAACTTGCTAGTTTTCGCCTTATCTCTAGTAAACGATCTAGATTAGGCTTGTTCGGCACGTCTAATTTTTGAATCAGGCATGGTTGATGCCTTGTAGAACCTTGTTAGAGTGCCTAGGAACCCTATAGTGGTATAAGAGCCTAGCTAGAGGTTTAGGCGAAGTGTAGACGAAGTTAGAAATCCGATCGAACCCCGAAACCCTAATCTTAACACTTCTCTGTACATTTTTAAAAACTGTGGTTTTTTCCAAATTAAAAATACTCAAAAAAATCAGCAGGGTTTTCTAGGAATTACTGTGCAGCACGTGCTCCTAATTCGATCAAAGGGCCGCAGAACCGCGGCCGTACCCTAGGTTGCGCGGTGGTTCCGCGGCTATACTGTAGCTTCTTGCTTCACTGTTTGCACAGTAATGTCCTTATGTGATTCCTGTGTTTTCTGGGAATTTTTCTTATACTCAAGTGTTAAGTTTTCTGGGTTGTATTGGGGACTCGTTGATTCGATCGGATAATTTAACTTCGTTTATTATTCCGGGTAATTTTAGAACGTGTTAAAAAGTTCGACCGGATATAAATAACTCACTTTTTCCCCTGCCGGGAAATTTCCAAGTGTTGGATTTTTCCGTAGTTTAAGAACGTTCTAAGTCGTGCAAGTAACGCGATGGACCCTCTAGAAGACAACAAACCTTAACTCGATTATGTGACCGTCTTGAACTGCCTTTTGAACCTTGGGGTTTGGGGCAGTACGGCGTGCCATATGTGAGGCGTTGGCTTGACCCTTCTACGGCTGGACCGTTGGTACTGTGGCATGAAGTTGATGTTTTTAAACTTATTTCAAGTGTTGAGCTATTTGGGAAAACTTGGGTGTTTGATTATTCGATCGGAAAGTTTAACATTGTCTATTTACCTGGAATGTGATACAATATTTGGAATCCACAAGTAGTTATGAGATAACTAATTTGAATGTTATAAATCTAGCAGTTTAGTCTCACTTGATCGGTTGCCCCGGAATTTTGATGTGATCAAAAGTCCGTCGTAATCACGTAGCGTACGCGGATACTCGCCGGGTAAAGTTAACAGATAGCCACGCCTCATAGCCCCGACAAAGTGACTGTAGGAGAACTCCGTCGCCAAAAGCATCCATTCGGGTGCTCGCGGCAGCGGTGTTCCGCCTGAGTGCACTTCGTCGACGGTATCGGGGGTGCGACCGTCTATTAAAGTTTGCGACGAGCATTCGTTCAGGATGTCAGGAATCTTGTTGAATTGCCCGACTCGATATTGAAAAGAGTTTTCGATAATGAGACTAAATTGCGGGGTTTATAATTGTTAGGCATGCGATGTCTAAGGAATTCATTTGGTTAGGCATGCGATGTCTGAGGAGGTTGCGGATTCCAACTGTTGTAGATTTGCACTTTCTTTTCTGCGACCGTAAGTGTAATATGTGGAGTATCGCCGGTTTCGTTGCTATACGTCAACGACAATTGGGATACGCATATTTACTTACATTGATGATATGTGATGTTATGTGTTGCTAGATATGTTATATTGGATCGTCGTGTTTGAATAGCCAGGGTTTTTTATGTGAGATGAGAGTTTTTCTTTTTCATTCATGTAATATTCTTTTATTGGGGCACTTCCGGGCTGAGGATGATGTCACCATTGTATATTATTTACCTTTCCGTATTAGGATAGACCTAAGGAGGGGAGCATAAATAACCGGGTTCTAGGGTCCAGTGGGAGACCATCTCGAGGAGTCGAGTCCGGGTCTCCTAGCTCTAGAATTTGTAGAGTTGCTTGCCGCTCTCGTAGGGGTCTACGGATGTGGGATTGGCTATTCATCACGCCCGTAGAATCCGTGTTTTATATAGGCTCAAAATAAAACACGGACGTCCTAGTATATCCAATATTTCATATGATATTTTCTGCTGCGTTATCTGTGATGTGATCATGTGATATGTTCAGATAGATACTGTATATAGTATATATGATATATTATATAGACGATGCTTATGTTTTACACCCGCGCTACCCCTGCCCCGCTCTGTCGTTAGTTACCTAACCTGATGGTGCAGACGGGACATCGAGGCGAATGCGGATGGCATAAGTGTACGTTATATTTATCTGTGATGTTTAGGTGGACTTAAATGATGGGACATTCATTAATGAGATTAATGAAAGAAAATAAACCTAAAAGTTGTTGTGGAATCGAATTTCAAAAATCAGGTAGCTTTAGTTGTTGCTTTGCATAGCGGTGTTCTTTGTAGAACATCCAGCACCTTATTCGATAAGGAATGAGCCGAGATCCCTTCACCGGGAGTGACCTCTTTAGCAATAACTAGCAGATGCTGCAACCTCCGGTTTGTCTTTTGATTGCTTTTCTAGTTCTTGCTTTGCATAGTGGTATTGTGAATATCGTGGACCTCATTCGACGAGGAAAGAGTCGAGATCCCTTCACTGGGAGTAACCTCTTTAGCGAAACTTGCAAAAGCCTCAAAAGCACTCCATTTAAAACCATTTGACTCCACATAGAGATCAAGTTCAAAGCGTTAAAGGTTTTCTTAAAAACCATTCGCAACCCTCCGTCAATTTAGGAAGTAGAGTACTTAGTATTCGTGCTGCGTTTGTCGACCATAGCCGAGGCGTAGTGTACGGTAGCTAAGTGATGTCTTCCTATACAGCATATGATGCGATTAGTTAGGACAGTCATGTGACTTTATTGACCTTAGCCAAGGGTCATGTGGGTGGGTCTAATTAATCACGAAATGACGGGTAGAATTTGACTAGTGCTTATGATTTGTTGACCATAGCCAAGGTCATAGGTGCTAGGGGTAAAAACCATTATCGGGAGTTTCAAGTGTTGAAATTTGCAATGAGATTGCATACCTTCTATATGATAGTTGGATCCTGATACCCACTGCGAGTAATTGTTACTTCTGGGAGAGTTTTGCACTTTACAATTAGCCGATCAAGTTGGTGTCAAGAAAGGTGTCAACGGGGTCACGCCCCTGGGAAAACGAGGTTTATTTTAATTAGGTCAGTGCGAAAGCACGAGGAACGTCCCTCAAAGTACCGGCACCGGCCTGGCTGAAAGATTGGCGAACTTGTACAGTGTAATTAATCCCAGCTAGTCTTTCCTTTTAAGGTTTGAAGGAAGATTTGATAAAAATAGTAGGAGCCATCCTGATTAGAAAAAATATATAACCAATCTAATCTTGCAAGAGCGCACGCAGAGTGTTTTCTTCTCTTTCTCACCAGGCAGCGACCATGTCACGCCTTAATCAAGATAATAATATGGATGTATTGACCGAACCCGTTTGTTATACTGAGCTGGGGAACGTTGGTCCCGCTCCAACTTATAATTGTTATAAGACAGAACATGAAATTGGGGATTACCAGAATTCCCGTGCCGCCCAAACGAAGAAAGTGCATGATGATGCATCTTCTTCGGGTGTGTTCATTAAATAGAACTGCTTCTCAGTATCCTTTACGTCCTGGGTATGAGATACCGGATCAGGATCCCGTATATGTAATCTGCTACATGGGCTACAGATAGGTAGAGAACTGAGAACGGGTGATAAATTTCAAGAATTGGAAACAATGCAATTGTTGCAGCAAAAGTGTTGGCAGTTATCACTCTGTATTACCAGAATACACTGATTCTGAACGAATGTTATTAGATACCGAACCTGATATACAACATCATATCAGTCTCTTTATTTACTAAAGAAGGATATAATTTTGTATTGTTGGATAATGTTTTGCACATTTCCTATATCAAGAGTTGATCGGTTCAGGCACGTTATCTAAAAGCAAATACATTCTAAATCAGACCACATTTCTTAACGTACAGAACACACACAAGAGAAAGAGTTCAGAAATGAACGAATTCTTCTTGAGGTATTGTAGACTAGGTCATATCAATGTTTCCCGAGTAGCTAAAGTTACATTTAGATGCATATTTAAATCAGTTTGAATTTACATCTTATGAAACTTGCCAGTAATGTCACAAAGATAAGATGACCATAGCTCTGTTTACTCGAAATAGAGAAAGAGTTAGTAAACTCTTGGGACTGATACATAGTGATGTATAAAGGTCCCCAGTCTACATATGCCAGGACTGGTTCTTTATACTTCCTTACATTCACCGATGATCTCTCAAGATTCGGACACATGTTCCTATTGAAACACATGTCTGAAGCTTTTGAGAAATTCAAAGAATATAAGTCAGAAGTAGAGAACCAATACAGGTATAAGTATTATGTCCTATGATGAGATCAGGGAGGAGAATACTTGTGCATGGAATTCTTGGACTATTCTAAAGGAGAATGAGATTCTCTCTCAGCATTACTCCTCCGTATACACCACAGCACGTAGGCGTATCGGGGTGGAGCAATCGCACCATATTGGATATGGTGTGCTCTATGATGAGTATTACTGAGTTACCTGTTTCCTTTTGGGGGTTATGCACTTGAGATGCTGCATACCTATTGAATTGGGTTCGAATCAAATCAGTGCCTATCACTCTTTATGAGATATGGCATGGGAAGAACCCATCTCTTAAGCAAGTTAAGATTAGGGGTTGTCCGGCCTATGTCAAAAGCAAAATCCGGACAAGATCGAGGCAAGGTCAGTTCTGTAGAACTGGAAGGATTTCCAGCTATACAAACTACAGCTGATGATTTGATAGAACCAAAGGATTCAATAGTCTCCGACGAACCTCAGCCTTTCCGCCGATCTAGCAGGGTTCTTCATCCGCCTGAGAGATACTTCGGTTTCTCGATAATAGTGGGAACGAGGATTGCATCATGAGATGATGACCCAACTAGTTTCGAGCAGGCCATAAAGAGTGGGGACTCTGTAAGAATGGCTGGGTGGTTAACAATTTGAGATGGAATCCATGTACACCAACAAAGTATGGACTTTGGATGCTATATCTGAAGGGTTAAATCCTCATCAGGAGCAAGTATATCTTGAGAAGATTACTTTGTGTAAATGGAAAAGTTGAGAATTTCAAAGCTAGACTTGTTAATGGTTTTCGTCATCGACCAGGCGTGGATAATGATGAAACCTTTTCCAGTGGCTGTGCTTAAGTCCATCCGGATCCTACTTGCCATTGCTATATACCATGATTACGATATGTGGTGGTTGGGTGTCATGACTGCTTTTCTAAATATTGATTTAGAAGAGAGCGTCTATAAGTACACAGCCAGAGGGCTTCGTAGACAGTGGAAGCAGCGAAAACGTGTGCAAGTTGCTTTACAGAATAAAGCAGGCATCGCGGAGTTGGAATGTCTGTTTTGATGTGGTAGTCAAAGAGTTTGACTTCATCAAAATAGTAGATGAACCGTGTACATAGAAAAAGGTAGTAGAGAGTAAGATGGTGATCCTCGTATTGTACGTGGACAACATACTCTTGATGGGAAAAGAGTTTCCTATGCTACGCACGGTCAATCTCCTCTTATCACAAGAATTCTCCAAATAGGATAAAGGTGATACCTCTTAAATCCTGAGTTTTGGATCTATGAGATAGATCTAAATGGATATTAGCATTCTCACTAGATGTAGTGAGTTGGTATCAATCGATCCTGGGGAGAATCACTGGACAGCTTCCACGGTGATGTAACACTTTGAAATTTTCGTTGATTGTTTTGGTGTTAATTAGTAGTCATGCATGTTTTTATATTTGTGTGTTCATAGGATTTGTAGTTATTATTGGTAGTGTTAGCATATTGGAAATTTTCCCTTGTTGTGCACACTTGCACACTTAGACTTTTTCTTGTGACTTGTTAATCATTCTTGTGCATGGTTGCAAACTCTTTTCCCACCATTTAATCCTTTTCTAAACCCTTTTTATAATTCTAAGAGAAACAACAAAAGAAAAGAAATCCAAATAAAACAAATGAGCATGGTGGTTAGGTAAAGGGTAGACTTTTTGACCCATTTTTCATCCCTTCTCTCTCTCTCATCTCCACTTCATGTTCTGCTGAGTTCCAGCAGCAAAACCCTCCCCTTTTCATCATCTTTTCTCCTCCTCTTCATGTTCCTTTGATCCCTCTTCAAATCCTTCATGAAAACCACTCTTTTTCATCACTAAACCTTAAGAAAAGTGAGCTTTTTAGGGTGTTTAAGGCAAATCTGCATACACGAGGGGAAAAGCTGAGACTTTGGTGTTTTGCAAGATCTCTAGAAGGTATAAACTCTGGTCTTAACCTCTTTTTCCATAACTTGTAGTATTGTTTAGCAAAAATCCCTTTTTGTGCATTTTTTTGTGATATTATAGGATATTTGTGATTCACATGTTAGATTGGTGTTCTCATTGTTTAGTTAGCTCCTTTAAGTGTTATTAGAGCTATTTTAACTAGGTTATACCTCAGGTTGCACAAAAATACCCTAAAGTTCCATTTTTAGTGCAAAGTGTGGATTTTAACTAGAATTTGGGCACTGTAGGATCTGCTGTTACCCGAGACTTTTCAGTTTAAATCTAGATATTACTGTAACATGTATGGGGGATATAGAGTGCACACACCCAACCTGGGAGCCCAATTCCCATTTGGGGCCGCCAATTATTGCATTCTGGCCGCAAATTGCGGCCAGATAGGGGAGACATGGGTTGGGGTTTGGGGTGTAGGTGTCTGCTGCTATGTGGGTTATTTTGGTATTTATAGTTTTGCAATATCTGTCCTGTATCAAAATCTGGGGTAGAATACCTATTTTCCCGTATTTTCAACCTTTCGCGACACGCGTGATACGTGTGTGTGGGTTTTGGGTTTCTGCGTATCGCGACGCGTCGGAGTGATTTCAGACACGTAACCACACGTTTTAGCGTATCGTGCACACGCGCGCTTGGTCCGCGACACGAGTTACTGGTTCGGCTTAACATGTCGCGTTTCTGTGATTTCAAGCTTACGTGTGATATATTGTGTAATTATAGGTTCGCAGGCGAGTACAGCGAACGCCGCGCAGGAGGGGAAACAGGTTGTTGGCTATACCTAGTGGAAGGCTACGGTGAGTAGATTTCACATCTACGGGGATATCGCCCGCATGGCGTTCTACGTCAGGGCTGATAGGACCTTATAGCGTTCCTTATATATATATTGCATGTTCATGGTTACTAGCTAGTGCATTGCATACCTACTACACACATCACATTGATCATTGCATTGTAGCTTATCTATATGTGACATGACTTGATACTCATATTTGATACCTACATCACATTGGATCATTGCATTGTAGCTTATCTATATGTGACATGACTTGATACTCATATTTGATACCTATATCACATTGGATCATTGCATTGTAGCTTATCTATATGTGACATGACTTGATACTCATATTTGATACCTATATCACATTGGATCATTGCATTGTAGCTTATCTATATGTGACATGACTTGATACTCATATTTGATACCTTTATCACATTGGATCATTGCATTGTAGCTTATCTATATGTGACATGACTTGATACTCATACTTGATGCACATATCACATCACAATTACTTGTATTATTGGTTGAGATTTCATGTGATTTCTGGATTTGGGAACCGTGTCCTTTTCAAATAAGTAATCATTTAAAAACCCGGTTCCCTTGATATGATATTTTGGGGCGCCGCCCCGTGTTTTCTCGGTGCTAGAGGCATGTACTGAGAGAGGGCTGACCCGGAATGACGGATGCCCGATGTATTGAGAGAGGGATGACCCGGAATGACGGATTCCCGATATATGTACTTTGATATAGGGCTGACCCGGAATGACGGATGCCCGATGTATTGAGAGAGGGATGACCCGGGATGACGGATTCCCGATATATGTACTTTGATATAGGGCTGACCCGGAATGACGGATGCCCGATGTATTGAGAGAGGGATGACCCGGGATGACGGATTCCCGATATATGTACTTTGATATAGGGCTGACCCGGAATGACGGATGCCCGATGTATTGAGACAGGGATGACCCGGACTGACGGATTCCCGATATATACTTTGAGAGAGGGCTGACCCGGAATGACGGATGTCCGATACAGGATGTTTTGCGTGTCGATGCTTGACACGAGTATTTATGATATTTGGGTGCCGATGTTGGGCACTCGGGATTCTCAGAGATGTACAGGATTGAGGGCCGAGGAGAGTGCCGGCGCATGAGCTAGTTTTGGGAGATCTGGGTGCATTGGGAAGCCGATTATATATGTTCCACGTTGACATTCCGTGTAGATATTATATTGCCCCTTCTCAGCATTACTTTTGTGCCTCATCCTGTAGATGCATTACCTGTTAGAGCATTTGTACCTCATATGGTAGTACAGGACCCTATAGAGCACTTGCATGATTATTGCACATACTGCTCATCCCATATTGATATCATCTGTTGGCATATGATAGAGTAGTGTAGTACGTACATGCACGCGATTACCTTTATATGTTATCTCTATTCACGAGTTGGCAACTCACCCCCGTTGTGCCACAGTGTTTGCAGGTTGCCCTTCGGAGTAGTCGCGGCAGGCTGCTTTGCATCTTTTGGCACAGATACCCCCACAGTTGGTGTACTAGTTCTTTTGCTGATAGGTGGGTTTAGTGCGGTATCTGTTTATCTTTCAGTATGTATATTGTTGTATCTAGTATTCTCCATCTACCATGTATGTATTTGACTTAGAAACAGTGTGAGGACGATGTTGTATTATTTTGTATTCTGGTGTCGAGCTCGTTGTGAGCCGGCTGTACTTGCAGTTTATTCTATCTGTGATGTTCCCACTTGTGGATCTTGACCTTCGCTACGGCGTCGTATATTGTTTTCTTGGAGATTGTTTACTTAGGTTTCTTATCATGTTTTAGTTAGTGCTTTCTTTAAAACTTCTATCACTCTATACTTTCACTGGTTTGATTTCTGGGTTTTCGGTTCACTTAGTCGCGTTACGCCTGTAGACGTTACGTGGTTAAGTGCCGGTCACGGGCCAAACTTCGGGTCGTGACAAAGTTGGTATCAGACCGTAGGTTTTACCTTTCGGAGTGTAGGACGACCCTGGTATGATGGAGTAGGTAGCTGCGGAAGGGTAGCGTAGCGTGTGTATGTTCCGCGGCATACTCACGACACGGTACTCCGCCTACGCGACCTTAGGACTTGTTGATTTAAATTCCTCCTTAAGTATATACATTCTTGCGATTCGATTTCCGTATCCTTATCGAATCCTGTTGTTTCTAATAGCCAATATGCCGCCAAGGACTACGAGGGCGCAGAGAGCGGCCGCGAGGGCCGAGGTTCGAGTTGATTCATCTGAGACAAGGACTAATCCGAGTAGTACTCCTGTTGCACCAGGACAGATTGTTTCCCCTACGACAGCTCAGATCGCTAGACTAGTGGTAGAGATGCAGGGCCTTTGCCAGGCGATGAGCTCATTGATAGAGGTCGTTCGAGCGTAGCGACAGGTGGTTGCCACCCCTGTTACCTAGTTGTTCCTTGCGATCATCATGCAGTATTCCGTCCCCTACATAGCACCGGTGGAGGCAGCTCTCATTTACGAGACACGTCTTCCAGAGACCGTGAGAATTCCGGAACAGTTGAGGAATCATACCGGTGTACCAGCCCAGAGCAGAGGCTTAGGACGAGGACAGCCGTTTGGCTTCCATCCCCAGGCAGGACAGCATTCAGTGCGTAGGTGTTTACGATGCGGAAGCCTTCAACACCTCATCAGGCAGTGTTTCTTCACAGCACGTCAGGGTCGTGTTCTGAGACGTCGTGGACGCGGAAGGTTTGCACAGAGGGGTCAGGCTAGTAGAGGAGGAGTTCGGTCGGTCGCAAATGAAGGTCAGGCATAAGTTTTTGCTTCGACTCATCGGGACGTGCGGGTATCCGATGCTGTGGTTTCAGGTACTCTTTTAGTTTGTCCTTTGTTGCACACGTATTGTTTGATCCGGATCCTTGTGCTCATGTGTTTCCACGTACCCGTATGTATCCACACCCCTTGTGCTGAGTTTGAGTAGAGAGTCCGGTTTGCTTGGTCAACCGCTAGTTGTGACTACTCCTGCGGGAGAGTCGTTTGTTGCTAGGCACGTGTTCCGATCCTGTACCGTCCGGCGAGAGAGAGTTGCCGGTCGATTTGATCCTTCATGAGATGTTGGACTTCGACGTTCTTTTGGGAATGGATTGGTTAGCCACGTGCTATGCTTCTGTTGTCGGCCGCGAGAAGGCAGTTCGATTTTGTTTTCCCGGCAAGTCGGTTGTTGTTGTGTTGGGGACCGTAGTGCCACCCCTCACAGTGTGGTTTCTTCGGTTCGCGCTGGACAGCTTTTGCGGAAGGGATGTCAGGGATTTCTCGCATATGTTTGCGATACTAGGGCCATAGAGGTTCTTTTGGATCAGGTTCCGGTTGGTGGCGAGTTCCCTGATGTGTTCCCTGGCGAGCTTCCTGGGCTACCGCCCGAGCGTGATAATTCTTTATGCTTTGATTTGGTTCCTGGCACGGGACCTATTTCGGTACCGCTTTATTGGATGGCCCCGGTGGAATTTAGAGAGTTGAAGGGTCAGTTGCAGGATACTTTTCAAGGATCGATTTACGATCGGGCTATCATCAGCTGCGGGTTCGACAGGAGGACATTCCTAGGACAGCTTTCCGCACACGTTACGGCCATTATGAGTTTTTGGTGATGTCGTTTGGACTCACCAACGCGCCAACAGCATTTATGGATTTGGTGAACCGTATTTCCGGCCGTATCTTGATCTGTTCACTATGGTGGGTTTTGACGATACCTTGGTGTATTCTCGGAGTAGAGAGGAGCACGAGCAGCACCTGCGGATTACGCTGCAGACCTTGAGGGAGCATAAGCTTTTCGCCAAATTCTCCAAGTGTGCCTTCTGGCTAAACAGCGTAGACTTCTTGGGGCACGTAATTACACGAGATGGTATAGGTGTCGACCCGAGGAAGATCGAGGCAGTTCGGAGTTGGCCTAGACTCACGTCAGTGACGGAGATTCGCAGCTTTCTAGGGCTGGCAGGTTATTACCGGCGATTCGTGCAGGACTTCTCTCGCATTGCTACACCTTTGACCGGGTTGACCCGGAAGGGAGTTCGCTTCGATTGGACGGAGGAGTGTGAGCACAGTTTCCAGCAGCTACGGGCTCTACTGACTACGACACCAGTGTTATCATTGCCTTCGGGATCAGACGGATTTGTGGCCTACTGCGATGCTTCACGAGTAGGGTTGGGGTGCGTTTGATGCAGCATGACAGGGGGATTGCGTATGCTTCACGGCAATTAAAGAGACATGAGCAGAATTACCCTACTCATGATCTGGAGATGGCTGCAGTGGTCTTTGCACTCAAGATCTGTCGACATTATCTGTATGAAGAGTCGTGCCAGATATTCACCGACCACAAGAGCTTAAAGTACAGATTTCAGTAGCGAGACCTGAACCTTGGACAGCGCCGATGGATGGAGTTAGTGAAGGACTACGATTGTGAGATTTTGTATCACCCGGCAGGACTAACGTTGTGGCTGATGCTTTGAGCAGGAGGCCCGGGGGTAGTCTATCCTGCTTGAGCACAGTGCAGAGGCAGTCGTCGGCAGATTGGCAGATCTTATGAGACAGCCGGGTACAGATTCGAGTTTACGCCGATCGGAGGACGAATTGCGCATGTTCGTGCACGCCCACAGTTGCTTGACTGTATACAAGAGGCACAGCACAGCGATGGCCGCTGTTCAGAGAGCAGGACACGGATAGGACAGGGCAAATTTTCCGAGTTCGTGATCGATGATCAGGGGATACTACGATTTGGAGCTAGACTGTGCGTACCAGATGCTAAGGGATTGCGGCGCGAGATTCTTGAGGATGCACATCGATCGGTATATAGTGTTCATCCCGTTTCCACCAAGACGTACTATGATTTGAAAGATGTTTACTGGTGGGACGGTATGAAGAGGGACATTGCAGATTTTGTATCGTGATGCCTAACTTGTCAGCAAGTCAAGGCTGAGCACCAGAGGCCCGCGGGAGAGCTACAGCTGTTACCCATTCCGGAGTGGAAATGGGAATAGAGTTCGATGGATTTCGTGGTGGGTCTACCCAGGACTAGTCGAGGGTATGACTCCATCTGGGTGATCGTAGATCGTTTGACGAAAGCGGCTCACTTCCTACCGGTGAAGACGACTTTCGGATTTACTCAGTATGCCCAGGTCTACATTGATCAGATTGTGCGACTGCACGGAGTTCCGACATGCATCGTGTCCGATAGAGGCACCCAGTTTACCAGCCGGCTATGGAAAAGGCTTCAGGAGGCTTTGGGCACTCGCTTGAGTTTCAGCACGGCATTCCATCCGCAGACCGACGGACAGTCAGAGCGGACGATTCAGACTCTCGAGGACATGCTCAGAGCATGCGTATTAGACTTCGGAGGTAGCTGGGATCATCATTTGCCCTTAGTAGAGTTCTCCTACAACAACAGCTACCAGGAGACCATTCAGATGGCACCGTTTGAGGCTCTTTATGGGAGGAGATGCAGGTCGCCCACTTGTTGGACAGAGCTCAGTGAGGGCAGTATCTTAGGGCCACAGATCGTTGAGGAGACGACCGTGAAGATCCAGTTGATTCGCAATAGGATGAGAGCAGCCCAGAGTGGGCAGAATTCTTATGCGGACCGTCGTCGACGCAGACTTGAGTTTTCTGTTGGTGATCATGTTTTCTTGAGGGTCTCCCCAACGAAGGGCGTAATGAAGTTTGGAAAGAAGGGGAAGCTTAGTCCCAGAGATGTGGGCCCCATTGGAGGTCCTTGAGCGAATTGGTGCAGTTGCGTATCGATTAGCCCTTCCGCCCAGTTTTCCAGACGTGCATCCCGTATTTCATGTTTCGATGCCCCGCAGATATCTTCATGATCCTTCGCATGCGATTTAGCATCCGACGACCCAGCTTGAGCGCGACCTTGCCTACGCAGAGCAGCCAGTGATAATCTTAGATCGACAAGTGAAGAAATTGAGGTCGAAAGAGACATCGTCCGTCAAGTACTTTGGCGTGGCCAGAGCGGCGAGGAAGTCACTTGGGAGACCAAGAGCGAGATGAGGAAGAGGTATCCCCATCTTTCTGAAGGTGCGTATGGTTAGATTTTTAAATTCGGGGACCGAATTTCTTTAAGGGGGGTAGATTGTAACACTTTGAAATTTTCGTTGATTGTTTTGGTGTTAATTAGTAGTCATGCATGTTTTTATATTTGTGTGTTCATAGGATTTGTAGTTATTATTGGTAGTGTTAGCATATTGGAAATTTTCCCTTGTTGTGCACACTTGCACACTTAGACTTTTTCTTGTGACTTGTTAACCATTCTTGTGCATGGTTGCAAACTCTTTTCCCACCATTTAATCCTTTTCTAAACCCTTTTTATAATTCTAAGAGAAACAACAAAAGAAAAGAAATCCAAATAAAACAAATGAGCATGGTGGTTAGGTAAAGGGTAGACTTTTTGACCCATTTTTCATCCCTTCTCTCTCTCTCTTCTCCACTTCATGTTCTGCTGAGTTCCAGCAGCAAAACCCTCCCCTTTTCATCATCTTTTCTCCTCCTCTTCATGTTCCTTTGATCCCTCTTCAAATCCTTCATGAAAACCACTCTTTTTCATCACTAAACATTAAGAAAAGTGAGCTTTTTAGGGTGTTTAAGGCAAATCTGCATACACGAGGGGAAAAGCTGAGACTTTGGTGTTTTGCAAGATCTCTAGAAGGTATAAACTCTGGTCTTAACCTCTTTTTCCATAACTTGTAGTATTGTTTAGCAAAAATCCCTTTTTTGTGCATTTTTTTGTGATATTATAGGATATTTGTGATTCACATGTTAGATTGGCGTTCTCATTGTTTAGTTAGATCCTTTAAGTGTTATTAGAGCTATTTTAACTAGGTTATACCTCAGGTTGCACAAAAATACCCTAAAGTTCCATTTTTAGTGCAAAGTGTGGATTTTAACTAGAATTTGGGCACTGTAGGATCTGCTGTTACCCGAGACTTTTCAGTTTAAATCTAGATATTACTGTAACATGTATGGGGGATATAGAGTGCACACACCCAACCTGGGAGCCCAATTCCCATTTGGGGCCGCCAATTATTGCATTCTGGCCGCAAATTGCGGCCAGATAGGGGAGACATGGGTTGGGGTTTGGGGTGTGGGTGTCTGCTGCTATGTGGGTTATTTTGGTATTTATAGTTTTGCAATATCTGTCCTGTATCAAAATCTGGGGTAGAATACCTATTTTCCCGTATTTTCAACCTTTCGCGACACCCGTGATACGTGTGTGTGGGTTTTGGGTTTCTGCGTATCGCGACGCGTCGGAGTGATTTCAGACACGTAACCACACGTTTTAGCGTATCGCGCACACGCGCGCTTGGTCCGCGACACGAGTTACTGGTTCGGCTTAACATGTCGCGTTTCTGTGATTTCAAGCTTACGTGTGATATATTGTGTAATTATAGGTTCGCAGGCGAGTACAGCGAACGCCGCGCAGGAGGGGAAACAGGTTGTTGGCTATACCTAGTGGAAGGCTACGGTGAGTAGATTTCACATCTACGGGGATATCGCCCGCATGGCGTTCTACGTCAGGGCTGATAGGACCTTATAGCGTTCCTTATATATATATTGCATGTTCATGGTTACTAGCTAGTGCATTGCATACCTACTACACACATCACATTGATCATTGCATTGTAGCTTATCTATATGTGACATGACTTGATACTCATATTTGATACCTACATCACATTGGATCATTGCATTGTAGCTTATCTATATGTGACATGACTTGATACTCATATTTGATACCTATATCACATTGGATCATTGCATTGTAGCTAATCTATATGTGACATGACTTGATACTCATATTTGATACCTATATCACATTGGATCATTGCATTGTAGCTTATCTATATGTGACATGACTTGATACTCATATTTGATACCTATATCACATTGGATCATTGCATTGTAGCTTATCTATATGTGACATGACTTGATACTCATACTTGATGCACATATCACATCACAATTACTTGTATTATTGGTTGAGATTTCATGTGATTTCTGGATTTGGGAACCGTGGCCTTTTCAAATAAGTAATCATTTAAAAACCCGGTTCCCTTGATATGATATTTTGGGGCGCCGCCCCGTGTTTTCTCGGTGCTAGAGGCATGTACTGAGAGAGGGCTGACTCGGAATGACGGATGCCCGATGTATTGAGAGAGGGATGACCCGGAATGACGGATTCCCGATATATGTACTTTGATATAGGGCTGACCCGGAATGACGGATGCCCGATGTATTGAGAGAGGGATGACCCGGGATGACGGATTCCCGATATATGTACTTTGATATAGGGCTGACCCGGAATGACGGATGCCCGATGTATTGAGAGAGGGATGACCCGGGATGACGGATTCCCGATATATGTACTTTGGTATAGGGCTGACCCGGAATGACGGATGCCCGATGTATTGAGACAGGGATGACCCGGACTGACGGATTCCCGATATATACTTTGAGAGAGGGCTGACCCGGAATAACGGATGTCCGATACAGGATGTTTTGCGTGTCGATGCTTGACACGAGTATTTATGATATTTGGGTGCCGATGTTGGGCACTCGGGATTCTCAGAGATGTACAGGATTGAGGGCCGAGGAGAGTGCCGGCGCATGAGCTAGTTTTGGGAGATCTGGGCGCATTGGGAAGCCGATTATATATGTTCCACGTTGACATTCCGTGTAGATATTATATTGCCCCTGCTCAGCATTACTTTTGTACCTCATCCTGTAGATGCATTACCTGTTAGAGCATTTGTACCTCATATGGTAGTACAGGACCCTATAGAGCACTTGCATGATTATTGCACATACTGCTCATCCCATATTGATATCATCTGTTGGCATATGATAGAGTAGTGTAGTACGTACATGCTCGCGATTACCTTTATATGTTATCTCTATTCACGAGTTGGCAACTCACCCCCGTTGTGCCACAGTGTTTGCAGGTTGCCCTTCGGAGTAGTCGCGGCAGGCTGCTTTGCATCTTTTGGCACAGATACCCCCACAGTTGGTGTACTAGTTCTTTTGCTGATAGGTGGGTTTAGTGCGGTATCTGTTTATCTTTCAGTATGTACATTGTTGTATCTAGTATTCTCCATCTACCATGTATGTATTTGACTTAGAAACAGTGTGAGGACGATGTTGTATTATTTTGTATTCTGGTGTCGAGCTCGTTGTGAGCCGGCTGTACTTGCAGTTTATTCTATCTGTGATGTTCCCACTTGTGGATCTTGACCTTCGCTACGGCGTCGTATATTGTTTTCTTGGAGATTGTTTACTTAGGTTTCTTATCATGTTTTAGTTAGTGCTTTCTTTAAAACTTCTATCACTCTATACTTTCACTGGTTTGATTTCTGGGTTTTCGGTTCACTTAGTCGCGTTACGCCTGTAGACGTTACGTGGTTAAGTGCCGGTCACGGGCCAAACTTCGGGTCGTGACAGGTGATAAGGTTGACTGAATGTCAGTCACAGGCATTATCTTTACCCTCAGTGGAGGGACAGTATGTTGGAAGAGTTTCAAGCTAGATACCGTGGCAAACTAGACGATAAAGGCCAGTGACATCGCTATCAAAGATACTACCAAAGAGGAAGTTTGGGTATATATTAGTTCATAAGTTGAACTAGGTTCCTACCATTGTATGACAATGGAAGTGTGGACTTGACCCATGAACCACGGTCCCGTCAGTGACCCATACATATTCCAAGGCAGTATCACCTGATCAGGGAGATAGTTGATCTCCAGGGTGATCGAGATTAGGAGAGTAGACTCAGAGGAAAACACGGCGGATCCACTCACAAAGGCTTTTTCCCAGAGAGAGACTTATATGGGATGGTTGAGTATGAGATACTGTAACCACTGCTACAGATGGCCTTAGTGCAAGTGGGAGATTGTTAGTTATATGTATACCCTAGAGGCTATTACTATACATGAGATGTATATTGTAGTGGATGCTGGGACATATATAGGTAGGACTTTCTTGCTCGACATGATAGTACGCTATCTGGTTGCTCTTTATCTTAACATGTAAACTTACTGTCACTACTACAAATAAGGGTTGCCCCTACGGATTTGTCGGTAGGGGAAAACCACTGCCCCTACGGATTAGTGCGTAGGGGCGAAAAAACACCCCGTAGGTGCAAAGGCCGCAGGTGCAAGTTGAGGTCCTGAACTTGGCCCTACGGATAAAATTAGTCCCCTACGGATAAATCAGTAGGTGCTATAGCCCCTACGGAGTACCCCGTAGGGGTAAAAAAATCATATATTTAATTTTTTTTTTTAATATATTGTATATACCTACGGATATATCCGTAGGTCCTATTTAGTCCCCTACGGATAAAGCCGTAGGGGATATAAAGTAGCCCCTACGGCTGTTTCCGTAGGGTCCTCTCCCAACACAATGAACTGAGATCGGGGGGAAATATCAGGGGACCTGATATGTTGCCCCTACGGATATATACGTAGGGGATAAGTATTGGCCCCTACGTATATATCCGTAGGGGCACCCCCAACACCCTACACTAATATCAGGTGGGAAAATATCAGGTTTCCTGATATTTTGCCCCTACGGATAACTGCGTAGGGCCAATATATTTACCTACGGTGTAATCCGTAGGTACATGTTTTCTGTATTTTTTTTTAAAAAAGGGCTGCTAGATTTTTTTCCGCCCTGTGCACAATACTATATACATCAATCAAATCATATATTGCAGTATTCATAATCACATCCCACGCATATATATAATATACAAAAGAAACCCACAAAATGAATATGATATAAATTCAAACCAATATCAATATCGTTTCAAAATGTAGTACAATGTGATATAAATAAATACATGTTTCAAAAAATAAGAACCAAAAAGCTACCCTAGTTCGGTCCAGCTCCACCTCCGAGTAACGTTCGAATAACGCGCGCCTGCTCCTCGGTAAATACACTATCCAATACTGCAAATAAAGGAGTCTGAGCGGCATGTGGAGCTGGCGTCGTGGTCTGCGCAGCCGCCGTCGAGGTAGTCGCTTGCGGAGCCGCGGCTGCGGGAGTCTGAGTGGGCGGTGGAGCTACAGGAGCTGTCTGCGGAACCGCAGCCGATGTAGTGGCTTGCGGAGCCGCAGCCGAAGGAGATGCATGTGGAGGCTCGGCCGATCTACCCTGTCGCGTCTGGACATAACGTGTGTAAGAAGCGTCTAAGAACGGTGTATTATTCGAATTCGTTTCATTATTAAGTTATTTCGAAACCCTGTTTGGATATCTAGTTTGGAAAAGCGTTGTTTATTTTAATTACATATGTATGTATGATTAATCAGACTTACGTACTAATAAGGGTTGTGTTGATATGTATATAATATGAAATGATATTTTACTATAAAGTAGTATACATACCAGCATCTCCTTCAACTCCTGAACGGTGGCCCTCAAGCTATCCAGTTCCTGATGGACATGCCGGCCACTGGAGACGGAGGAAGTAACCGCCGGGGTGGAGTCCAACCTCATATGGGCCCTGCTAGGGCCCAATCCCCGGCCTCTCTCCCAACCTCCGTGGTGCCCTCCGTGTGCGGCGTCCAGAACTGGGGTCAGCAGCCTCGGATCGTTCTGTCCGGTAAAATCGATCCCCGAGGCCTGGGCCTGCTCAACCACCCGCTCCTACACCCACATTAAGCAGTAAAGTATAAGTATAAAATTTAAACTTGAACCTTCCAAAACTAAAATTTCAAATTTGGGTAGAAAAAATATTAACACTTACGCAGTACTCCTGGGTAGCGACGTCGGGACATCGAAGCTCGCCCGTGGCGGGATCTGTCGAGGTGCCGTGGACGGCAAGATATGCGGACAGCACGCTCGGTGTACCACCTGACGCCACGGTCCGAGATGTCTGCAATATTAGAAAGTAACTCTTAATATTAGAAATATTAGAGAATAACTCTTAATATTGCAGAATATTAGAGAATAACACTTAATTTACCGATAACTCCATGGCTCGAGTAATGTTCCTCGAGCCACCTGTGTAAGTGGGGCGACCCCTCTTCGCCGACTTCCTGTTCTCCGTATTCTGAGCGGCCTGTTTCTGCACAACGCATTAACATTTAGTTTTCTAATTAAGAAACACAAAGAAATAAATTATATCATAAATAATGAATTAAATTTAAAATACATACTTGTTTGCGTTCGGAGTCGAAATAAGCGCACAATAGAGGCCATGTCTCTACGTCGACTCTCGCAAACGCCGGAGTAGATAGGAGGGCCGCTCTCTCTGCCTCGGGGGTCGCTATCCATAGGGAGTAGCAGTCGGCCTTCAGCTCATTCCTGTTGTATCGGACCTTGGCCTGCATGTTCTTCATCAGGCCATTGTACAGAGCATGAAGGTCGAGCACCCTCCCCGAGTGATCAGGGTCGGCTACAGGCTGAAAATCGTAATCCAACTGAAAATACAAAAAAAAAACATTGTTATTAGATTGCAAGTGTTAATAATAAATATATTGGATAGATCAAATGAAAATATATATTAATACATACCCGAGCCTGTTCAAAGAAGAGGGCGAATGAGCGCTGGTGCTGCTCGCCCCACTCAACGTGAAGTGGATAGTTCTTCACGATCCGGCTCTCGTCCCCCAAATACCGGCCGAACCTCTCGGCATGAGGACCGGTATAGCGATAGTCAAGGGTAAAAAATAGGGGGAATGCTGCCTCCCCCCTAGCTCTATTAGGCCTCAGCCTATGGGACTGATTCGGGCCTCGAGTCCCCCTCTGGGGATGGAGAGGCCCTGCGTCTGCACGAAATATCAAGACAATCAATAATAATACAAAGTTGTATTAAGAAATCAAGGTTAAACAAAAATTCAAGTGTGATATATACCTCCGGTGAATAACGCACGAGCCTGGGCCCGAGCAGCAGCACGAGCGGGACGATAGTTCCTCCGGTGAGGAACAACCGGGGTCCCGGACCCGGACGCATCCCCTCCAACTATAAAATAAACATCGACGCTAAATCTCCATGAAGTTCATATTTATTCTATAGAGCATATGTAAAATAAATAAATATTTTAAATTTATTCATACTAACCTGCAGACGATGCGGAGGGTACGGAAGCGGCAGGAGTGGCCCCTGTGGAAGGTGTGGACGCACCACCTATAATTAGACAATTAAAAATAGATTTTATAAGTAATTGCAAAAAGAATGTGTAGATCAATAATATAACGTTCTAAATCAATATGCATGAACTATAGGACATATAAACATACCCGCAGGTGCGGTGGTGTCACCACCTACAGCTAGACAATAATAAAAATTGCTAAGTAAGAGCAAAAGGAATGTGTATATTTATGATATAGCATTCTAAATCAATATACATACACTATATGATATATGAACATACCTGGAGGAGCGGGGGTGGCCTCTGTCCCAGATGTGGACGCAGGACCAACAACTAGACAATTAAAAATAGATTTGATAAGTAATTGCAAAAAGAATGTGTAGATCAATAATATAACGTTCTAAATCAATATGCATGCACTATATGATATATAAACATACCTGGAGGAGCGGGGGTGGCCTCTGTCCCAGATGTGGACGCAGGACCAACAACTAGACAATCAAACATTGACAATATAAGTAATTTTGACATAAACAGGCATGAATATCTGTAATATTAAATTGAAAATGGATATGCGTGCAGTATACCTGGAGGTGTGGAAAAATCCACACGGAAGGAGGCATCCGAAGGGGTCTCCGATCTGGGTGCAAGACCGGCCCTCTGAAGCTCCCTACGGAGCTCTCCGGGCGGCAGAACCGCTCTGCCTCTGCCTCTGCCTCTGCCGCGGCTGGAGCTCCTGCCGCCCCTCGCTGCTCCCGACATCGTCATCCAATCTAGATAAACGGTTCGTGGACGCATTAGACAATCATTAAAAGTATTGACTATATATGCTCTAGAGCGTAAAATGTGAAGTAATAATATAACATTACTGATAACCTTTTTCGTTTCGTGGGCGCATCATACATATCTACTTGGATTTCATCGTCGATGTCATTTCTAACCCACGTAACTTCATGATCGGTCGAAGACAACCCGTCCTTCGAAACAAACGGTCGGAGCACTTTAAGTCTTCTCTCTTCTTCGTCCTCATCGCTGTCCTCGTATTCTGGGACATCGTAGACATCTCTAGGTTTCCATCGGCATACAACACTCCACCCCGGATGCTTCAAACACTGTGAGTAGTATACTTGGAACGCTTGGTTCGGAAAGATGAACGGATCGTCTTGACCGTAAAATCGAAGTGTGTTCACACTGGTCAATCCATATTCATCTTTCCAAGTCCCAAGACTGCTTCTCCACCTGTCTGTATCGGTTCGCGGATCGTACCAAGTACAGTGGAATATATAAAAGGGTTCTGATCGTCCGGGATAGTGGATGCCGAGTATACAATTTAAGTACCCATAGTAAATCACACCGTCCGATCCTACCGTCGCAATACCACTATTCTGAGTGATTCTAGATGTTTCTATGTCCTTAATTTCGAATTTGTATCCAAGGACACCAAATCCTTTGTAATGTGCAACCTCCATACTAGGAAATTGAGCTAAACATCTTGAATCACTCTCAAATGATGCAGACAAGTTCGGATCGTGGATCTAACAAAACAAATTTTACGATAAATACATAACGATACAAGTTTAGATTAAAACTGATAGCAATAAAATGTAATTCGAATAACTTACATGCTCTGTGACCCAATCACAAAAATTATCCTGATGGTATTTTTCCAAACGCTCTTCGTTCCAATCAGGATGCCCCTCACGTACCTCGTTAAAATGAGTTCTGTTTTCGACAAATAATTGTGACATTAATATTATGTCATTTCATACACACACAAACACAGATATAACAATTAATCCAAAAGAACTTACTCTCTAATTTGTTCAAGACATTCGCAATTAAGCAAGATAAACCGGTATATCTTGTTGATAAACATAGTGTCTACCCTCTTATACTCGGCTTTACCATATGGCCCGTCTTGAATTCTTCGAGGTCGGTTAAGCCTTGTCTCAATGTTCTCGTCCAGATAGCGGGAGCAAAATGTGGTTGCTTCATCAAGAAGATAACCTTGCATGATAGAACCCTCTGGTCGATTTTTATTGCGTATATACTTCTTAAGAGTGTAAAGGTACCTAATGAGAATATGTTGAATAAATAAACACGGGCATACATGACAAAAATAAATTTATAAATTGCGCGAAACGAAAAATTACACGTACCTCTCGACGGGATACATCCATCGATATTGTACCGGTCCGGCTAACTTCGCCTCAGTTGCAAGATGAACCGTCAAGTGTATTATGATATCGAAGAATGACGGTGGGAAAATACGCTCAAACTTGCAAAGTATCAACGCAATAGAATTTTGTAGTTTATCCAGCGTCGCAACCTCCAGCGTTTTAGCACACAACTCCCTGAAAAAACAACATAGGTCGTTGATTACTAGACCAACCGAGTCGGGGAGAGAAGTCCTGAGGGCTAATGGAAGAAGGTGCTCCACGATAACATGGTGGTCATGACTTTTCAGCCCATCGATCTTGCCCTTCACAATTTTTATTTTCTTGCTGAATGATCCTGAGAAACCTGTGGGGACTTTCAAATCATGCAACACCTGCAGGAATCTTTTCTTCTCCGGTTGTGACATATGATAAGCGGCATTGGGAAGTACAAACTTGCCCGGTTTACCCGCTACCGGTTTAGGGTGCAGTTCACTTCTTATTCCCCACTCTTGTAGATCCATCCGGGCATTCATGTTGTCTTTCGATTTCCCGTCTTTACACAGAAGCAAGTTAAGTATGTGCTCTGATACTCCCTTCTCTATATGCATGACGTCCAGACAATGACGCACTGAATTTGTAGACCAGTACGGAAGCTCGAAGAAAATGCTTAACTTGTTCCAATATTGTGGTTTGACCTGTCTCGTCGGATCCATCCCGAAGGTCACGTTATTGTAACCATCCCATTTAGCAGTCACGTCCTCTCCGGACAATGGGGATGGAGGCCCAAGAAGCTCCTGATGACCATCAAAGTGAACCGTGTCTAACCTGTAGGGGTGGTCTGGAGGCAGAAAACGTCGATGGCCGCAATAACAAACCTTCCTGCTAAAATTCAAAAATTTTGATGTTGTGTGTTCATGGCAATGAGGACATGCTTTGTGACCATGTACGGACCAACCTGAAAGCATTCCATATGCAGGAAAGTCATTAATTGTCCACATTAAAGCCGCACGCAGTATGAAGGTTGTATTTGTGTTTGAATCATATGTCTCTACACCATCAATAAACAAAGTTTTCAGCTCCTCAATCAGAGGTCGGAGATAGACGTCGATATTGTTCCCCGGTGAGTTTGGTCCGTCGATAAGAAGAGGCATCATAAAGTATGATTGGTCCATAGCCAACCAAGGCGACAGATTATAAATTATCATTACAACGGGCCATGTACTGTGACTTCCAGCCATATAGTTGAATGGGCAGAAGCCATCGGCAGCCAGTCCGAGCCGGACATTGCGGGGATCGCTACTGAATATTGTGTGCCTCCTATCGAAATCCTTCCATGCCGGTGAATCTCTTGGATGGCTCATTTTTCCATTTTCGCTTGGAGGAGCACGATGATGCCAAATCATTGCCTCGGCTGTTTTCTTGCACCTGAATAGCCTCTGTAGCCTCTGTGTTATGGGAAAATATCGTGCTATCTTCACAGGTATATCAGGCTTCTTATCAGAATCTTTCGGCTTATACCTGGCCTCTCCGCATGTTGGACACTCTTTCAAATCTGAATTCTCTTTCCGGTACAACACGCAATTTTTAGGACATGCTTGAATCTTCTCGCACTTTAGACCCAAATCAGACATCATTTTCTGGGCTTCGTACCAGCTTTCGGGCACATTATTTCCCGGAGGCATAGAATCTTTCAAGAACGAAAGAAGCATTGTGAATGACTTGTTGCTCCATCCATTTAGGCACTTAATTTGGAAAAGTTGGACGAACCATGAGAGGGTGGAATACTTCGCATTCTCATAAACTGGTTTCCTAGCATCATTCATGAAATTTTCATATTTATCCGCACGCGGTCCTTGACCGGAAGGAATGTCATCTTCGGTACGAATAGATTCACCTAGGGCAGCCTCTACCATATCCTCCATTTCTTCTGATGGAAATAAATTTCCGTATCCTGCCGTATTACCGAATTCTTCTTCTTCTCCTGCCGCATTATCGTGTTCTCCTTCTTCTACCGCAGTACTGCATTCTTCTCCTTCCCCGTGATATTTCCAAATTGAATAAAGTCTAGTAAACCCATGTTTTACAATATGAAGCTCTGCCAATTCTACCTTCTGCCAGTACTTATTGCCACATCTATCGCACGGACAGAGAATCTTCTCTAATATGATCTTATTATGTGCTCGTGCAAATTCAAGGAAAGCAGCAACCCCTGCGACAAACGTAGGTTGCATACGTTGTTTCCAATCCACATACATCCAGTCCTTAACTCTGATGTACTCATAGGCCATGTTAGACTGAATAACATATAAATTGTAGGTTATGCTGACTATATTGAGAAATATAAGAACGGGATAGTTACTGACAAAGGAGAAAATCCATGTAGATGCTTTGTGTGTGCGTTTGTCGTTGAAAAGAATAAATTATCGCACGTTATGTTGACCGATAGACGGAGACTAAGTGGCGCTTTTAATTAGTTTCATATACGGGTATCGATGGGAATATGAAGGTTTCATATTATCATATATTGGTTTTAACCCGAACATCTCGAGTCGCTCTCTGATTATGCGTTTGTATGTATGTGTTCCGGCTGTCGGGGGTAGGCTTCTATCCCATTAAGAATGTATAGAGCGAACGCCCATCACTTGTGCTTTCAACCGTTTCGAGTAAATTTCGGCAGCACCTCCCCGCTGTTCTCCGAGTACACTGTAATAGAATAGATAATCATTTCAAAGCTGTGAAACAACGTTGAAATGAACATCTAATCTATCTTTGTACACGGAGAACCAGCGGAAAGGTACCGACGAAATATCTCGAAACGGATGAAAACACAAGTGCATGAAGGCGTTTGCTTTATACATTCTTAACTTGTCCACACGGGACAAATCTATGGGTTACCATACGATTGAATTTTCTTGTCGCGCAGACTATACGACGGTTGTTAGTATCGAGCTATACTGTCCGATATTTAACAACCTTCGTATAGTTCTAGGTCACGACGAGCATCGCACGTATGTTAACCGATAGACGGGGACTAAGTGGCGTTTTAGTTTCATATACGGGTATCGATGGGAATATGAAAGTTTCATATCATCATCGAGTATCATATATTGGTTTTAACCCGAACATCTCGAGTCGCTCTCTAATTATGCGTTTGTATGTATGTGTTCCGGCTGTCGGGGGTAGGATTCTATCCCATTAAGAAAAAATGGAGTGTATTTCGCTGTGAGAGACTCTTCAAAGAAATGGAGGAAGAAGCACTAAAGAAAAAAGAGAGAAAAATAAGAATATAAAGTTGAAACTAAAGTTGAGCTATCCGCTGAAATCATAAAGCATAGGAAAGTTGATTGAGTCTTGATCTATTGCTCTTTCTTTGCATTATCTCGTATGTCCATTTATAGATTTTAATGCCACATGAGATGTAATCAGTCAGCTCCCTATGGTTGTATTAATGTCAGCTCTTACACAATATGGGTATCTGCCTTACGATTAAGACAACTATGGAATATGTTAATTTAAAATGTAAGGCTAGCTTTCTATGTATTCTGAGGGACTGCTTGCATAGAACTTAGCTTGATCCTCTCAATTATTACACATAAATATGCTGACATGCCTCTCATAACCCTAACCCCAGCCCCACAGTAACCCTAACCCTAGCCCCAACCCTAACCCCAGCCCACCGTAACCCTACCCCAGCCCCACAGTAACCCTAACCCTAGCCCCAACCCTAACCCCAGCCCATCGTAACCCTACCCCAGCCCCACAGTAACCCTAACCCCAGCCCCACCGTAACCCTAACCCCAGCCCCACCACAGCAGCAGCCGAACCCCAACCCTAACCCTAACCCTACCCCGACCCCGACCCCGACCCCGACCCCGACCGCCACCGCGCCCCTGCCCAAACCCAACTCTCGCGCGCGCAACCCAGACCCAGCCATGAATAATCCAAAAATGCTTTAATTTACCTCGAGATTTATACCTGAACGGGCGGTGGCGACGACGGCGTCGAATTGGCGAAGAAACCGGCGGTGGCGACGACGGTGGCGACGAAACTGGCGGTGGCGACGAGGATGGCGACGAAATCGGCGGTGGCGACGACGGTGGCGACGACGGCCGGCGACGGTGGCGACGCGACGGTGGCGATTTAGGGTTTTTCGCGCGCGTTTGAGGGAGAGAGAGAAAATGAGCGTAGGCTTTTCGATCTGGATTTGTTTTAAATTGATATTTACTTGCCCCTACGGATATGTCCGTAGGTCCTTTGTTTGCGCCACCGTAGGGGCAAACACCAAATTAAGAATTAAATTTTTTATTCTTGAAAGTCAGTGCCCGTAGGGGCAACCCTTTAGACCTACGGATTAATCCGTAGGGCCAAGTAAAATCTGCCCCAACGGATAATCCCATCCGTAGGGGCAACCCCCTATTTTACTAGTGTGTCTCTCTGTTACGTGTTGATAAAGCCCTTAGGATGTGTAGTCGACTTGCAGGACTATGATGTAGATCATACTAGTGGGGCCTGGGTAGTCCATGAGTACATCCTTCAATGTTCCTAGTCATGGGAATATCGAGACGGGGCATCGATATTCCAGAGTAGACTAGCGTATATCTTCTCGACCCATGTGATGGGCGATGGATGACCCCATATCCATTGGTGTTTGACATCAGAGATGGTATGCGGGTGCTCAGTGGTGACTGGGTACACTGAACGGACTCGCCGAGAACTCCCAGATGATATTATACCTCACGTCAGATGGCAGTTCTCTGGTGACACTGGTACAGCTTAGTCTGTTGACCCAAGATCGTCATAGAGTCTTGTGTGTCTCCCACTGTGCTTTGATTTCCACCCTACCATGGCTCTACCGAGTCGTCCAAACATGTGGTTTTTAGGTACAGTCCCGATTCACATGGAGGCAATGAGCGATAGGAGGGGATTCGTCTCTTCCAGTATTGGGGGTTGATGTTGCGCTATGCTCGACTGGCCATAACTGGAAATCCCTGGTCAGGGTTGCACTGATTTACTGGTAAGTGTTATCAGTAGTTTCATGCTTGTTATGGACCTTATATCGGCATGACTTATCAAGCTGCTGGGGTCTGACGTTTACCACCCCTAGGCGAGATATGCGACATATCAGACGAACAGACCGGACTGTGCGGTAAGTGTTACCGATTGGATTCACAGGAGTGTGAGCAGGCTTGCTCGTTGATCTTCTGATCGCTCAATACCCGGGTGGCCGTTACATTTAGCAGACCGCTTGCGGCTTGTGGGTGATTGATATGATCACCATCTACTGCCGGCGTATTGACTAGTCTTTAGAGCCCTACACAGAGGTTTCCTGGCTCAAGCGAAACGAAATAGGAGCGCATATGAGATATGTGCGGGACCGAGAATAATACCAGTATGTGATACTATGTTCTATTCTCGTGATTTGTATCATCGGTCGGTTATATGTGATATAGCCGGGTTACCGAATCATGTGTTGATTCGATATATTGATACACTAGATATTAGTCGGTTATATGCGATATGACCGGATCATTAAATTAAGTATTGATTTAATGATTTTATGTATAATTATAGATTTGATATATTACTTTACATTAACTAGTATTGGTTCACTTAAGATTGATTATCTCAATTGATGTGCATAAGTTGTATATATGATATATGTTTGTGCACTAGTTTGTATCATGATTGATGATACATGCAAACTTGGGTGTGTGTATGACTTACACCATATTTAAGATAATGGTTTAGGTTTTTAATTATTTTGGTAATACAAAATGGTAGCTTTCTTTGTCTTTGCTTGAAGCTTCATGAAACTTTCAAGCATCTTTGACAAAGTCCACTAATTTTGTTTTGCATAAAATTTTCATTATCCTAACCATTACCTCTAACTATGGTTTAGTTTCTATAAAGGTTAACTCACCCATGGTTGCATCATGATAGACTTCACTTGATTATTCCTTTTATTGATAATTCATATTCTTTTCTTTCTTCTTCTTCTTCTTCAAGAAGAAGAAAGCTTGCTAGAAAATTTTCAAGTGAAGATTTTGAGTGAGAAATCCAAATCTAAAGTAAACCCACTTCCTATTTCATCATCCTCTACTACTTGTCATTTAATTTAGGGTGTTCTCTTCACAAAGTTTATGACCAAGTGAAGGAATAGCTTGAGTTTGAGTTTCCTCGACTTAGATCATCTTAGGCCTCGAAGTCAACGACCTAGCCCGTTCATTTCTCTAAGGAAACCGTCACTAGAGTCCGGGATCGCGATGATCGCAGCGAAGGGACGTCAAGACAGAGCTTTAGAAGTGAAGGACCGGATCTACAAAGATTGTAATCCCTTTGACTTATTGTTAAAGTTGTTAACTTGCTAGTTTTCGCCTTATCTCTAGTAAACGATCTAGATTAGGGTTGTTTGGCACGTCTAATTTTTGAATCAGGCATGGTTGATGCTTTGTAGAACCTTGTTAGAGTGCCTAGGAACCCTACAATGTACTCTATCAGTTACTACTAATACATGAAGCAATGATATGACAATGTAAATATGCAACAGTCACGAAAAGTACTCTAGCAGGTACAACTAATATATGAAGCAATGCATATAAAATAAAAGTATGTAAATGTAACAGTCATGGAAGGTACTCTATCAGGTACTACTAATACATGAAGCAGGGCTTAAACAATAAATGTGGAGTATGGGATGAAACATGTCATTTCCACGGAATCGTGATATCGTGGTAGGACCAAAGTGCATCAAGACAATCCAAATCCTAATTTCCTCAAATCAGCCCCCAATTTGGCTCTCATATCATGTAAGTCTCACAAATCCTTAATGTACAATATCAAGTAAATCTCATATATACTAAATGTACAAAATCAAATAAATCTCATATATCCTGTATCCAATATCAAGTGAATCTTAAATATCCTGAATCCAATATCAAGTGAATTTTAAATATCATAAATCCAATATCAAGTAAATCTCAAATATTCAAAGTATGTTTCACTACTACAAAGAAGGGTTGCCCCTACGGATTTATCGGTAGGGGCAACCCACTGCCCCTACGGATATATACGTAGGGGCGAAAAAAGACCCCGTAGGTGCAAAGGCCGCAGGTGCAAGTTGAGTCCCTGAACTTGCCCCTACGGACAAATTTAAGCCCCTACGGATATCACAGTAGGTGTTATTGCCCCTACGGAGAACCCCGTAGGGGTAATAAAATCATATATGTAATTTTTTTTTTGAATATATTGTATATACCTACGGATATACCCGTAGGTCCTGTTTAGACCCCTACGGATATATCCGTAGGGGATATAATGTAGCCCCTACGGAGATATCCGTAGGGGCTACAACCAACACCCTGCACTGAGATCGGGGGGAAAATATCAGGAAACCTGATAATTTGCCCCTACGGATAAATTCGTAGGGGATAAACAGTTGCCCCTACGGACATATCCGTAGGGGTACTCCCAACACCCTGCACTGATATCAGGTGGGAAAATATCAGGTTTCCTGATAGTTTGCCCCTACGGATATGCCCGTAGGGGCAACATATATACCTACGGCTTAATCCGTAGGTACATATTGTCTGTATTTTTTTTTAAAAAATGGGCTGCTAGATTTTTTCCCGCCCTGTGCACAATAATGTATACATCAATCAAATCATATATTGCAGTATTCATAATCACATCTCACGCATATATATAATATACAAAAGAAACACAAAAACTGAATATGATATAAATACAAACCAATATCAATATCGTTTCAAAATGTAGTACAATGTGTATGATATAAATAAATACATGTTTCAAAAAAAAAGAACCAAAAATCTACCCTAGCTCGGTCCAGCTCGGTCCTGCTCCTCGGTCAATAAACTCTGCAATTCGTCGCGAGCGGGAGTCTAAGTGGGCGGTGGAGCTACAGGAGCTGTCTGCGGAACCGCAGCCGAAGGAGATGCGTGTGGAGGCTCGGCCGATCTACCCTGTCGCGTCTGGATATAACGTGTGTAAGAAGCGTGTAAGAACTGTTTATTATTCGAATTCGTTTCATTATTAAGTTATTTCGAAACCCTGTTTGGATATCTAGTTTGGAAAAGCGTTGTTTATTTCAATTACATATGTATGTATGATTAATAAAACATAAGTCTACAACCAAATAAGCTCAGGCTATGTACTGATATTGGATATGTTGATATCTATAATATGACATTATATTTTACTATTAAGTAGTATACATACCAGCATCTCATTCAACTCCTGAACGGTGGCCTTCAAGCTCTCCTGTTCCTGCTGGATACGTCGCTAACTGGAGACGGAGGAAGTAACCACCGGGGTGGAGTCCAACCTCATATGGGCCCTGCTAGAGCCCAGTCCTCGGCCTATCTCCAAACCTCCGTGGTGCCGTCCGTGTGCGGCGTCCAGGACTGGGGTCAGCAGCCTCAAATGTTGCCTTCCCCCTAGCAACTGTCAGAACATTATATTTAGCACATACTGGTCTATAAAATTGACAAGAAATACCAAAATCAACAAATTCAAAGCCTTACCTACAGAGATAGAAGATGTGCTCCTCTGGTATCTGCATGTATCAAAATTTGAATAATATTAATTAATTTCAGTACATACATACTAACAAGGTAAACTCGCATATAGCGCTGCTTACACATATGACAGGGAGTGAACAAGCTCTTGTAGATCATCAGGCGCAAATCTAATCTCATCAAGCAGCCCATGATAATGAGTTGGACGACTAAGAGCAAAAGAAATGTGTGTATATTTATGATATAGCATTCTAAATCAATATACATGCCCTATATAATATATAAACATACCTGGAGGAACGGGAGTGGCCTCTGTCCCAGATATGGACGCATCACCAACAACTAGACAATCAAACATTGACAATATAAGTAATTTTGACATAAACAGGCATGGATATCTATAATATTACATTCAAAATGGATATTAGAGAGCGCACCTGCAGTGAGAAGTGGTAAAAGTATCACCCAACTAGGGTGTAATTTACAGAATCAGTTGAGACTCTTAAAAGTCATAGAAGAACCCGACCTGCACAAATCTGATGTATGCTTTCCATTGGACACTAAGAAGTCTCTAAAGGGAAAAGCCTATGTGAAAGCCATCATTAGTTCATATCAGAAGATTGATGCTGAAACAGAGAACGAGAAATGTCATTTTTTTCTTCTTCCGCCACATTACTGTCTTCTCCTTCTGCCACATTACTGTCTTCTCCTTCTTATTATGTGCGCGTGCAAATTCAATGACTATATTGAGAATATGGATTAATAGTGGGTAGGAAAAGTATTTCTCAAGTGGCTTTTGCGTCTTAAAACCATAAACTACTAAGTAATGGCATACATAATTTTTTTAGTATAAAGGTTGTTATTTTAAGTTTTCCCTTATAAAGATATGATCTAACTGCATCTATCAACTATAAGTGTGCAGAAAATTATGATAAGAAATCATAAGAAAGGGTCGTAGCCATGCATAACCTTGAATCTACATACCAAATCATGCAAAAGCATGCACTTATTGTCACCTTACCTTAGAATATAAAATATCTTGGAAGACTATAAGCGAGCATTTAAATCTTGATAGCTTTTGACTTCAACATATATTTTTCTCAAGTACCATGAAATATACTTGCTCCGTATAAACCGTTTTCAGGAAGATGGATTAATAATGACAAATTATCCATTGTGGCTCACTAGGTTAGCATTTTCTCTTCTATTGACCATCTTTCTAATCTGCTTGGTAAATTTATTCGGAACCGGCTGCGAATCATTAAAAGACATGCATAAGAAAGAAAACTAAAATACAGATATATAGCATACCGATACATCGAAACTTCATAGTTGCAATGGCAATCCAGAGATATTTATTTCTACACACGTGGTGCGCGTGCGAATGCGTCAGGCATCATGGACAAATATTTCAGAACATGGAAAGTATTATTCGTATAAAGTAATTAAAACTTTTAAACACCTTGGGTAGATATTTTCTTAGGTGATGCAATCATATCATGAGGATTAAATTTAAGCTATTATACATATGCATATGTATTTTTCTAACCTAAAATATCACACACACACACAGAGAGAGAGAGAGAGAAAACCTGGTAGGTAAAGAAATCAGGTAGCAGGATCCTGAAGAAATAGAGTCCATAGAATTGCTCATCATCATCATCCATGATCCCTTTGATAATATTTTTTCAAAGGGATCACGGATGATGATGATGAGCAATGCTATGGACTCCATTTCTTCAGGATCCTGCAACCTGATTTCTCTATCTACCTGGTGTTCTCCCCCTCTCTCTCTCTCTCTGTGTGTGTGTGATATATTAGATTAGAAAAATACATAAGCATATGTATAATAGCTTAAATTTAGTCCTCATGATATGATTGCATCAACTAAGAAAATATCTACCCAAGGTGTTTAAAAGTTTTAATTACTTTATACGAATAATACTTTCCATGTTCTGAAATATTTGTCCATGATGCCTGACGCATTCGCACGCGCACCACGTGTGTAGAAATAAATATCTCTGGATTGCCATCGCAACTATGAAGTTTCGATGTATCGGTATGCTATATATCTGTATTTTAGTTTTCTTTCTTATGCATGTCTTTTAATGATTCGCAGCCGGTTCCGAATAAATTTACCAAGCAGATTAGAAAGATGGTCAATAGAAGAGAAAATGCTAACCTAGTAAGCCACAATGGATAATTTGTCATTATTAATCCATCTTCCTGAAAACGGTTTATACGGAGCAAGTATATTTCATGGTACTTGAGAAAAATATATGTTGAAGTCAAAAGCTATCAAGATTTAAATGCTCGCTTATAGTCTTCCAAGATATTTTATATTCTAAGGCAAGGTGACAATAAGTGCATGCTTTTGCATGATTTGGTATGTAGATTCAAGGTTATGCATGGCTACGACCCTTTCTTATGATTTCTTATCATAATTTTCTGCACACTTATAGTTGATAGATGCAGTTAGATCATATCTCTATAAGGGAAAACTTAAAATAACAACCTTTATACTAAAAAAATTATGTATGCCATTACTTAGTAGTTTATGGTTTTAAGACGCAAAAGCCATTTGAGAAATACTTTTCCTACCCACTATTAATCCATATTCTCAATATAGTCACTGAATTTGCATGCGAACATCATAAGAAGGAGAATACAGTAATGTGGCAGAAGGAGAAGACAGTAATGTGGCGGAAGAAGAAAAAAATGACATTCCTCGTTCTCTGTTTCAGCATCAATCTTTTGATATGAACTAATGATGGCTTTCACATAGGCTTTTCCCTTTAGAGACTTCATAGTGTCCAATGGAAAGCATACATCAGATTTGTGCAGGTCGGGTTCTTCTATGACTTTTAAGAGTCTCAACTGATTCTGTAAATTACACCCTAGTTGGGTGATACTTTTACCACTTCTCACTGCAGGTGCGCTCTCTAATATCCATTTTGAATATCGATAATATTACATTCAAAATGGATATTAGAGAGCGCACCTGCAGTGAGAAGTGGTAAAAGTACCACCCAACTAGAGTGTAATTTACAGAATCAGTTGAGACTCTTAAAAGTCATAGAAGAACCCGACCTGCACAAATCTGATGTATGCTTTCCATTGGACACTAAGAAGTCTCTAAAGGGAAAAGCCTATGTGAAAGCCATCATTAGTTCATATCAGAAGATTGATGCTGAAACAGAGAACGAGGAATGTCATTTTTTTCTTCTTCCGCCACATTACTGTCTTCTCCTTCTGCCACATTACTGTATTCTCCTTCTTATGATGTTCGCGTGCAAATTCAATGACTATATTGAGAATATGGATTAATAGTGGGTAGAAAAAGTATTTCTCAAATGGCTTTTGCGTCTTAAAACCATAAACTACTAAGTAATGGCATACATAATTTTTTTAGCATAAAGGTTGTTATTTTAAGTGCGCGTGCAAATTCAATGAAAGTTAGATTTGAGGATACCCATGTATGAGTTGTATTCTATATATGTGTGTTTCGATTTATGATTTCGCTTAAGTGTAGGGTTGTTTTTACTTAAAGAAGTATCACCATCTACTATATATAAAAAAATATAGCAAACTAGGATTGGTATTCAAATCCCAGTCCAGATTGGTATTCAAAATTTATTTTATTAGTTTGCGATCCACATCATTTGATTCGTTGCTTGAGGCATCAATGTAGGCACAAATATCGGCGATGAGGAACTCGACGAGGAAGAACGGGGGCGGTGGCGGGCTGAGAACGGAGGGCGCGCGGTGGCGACGAAGAGAAAATTGGAGACGCGGGAACGAGAGAAAATTTTGGGAACGAGAGGGAAAGATATCGAGGAATATATTGGTATCGATGGGAATATGAAGGTTTCATATTATCATCGAGTATCATATATTGGTTTTAACCTGAATATCTTGAGTCGCTCTCTAATTATGCGTTTGTTGTGCATTCGTGTTGTATGTGTAACATGATTTTAAACCATTGAGATCAAGATTGATAGAACTGATCATCCTACATTGCAATAGCATTCATCGACCAAAAACTATTATTGCAATGGTATTCATCTATAACAATCAACAATTAAAACTACAAATGTAGGATACTGATATCATAAAGTGTTATACGCAACATTGATAGAACTGATAAATAAAAAAACGAAACACAAACCGTATTAAGATTTAACAACTTTGATTATGTCATATACGCGGGCCGATATTTTCATATTAGCCAATAGGCAAAAATAGATTGCGGTCTGGATATGGCATATTGGCAGATGTTACCTATATGCATAAATCTTATGTCTAATGACCATAAGATTGTCGGAGACAGTTTTGATGTTTTGTGGGTTTGGTTTTATACTTGGGACAATCCAATGTTGACACACACACATAAATAACAAATTAAAGTAAACTAACTAAGAGGCATGTTTGAGTTTTATACTGGGATCACAAATAGCATGATGGCTGCAAACAGGTTGCTTGAATACTTGCAGACAATCCAATGTTGCCTCGCCATTTCTATAAATTTTAAACTCCCTGGAAAATTATCATCACTCAGGATTACTTTAGGGCCAGTTTGGCTGCTTCTTGCTTGTGATTCAACATTCAGCTTTTTGTTGATTTGGAACTCAGAGAGAAAAAATCCAAAACTAAATAAACCTCAAACTAGCTACAGAGAAGGCAAACAGCAAACCCCATGAAGTTTGGCTTTCAAGGGTTTTCCCACTAAAATACACTTAGATGCAGCACTTTAAGGAAGCTTGCAGCAATATAAAAACTTTTAGGTAGTTTAGTGAAAAACTGCAGTGCTTCAAGATTGTTTAAGTTTTATGTGTGCTTAAGTTGTCATATAGAAATTATCGTTGCAAAAATGTTCGCAACCCTAGCTTTTCCAGCAACGATACTGGAATACGAGCCTCAGATATGCCAGCTTAGGAATCAAAATAAGAAAGAGATTTGGGGTTATCCTAAGTCCAAAGTCAAACGGGCTCGAGAAATATATAAACCCAAAAAAATGACTGCATAAAGATCTCATAAAGATGAAAAGGATGTTATGCAAGCTCTGAACAAATCTTGAACGGAACTTTCACAAGAATTTACAATACCCGACCAGAATCCAATCCTGAGTTTGATGAAGCTTCAGGCCTTCAGCTTCCCCACAGAAAATAGTTAGGGCAAACCCTTTGCAAAACCATAGCTTTCATGCAGAGATGACGCTCAGAACATGCCAGCTTCCAAACACATTGAATAATACATAATCTCCCATACTCTCTCTGTTAGTTATATGTATGCCCTAGAGGCCATTACTGTACATTGGATGTATATTGTAGTGGATGCTGGGACATATATAGGAAGGACTTTCTTGCTCGACATGATAGTACGCTATCTGGTTGCACTTTATCTTAACACGTATACTTTCTGTCTCTCTGATTACATGTTGATAAAGCCCCTAGGATGTGTGCTCGACTTCCAGGGCTATGATGTAGATCATACTAATGGGGCCTGAGTAGTCCATGAGTACATCCTTGAAAAGTTCCTAGTCGAGGGAATATCGAGACGGGGCATCGATATTCCAGAGTAGACTAGCGCATATCTTCTCGACCCATGCGATGGGCGATGGATGATCCCATATCCATTGGTGTTTGACATCGAAGATGGTATGCGGGTGCTCAGTGGAGACAGGGTACACTGAACGGACTCGCCGAGAACTCCCAGATGGTATTATACCTCACGTCAGATGGCAGTTCTCTGGTGACACTGGTACAGCTTAGTCTGTAGACCCGAGATCGTCATAGAGTCTTGTGTGTCTCCCACTGTGCTTTGATTTCCACCCTACCACGGCTCTACTGAGTTGTGCAAACAGGTGGTTTTTGGGTACAGTCCCGATTCACATGGAGGCAATGAGCGATAGGAGGGGATTCGTCTCTCCCGGTATTGGGGGTTGATGTTGTGCTATGCTCGACTGGCCATAACAGGAAATCCCTGGCCAGGGTTGCAGTGATATACTGGTAAGTGTTATCAGTAGTTTCACGAATGTTATGGACCCTACGTCGGCATGACTTATCGAGCTATTGAGGTCTGACGTTTACCACCCCTAGGCGAGATATGCGACATATCAGACGAACAGACCGGACTATACGGTAGTGTTACTGGTTGGATTCACTGGAGTGTGAGCGGGCTTGCTCGTCGATCTTCAGGTCGCTCAATACCCGGGTGGCCGTTACGTTTAGCAGACCGCTTGCGGCTTGTGGGTGATTGATATGATCATCACCTGCTGCCGGCGTATTGACGAGTCTTTAGAGTCCTACACAGAGGTTTCCTGGCTCAAGCAAAACGAAATAGGAGCGCATATGAGATATGTGCGGGACCGAGAATAATGCGTGTATGTGATACCGTATTCCATTCTCGCGATGAATGTATTGATTAGGTTATATGCGTTATACCCTAGTTATCGAATCAAAGGTTGATTTGATAAGCCGATACATTGTATACTAGTCGGTTGTGTGCGACATGACCGGATCATTGAATCAAGTGTTGATTTAATGATTTAATGTATAATTATATATTTGATATATTACTTTGCATTAACTAGTATCGGTTCACTTTAAACGGATTTTCTCACTTGGATTGTGCACATTGCATATGCGATATGATTTTGTGCACTTGATTGTATCATGTTTGATGATACATGTTTACTTGTGTTTTGTGTAAAGATTAAACCATGGTTATTTAAATGGTTAGGGTTTTGTTTTTCAAATCTATTTATTCATTTATTTATTTATTTTCTTTTTGGAAAAAGAAATGAGAAGAATGGTGGCTTTCTTTGTTTTGTAGTTGAAGATTCATGAACCTTTGACTTTGTCCACCATTCTTATCTCATGCTTAACCTAACCATTTGTTTTAACCCTAGTTCAATCTCTACACTTTACCATGGTTTAGTTATGATAAGTTTTGATTATTCTTTTCTTTTTCTAATTAACTTATGATATATTTCTTTCTTCTTCTTCTTCCTTGCTTCAAGTAAAGAAGCTTGAGGTCATCAATGGTGATTGATGCATATGAGTGAGAAATCCGATTCTAAAGTTAACCCACTTCCTGTTTCTTCATCCTCTATCTCTTGCCAAGTAGTAGAGTGTGTTTCCTTCACAAGTTTTAGGACTTGGTGAAGTTGTGAGCTTGATCTAGCGATGCCTCGACGTAGATCATCTTCGGCATGGACATCGACGACCTAGCTTGCCCATTCTCCGACGAAGCCGACTCTAGAGCCCGGATTTGATTTGGACAGCGGAGACGACCTCGTTGCGGAACCGTGGAGGTGGAGCACCGGATCTACAAAGGTTGTATTTCCGTTTTCTCATTAGTTAAGTGTTAACTAGTTCATTGTTCGCCTAGACATCTAGTTATCGATCCGTAGTTTAGGGTTTCTCGGCACCATATTTTTTGAAATTGCCATGGTTGATGGCTTGGGAGACCTCACTAGCGTGCCTAGGAACCCTACAGTGGTATCAGAGCCTAGCTAGAGCCTTAGGCGAAGTCTAGACGCGATTTGAAGTCCGATCGAACCGAAACCCTACTCGGAAAATTGCTCTCTGTCCTTTTTCTAAAAACAGTGATTTTTCATGATTAAAAATATGCAGAGAAATAAGCAGGAAAATATAAGAATTACGGTGCAAAATTGGGGCCATGAACAGTGAACTTTGGCGCGGATCCGCGGCATAATGTTGATTTAGGCGGCGGTTCAGCGGCAGTTTGCTGATGTCAGCCCTAACTTTTTACACAGTAATTCATTGTTTCAGCTTCTGAGTGAATTCACAATAGTTATGTGATAACTGAATGAATATTATAAACGTAGCAGTTTAGTCTCACTTGATCGGTTGCCACGGAATTTTGATGTGATCAAAAGTCCGTCGCAATCACGTAGCGTACGCGGATACTCGCCGGGTAAACTTAATAGACAGCCTCACTCCATAGCCCCGACCAAGTGACTGTAGGAGAACCCCGTCGCCGAAAGCATCCGTTCGGGTGCTCGCGGTAGCGGTGTTCCGCCTTGGTGCACTTCGTCGACGGTATCGGGGGTGCAGCCGTCTACTGAAGTTTGCGACGAGCATTCGATCAGGATGTCGGGAATCTTGTTGAATTGCCCGACTTGGTATTGAAAAGAGTTTTCGATTTTGAGAATAAAATGCGGGGTTTATAATTGTTAGGCATGCGATGTCTAAGTAATTCATTTGGTCAGGCATGCGATGTCTGAGGAGGTTGCGGATTCCAACTGTTGTAGTTTTACACTTTCTTTTCTGTGACCGTAAGTGTAATATGTGATATCGCCGGTTTCGTTGCTATATGTCAACGACAATTGGGATGGACATATTTACTTACGTTGATGACATGTGATGTTATGTGTTGCTGGATATGTTATATTGGATCGTCGTGTTTGAATAGCCGGGGGTTTTTATGTGAGATGGGTGTTTTTCATTTTCATTCATGTAAAAACTTGTATGTAATATTTTTTTTTTGGGACACTTCCAGGTTGCGGAAGTAGTCACCGTTTGTATATTTTTTACTTTTCTGCACTAGGATAGACCCAAGGAGGGGAGCACAAGTAACCGGGTTCTGGGGTCCAGTGGGAGACCAACTCGAGGAGTCGAGTCCGGGTCTCCTAACCCTAGAATTGGTAGGGTTGCTTGCCGCTCTCGTAGGGGTCTAGGGGTGTGGGTTTGGCTATTCATCACGACCGTGGAATCCGTGTTTTATACTGGCTCGTATTGAAAACACGGACGTCCTAGTATATCCAATATTTCATATGTTTCTTCTGCTGTGTTTTATCTGTGATCATGCGATGTTCTCTGTTCTGTGACAGATATTATAGTATATATGATATATTAAATAGACGTTGCTTATATTTTACACCCGCGCTAGCCCTGCCTCGCTCTGGCGTTAGTTACCTAACCTAACGGTGCAGACGGGACATCGAGGCGAATGCGGATGGCATAAGCGTACGTTATATTTATCTGTGATGGTTAGGTGGAATTAAATGATGGGATATTCATTAATGAGATTAATGAAAGAAAAATAAACCTAATTGATGTTGTGGAATCGAATTTCAAAATAAAAACAGGTAGCTACAGTTCTTGCTTTGCATTGCGGTGTTCATTATAGAACATCCAGCACCTTATTCGATGAGGATAGGACCGAGATCCCTTCACCGGGAGTGACTCCTTTAGCAATAACTGGCAGATGCTACAACCCTCGGTTTGTCTTTGATCGCTTCTATAGTTTCCGCTTTGCACAGTGATATATATGATATATCCCGCACCTCATTCGACGAGGAAAGGGCCGACGATCCCTTCACCGGGAGTGACCCCTTTAGCAAAACTAGAAAAGCCTCGAAAACATTCCATTTAAAAACCATTTGATTCCGCAACGAGATCAAGTTCAAAGCGTTAAAGGTTTTCACAAAAACCAGCCGCAACCCTCCGTCATTTTAGGAAGTAGAGTACTTAGTATTCGTGCTGTGTTTGTTGACCATAGTCAAGGCACAGTGTACGGTAGCTAAGTGATGTCTTCCTACACCGCATATGATGCGATTAGTTAGGACAGTCGTGTGACTTTGTTGACCTTAGTTAAGGGTCATGTGGGTGGGTCTAATTAATCACGAAATGACGGGTTGAACTTGACTAGTACTTATGATTTGTTGACCATAGTTAAGGTCATAGGTGCTAGGGGTAGAAACCATTATCGGGAGTTTCAAGTGTTGAAACTTGCAATGAGATTGCATACCTTCTATGTGATAGTTGGATCCCGATACCCACTGCGAGTAAGTGTTACTCCTGGGAGAGTTTTATACATTACAATTAGCCGATCAAGTAGGTGTCTAGAAAGGTGTCAATGGGGTTACGCCTCTGGGAAAACGAGGTTTACATTAATTAGGTTTGTGCGAAAGCACGGGGGACCTCCCTCAAAGTACCGACATTGGCCTGGCTGAAAGATTGGCGAACTTGTAGTGTGTAATTAATCCCGGCTAGTCTTTCCTTTTAGGGTTTGAAGGAAGATTTGATAAAAACAGTGGGAGCCATCCTGATTAGATAAAATATATAACCAATCTATTCTTGAAAGAGCGCACGCTGAGTGTTTTTCTTCACTCTCTCTCCTGGTAGTGACCATATCACGCCTTAATCAAGATAATAATACGGATTATTGACCGAACCCGCTTGTTATTCTGAGCTGGGGAACGTTGGTCCCGCTCCAACTTATAATTGTTATAAGGCAGAGCAGGAAATAGGGAAATACCTGAATTCCTATGCCGCCCAAACGAAGAAAGTGCATATGATGCATCTCCTTCGGGTGTGTTCATTACAAAGAACTGTTTCTCAGTATCCTCTGCATCCTGGGTATATGATACCGGATCAGGATCCCAGATATGTAATCTGTTACATAGGGCTACAAAAAGGTAGAAAAACTGAGAACGGGTGATAAGTTTCATGAGACGGAAAACGGGGCAAGTGTTGCAGCCAAGTCTGTCGGTCACTGTCACCCTGTATTACGAATACATTGATTCTGAACAAATGCTATTAGATACCGAACCTGATATACAAAATCATATCAGTCTCTTTATTACTAAAGAAAGGATATAATTTTGTATTGATGGATAATGTTTTGAACATTTCCTATATCAAAAGTTGATCGATTCAGGAACGTTATCTAAAAGCATTGAAGTTCTAAATCAAACTCCAGTTCCTAGTATACAGAACACACACAAGAGGAAGAGTTCAGAAATGAACGAATCATTCTTGAGGCATTGCAGACTAGGTCATATCAATGCGACCCGACTGGCTGAAGTTACATTTTAGATGCATATTTAAATCAGTTTGAATTTACATCTTATGAAACTTGCCAGTCATGTCACAAAGATTAGATGACCATAGCTCTGTTTACTAGAAACAGAGAAAGAGTTAGTAAACTCTTGGGACTGATACATGATGATGTATGTAAAGTCTCCTGTCTACAAATGCCAGGACTGGTTCTTTATACTTCATTATATTCTCTGATAATCTCTCAAGATTCAGTCATATGTTCCTGTTGAAACATAAGTCCGAACCTTTTGAGGTATTCACAGAATATAAGTTAGAAGTAGAGAACCAATAACCGGGTATAAGTATTATGTCCTATGATGAGATCAGGGAGGAGAATACTTGTGCATGGCATTCCTGGACCATTCTAAAGGAGAATGAGATTCTCTCTCCGTACTACTCCTCTGATTACACCACAGCACAACGGTGTATCAGGGCGGAGCAATCACACCCTATATGAGATGGTGTGCTCTATGATGAGTATTACTGAGTGACCTATTTCCTTTTGGGGTGTTATGCACTTGAGAAGCTGCATACCTATTGAATTGGGTTCGAATCAAATTACTGCCTACCACTCCATATAAGATATGGTATGGGAAGAACCCATCTCTTAAGCGAGTTAAGATTTGGGATTGTCCGGCCTATGTCAAAAGCAAAATCCGGACAAGATCGAGGTAAGATCAGTTCTGTAGAACTGGAAAGGTTCCAGCTGTACAAAACTGCAGATAATTTGGTAGAACCAAAGGATTCAATATTTTCCGACGAAACTCAGCCTCTCCGCCGATCTAGTAGGGTTCCTCACCCACCTGAGAGATACCTCGGTTTCTCGATGACAGTGGGAGCAAGGATTGCATCATGAGATGATGACCCAACTAATTTCGAGCAGGCCATCGAGAGTAGGGACTCTGTAAGAATGGCTGGATGCTTAGCGATCTGAGATGGAATCCACATACACCAGCAAAGTATGGACTTTAGCTGCTATATCTGAAGGGTTAAATCCCCATCAGGAGCAAGTATATCTTGAGAAGATTACTTGGTGTAGATGGAGAAGTTGAGACTTTCAAAGCTAGACTTGTTAAAGGTTTTCGTCATCGACCAGGCATGGATAATGATGAAACCTTTTTCCAGTAGCTATGCTTAAGTCTATCCAGATCCTACTTACCACGGCTACATACCATGACTACGATATCTGGTGGTTGGGTGCCATGACTGTTGTTCTAAATACTGATTTAGAAGAGAACGTCTATAAGAACACAGCCAGAGGTCTTCGTAAACAGTGGGAGCAGCGGAAACGTGTGCAAGTTGCTTTACATAATAAAGCAGACATCGCGGAGTTGGAACGTCTGTTTTGATCTGATAGTCAAAGTGTTTGACTTCATCAAAATGGTAGACGAACCTTGTATATACAAAAGGGTAGTAGAGAGTAAGGTGGTCATCTTCGTATTGTATGTAGACAACATACTCTTGATAGGAAAAGAGTTTCCTATACTACGATCGGTCAATCTCCTTTTATCACTAGGATTCCCCAAATAGGATCAAAGTGATACCTCCTAAATCCTGAGTTTTCATCTATGAGATAGATGTAATTGGATGTTAGGATTCTCACTAGATGTAGTGAGATGGTATCAATCGATCCTGGGGAGAATCACTGGAAGTGTTCCAGGGTGATAAAGACGACTGAATGTCAGTCACAGGCACTGTCTTTACCCTCAGTAAAGGGACGGTATGTTGGAAGAGTTCCAAGCTCAATACCGTGGCAAACTAGACGATAAAGGCTGGTAACATCGCTATTGAAGATACTACCAAAGAGGAAGTTTGGGTGTATATTGGTTCATAAGATGAACTAGGTTCCTGCCATTGTATGACAATGGAAATGTGGCTTTGACCCTGGAACCCTGGTCCCATCAGTGACCCAGACAAATTCTGAGGCAGCATCACCTGATCATGGAGATAGTTGATCTCCAGGGTGATCGAGGTTAGGGGAGTAGACTCAGAGGACAACACGGCGGATCCACTCAAGAAGGCCTTTTTCCCAAAGAGAGACTTTTAGGGGATGGTTGAGTATGTGATACTGCAACCACTGCTACAAATGGCCCTAGTGCAAGTGGGAGATTGTTAGTTATATGTATGCCCTAGAGGCCATTACTGTACATTGGATGTATATTGTAGTGGATGCTGGGACATATATAGGAAGGACTTTCTTGCTCGACATGATAGTACGCTATCTGGTTGCACTTTATCTTAACATGTATACTTTCTGTCTCTCTGATTACATGTTGATAAAGCCCTTAGGATGTGTGCTCGACTTCCAGGGCTATGATGTAGATCATACTAATGGGGCCTGAGTAGTCCATGAGTACATCCTTGAAAAGTTCCTAGTCGAGGGAATATCGAGACGGGGCATCGATATTCCAGAGTAGACTAGCGCATATCTTCTCGACCCATGCGATGGGCGATGGATGATCCCATATCCATTGGTGTTTGACATCGAAGATGGTATGCGGGTGCTCAGTGGAGACTGGGTACACTGAACGGACTCGCCGAGAACTCCCAGATGGTATTATACCTCACGTCAGATGGCAGTTCTCTGGTGACACTGGTACAGCTTAGTCTGTAGACCCGAGATCGTCATAGAGACTTGTGTGTCTCCCACTGTGCTTTGATTTCCACCCTACCACGGCTCTAATGAGTTGTGCAAACAGGTGGTTTTTGGGTACAGTCCCAATTCACATGGAGGCAATGAGCGATAGGAGGGGATTCGTCTCTCCCGGTATTGGGGGTTGATGTTGTGCTATGCTTGACTGGCCATAACAGGAAATCCCTGGCCAGGGTTGCAGTGATATACTGGTAAGTGTTATCAGTAGTTTCACGAATGTTATGGACCCTACGTCGGCATGACTTATCGAGCTATTGGGGTCTGACGTTTACCACCCCTAGGCGAGATATGCGACATATCAGACGAACAGACCGGACTATACGGTAGTGTTACTGGTTGGATTCACTGGAGTGTGAGCGGGCTTGCTCGTCGATCTTCAGATCGCTCAATACCCGGGTGGCCGTTACGTTTAGCAGACCGCTTGCGGCTTGTGGGTGATTGATATGATCATCACCTGCTGCCGGCGTATTGACGAGTCTTTAGAGTCCTACACAGAGGTTTCCTGGCTCAAGCAAAACGAAATAGGAGCGCATATGAGATATGTGCGGGACCGAGAATAATGCGTGTATGTGATACCGTATTCCATTCTCGCGATGAATGTATTGATTAGGTTATATGCGTTATACCCTAGTTATCGAATCAAAGGTTGATTTGATAAGCCGATACATTGTATACTAGTCGGTTGTGTGCGACATGACCGGATCATTGAATCAAGTGTTGATTTAATGATTTAATGTATAATTATATATTTGATATATTACTTTGCATTAACTAGTATCGGTTCACTTTAAACGGATTTTCTCACTTGGATTGTGCACATTGCATATGCGATATGATTTTGTGCACTTGATTGTATCATGTTTGATGATACATGTTTACTTGTGTTTTGTGTAAAGATTAAACCATGGTTATTTAAATGGTTAGGGTTTTGTTTTTCAAATCTATTTATTCATTTATTTATTTATTTTCTTTTTGGAAAAAGAAATGAGAAGAATGGTGGCTTTCTTTGTTTTGTAGTTGAAGATTCATGAACCTTTGACTTTGTCCACCATTCTTATCTCATGCTTAACCTAACCATTTGTTTTAACCCTAGTTCAATCTCTACACTTTACCATGGTTTAGTTATGATAAGTTTTGATTATTCTTTTCTTTTTCTAATTAACTTATGATATATTTCTTTCTTCTTCTTCTTCCTTGCTTCAAGTGAAGAAGCTTGAGGTCATCAATGGTGATTGATGCATATGAGTGAGAAATCCGATTCTAAAGTTAACCCACTTCCTGTTTCTTCATCCTCTATCTCTTGCCAAGTAGTAGAGTGTGTTTCCTTCACAAGTTTTAGGACTTGGTGAAGTTGTGAGCTTGATCTAGCGATGCCTCGACGTAGATCATCTTCGGCATGGACATCGACGACCTAGCTTGCCCATTCTCCGACGAAGCCGACTCTAGAGCCCGGATTTGATTTGGACAGCGGAGACGACCTCGTTGCGGAACCGTGGAGGTGGAGCACCGGATCTACAAAGGTTGTATTTCCGTTTTCTCATTAGTTAAGTGTTAACTAGTTCATTGTTCGCCTAGACATCTAGTTATCGATCCGTAGTTTAGGGTTTCTCGGCACCATATTTTTTGAAATTGCCATGGTTGATGGCTTGGGAGACCTCACTAGCGTGCCTAGGAACCCTACACTCTCTCTCTCAATCAGACAGTTTATATTTGGATTTGAATTTAGGAAAAGAAATAAGATGGCTTCAAACCAGCTTGCCTCGCCAATCTCATAACTATAAAGCTCATAAAAGTGGAAGCTTGAGGGCAAGCCATCATCTCCTCCATTCAATTGAAGCCAAATCATCCACAAAAAATAGAAATAAATATAATAATTGATCGATAGGCAAAATTGCAAGAAACCTATTCAGATTTTTGCATGAAAAAATAAGAGATGTAAAATAAGTAAAAGATTACCAAATGAAATTATCCCATCACTTGATCAAGTGATTTTAGCAAAAATTCCCCCAGTAATTTTCTTCGGTTTAACCGTTTTATATCATAGAAGAAAGATAAATTTCAAATGTATATACATGCATACACACACACACATCATATACACAGTTTTTGAATGTTGCCAGAATTTCAACGGTAATTCTAGATTTTTCCAAACTCTGAAGGCTTCACAAAAATTTTAACTACAGATAATAATATGATTGAAGAGATCAATCACCAATTTTTTAATGAGGATCAACTGAAACCCCAAACAGAGAAAGCAAATTACAAAGATCCCAAAACCCCGTGTGGCCCAGCCCCAGCCCCCAGCCCCAGCCCCAGCCCCCAGCCCCAGCCCAACCCTAACCCCAGCGCGGCCAGCTAAACCCCAACACCAACCTTAAGGCAAACCCTAACCCCAGCCCCACCCCTGCAGCAGCCGAACCCCAACCCTAACCCTACCCTGACCCCGACCCCGACCGCGACCGCGACCGCGACCCCTGCCCAACCCCAACTCGCGCGCGCAACCCCAGACCCAGCCATGAACCCTAAGCCCAAAATAATCCAAAAATTCTTTAATTTACCTCGAGATTTACTCACCTGAACGGCTGCTGCTGGGGCTGGGGCGACGACCTGAACCGTGGTGGCGACGAGAACTGCGGTGGCGACGAAACCGGCGGTGGCGACGAGGAGAACGACGGTGGTGACGACGGCGTGGCGATTTGGGGATTTTTCTCGCGCCCGATCGAGAGAGAGAGAGAGAAAGTGAGCGTAGGCGATCGGTCTGGGGTCTTAATAAATCGATATTTACTTGCCCCTACGGATATATCCGTAGGTCCTTTGTTTGCGCCACCGTAGGGGCAAACACCAAATTAAGAATTAATTTTTTTATTCTTGAACGTCAGTGCCCGTAGGGGCAACCCTTTAGCCCTACGGAGTAATCCGTAAGGCCAAGTAAAATCTGCCCCAACGGATAATTCCATCCGTAGGGGCAACCCCCTATTTTACTAGTGTTTGCATGAATAATTATGATGATGTATATGAATTAATATGTATACATATATATTAGCGTCCATTCCACTAATATATATATATATATATATATAACAGTGTCTCATTCCACTGTTATATATATTTAGGAGTAAAAATATCATGAAACCAATGTGTCAAGTATCGGCACAAAAATACTGATCTATCAGGTGCTATCAACATGACTGGCACCCTGATAGGTACGTATTATATGCTATCCGAAAACCCGAGTGCCCAGCTTCGACCCTCGTCCTTCGACGTGTCCATACGTACATGACTCCCGTCGGTATCCCCACGATAACCGCCGAGTCATAGGTACCTCCGGGGCCCACCATGTACCCTCATACGGCCCACGACGCACCTTGCATGGGGTATATATATCAGAACCGATAAAACTCACGGTGGCTGCTGAAATATCATATCAAGAGAAACCGGGTTTTTCAAATAATGCATAATTTCATGAAACTACCACATCCTCAAATCTAGAAAACATCATGAAAAATCCATATCTCAAAGCGAAAATCCATGAATATAATATATGCATCATAAAACTGAAATGCGATCATATAAAGGAAAACCCGCTATTTAACTGCAACAAGTTAATATAAATATCATGCGGTTCCAATTTCTCCAAGTCTATATAACATCAAGTAAAGGTAAACATGTAACTATAGCCAGATATATGTGTAACATAAAGTTATAGCAAGGTATATATATCTACCTATCATTAATGATGTAATATACCCTCCAGGTATAAGTGAAGTATGTATGCATGGTATACATGTAGCTATGTCATTATGTGTGAAATATACCTATCACTAATGGTACAATACCATATAGGTATACTGGTAACTAGCATGTAAGCATGTCAAGGCATATGTGTAAGCATGTAGGTATACAGGTATGCTATATGTCATATGTATAAAGGAATATGAATCAATGCCTCAATGTCCCTAACCAAACAATATCATATCTATATATGTATTGTGCGTGTCATGGCAATTATTGACGGTATGTGGGGCATATAATCAGTGCTCATGCAACATGAGCCGTCAATAATTGTGCAGTGTCCTAAGGGTACAAGTCCAAGCACAACAAATAACTAAGCAATAAGGTGTATGCGCAACTCTATATATGCAATAGAATATGCGACAATAACATAACATCTCTAGCCCAGACGCATAACGCCATGTGGAAGATTTCCCTATAGATGTTAAATCTACTCACCAACGCTCCTGGCTATGTAAAGCCAACCACTCATTTTCCCATCTTCGCAGCGCCCGAAGTCCCCACATGCGAACCTAAAACATAACACAACAAAGCAAGTATATATTAGCAATAGACCCAAAACACGTACAAACTACGCTGACCAACGCGACAACACAAACGTACTCTCAAGTGTTCGTATTGTGGCTAACGTGCATAACGACACTACGAAACCAACTCAGAGCAACAGCAACACAGAACACAAGCCGTATCGGATAACGTAACACGTGAAACGAAACACAAAAGAACGAGCAAGTGATCCCAGATTTTTCTGTGCCAACAATTTGTAAAAATTGCAAGTACCATGAGACCAAAAACTACCCCAGAGACCCCTACACCAAAACCCAAACCCTAATTCCCTAATCTGGCGGCAATTTGCGGCCAGAAGCAATTTATTTGCGGCCTGAACATGAGGAAATGGGCTCGTATTTTGAGGGTAGGTTCTAGGTCACTACACTAGGTCACTGTGATGGGAACTTTTGAAACAATACCTGGTTTGATAGCAGATCCTCCCAGACCCTAAAACAACACTAAAAATATTGTATTTACCCGAAACGAAACTAAATGCGTTCTAAACTGAAACTAACAAGCTACACTACACTATAAACACCTACTTTACAGAAAGAGATCATTACCTAACCAAAAGAACTCAAAGATCCTAGCTTTCCAAGCTCCAAGGCATCCAAGAGGAAAATCAAGTCCAAAGATGTGATTTTTTGAGTTTTTAGGATGGTTTTATGATCCAATAGTGAAGGAATGATGAAGTGTTCAGTTTGATAAGAGAGAGATGAAGAAAATGAGAAGGGAAATAAGTGAGAGAGAGTATGAAGAAAAGAGAGAGAGAGAGAGGTGAGGTTAAGGGTGAGTGCACCACTACATTAATTGCAAGCCATGCTCTCACATAAATGCATCCACACCTCATCATGCCACCTCTCATCAAACAAAACCCAAAGAAAACTCTCTCTCTCACAAGCAAAATATCTAGGGTTTAATCAAGCAAAGGATTATGTTAAAGCAAAAGATTAGGATTAGGTTTAAATTGTCATGGTTGCTAATCTAGATAACACAAACACACCCTCACATAAACATACACACGTGTGTTCATGCCATAACAAATAATAATAAAATATTAATTAAATGTTAAAAAATGTGAGGAACCCAAATTGGTAAACTTTTTACCAAAAACCCGCATTTTCGTCTAAACTAACTCTAACAGAAAACTAGTGCGTTACAGGTACCCCAGGGCGAGAACAGATTTGTTGTGCAGTAGACGGTGAGCATGGCAAAGGGACTACATACCTACCGGTGATTGGTTGGATCAGGCGGTTATCCGGAGGATACTGACCAGAGCCGAGAGATGGATACGGGTCGACCCGTACTGCCAAGGCCGAGGGCCGATTCCTAGACGGAGCTCGTGGGCCGATCAGGACTGACGGAGCCAGGTACATGAGGATTTGCGTGTCGATGCTGGACACGATTATTTCATGATGTTTTCGAGTGTCTATGTTGGAAACTCAGGTTCCATGATTTTGAGATGTGGCGAGGGACACCCGTTGATTTATATCCTCATACTTCATGCATAGGCTTTTATGATATTTACAGATATTGATTATATGGTTGGACGAGATCCACATGCATACATACATTAATTATATGGTTGGACGAGATCCACATGCATACATACATTGATTTTATTGTTGGACGATATCCGCATCCATACTGACATTGGTTATATTGTTAGATTATATCCGCATACATATAGGTATTGATTATATTGTAGGCACATATGATGACCCGGTCACCCTAGATATCATAGTATTACCTTTATGATATAGTTGACCAAGGAGTCGTTGTTTATTCGATTTCTAATTGTAGATATTTTTCTACTCACGAGTTGGCAACTCACCCCGTTGTGACACAGTTCCTACAGGTTGACCGCACGGATCAGTAGCGGCATCGCTGGCACACAATTGCATTCGGGTGTTTTGCTCTGGTAGGTGGGACATTTGTATCATGCCCCCTCTTGTATTTATATTTCATATTGTATCTAGTCAACTCCATCAGTCAAAACTAGTAATTTGTATAAGTAATGAGACTTAGTAAAATTGCGGTTGCGAGACTTAGAGCGAGGGGTTTCCCACTACTTGTGGTATTGTTGCCTTGCTTATTTCTTTATCTTTTGTGGTGAACTTCACCGTTGGGCGTCGTATACATACTTATACTGTCTTGCGTGGTTGTGATCCGCCGTTTGGCAAAGAATTAGCTCCAGCTTGGGGGTGCCTTTTATACTCTCTCTATGTATTTGTTGTTTTGGATCAAAATATATAAAGGAGGTGCTGTCCAAATTCTTAAAAGACGAAACACATTTTCAAACTAGCAATTTCACTTGCATTTTCATGTTTCTTTTCTATGCATTAAGAAAACATGATTTTCATTATACTTTTATTTCAAAACTTCACCTCCTTTATTTTCTTAAAAAGGTTTAGATTTCTGGGTTTCAGCTTACTTGAATTACGTTACGTCTTTAAACGTTACGTGATTTAAGTGCTGGTCACAAGCTAATATTTTAGGTTGTAACACACACACACAAAATATCTCTACACATAGACACTTACAACAAATATCTTTGCTTACACAAAAATATCTTAGTCATGACAAAAACCATGCCATGCCAAGAATGAGTCACAATTTCCACAATAAACATTTAAACATAAATGTTTAATCCACAAAAAAGAAAATGGCACAAGCTAAAGTAATCTTGTAACGAATTACAAGAATACCCCTCATCCATATATACATACCCGCATCCGTATTTCGACAAAATATGAATACCATGAGATGAAAGTAATCCAACAGTCTAATACTAGGATCCGGCTTAAACCAAAGCCTAATAGTATGATCCGTCCGATCATAATCCGTGCACAAGCGCACATATATGATCGAATCCTGACATAAAACCATATGGCCTCTACAACGTTTCACCAAAACTAAGGAAACCCTCTGTGTGGGACTCTAAAGACTCATCAATACGCTGGCAGTAGGTTTAACCACAAGCACGTTAGTGGCACTAGCTGTACGTAACGGCTATCCAGGTATTGAGCGAAAGGGCGGCCGACGAGCGAACTCATCCTGAAACCCAACTGAGCCTGACAGTGACAATATCCGTATAGTCCAGTTCGTTCATCTATGAGTATCGCATATCTAGCCTAGGGGGATGGAAAACGTCAGACCCCCAATAGCGGTATAAGTTGTGTCGGAGTGTAGCCCAGAACACCTTGAGAAACTACTGGAATACCTACCAGTAAATCTCACATGCCTTGGCCAAGGACATTGTGTAATGGCTCTCCAGACACAGCGCGATATCACCCCCAGTACCGGGAGAGACGAAACCCCTGCCGATCCGCTCACTGCCTCGATGGAGCTCGGGACTGTATCCAACTAAAACCTGTATGCACGACTCCTTTGAGTCGTGGTAGGGTAGCATTCAAAGCACAGTGGAAACTCACATAAGAAAATGACGATCTCAGGTCGATAGACTAACCGTATACATGTCATCCGGGAACTGCTATCTGACGACAGGTATAATACCAACTAGCATGTTCCCGGCGAGTCCGTCCGATGTACTCATAACCCAATAAGCACCTGTATACATCTTAGGTGAACCAACTAACACCAATGGCTTGTGAGACCGGCCACCGCCATTCGTAGGGGTCTCGATCTATATACACTAGTCTACTCTGGAGTATCGATGCCCTATCTCGAAACTCGCTCGGCTAGAGACCATTTAAAGATGTGCTTATAGACTACCCAACTCTCACGTATATGATCGCCATCATACTGCTGGTAGTCAAGCAAGAATCCTGTGGGCTCTATCAACATGTAATAGTGATCTTTAATGTTACCTGAAGTATGTACACGTTGATAAAGACAATCCAGATAGCATATTGTCATCTCGAGTAAGAATGTGATTGAACGAGGGTTTTAGTGCTTACGCATTTTTAAATCAAAGAATTAACCGCAATCAATAACGGTGTCGCTTGGTAGCTAGCCGGTTGAGTACGGGTCGGTCCACAGGGAGATGGATTCCTTTTCTTTATGTATTAACGAGTTAAATCCAAAAGATTTTGAGTTTTATTTTAAGCTCTAAGAATGAGATAAAAGTTTTTAAAAAGCTTGCCAGGGTTAAGATTAGGTTAGTTTGAAAAATCAATTATTCTCACCGCTTTCTTTACCCTAATTAAGAAATTTTAGGTGTTAAGGTAAAAGTTAACAAAGGGGATTAGCACGATCGGGAAGAAACTAGATTTCTTCCTCTAGGTCCTTGTCCGTCCTTTCTTAACTTTTACCCTAAGCTCCATGGAAAACATACACAACCGGTCTTTAACTATGGTATCACCGCTACCTCGTGGGATAGGGTGCCGCGGTGAGCGGTGTGTGTATGTATGCATAGAGTCCTACTTTAAAATGTTGAACGGGAAAAAAGGGGTGAGAGGTTTTCATCTCTCAAACATTCCCTAAACCTAACCCTAACAAGTGAGGAACTACTCACTCATTAAGGAATTGATAAACGAGTTCATTTTTTATGGTTTAAATTTAATAACTAAGGCTGATAAAAATTATAACTACGGCAGATAAAAAATTTATAACTACGGCAGATAAAAAATTTATAACTACGGCAGAAAAGAAATTTATAGCTACGGGAGAAAAGAAATTCAAGAAAAAAAAAACTTACTTCTTTATTGATGCACTCTTTGACAGATTACATGGAATTGAAAATCTAAGATCTAGAAATTAAAAGAGGCATCTCAAAAGAGGCACCCAAAAAGAGGCACGCTCCAAAAAGAGCTGTAGGGTTCCTATTTATAAATAATAGAAACCCTAGGGTTTACATCTGATCCATATGTAGAATTACAAAAATAACCCCAAAGACCGAGTGAAAGCACCGATACCTACCGACACACGTGCACCAACATGTGCACTGCACGTGCACTATATGACCGCGGAACCACGGCAAGAAGGCATGTTTGGCTGTGCTTCCGCGGCCATTTTGTGGGCTCTCTTGGTAGATTCTTCAGGGTTGCTTCATGTTGCCTTTTTCTTCTGTCTTCTTCACTTGGTTTCTCAAAATGTCTTCTAGTTTGTTCCAGATTTCCACAGTGCAGAAATGTGGTGGACTTTTACCGTTTGCTTCGTGTTGAAGTCTTGAATCATGTGCTGCCTTCGTGCTTTGTGAAATCGAACTATTTGCTGATCTTCGTTTGTTCCTCAAACTGTAGGTGGCATGATAAAGATTCTTCCATTTGTTGGTCGTAGTCTCACTTTTGTAGCGTCTTTTCATATTTTTCACTGTATTGTTCCGAGAACCTGTAACCTGCAACTATTTAGCAGACATGGATCAAAAGAACCTATTTATTTGAAAAATGAATAAGAATGGGGAATATAATAATGCAAAATTATGAGATGAACAAATACCCACAAACTAATCTTTTGCTCGTCCCGAGCTAATTTATTCTTCAAAAAGCCTAACCTCACTTTCGCAGGGAAACGTAATGGCACTGAGCTCGTGCAACAAGCCGTTAAACCTCTAGGTGTCCTTAGTAGGAGGAGTGTTGTCACCTGAGGGTTTTCAGCGGATACTACCCACAAAATCCTATCAATTTGGCCTATTGACTTTTATTCTTCAATTCAGTGTTCTAACAAAAAATTCTATTATCTTCAACTCAGAAATTATCAACCCATATTTTTCACGCTTCCTTATCAATTAACTTAAGAATGTATATATTCTGTAAGTTTATTTAGCTTTTAGTATCTTTTGAATTTTCCTTCTATGGTTCCATCTCAACTTAGGAATTTTTATCATCTCTATTAAACATATAAGTCCTATTTTTCATTCCTATCTCTCATCCAAACCCCAATCATATTGTCACGTCCCGAAAGTACGGAACATGACCGGCACTTAAACTACGAAACGTCTCGAGGCGTACGTAATCTAAGTAAACCGAAAACCCAGAAATCCAAACCAAGAAAAGAAGTAGAGTGAAGGAAAACCAATTTAAAACAAGTAGTTTTAATAGCATAAGCCGAATTATGCGGTTTTTAAGAACATCAAAATTTACTGAAAATTTCGGCAGAGTCTCCTTTGTAAATACTGGCTCCCAAACGGGATACAACATGAATAGTATAAGAAATCAATAAAAAGGCATCCCCAAGCGGGAGCTAGCTCTTCGTCAATCGACGGTCACAACCACACAAGCAATATAATATACAACGCCAACGGCAAGGATCAAAACTCAAAAGGAAACTCAAAACCACCAGAAATATAACGAGCGACTCTAAGGTCGAAAGAATAAACAACACTGGTCTCTATCTCAGTAAATACATGTTTGGTTGATGGAATTTACTAGATACAACGGAATAATATTATACAAGGTAATATGATGGGTACGATACAAGAAAAACTCACATACTAGCAAGTCACCCGAATGAAACTGAGCCCGCAAAGCCGTAATGAAACCTGCAAGAAACTGGGGCACAACGGGGGTGAGTTGCCAACTCGTGAATAGAAAAATATCTACGCACAGAAATCGTATAAATAACGCAACCTAGGTCAATGATCATAATATGTCCTCAAATATATGAATAACACGTAGCCTATAACAAGGCTAGGGTAAATATCTAACCCGAGTGTAATCTCATATGCCCGTGTCAGTGCCTCAGGTAGCAATATATCATATGAATGAGGTATGAATGCATGAAAACAGAATACATGTAAATGAAGAACTGTTTTCATAAATTAGTGAGATTTCCTTTGTATTTTTAAACTGAGGTATCATAAATGAAATCTGTATCAACAGTGTCTAGCATCGACACAAAACATGTTAGTTATATGTATGCCCTAGAGGCCATTACTGTACGTAGGATGTATATTGTAGTGGATGCTGGGACATATATAGGGAGGACTTTCTTGCTCGACATGATAGTATGCTATCTGGTTGATCTTTACCTTAACGTATACACTGATTGTCTCTCTGTTACATGTTGGTAAAGCCCTTAGGATGTGTACTTGACTACCTGGACTATGATGCGGATCATACTAGTGGGGACATGGTAGTCCATAAGTACATCCTTCAAAGTCCCAAGTCGTGGGTATATCGAGACGGGGCATCGATATACCAGAGTAGACTAGCGTATAACTTCTCGACCCATACAGATGGGCGATGGATGATCCCATATCCATTGGTGTTTGACATCGGAGATGATATACGGGTGCTCAGTGGAGACTGGGTACACTGGACGGACTCGCCGAGAACTCCCAGATGGTATTAAACCTTACGTCAGATGGCAGTTCTCTGGTGACACTGGTACAGAGTAGTCTGTTGACCCGAGATCGTCATAGAGTCTTGTGTGGTTCCCACTGTGCTTTGATTTCCATCTTACCACGTCTAAGAGGGCGTGCAAAACGGTGGTTTTTGGGTACAGTCCCGAGTCACATGGAGGCAATGAGCGATAGGAGGGGATTCGTCTCTCCCGATATAGGGAGTTGATGTTGCGCTGTGTTCGATTGGCTATAACCGGAAATCCCTGGCCAGGGTTGCTGAGATTTACTGGTAAGTGTTACCAGTAGTTTCTCGAAATGTTATAGACCTCATATCGACACGACTTATCGAGCTATTGGGGTCTGACGTTTACCACCCCTAGGCGAGATATGCGACATATCAGACGATCAGACCGTACTGTACGGTAAGTGTTACTGGTTGGATTCATAGGAGTATGAGCGGGCTTGCTCGTCGAACTTCTGATCGCCCAATACCCGGGTGGCCGTTACGTTTAGCAGACCGCTTGCGGCTTGTGGGTGCTTGATATGATCATCATCTGCTGCCGGCGTATTGACGAGTCTTTAGAGTCCTACACAGAGGTTTCCTGGCTCAAGCGAAACGAAATAGGAGCGCATATGAGATATGTGCGGGACCGAGAATGATACCAGTATGTGATACTGTATTCGATTCTCGCGATTTGTGACATTGATCGGTTATATGCGATATAGCCGGGTTATCGGATCAAGTGTTGATTCGATAAGTTGTTACTGTAGATATTAGTCGGTTATATGCGATATGACCGGATCATTAAATCAAGTGTTGATTTAATGATTTAATGCATAATTATATATTTGATATATTACTTTGCATTAACTAGTATCGGTTCACTTTAAATGGATTTTCTCGCACGGATGTGCATATTGTATATGTGATATACTTTTTGTGCACTTGATTGTATCGTGTTTGATGATACATGCTCTCTAGGGTTTGTGTAAAGATTAAACCATGGTTGTGTAATGGCTAGGGTTTTCTTTTTCATTTATTTATTTATTTCATTTATTTTATTTTGGAAAAGAAATGGCAAAAGAAAAGAAAATGGTTGCTAGTTTTGTTTTACATTGAAAGTTCATGAAGCTTTGACTAAGTGACCATTTTGTCTTCATGCTTAACCCTAACCATTCCATTTAACCATGGTTTATTCTCTACACTTGACCATGGTTGCCACATGATAAGTATTCAATTTATTTTCTATTTTGAATTAACTTATCATAATATTCTTTCTTCTTCTTCTTCATCTTCTTCAATAAAGAAAGCTTCACTTCATCAATGGTGACTTGATGAAATGAGTGAGAAATCCAATTCTAAAGTGAACCCACCTCCTATTTCTTCATCCTCTACATCTTGCCAAGTAGTATAGGGTATTTCCTTCACAAGTTTTCTTGACTTGGTGAAGTTGGAGCTTGATCTAGCGATGCCTCGACGTAGATCATCTTCGGCATCGTCGTCGACGACCTAGCCCGCCCATTCTCCGATGAAGCCGATGCTAGAGCCCGGGATTCGATTTGGACAGCGAGGAGACTTCATTGCGGAGCTATGGAGGTAGAGAACCGGATCTACAAAGGTTGTATTTCCGTACTCTAAGTTAAAGTAGTTAACTAGTTGCTTTGTCGCCTAAACTTCTAGCCAACGATCCGTATTAGGGTTTCTCGGCACCTCTAATTTTTGAAATTGGCATGGTTGATACCTTGTGAGACCTCTTGAGAGTGCCTAGGAACCCTACAGTGGTATCAGAGCCTAGCTAGAGCCTTAGGCGATGCGTAGACGATGTTAGAAACCCGATCGAACCCCGAAACCCTAACTTTTAACCCTCTCTGGACTTTTTCTGAAAAAGTAGTTTTTTCGATATTAAAAATATGCAGAAAAATCAGCAGGGAATTGTAAGAATTACTGTGAAGCCCGCACCCATGAATCCATCAAAGTGCGGCGGAACCGCGGCAGAAGCCTGGCTTCTGCGGCGGTTCCGCGGCCGTATGATGACGTCAGCTTCCCATTTTTGCACAGTAATTCCTCTTTTCTGGAGTTGGATTTTCTGGGAATTTTTAATATTTATTCAAGAGTTGAATTTTCTGGGTTGTTTTGGGGATTCGTATGTTCGATCGGATTATCAAATTTTGTCTGTGTGGTTTTCCGGATAATTTTTGGATATGTTAAAAAGTTCGACCGGATATAAATACCCAATTTTTCCCCTGTCGGGAAATTTCCAAGTGTTGGATTTTTCCGTGGTTTAAAGACGTTCTAAGTAGTGCAAGTAACTCGATGGACCCTCTAGAAGACAACAAACCTTAACTCGATTATGTGACCGTCTTGAACTGCCCTTTGAACCTTCGGGTTTGGGACAGTACGGCGTGCCACATGTGAGGCGTTGGCTTGACCCTTCTACGGCTGGACCGTTGGTACTGAGGCGTGAAGTGAATGTCTTTGAACCTATTTCATGTGTTGAACGGTTTCGGGAAAACTTGGGTGTTCGAATGTTCGATCGGAAAGTTTAATATTTTCTATTTATCCGGAATGGGATACAATAATTGGAATTCACAATAAGTTATGAGATAACTGAATGAATGTTATAAACATAGCACTTTAGTCTCACTTGATCGGTTGCCACGGAATTTTGATGTGATCAAAAGTCCGTCGCAATCACGTAGCATACGCGGATACTCGCCGGGTAAACTTAATAGACAGCCTCACTCCATAGCCCCGACCAAGTGACTGTAGGAGAACCCCATTGCCGAAAGCATCCGTTCGGGTGCTCGCGGTAGCGGTGTTCCGCCTTGGTGCACTTCGTCGACGGCATCGGGGGTGCAGTCGTCTACTGAAGTTTCCGACGAGCATTCGATCAGGATGTTGGGAATCTTGTTGAATTGCCCGACTTGATATTGAAAAGTGTTTTCGATAATGAGACTAAAATGCGGGGTTTATAATTGTTAGGCATGCGATGTCTAAGGAGTTCATTTGATTAGGCATGCGATGTCTAAGCAGGTTGCGGATTCCAACTGTTGTAGTTTTACACTTTCTTTTCTGTGACCGTAAGTGTAATATGTGATATCGCCGGTTTCGTTGCTATATGTCAACGACAATTGGGATGCGCATATTTACTTACGTTGATGACATGTGATGTTATGTGTTGCTGGATATGTTATATTGGATCGTCGTGTTTGAATAGCCGGGGGTTTTTATGTGAGATGAGTGTTTTTCATTTTCATTCATGTAAAAACTTGTATGTAATATTCTTTTATTAAGGCACTTCCAGGTTGCGGAAGGTGTCACCGTTTGTATATTATTTACTTTTTCGCACTAGGATAGACCCAAGGAGGGGAGCACAAGTAACCGGGTTCTGGAGTCCAGTGGGAGACCAACTCGAGGAGTCGAGTCCGGGTCTCCTAACTCTAGAATTGGTAGGGTTGCTTGCCGCTCTCGTAGGGGTCTAGGGGTGTGGGTTTGGCTATTCATCGCGACCGTGGAATCCGTGTTTTATACTGGCTCGTATTAAAAACACGGACGTCCTAGTATATCCAATATTTCATATGATTCTTCTGCTGCGATATCTGTGATGTGATCATGTGATGTTCTGTGATAAATACTGTATATAGTATATATGATATATTATATAGACGTTACTTATGTTTTACACCCATGCTAGCCCTGCCCTGCTCTGCCGTTAGTTACCTAACCTAACGGTGCACGAGGGGACATCGAGGCGAATGCGGATGGCATAAGTGTACGTCGTATTTATCTGTGATGTTTAGGTAATTAAATGATGGGACTTCATTAATGTGATTAATGAAAGTAAAAGAAACCTAAGATGTTGTAGAATTGAATTTCAAAATAAAAAGGGTAGCTACAGTTCTTGCTTTGCACAGCGGTATATGTGATATATCCTGCACCTTATTCGATGAGGAAAGGACCGAGATCCCTTCACCGGGAGTGACTCCTTTAGCAATAACTGGCAGATGCTAAACACTCGGTTTGTTTTCTGATAGCTTCTATAGTTTCTGCTTTGCACAGTGATATATATGATATATCCCGCACCTCATTCGACGAGGAAAGGACCGACGATCCCTTCACCGGGAGTGACTCCTTTAGCAAAACTAGAAAAGCCTAAAAACACTCCATTTTTAAAATCATTTGATTCTACAACGATATCAAGTTCATTACGCAATAGGTTTTCAGAAAAACCTGTCGTAGCCCTCCGTCATTTCAGATAAGTACTAGTTAGTATTCGTGCTACGTTTGTTGACTATGTTAAGGCGTAGTGTGCGGTAGCTAAGTAGTGCTTATCTGCATAAGCATATGATGTGATTGGATTAGGGTAGTCGTGTGACTTTGTTGACTATGTTAAGGATCGTGCGGGTGGGTTTAATTCAATCGGGAAATGACGGGTTGAACTTGTAAGTGCACGGCGGCGCCCTGGCCGTCAATCCGACGGCCAAATGCGGAAACGGTGGTAAACTTAAATTTTTGCGGACTTAGCAACCGGCACCACCGCGCACTAAACACCCGGATCGAACCATTAACTAGTCTAAGCTAACTAGAAGATGGGTTAGAGATATACCGACGATCCAAGTCCTCCGGTCTTCTCGTCATGGTCCCGATCTCCTGCGGAAAAGTCCCGTCTCCTCCTCGTCGCCGGAAGTGCACCACATCGCCAACTTTGTTTACGGGCTCCCACCTCAATGCCGAGGCAACTCGGGCACGAAGCCGGCTACTCGACGTGCCCAAGATTCGTTGTAGAATGTGTAGTAGAGGATTGTGTCTCATTTGGGGTTATGGAGTTGTGCCATTTTGTGGAGGAAAAGAGAGGAACTTTTGGAGAGGGTTCTTGTGTGATTTTTGGAGAATGAAGAGAACCAAAAATTGCCACAAGAAAATCAATCACCCACCACACTAATGAATGGCCGGCCCTCTTTGTGAAATGGGGAGAGAGTGTGAGTGAGGGGAGAGCCAAGGATTAATCAATCACCACCATAATGCAAGGGAGAGAGAAAAGCTCATGATATCAAGAAATGATTGCAAGCAAAACCAACACTCATCCAACCATCATCACCAAACTCATCATCAACAACCATGATGATCACTAAAAGTCAAGCAATCATGAAGCTAGAAGTCAAGGTCAATGAGAGGCTATCATGATACAAGGAAATATGCAAAGACCCCCTTCCACAATTGCCTATTTGCAACAATGCAAATAAGCCCTCCTCCACCAAACTTCGGCCAATGAACGGAACAAAGGAAATTGGCCGAAACGGAAAACAAACTGGCAACTCCAGAAAATTGGTCCTGTAATAAATCACAGGAAAACCCCGATACTGTGCATACACACCCGCATCTGTATTTCGACCGAAATACAAATGCAATGAGACAAACTCTACACTGTACTATACTAGGATCCGGCTTATACCAAAGCCGGCCAGTAATATCTGTTCGATCCTGATCCGTGCAATACCGCACGTATCTGATCGAACCCTGCCATATAACCATACGGCCTATAGTACAAACTGTCCGATCCTGATCCGTGCAATACCGCACGTATCTGATCGGACCCTGCCATATCTCCATACGGCCTCTACAACCATTCGCCCGAAAGCTGAGTAACTGAAATGTGGGGGACTCTAAAGACTCATCAACACCTTGGTTGTGGATTTAACCACTAGCACGTTAGAGGTATATAAGCCAATACATAACGGGCTACCAGGTATTGACCAAAAGGGACGTCTGCGAGCGAACTCAGCCTGACACCCTACTGAGCCTGTCAGTGACAATATCCGTGCAGTCCGATCCGTTCGTCTATGAGTATCGCATGGCGGGCCTAGGGGGTTGGTAAAAGTCAGACCCCCAAAAGCGGTACAAGTCGTGTCGGAGTGTAGCCCAGAACACCCTGAGATACTACTGGAATACCTACCAGTAAATCTCCTTGCCTTGGCCAAGGACTTTGTGTAATGGCTCTCCTAGACACAGCACGACCTCACCCCCAATACCGGGAGAGACGAACCCCTGAAGATACGCTCACTGCCTCCATGTGGCTCGGGACTGTACCCAACTAAAACCTGTTTGCACGACTCCTTTGAGCCGTGGTAGGGTAGTAATCAAAGTACAGTGGGAACTCACACGAGACAAATGACGATCCCCAGGTCGATGAACTAACCTGCACACATGTCACCAGGGAACTGCCATCTGACGTCTGGTATATGACCAACTAGCATGTTCCCGGCGAGTCCTGTCCGGTGTACTCATAACCCAATGAGCACCTGTATACATCTTAGGTGATCCAACTGACACCAGTGGCTTGTGAGACCGGCCACCGCCCCTCGTCGGGGTCTCGACTGTATACACTAGTCTACTAATGGAGTATCGATGCCCGGTCTCGAAACTCCCACGACTAGGGACCTTTTAAGGATATGCTTGTAGACCCCCAGCTCTCACTTATATGATCGCCCTCATACTGCTGGTGGTCAAGCAAGAAACCTAGGGGCTCTATCAACGTGTAATAGCGATGTGTCAGGTCACCTAAAACAGTACACGATGATAAAGGTAAACCAGATAGCATACTATCATCTCGAGTAAGACTGTCCTACCGGGATAGGTCCTCCCTCAATCATTACAATCACGTACCTGTGACCTAATAATTGACTCTGAGGGCACTATCTCCAACAATCTCCCACTTGCACTCAAGGCTAATTATTGCGATGTCGCATACTCACAGCCCGTGTGATACCGAACATCCAACTCCTCTACTAGTCAGTCTCACAAAGCTCGTTTGCGGAACTATTGCGTTCGAGGAATAGCCTCAGTGAGTGGATCCGCATAGTTGTTTCTTCCTTTGTCTCTCTATATCTCAAGTTCACGGAGAAAGCCATCTCCCGAAATGAGCAATATCAGTCTTAGAATATGTCTGGATGTCTAATGGGACGTAGCTCATAAATGAACTCCAAATCCAAACTTCTTAGACTGTATTGACAACTGAACTTAATCAGTGTCCTGCGCGCCATGCCTCCCTCAGTATTGCCTTGGACCACCTGTCCAAAATACTGCCCCTCATCAGAAGGAAAACTATAACTCTGACAACCTTTCTTGTCGTCCATGTCACCTTGGAAGCCTGGAATGATAACTGTCTCCCGAATAAGGCTGTCGTTATCATATCCCTAGAACATCCACTTATGTTCTAAAACTGCTTCCGACTGTTTCTCCAGGATTGGATTAATGTCAACTTATTGCATCTAGTGCAAGAACAACATCTGGTGTGGTACTTGACATCTCACGATTGACTCAATTGCCTGAGCAAGTGATCTGCCAATCATTCCCGTCCCTCTCCCCTTTAGTCTGTAAGACACCTTTGGAGAGGGTGACTCCATTACCTGCAGGTACACTACCGTGCCAGGAGTCGTCCATCCTAAATACTCTTAGAACGCTGTCAAGTACCCTGATTGGGAAACCACCCAAATCTAGATCTAAGACCATAGATCTAGTAACCAGTATGTCTGATATAAAATCCATTTCCATTGTGGAGAAACAACTGTGTGACGACCAAAGTATAACCGATCGTAGTGTAGGAGTTTCCTTTCCTACTCTGTGTATATCATCCAAATACCAGGATATCACACCCTACTACCTTCTCAACAGATCCATCCCCTATTCTGATGAAGTCAAACCCATGACTGTCACGTCAGAAATAGATGATCTATCTCCGCTACATCTGCTTTAGTCTATAAATAGATATAAGCCTGATGTCCACCAATGCTTCCGCTGCTCCCACTGACTACGACAACCCTCTGCCAGAGTCATATAGACGTGCACTTCTAAAACTAGTTTAGAATGACGCTATACTCATCCTCCTGCCGGGTCTCGCAGCCTGGAACAACAACAATGGCAAGTGTGGGTAAACAAGAACTTCCCTGTCACCGTCCTTGAGGCTACCTGAGTACCTCTCGGGTGCCTGAAGTTACCCACTTTATCTGCGGAGTGGCCAATGGAATGTCAATCCAGATTGAATCTTTAGGTTCCTTATCAAATCATCAGTAATCGTTTGTGGTTCTGGAATCACTTCCAGTTCTACCATACTCCCACTACTGTTTTCTCAAAAAATCCATTTTTATTAAAACTGTGGCGAGTCTAGAACAATATCGCTATTGTTCATCCAGATGGTAGAAAGTCAACCCTCGTCATAGCCTGGGTCAACCTACAAACAGCCATTACAGAAACGTGCCTTGAGTTGTCCAGTGTCTGGTTTTAAGCATAAGCCGGACAACTCCCCGTACCTTAACATCGTTAAGATATGAACTGTTCTATATCCCATATAGGACCAGAGGCACTGATTTAATTGAACCAGATTCAAATCATGCAGCTGTCCCCAGCGCATGTCAACTAAATGGAAGGAGGCCGATCAGCGTTACTCAACTTAGGAATACTTCCAATTATGAGTAACCTGAAAGAGAAGCAAGTTCTCTTAATCATTACTATCAACTGAATACTATACACAAGTATCTACATCTTTGATCTCTTTGAAGAATCCCGATACTTGCTATACCTGGTTCTCTACTCTATTCAAATACATATAACTTCTCCAAATTCGGACCCTGTGTTTCCACGAAACACCTGCCAAAAAAAAATATAGGAGTCATAAGTAAACCGAATATAGTACGAGGACCATCCCCTCAGTCCTAATGGACACTGGACAACATACAATACTCTGTATAAGTCCCTTGAGTCTGATAACTCATTCACTGTGTGTCGTAGGTTGAAAACTGTACTTATGGTTAAGAAGAATTACACCGCTGTTTAATGCTCCTTACCTAACCATCCACTGATATAGGTAAATGTCGTAGACATAATTTCATAAAGGTATATCTCACTCTATGAAAATAGACGTACAGATATATCAATTTGAAATTGGTGCATAACAGCGGATATTCAAAACCAAATATTTGCCGACCGGCAAACAGCCCAGGTGATTTCCTCAAATATCACCGATTACAACGAATCCCGATATAATGAGGATGATCACCCAATTCCCAATAACTTACTCCCACTCATCATCTGTAAAACCATACAGATGTGAGAATCGTACCTGGTAAATACATACCCTGGAGTAAGTATCTAATCGGGAAATCAGTTTTCCTTTAACATTACACAGTGAAACTGAAACATTGAAATGTTCCGATGGGGTATTCGGGTATTCCTAGTAATGCCTCTTCCAGATACACGACTGTAACCGTATAGTTCTTTGCCACCTCTCCAAATCCCTTCATATGTCTTTAGTCTTCACCTTCTGCACACCCTTTTAGGCCAAATGGTTTTCTTCCTTCCCTACCGTTCGGCACCAGCCTATGGTTTGGAAGAAGACTATCTAATAAGCATAATGGGTGTACTGTCCCAATCCTAGGAACACTCGCAATGAGAGAGGGTGAAGATAAAAGACAACCGAATAAACCTTATTCCTATTTCTCCTGAACCAGAATCCATCCCCGAACTGGAACAAGTTCCTTTCGAGTTCGTATATAACCATACGATGGAGTATCCAAATAAACTGTGGATCTTCGTAGTGATACGGAGTGTCCTGGAGAAATACAAAGGTGATGTGGGAGTGGTAACGAAATATTTGGTTTGGTCGTGAATATCTGTTGCAATTTACTTTGCCCTCCTACTAATCCCTTGCTTTGTCTGAACTTAATACCTTCTGCACACCTTTGTTATGCTAATTGGTTTTCTTCATTCCCTACCGGTCGGCACCAGCCTAAGGTTTGGAAGAAGACAATCCAATTTGCGTAATAGGTGTACTACCCCTAAACCAAGGAGTACTCATAACCTGAGAGAGGGTAAAAGGAAAAGACAACTGAATAATCCTATCCGTTTTCTCCAGAACCTGAAACCATCCTCGAATAAATTCCTTCGAGTTCGTATCTAACCATACGATGGTTTTGTCCAATGGAAGTGGACGTTCGTAGTAATACGGGGTGTCCTGGAGAAAAGGGTAAAAGTAGGAGTGGCAATGAGGTTTGCAACTCTGACAATCCAAAAGCCGGTGTTTAAGAAGGTTCGGTCAACTTGGTCACTGAGTCAAAGTCTAGGGTCGGGTCAATGGTCGCTGCCAAAGAGAGAGAGAAAAGAAACACTCAGCGTGCACTCTAACCTAGATCAGAATGGTTACCAATTTATCTAATCTGGAATCCTCCCACTGTACCTCAAATTCTCCTCCAAACCTGAAAGAAGAATTAGTCGGGATCACCCGAGGAGTAAACTAACTCATCAGTGGGAATCGGGATCCAACTCTCATCGCATGATAAAATGATGGAATCCGCTCACGGTATCACACTCCAGAAGGTATGCGCATATCTGGCAAGTCTCAGTTCTTTTGAAACTCCCGATGTGATTTCTGCCCCATGCTCTTATGACCTTAGCGAAGGTCAACAAATCATAAGTCACATGTCAAGTTCTACCCGTCATTATCCAGGTTAATTTGAATCCACCCGTACAAGCCCTTGACGAAGGTCAACAAAGCTATACGACTGTCCCAAACCAACGCATCTATCTATGCAACAGAAAGGTAACAAGCAGCTACCATACACTATGCCTTGACGAAGGTCAACAAACACAGCATGAATACTACGTGCTACCCGTCTGAAACGACGGAGGGCTACGAATGGTTTCTGGCGAAAACCTTTAACGTAAAGAACTTGATATCGTTGAAGGAACTGATAGCTTTTTGAAAATATAGTGACGACAACCGTTGCTAAAGAGGTCACTCCCGGTGAAGGGATCTCGGCTCTTTCCCCGTAGAATGGGGTGCAGGATATTCCAACTGAATACCGCGATGCAAAGCAAAAGTAATCGGCTATAGTGAAGTTAATGCCCTGACGCAAACCTTTTGTCCAAGGGGTCACTCCCGGTGAAGGGATCTCGGCCCTTGCCTCGTCGACTGAGGAGCAGGATATTCCAATGAATACCACGATGCAAAACAAAAGTAAACGTCCTTGCAATAACAGCTTTTTGAAAAAGTGTTCCAACAACATCAGATAAGGTTTGTTTAACTTGCATTGATCCGAATCAACGCAGTCCCATCAATTAATCACACCACAACGAACGAAAATATACTGACGTACGTATATGCCATCCGCATTCGCCACTGGGTCCCGTCATTACCCGTTAGGTTAGCTTACTAACGACAGAGCGGGGACTGGACTAGCGCGGATGCAAAACATATACAACATCTACTAATATATATACCAATATATTATATTTCGCTCAAGGCGTGAAAGAAATGCAACATCACAGAGAATGAACAGCATCATAGAAACAATACAGATATCTGGGATCCCCGGGTTTCACAGAGCCGCTGAAACCCGACGTTCCCCTGGTCGTGTGGATAGCCTGTGCAATGAAATCCTAGACCCCTACGGGCGCGGCAAGTCACCCGCCAAAACCTGAAGCGAGGCAGCCCCCTTCAGCCCCGTGAATGGACCACCCAGCACTTCACGGAATCCGGCAACTTGGGCACCCCTCCTGGGTCAACCTGTACCCCCTACGAGTGCGGCGAATAGCCCGCCAATCCTAGAGTGAAGCCCCCTCCGTCTCAATGCCATGAGATGCGGGCTTGTTGCCCTCCAGAACCCGGCTATCCGTGCACCCCTCCGCGGGGCAATCCTAGTACAGAAAGTAAAATATACATACACCGGGTACATCGACCGCAACCAGGTCGTGCCCCAAAATAATAATACAGTCAGGCAGTGACGGCAGTCCACATGTCGGACGCTCGCCCCGCAATATCAAATGTACATAATACAACAAAACTGTACTAGCATTGCATCCAGGCTATCCCCCACGACCGATCCGCAACATCACAGCAAATACATAGAACATCAACGTGAAAGTCACGTTCGCAAATCCGTCTAACCGGGCTATAGCAGTTAGACCGGATTTACCGATCGAGTGACATTCACGGTCGCAGATATAATGTAAATACTGTGAAAAATGTGTTTAAAAAATTTCCGATTGATCAAACAATTAACAAGTGGGCCCCAAACCGATACTGTAGCAGTCACAGAAAACCTGGGCCCAAATTTAATATCCCAGAACCCCTGAAATAAGCCCACAAGCCCACTGAAAAAATTTGACACTGTGAAGACTCCAGAGTGCGGCGGAAGCGCGGCCCAAGGGGGGGTTTGGCCGCGCTTCCGCGCTCAGGTAGTCGACTGAAGTTGTCGAATTTTCTCAGATGTCTTAGAATTTCTAGCACAGTACTTTTATGCAACCTGAAAAATTTTTGGAGACAGAAAAATTTGAACAGAAAACTGATGTGGGCGTATTGGGGTTTTCGGACATTTCGATCGATCGGAACAGAAAAACACATTACACAAAGCTAGACTAAGTTAATGGGGAGGCTCTAATACCACTGTAAGTGCACGGCGGCGCCCTGGCCGTCAATCCGACGGCCAAATGCGGAAACGGTGGTAAACTTAAATTTTTGCGGACTTAGCAACCGGCACCACCGCGCACTAAACACCCGGATCGAACCATTAACTAGTCTAAGCTAACTAGAAGATGGGTTAGAGATATACCGACGATCCAAGTCCTCCGGTCTTCTCGTCATGGTCCCGATCTCCTGCGGAAAAGTCCCGTCTCCTCCTCGTCGCCGGTAGTGCACCACATCGCCAACTTTGTTTACGGGCTCCCACCTCAATGCCGAGGCAACTCGGGCACGAAGCCGGCTACTCGACGTGCCCAAGATTCGTTGTAGAATGTGTAGTAGAGGATTGTGTCTCATTTGGGGTTATGGAGTTGTGCCATTTTGTGGAGGAAAAGAGAGGAACTTTTGGAGAGGGTTCTTGTGTGATTTTTGGAGAATGAAGAGAACCAAAAATTGCCACAAGAAAATCAATCACCCACCACACTAATGAATGGCCGGCCCTCTTTGTGAAATGGGGAGAGAGTGTGAGTGAGGGGAGAGCCAAGGATTAATCAATCACCACCATAATGCAAGGGAGAGAGAAAAGCTCATGATATCAAGAAATGATTGCAAGCAAAACCAACACTCATCCAACCATCATCACCAAACTCATCATCAACAACCATGATGATCACTAAAAGTCAAGCAATCATGAAGCTAGAAGTCAAGGTCAATGAGAGGCTATCATGATACAAGGAAATATGCAAAGACCCCCTTCCACAATTGCCTATTTGCAACAATGCAAATAAGCCCTCCTCCACCAAACTTCGGCCAATGAACGGAACAAAGGAAATTGGCCGAAACGGAAAACAAACTGGCAACTCCAGAAAACTGGTCCTGTAATAAATCACAGGAAAACCCCGATACTGTGCATACACACCCGCATCTGTATTTCGACCGAAATACAAATGCAATGAGACAAACTCTACACTGTACTATACTAGGATCCGGCTTATACCAAAGCCGGCCAGTAATATCTGTTCGATCCTGATCCGTGCAATACCGCACGTATCTGATCGAACCCTGCCATATAACCATACGGCCTATAGTACAAACTATCCGATCCTGATCCGTGCAATACCGCACGTATCTGATCGGACCCTGCCATATCTCCATACGGCCTCTACAACCTTTCGCCCGAAAGCTGAGTAACTGAAATGTGGGGGACTCTAAAGACTCATCAACACCTTGGTTGTGGATTTAACCACTAGCACGTTAGAGGTATATAAGCCAATACATAACGGGCTACCAGGTATTGACCAAAAGGGACGTCTGCGAGCGAACTCAGCCTGACACCCTACTGAGCCTGTCAGTGACAATATCCGTGCAGTCCGATCCGTTCGTCTATGAGTATCGCATGGCGGGCCTAGGGGGTTGGTAAAAGTCAGACCCCCAAAAGCGGTACAAGTCGTGTCGGAGTGTAGCCCAGAACACCCTGAGATACTACTGGAATACCTACCAGTAAATCTCCTTGCCTTGGCCAAGGACTTTGTGTAATGGCTCTCCTAGACACAGCACGACCTCACCCCCAATACCGGGAGAGACGAACCCCTGAAGATACGCTCACTGCCTCCATGTGGCTCGGGACTGTACCCAACTAAAACCTGTTTGCACGACTCCTTTGAGCCGTGGTAGGGTAGTAATCAAAGTACAGTGGGAACTCACACGAGACAAATGACGATCCCCAGGTCGATGAACTAACCTGCACACATGTCACCAGGAAACTGCCATCTGACGTCTGGTATATGACCAACTAGCATGTTCCCGGCGAGTCCTGTCCGGTGTACTCATAACCCAATGAGCACCTGTATACATCTTAGGTGATCCAACTGACACCAGTGGCTTGTGAGACCGGCCACCGCCCCTCGTCGGGGTCTCGACTGTATACACTAGTCTACTAATGGAGTATCGATGCCCGGTCTCGAAACTCCCACGACTAGGGACCTTTTAAGGATATGCTTGTAGACCCCCAGCTCTCACTTATATGATCGCCCTCATACTGCTGGTGGTCAAGCAAGAAACCTAGGGGCTCTATCAACGTGTAATAGCGACGTGTCAGGTCACCTAAAACAGTACACGATGATAAAGGTAAACCAGATAGCATACTATCATCTCGAGTAAGACTGTCCTACCGAGATAGGTCCTCCCTCAATCATTACAATCACGTACCTGTGACCTAATAATTGACTCTGAGGGCACTATCTCCAACAGAACTTGACTAGCACTTATGATTTGTTGACTATGTTAAGGTCATATAGCTGCTAGGGGCAAAATTATCGGGAATTTCAAGTGTTGAAATTTGCAATGAGATTGCATACCTTCTATGAGATAGTTGGATCCCGATACCCGCTGCGAGTAATTGTTACTCCTAGAAGAGTTTTATACATTATAATTAGCCGATCAAGTAGGTGTCTAGAAAGGTGTTAACGAGGTTACGCCTCTGGGAAAACGAGGTTTATATTAATTAGGTTCGTGCGAAAGTACGGGGGACCTCCCTCAAAGTACCGACACTGGCCTGGCTGAAAGATTGGCGAACTTGTAGTGTGTAATTAATCCCGGCTAGTCTTTTCTTTTAGGGTTTGAAGGAAGATTTGATAAAAACCAGTGGGAGCCATCCTGATTAGATAAAATAATAACCAATCTATTCTTGTAAGAGCGCACGCTGAGTGTTTTCTTCTCTCTCTCTCCAGGTAGCAACCATATCACGCCTTAATCAAGACAATAATACGGATATTTGACCGAACCCGCTTGTTATACTGAGCTGGGGAACGTTGGTCCCGCTCTAACTTATAATTGTTATAAGACAGAGCAGGAAATTGGGGATTACCAGAATTCCCATGGCGCCCAAACGAAGAAAGTGCATGATGATGCATCATCTTCGGGTGTGTTCATTACAGAGAATTGTTTCTCAGTATCCTTTACGTCCTTGGTATGTGATACCAGATCAGGATCCCAGATATGTAATCTGTTACATAGGGCTACAGAAAGGTAGAGGACTGAGAACGGGTGATAAGTTTCATGAGACAGAAAACGGGGCAAGTGTTGCAGCCAAGTCTGTTGGTCACTGTCACCCTGTATTACCAATACATTGATTCTGAACGAATGTTATTAGATACCGAACCTGATATACAAAATCATATCAGTCTCTTTATCAGTAAAGAAATGATAAAATTTTGTATTGTTGGATAATGTTTTGAACATTTCCTATATCAAAAGTTGATCAGTTCAGGCACGTTATCTAAAAGCATTGATGTTCTAAATCAAACTACAGTTCTTAGTATACAGAACACACACAAGAGGAAGAGTTCAGAAATGAACGAATCCTTCTTAAGGTATTGTAGACTAGGTCAGATCAATGTGACCCGACTAGCTGAAGTTATATAACAGATGCATATTTAAATCAGTTTGAATTTACATCTTATGAAACTTGCCAGTCATGTCACAGAGAAAAGTTGACCATAGCTCTGTTTACTGGAAACAGAGAAAGAGTTAGTAAACTCTTGGGATGATACATGTTGATGTATGTAAGGTCCCCTGTCTACATATGCCAGGACTGGTTCTTTGTACTTCGTTACGTTCTCTGATGATCTCTCAAGATTCAGACATATGTTCCTGTTGAAATACAAGTCCGACCCTTTTGAGATATTCACAGAATATAAGTTAGAAGTAGAGAACCAATAAGGGTACAAGTATTATGTCCTTTGATGTGATCAGGGAGGAGAATACTTGAGCACGGAATTTCTGGACTATTATAAAGGAGAATGAGATTCTCTCTCAGCATTACTCCCCCGTATACACCATAGAACGATGGTATATCGGGGCGGAGCAATAGCACCCTATGTGATAAGGTGTGCTCTATGATGAGTACTACTGAGTTACCTATTTCCTTTTGGGAGTTATGCACTTGAGAAACTGCAAACCTATTGAATAGGGTTCAAATCAAATCAGTTGCCTACCACTTCATATTTGATATGATAAGGGAAGATCCCATCTCTTAAGTTAGTTAAGATTTGGGGTTGTCCAGCCTATGTCTGAAAAGCAAAATCCGGACAAGCTCGAGGCAAGATCTGTTATGTAGAACTGGAAAGGTTCCAGCCATACAAAACTGCAGCTGATGATTTGACAGAACCAAAGGATTCAATAGTTACCAACGAACCTCAGCCTCTCCGCCGATCTAGTAAGGTTCCTCACCCTCCGGAGAGATACTTCGGTTTCTCTATGACAGTGGAAGCGAGGATTGCATCATAAGATGATGACCAAACAAGTTTCGAGCTGGCCATCAGGAGTGGGACTCTGTAAGAATGGCTGGATGCTTAGCGATCTGAGATGGAATCCATGTACACCGACAAAGTATGGACTTTGGTTGCTATATCTGAAGGGTTAAATCCCCATCAGGAGCAAGTAGATCTTGAGAAGATTACTTGGTGTAGATGGAAAAGTTGAGACTTTCAAAGCTAGACTTGTTAAAGTTTTTCGTCATAGACCAGGGGTGGATTATGATGAAACCTTTTTCAAGTGGCTATGCTTAAGTCCATCCAGATCCTACTTGCCACGGCTACATACCATGACTACGATATCTGGCGGTTGGGTGCCATGACTGCTTTTCTAAATGATGTTTTAGAAGAGAACGTCTATAAGTACACAGCCAGAGGGCTTCGTAGACAGTGGGAGCAGCGGAAACGTGTACAAGATGCTTTATAGGATAAAGCAGGTATCGCGGAGTTGGAACATCTGTTTTGATGTGTTAGTCAAAGTGTTTGACATCATCAAAATGGTAGATGAACCTTGTATATACAAAAAGGTAGTAGGGAATATGGTGGTGATCCTCGTGGAGTACGTGGATAACATACTCTTGATAGGGAAGGAGTTTCCTATGCTACGCTCGGTCAATCTCCGCTTATCACAATGATCCTCCATATAGGATCAAAATGATACCTCTTAAATCCCGGGTTTTGGATCTATAAGATAGATCTAAATGGATGTTAGGATTCTCACTAGTTGTAGTGAGATGGTATCAATTGATCCTGGGGAGAATCACTGGAAGTGTTCCAGGGTGATAAAGACGACTGAATGTCAGTCACAGGCATTGTCTTTACCCTCAGTAAAGGGACGGTATGTTGGAAGAGTTCCAAGCTAGATACCGTGGCATACTAGACGATAAAGGATGGATACATCGCTACTTAAGATGCTACCAAAGAGGCTGTTTGGGTGTATATTGGTTCATGAGATGAACTATGTTCCTCCCATTGTGTGACAATGGAGTTGTGGCTTATGCCAAGGAACGCCCGTCCCATCAGTGATCCAGACATATTCTAAGGCAGTATCACCTGATCATGGAGACGGTTGATCTCCAGGGTGATCGAGGTTAGGAGAGTAGACTCAGAGGACAACACGGCGGATCCACTCACGAAGGCCTTTTCCCAGAGAGAGACTTTTATGGGATGGTTGAGTATGAGATACTACAACCACTGCTACAGATGGCCCTAGTGCAAGTGGGAGATTATTAGTTATATGTATGCCCTAGAGGCCATTACTGTACATAGGATGTATATCGTAGTGGATGCTGGGACATATATAGGGAGGACTTTCTTGCTCGACATGATAGTATGCTATCTGGTTGATCTTTACCTTAACGTGTACACTGATTGTCTCTGTTACATGTTGGTAAAGCCCTTAGGATGTGTACTTGACTACCTGGACTATGATGCGGATCATACTAGTGGGGACATGGTAGTCCATAAGTACATCCTTCAAAGTCCCTAGTCGTGGGTATATCGAGACGGGGCATCGATATACCAGAGTAGACTAGCGTATACCTTCTCGACCCATACAGATGGGCGATGGATGATCCCATATCCATTGGTGTTTGACATCGGAGATGATATACGGGTGCTCAGTGGAGACTGGGTACACTGGACGGACTCGCCGAGAACTCCCAGATGGTATTATACCTTACGTCAGATGGCTGTTCTCTGGTGGCACTGGTACAGAGTAGTCTGTTGACCCGAGATCGTCATAGAGTCTTGTGTGGTTCCCACTGTGCTTTGATTTCCATCTTACCACGTCCAAGGGGGCGTGCAAAACGGTGGTTTTTGGGGACAGTCCCGAGTCACATGGAGGCAATGAGCGATAGGAGGGGATTCATCTCTCCCGGTATAGGGAGTTGATGTTGCGCTGTGTTCGATTGGCTATAACCGGAAATCCCTGGCCAGGGTTGCTGAGATTTACTAGTAAGTGTTACCAGTAGTTTCTCGAAATGTTATAGACCTCATATCGACACGACTTATCGAGCTATTGGGGTCTGACGTTTACCACCCCTAGGCGAGATATGCGACATATCAGACCGGACTGTACGGTAAGTGTTACTGGTTGGATTCACAGGAGTATGAGCGGGCTTGCTCGTCGAACTTCTGATCGCTCAATACCCGGGTGGCCGTTACGTTTAGCAGACCGCTTGCGGCTTGTGGGTGCTTGATATGATCATCATCTGCTGCCGGCGTATTGACGAGTCTTTAGAGTCCTACACAGAGGTTTCCTGGCTCAAGCGAAACGAAATAGGAGCGCATATGAGATATGTGCGGGACCGAGAATGATACCAGTATGTGATACTGTATTCGATTCTCACGATTTGTGACATTGATCGGTTATATGCGATATAGCCGGGTTATCGGATCAAGTGTTGATTCGATAAGTTGTTACTGTAGATATTAGTCGGTTATATGCGATATGACCGGATCATTAAATCAAGTGTTGATTTAATGATTTAATGCATAATTATATATTTGATATATTACTTTGCATTAACTAGTATCTGTTCACTTTAAATGGATTTTCTCGCTCGGATGTGCACATTGTATATGTGATATACTTTTTGTGCACTTGATTGTATCATGTTTGATGATACATGCTCTCTAGGGTTTGTGTAAAGATTAAACCATGGTTGTGTAATGGCTAGGGTTTTCTTTTTCATTTATTTATTTATTTCATTTATTTTATTTTGGAAAAGAAATGGCAAAAGAAAAGAAAATGGTTGCTAGTTTTGTTTTACATTGAAAGTTCATGAAGCTTTGACTAAGTGACCATTTTGTCTTCATGCTTAACCCTAACCATTCCATTTAACCATGATTTATTCTCTACACTTGACCATGGTTGCCACATGATAAGTATTCAATTTATTTTCTATTTTGAATTTAACTTATCATAATATTCTTTCTTCTTCTTCTTCATCTTCTTCAATGAAGAAAGCTTCACTTCATCAATGGTGACTTGATGAAATGAGTGAGAAATCCAATTCTAAAGTGAACCGACCTCCTATTTCTTCATCCACTACCTCTTGCCAAGTAGTATATGGTGTTTCCTTCACAAGTTTTCTTGACTTGGTGAAGTTGGAGCTTGATCTAGCGATGCCTTGACGTAGATCATCTTCGGCATCGTCGTCGACGACCTAGCCCGCCCATTCTCCGATGAAGCCGACGCTAGAGCCCGGGATTCGATTTGGACAGTGAGGAGACTTCATTACGGAGCTATGGAGGTGGAGAACCGGATCTACAAAGGTTGTATTTCCGTACTCTTAGTTAAAGTAGTTAACTAGTTGCTTTGTCGCCTAAACTTCTAGCCAACGATCCGTATTAGGGTTTCTCGGCACCTCTAATTTTTGAAATTGGCATGGTTGATGCCTTGTGAGACCTCTTGAGAATGCCTAGGAACCCTACAAAACATAAATCTCAATGTCTCGAAATATCAATGTCTCAATCTCAATATCTAGGGCGCCGTCAGTCCAGACCGGCCCCTACCATCCATCTCAAAACCAAGACGGTATCCTCCGGATATCCGACGTGTCGGGTAATATCACCGGTAGGTAGTGCTCCCCAGCCAGGCTCAACGTCAACACCACATTCCTCTTGCCCCGGGGTACCATACCGGGCCCACCATGTACCCGAAACGGTTCCTCCACTCCTCGAATCGGGTCTCGAAATCCATCAGCAAACTCATGGTGGACGACTCATACATCATAGGAAAACCGCACTTTTTATTTTAGAAGAGAGAAAAGGGTTTATTTATGTTTTTGCGGTTTTCCTCCAAATCCAGAAAATCTCATGGAAATCCGAATCCAAAACCTCAATAACACGTAAAATAGTGAATATATGGATGAGAATCCATGAATGCGGCATAACGATGAATAACAGTATGCATGAAGTGACAAGTAATAACTACAATATATAAGCTGGCATATAAGGTAAGTACACTAATATTATGTCAAACTACTAGCTATCTAGCTAGGTTAAGCAATAATATTTTCTAAGGTGTACGTGACATGGTAATTACCGATGAAGATGTGTGTGAGCCGGCAATTAAGTGTACGTGGTACCTACGCATCATCGGTAATGGTGCTGGTGTCCTAACAGCATGATATCACTAATGGAGTATGAAACATAAAATAAGCATGCGATGCAAAGCGGACCACAAAAATGAGCGGAAGCTGAAAACTCGAAGCAACTATAACAATCTGCATTAATCTAATATAAGTCCTACAAATGGTGCCTTTTGAAATAACACGAATCATGGGTTTTGAAAATAGGGGCTACGGTGTTTTTATGAAAAGATATGTCTTTTGAAATATCCGTAGGATCCCTTGGGCTGTCTTTAAGAATGCCCACGATTCGTTGGTTTTTGAAATAGGTAAGAAGTCTAATCTAATCTAACAACTACACTAAACTATACGGCTGAACTAACAAGCTGAACTACAGGTAAGGGAACCGCCTATCATCTGAGTCGATACATATACATACCTGTATATGTATAGTCGGTGATCCCGCCTCAGTAATATCATATCCGATACCATATTTATAATCAGGCATCCCAAGTCAAGAGTGCGGATCAATCATCAATATAGCTCGTATGTAAATCCGTAGTACGGCATCCCAATCTGGGTACGGGTCAATATCACATTCATCATACTATTCACGTGGTATCCTCTTTATCAAATATCACGATCGGGGTACTGATCTACGTCTAGTACCATACTGATACCGCCTACGTATGCATGGACGTGTGTGAAACACTACGTCAAGGACCCGCTACAACGTCATGTCGTATCTCAAATACGAACCCTGCTATATCACCGATCTCACGGCCTCAAATCAAATCTCATCGACTCAGCTCAATCCCAAGTATCATCCTCAAATCCGTATGTGAACACATAGTCCCATACCCATGTGAACCCATAACTAAAAAGAATCCCATGAGCACATATCAATAGGAATGTATGCAAGTATGTATGTGTGTATGTGTAGTGCAACACTAGCCTAAGGTTCGCAACACTAAGGTAATCCAACACACCAATATCCATCCTAAGCAACGTTATTAATCCCAAATAACATATAATAAATGTTGGTGTGTATACGCATCCGTATACACCACCACAGACTGCGGGGGTGCTATACGCCATCCACCCGACTTCTCCCCGTAGATATAAATCTACTCACCTGGTCCTCGCTCGCCGGTGCCGACGTCGCCATGCGCTTGCTTGTCGTCTCGAAGTCCACATGGGGTACCTACATATCATAACGCACCGTATCGCATTAAAACTAAATTCGACGTCGAAACGGCATACGAAAATCAAATCGGCACGCGTATCACGCATAGGTCCAAACCTATCGCCTACGTATGCAAGAATAGTCAAACCAACCCTCGATGTCGATGTACAAACGTCAAACCATCGAGAAAAATCCAATCACACTCATTTGCACATTCACGAACACTAATTTTAATATAAACTAGGTTAAAACTCACAAAAACCCCAATTTCACTTAAAAAGTCATTTTTCCGAAAATCTAGCAAGCACAAATCACCGTTTTTGTACAAAACTCGATGTATAGACGAATCTAGAGGCCACAATATTCACTAAATATCTTAAATAAGTCAAAAAATGATTCCCATAATTTAATCTCATTAAATTCCATAAACCCCAAAAACCTAGTTTACAAATTATCCAATTTTAACAATTTTCAAGCAAAAATTCTCGATTTAAGAATTAAGCTTAGATTTGCATAACCTAAGGTATTAAACCACTTATTATAATATTAATAATGCCATGAAACCATAATTTGAATTTTATCTCATAAGAATATAATTATTTTAAAAACCTAGTTTACAATTTATATAATTATCACAATTTAAATCAACAAATATGCAAACTAGCAACCTAAATTGGATTTAGCATAACCTAATATGTCAAATACATCACACAACCCTAATCTCACAACACAAAACCCCACTCTGAATTCAAACCCCACTCTTGAATTTCAAACCATGCACTTAGAACTAAAATAAAAACCTATTTAATCATATAATTAAACTAACCTAAAGCAATTAACAACAACTTAAGAAAAAGGTTAAAATTATACCTCATGATCAAGGGATCAAATATGAATCTAGCACCAAAATCTTGGCCTCCAAAATGAAAACTTTTCACTAAGAATCATGCTATAGTAGCCAAGAAATAATGGGTAAGGCTTGGATTTTGAATTAACTTTGATTTTGCAAGGATTTTGATGCAAAATTGTGGATTTTTGAGGCAATTTTGTGGGGGATTTTGGGGTAGGCGCTGCTGCTGGAAAGGGGTCAGCCATGTTGTGGGGGAGTGAGGAGAGAGAGGGAGGTGAAGAAAGTGGGGAGAAAAGACAAGTCCACACCCCTTTTGACTTTTCTTTCATTTTCTTTTCTTTTCTTTTCTTTTCTATTCAAAAAGGAGGTGATTGGGGAGAGAGAGAGGGGGAGGGGCTGTCAAAGTGGGCCGGCCACAAGGGGAAGGGGTGATGGTGAAGTGTGTGGGTGTGGGGAAAAGATAAATGTATTACCCCAATTTCCATTTACACTAAATTTCACCGAAAAAAGCCTTTTTTTCTTCAATAATTTCTAAACCGTTTTGGCAAATGATTTCGTTCCAAAAACCACATGATAAAATTTTATTTAATGTTTTATGATGCACAAAATTTGTTTCAACTCATTCCAATTTGTAATTTTCCCTAATTAAATGTATTAGTGACGGCTTAAAATAATAATAAAATAATATTTTTTTCAGAAAATTTGAAATTTCACCAGCGGCTCAATAAACACCAAATAATAGCAATTACATAGCTAGAATATGTATATTTAATTTTTATAATAAGATATTTGTATTTTGACTTTTTACAGAAAACCCCCTTATTTTACCGATTTTTCGAAATTTCACCGAAACGATTTTCAAAACGTTATAATCTTCCCCCCTTAAAGAAATTCGGTCCCCGAATTTAAATTAAAACTCCTCCCAAATACTAAAACATCTAAGCAAAACCATCAAGTCGTCGGGGCTCCGAAATCATAAATACATAAAACAAATCGTAGCGCAGCGCATGCGCGTGAAAAATAAGCATATAACTCAAATCAAAACTCCATCCAGCATCCCGCAATCATAGGAGTCATGGTGAAGACACAATGTCCAAATCCAAAATGAAAATCAGTATGAATAACTCAAAACTATACATGTAAATATCGAATATATATATGTAAGTATCTGAAGGAAATGCATGCCAAATCTCTTTAAGTCGCTATGCAACGCGTATAACACTGCACAGTGGCGGACGTCTATCATAAGAAAATAACTATATACATATATACCTTCGTTTGAAATGTACGTTCCGCCGTTTTGGAACAATTTAGAAGGGTCTCCTTGTTTTAAATATTTCGTGTCGTATCAGACACGTAGGTAAATACTGAGGCTATAGCTCGCATTTTTTCTCCCCCTTTTTTTTTTTGGAAATCCCTTCAATAACTATCAATGCATGCAAAATATTTTCAGGTACTGTCCTCTGACTAGTCCTGCTCAGTACGAAAACACATAGCAATATCATAAAAATGTACTGCTCTATACGAAATCAATCCCCAAAATATGCATATGAATGCTACGTGCGTCTGGTGCGCACGGAAATCAAAATCCATGAATGTGCCATACATGCACACAGAAACAACATCTAAGTGCATCGGGTGTGCACGAAACATCTGTCGGAGGCAACATGTGTGCCTGACAGCAAAATCAGGTGCATCTGACATGCATGAAAAATCTCGATTTAGTGCATCTGGTGTGCACCAAAATCGCATCTCAAGACATGCGCTCAACATGCGCGAAAATCCAAATCAGGTGCATCCATCGTGCATGAAATCATGAAATCCAATATCAAGCGCCGAACGTGCGCAAAATCAATCAGGTGCACAAGGTGCAGAAAACAAATATCGAGTATCACAATCGAAATCGAAGTCCAGTGCACACTGCAAGCATATAATAACTATACAGAGTGCAGGAACCAATTCGTGTGCGTGCATACGCACAAAATCAACTCAAATGTCTAAAACCGTAAAATCACAAACATGTGAAACCCAAGCACGAAAACGATATCAAGTGCAACACTGTGCAAAGATCGTAAATCCTCAATCATCAAAATCAAATCATGCGAATAAATCACCCAAAACATCGAAATCAATAATGGCGGAATAGTATCGCTCAAGTGCATCCTCTAAGAATCTCGGGCCAACTGTCGCGGTCACTAATGGGACGTCTCGTCAATGATCATGAACTCTGGCCTGCTGGTGTGCGTAACCATGACCACTCCTGGGTCAAGGTCTTCACTGTGAATTACCAATCTTTCGGTCCATCGGCTCATCGGCCCTTTCGGGTGTGCTAACGGGGATGATCCTGTTCTGGCACGTCACTTGTCATCCCCCGGTCAATCATCACGACCACTCATAAGACAGCATATCACTGGCGTCGGCCTCTGGCTCTTTGAATGTACGTGACACCTCTGATCCTGGGTGCAAGTATCATTGCAGCAGTGTCCTGGAAGGAATCCTGCTCACGGTCTCTTCCATGTCTCGTCTCTGCCAACTGTCCGGAAGTCATTGTCCTTTCCTATATCTGCATCTTGCTCTGGAATGACTGCATACTTATCGCGACTCCTTCTGGAAGGTAAGTCCAAGTACCATGCCTCGGCATGCGCATCGCCTCTCTGATGTCGGCGGAGTGGAACGTCATCTCATCTAGATCTGGTGCGAACCTCTTACTCCACTTTTCTGTAATGTCGTCTGCTTTAGACTCGTCTCGTCGCGGCTGCATGGACTGAGCTCCAATGACTATCCTCGTATCTGGAGTCTCCCAAGAAATGCATCTCACCACCTAACATCCGAATTAAGTCGAGCCATCCAATCGATTCGTCAAAACCTCATAATCCCCCAAGAGCTCAACATCTTGGGTACAGTTTAATAGTATCGAGTACATACCACAGCATCGGTTGTCACGACCCGAAAGTACGGAACGCGACTGGCACTTAGATTACGAGACGTCTAAAGGCGTACCGTAACCTAAGTCAGCCAAAGCCCAGAAGAATCTAAACCGAAAACAAAAGAGAGTGAAGGAAAACCTTTAATGAAAATGGTTTTTAAAATCAATTAAGTTGCATAGAATCCCTTTTTAAAAACGTCATAAATTTCTGAAAATTTCGGCAGAGTCTCCCCTGTATTTTCTATCCCCTAAAATGGGTACAACAAGATAATAAACCTGTAATCATAAAATGGCATCCCCAAGCGGGAGCTAGCTCTTCGCCCAAGGCGGATCACAACCACATGCAATATAATAGTAATATCAAGAAAAAGAGCATAAAAGAAGTGCAAAATACCAGAAAACACACGTCGGCTCAAGTGAGCTCGACCCAAAAGAAACCACAAATATACAAATCTCTCAGTCTCATCACTAGGTCGCATATACAATATAAAGTGGTAGATGGAGAATACTAGATACAATGATAAAGCATAAGAAATAAAGTATGCTCGCAACCCACCTACGGGCGATGTCGCGAGTCTGAGCAAAAGGAACTGATGATAAGATAGCCCGCCGCTACGAGACTGACGGGTCCGACCTGCAAGACACTGTGGCACAACGGGGGTGAGTTGCCAGCTCGTGAGTAAATATAACATCTAATAAGGCAATCGTAAGAATGCACGCAATGCACCACAACATGTATGTCCATATGCGATATAATATCTCTAGTATGCATGCACAGGTATGCAATGTCATTATTAAGTCTTTAAGTGTTTTAAATGCTAAAGGTATTGAATTCTTAACTTTAGAAATAAATATCTGTATAATAGCTAAGTACCATCAAGAAATCATCTGAAAACCCGTGTCAAGCATCGACACCAAATAGAAATCATATCTGTCTCAATATCGGGCTCCGTCAGTCCGGATCGGCCCATATCATAAATCTCACGACAACGGTCGGTATCCTCCGGATATCCGCCGCGCCAGACATCACCGGTAGGTAGTCTTCCCCTGCCAGGCTCATCGTCTACAACTCGATCTTCTTGCCCCGGGGTACCATACCGGGCCCACCATGTACCCGAGACGGTTCATCCACTCCTCGAATCGGGTCTCGAAATCCAACAGAAAACATGAAATCTCATGGTGGACGACACATACATCACGAGAAAACCGCAACATTGTTTTGAAAATGATAATTATAAGGTTTTGTTAAATTCTTGCGGTTTTCCCCAAAAGTCCAGAAATCGCAGAAAAACTGAAATCATCAAGAAAATCATAGTGTCCACATTTTATATATGATAAATGTCTATGATATCAATGTATATGATGTGAGTTTTGGTAGAAATCTATATAAATATGATGATGATGCGAGGTATACGTATGCTATGCAATTTCATATATCATGTATGAATGCAAATGGCGATATTAAGTTAAACAGGTTTTCTAGTGCACGTGGCATGGCAATTACCAAAGGCGTGTGTGTCACATGAATAGTGCGCGTGCAACAGATGCCAATGGTAATGGTGTTCGTGTCCTACGAAGTGTTATCGCATATGAGCATATGGATATCCATGCAATCTAGCATACTATTAACTATAAGGGTATGCAATGTCAATGAAGGGTAAGCTAACTAACAACATGAATCTTACAAGAGATAAGGAAATCCTAACTAGGGGGCGCATCGCGCCATCCAGACGATTCTCCCATAGATGAATACATCTACTCACCTGAAATCTCCGCTAATCCGATCCGGCCACCGCCTTGCCTTTTCGCGCCGTGTCCGATGTTTCCCCGACCGATCCTATATTTGCACGATATCAAGCATAAGATTATAAAACCTAAAATGAGGCAATTCATAATATAAAAAGATCGACACTCATGAATTAGTCACAACGTGCACTCGGTGCGCGGAAAACACACGAAAATCGCTAAAACCTTAACTAAACTCGTCATTTCGGTGCAACCGCCAAAGCTAAAACCCAACTAGACAAAACTACGCATTCGCACACCCTACAAGTCATATTAGATGCTAATAATATCATCATGATATCGCAAATAAATCGCTTCCTAATTTCGTAGAAAACCTAGTAAGCATTCACGGACAATTTCGATGCAAACCTCGCGAATTAACGATTTAGCGATCGCAACAACGCATAAACGTTCGATCTAACCCACTAGATGGCCACAACACTAACTTAAACACACTTATCATAATTCAAACCCTAATTACAACACCAATCCTATTCTTGAATTTTTAAAACAAACCATTGCAATGAAATTGACACTTTAAACTTCTAAAATAGCTTATTTAAACTACAAATTTAACAACTAGATTAAGATTATACCTCCCAAGTGTTGATCCCCTTTCACTTAGCCACCATAGATGTCTTCTTTCTCCTTGTTTTAAACAACTTAGGGTTTGGAAAGAGGTGGAATAGGATTTAGATTAGAAATTTGTAAAGAAAAGAGTGTATTTTTGTGGATTTTGTTGAATTTTGCATGATTTTAGAAGCAAGAAATGGAAAAAAATGAGGGATTTTCCTGCAGGTTGTGGCCGGCCTGAGCTTGGAGGTTGGGAAATGGAAGAGTTGTGTGGAAATTTCTACACAAAAGCATCATCTAAGGTCAATTAATGCATGCTACATTAACATTTTTCAAAAACAACCCCTTTTCATTTCATTTTTCCAACCCTCCTTTACCATAAACAACCAAACTTGAAAAGGTTTGCTAAATTTTTTTGTTACACTATATTTTAGTTTATAATGATTCCTAATTATGAAATTTACCTAATTAAATTTGTATTTATCACTAATTTAATGTATTTAAAAAGGCTTAAAATAAAAAATAAAAAAAATTAATTACGAAATTTTTTTTATTTAACTAGAAAATTATAAATGACATTTTAGTGACAAAATTATAGTAATATCTTATTTAAATTTTGTATAATTAGGTCTACAATGAAAAATATCAATTTTGACTTTTTACGGAAAAAGCCGAAAAATTTGCCGATTACCGAAAAACTGCCTAAACGATTTTCGAAGGTTTACAATCTTCCCCCCTTAAAGAAATTCGATCCCCGAATTTAGAATTTAACTACGCGTACCTTCAAAAAGATGGGGATATCTCTTCCTCATCTCGACCTCGGTCTCCCAGGTGACCTCCTCGCTGTTCGGGCCACGCCAAAGGACCTTGACGGACGGTATAACCTTCGACCTCAATTTCTTCACCTACCAATCCAGGATGACAACCGGCTGCTCGGTGAAAGAAAGATCACGGTCTAACTGGATCGTCTGGTGCTGAATCGCTTGGGAAGGATCATGAAGGTACTTGCGGAGCATCGAGACATGGAATACGGGGTGAACATCGGGGAAGCTGGGCGGAAGAGCTAACCGATAAGCGACTGGACCAACACGCTCTAGGATCTCGAAAGGACCAACATATCTAGGACTCAGTTTCCCTTTCCGCCCAAATCTCACCACACCTTTCATCGGAGAGACCTTCAGGAAAACATGATCGCCAACAGCGAACTCGAGTCGGCGACGGCGCCTGTCAGCATAAGATTTCTGCCTGCTCTCTGCCGCTCTCATCCTGTCCCGAATCAGCTGTATCTTCTCGGTCGTCTCCTGTACGATCTGAGGCCCCAAAATACTGCTCTCCCTGAGCTCTGTCCAACATACCGGCGATCGACATCTCCTCCCATATAAAGCCTCGAAAGGTGCCATCTGAATCGTCTCCTGGAAGCTATTATTGTAGGAAAACTCAATCAAAGGCAAATGACGATCCCAGATACCACCGAAATCTAAAACACAAGCTCTGAGCATGTCCTCAAGAGTCTGAATAGTACGCTCCGACTGACCGTCAGTCTGCGGATGAAAGGCTGTGCTAAAACTCAATCGGGTGCCCAAAGCTTCCTGGAGTTTCTGCCACAATCGGCTGGTAAACTGGGTGCCACGGTCGGACATGATGCAAGTCGGAACGCCATGCAGTCGCACTATCTCATCAATATAAACCTGGGCGTACTGAGAAAATCCAAAAGTGGTCTTCACTGGCAGGAAGTGAGCCGCTTTCGTCAGTCGATCCACAATCACCCAAATAGAGTCGTACCATCGACTGGTCCTGGGTAGACCCATAACGAAGTCCATGGAGACCTCCTCCCACTTCCACTCAGGGATGGGCAAAGGCTGTAACTCGCCGGCTGGCCTCTGGTGCTCGGCCTTGACTTGCTGACAAGTCAGGCATCTGGACACAAAGTCTGTAATATCCTTTTTCATCCCGTCCCACCAGTAAACCTCTCTCAAATCACGGTACATCTTGGTGGAACCTGGATGCACGCTGTATACTGATCTATGTGCCTCCTCGAGAATATCACGCCTCAGTCCCTCTGAATCTGGCACACACAGTCGAGTCCCAAATCGAAGTATCCCCTGATCATCAATCACGAACTCAGAAACTCTGCCCTGCCGAATCTGCTCGATGATCTCTAATGTACGGGCATCGCCGGACTGTGCCTCGTGGATACGGTCAAGTAGCTGTGGGCGTGCTCTGAAATGGGCCAGCTGTCCCCCTGTAAGAGTAAACTCGAACTGCACTCTGCTGTCACATAACACCTGCCAATCCGCCGTCGACTTCATCTGCACTGCGCTCAAACAAGATAAGCTATCTCCGGGCCTCCTACTCAAAGCATCTGCCACCACATTCGCCTTGCCCGGATGGTATAAAATCTCGCAGTCATAATCCTTCACCAACTCCATCCATCGGCGCTGTCTCAGGTTCAAATCTCGCTGCTGGAAAATATACTTCAAACTCTTGTGGTCAGTGAATATCTGGCACGTCTCACCGTATAGGTAATGTCTCCAGATCTTAAGTGCAAATACCACTGCAGCCATCTCTAAATCATGGGTGGGTAGTTCTGCTCGTGTTTCCTCAGCTGCCGAGAAGCATACACGGTAACTCTGTCGTGCAGCATCAATACACATCCCAGCCCCACTCGAGAAGCATCACAATATACCACGAACCCGCCTGATCCTGAAGACAATGCTAACACTGGTGCAGTAGTCAGACGAGTCTTCAACTGCTGGAAACTATCCTCACATGCCTGGGTCCAATCAAAAGGAACCCCCTTTCGGGTCAACCCGGTCAACGGTGCAGCAATGCGGGAGAAATCCTGGACAAAACGTCGATAATAGCCGGCCAGACCTAGAAAGCTGCGAACCTCTGTAACTGATACTGGTCTAGGCCAACGCTGAACTGCCTCGATCTTCTTCGGGTCCACGCAAATACCGTCTCTCGTCACCACATGACCCAAGAAGTCGACACTGTCTAACCAGAATGCGCACTTGGAGAATTTGGCGAACAGCTGATGCTCCCTCAAAGTCTGCAATGTGATACGTAAGTGCTGCTCTTGTTCCTCCCGGCTCCGAGAATAAACCAAAATGTCGTCAATGAACACAATGATGAACTGATCGAGATACGGCCAGAATACACGGTTCATCAAATCCATAAAAGCTGCCGGGGCATTGGTGAGCCCGAACGACATCACCAAGAACTCATAATAACCATATCGAGTACGGAAGGCGGTCTTCGGAATATCCTCCTTCCGAACTCGCAACTGGTGATAACCTGACCGTAAATCAACCTTCGAGAAAAACCCTGCACCCTGGAGCTGATCAAATAAGTCATCAATGCGGGGTAGGGGATATCTGTTCCGCACAGTAACCCGGTTCAGCTGACGATAATCAATGCATAAGCGCATACTTCCGTCGTTCTTCTTAACAAACAGGACAGGAGCACCCCAAGGTGACACACTCGGTCGGATAAGCCCTTTGTCCAGCAAGTCCTGTAACTGATCCTTTAGCTCTCTCAGCTCCGCCGGGGCCATCCGATAAGGCGGTATAGAGATAGGCCCCGTGCCAGGGATCAAGTCAATACAGAACTCAATCTCGCGCTCTGGTGGCAGACCAGGCAGCTCGTCAGGGAATACATCAGGAAACTCTCTCACAACAGGGACCTGGTCCAACGGAACCTCTGTGGAGCTAGTATCACAAATATAGGCTAAGAATCCCTGACACCCTTTCCTTAAGAGCTGACGAGCGCGAAGAGAAGAAATCAAGCTGGGAAGGGTAGCACTACGATCTCCCTGAATAATAGGAACCGGCTCACCAGGAAAACTGAATCTGACTGCCTTCTCACGGCAGTCCACAGATGCATAACAGGTGGCTAGCCAGTCCATACCAAGAAGAACGTCAAAGTCTAGCATATCGAGGAGAATCAAATCAACTGATGAATATCTCTCCCCGATACGAACGGAACACGATCGGTACACAAAACGGGCAACAAAAGACTCGCCTACCGGGGTAATAACGACAAGCGGCTGATCTAACGGAGAAGACTCTTAGCTCAACCTCAGTGCAAAATACGTGGAAACATAGGAATGTTTGGAGCCTGGATCAAATAATACCCGTGCATTAAAAGAACATACTGGCAGATTACCTGTCACGACGGCATTGGATGCCTGTGCATCCTGAGGAGTCAACGCGAACACTCGAGCCTATCCACCGCTAATAGCTGGCTGTCCTCTGCCTCTACCTCGGCCTCTGCCTCGGCCTCTGTCGCCTCGTCCTCTCGGAACTGGACCGCCACGCCCACGGCCTCTAGAAGCATCTGGCTGGCGTGAAGCATCATCAGGAGTAGGAAGTAAAGCTCTCTGAGAAGGTGGTGAGGGTGGTAAAGTCACATGCGGGACTGTCGCCGCGCCCTGGCGTCCCATGGTACAGTCTCTGACACGGTGGTACTGACTCCCACAGCGAAAACATCCTGGAGACGACTGCTGGGTCTGTGGATATGAACCAAATAACTGACCTCGTCTCAATCCTCTGCGTCCACCATCTCCGGGAAATAATCTATCACGATGTCTGCCCATCTGCCGCTGAGCTGGCGTATCAGTACGGATCCTCTTCGGCCCAGAAACGACCGGAGTCTCGGAAATACGCTCCTCCAAAAGTAAGGCTGCATCCATCGCGGCTGCGTATGTATCAAAGTGCTGGGTGCCGATGGCAAGGAATAGCTGTGTATCAAGCCCTCGCACAAACCTCTTTATTCTCTTCTCTTCTGTGTCGACTAGGTACAGAGCATATCGAGACAACTGGGTAAACTGTATATCATACTCCGACACTGTCATCCCAGGAGTCTTGCGCAAAGACTCAAAACTACGGGCTCGTGCATCTCGGACACTCTCCGGAAGAAAACGGGAAAGAAATGCAGATGTAAACTCATCCCAGGTCATAGAAGGCAGACCTGCAGCTCGGCCTCTCTCTACTGAGTCGTACCATGTCTGGGCAAGACCCTCCAGACGAAAACTTGCAAACTCCACCAATCTATCATCAGAACACCTCAACGAACGGCAAATCCGAGCCATCCTATCAAGAAATGCCTGTGGGTCCTCTGTCGCATCTGTACCGGTAAAAGCTGGAGGTCTCAATCTCATGAACTCCTGTAGTGAAACAGGGATAGTCTCCGTAGTAGCAGCAGGAGTGACCATCTGTGCAACAGGTACGATCGTGGTCTGTGCGGCGGAAGGAACGTCCTCGGATCTCTGTGCCCGGCTGGACTCAACTAAAGATCCCATCATCTGTCGCAACTCTTGCATGCCGGCCTCTAATCTGGCAATACGGTCAGGATAAGGCGGATCAGTATAACCCTGAGGGGTAGGCGTATCCTCCCGCTCGATCCTCGCCTCAGACGGGCCCGCCCGAATCTCATCCCTAGCGGCAGCCCGCTGAGCTCTCGTAGTCTTTCGCGGCATCGAAGCTGGAATAAGAAACATGACCGATAAGGACATTGCAATTGAATCAAGGAATGCATGGAATCAAGAAAGGAAATACAAGCAATTATGTCCTAAGGTTACTTAGGCGGAGTACCGTATCGTAAGTATGCCGCGGATCATACCCACGCTACGCCACTCTGCTTAAGTCACCTACTCCATCTACCAAGGTCGTCCTACACTCAGAAAGGTAAAACCTATGCTCTGATACCAACTTTGTCACGACCCAAAAGTACGGAACGCGACTGGCACTTAGATTACGAGACGTCTAAAGGCGTACCGTATCCTAAGTCAGCCAAAGCCCAGAAGAATCTAAACCGAAAACAAAAGAGAGTGAAGGAAAACCTTTAATGAAAATGGTTTTTGAAATCAATTAAGTTGCATAGAATCCCTTTTTAAAAACGTCATAAATTTCTGAAAATTTCGGCAGAGTCTCCCCTGTATTTTCTATCCCCCAAAATGGGTACAACAAGATAATAAACCTGTAATCATAAAATGGCATCCCCAAGCGGGAGCTAGCTCTTCGCCCAAGGCGGATCACAACCACATGCAATATAATAGTAATATCAAGAAAAAGAGCATAAAAGAAGTGCAAAATACCAGAAAACACACGTCGGCTCAAGTGAGCTCGACCCAAAAGAAACCACAAATATACAAATCTCTAAGTCTCATCACTAGGTCGCATATACAATATAAAGTGGTAGATGGAGAATACTAGATACAATGATAAAGCAAAAGAAATAAAGTATGCTCGCAACCCACCTACGGGCAATATCGCGAGTCTGAGCAAAAAGAACTGATGATAAGATAGCCCGCCGCTACGAGACTGACGGGTCCGACCTGCAAGACACTGTGGCACAACGGGGGTGAGTTGCCAGCTCGTGAGTAAATATAACATCTAATAAGGAAATCGTAAGAATGCACGCAATGCACCACAACATGTATGTCCATATGCGATATAATATCTCTAGTATGCATGCACAGGTATGCAATGTCATTATTAAGTCTTTAAGTGTTTTAAATGCTAAAGGTATTGAATTCTTAACTTTAGAAATAAATATCTGTATAATAGCTAAGTACCATCAAGAAATCATCTGAAAACCCGTGTCAAGCATCGACACCAAATAGAAATCATATCTGTCTCAATATCGGGCTCCGTCAGTCCGGATCGGCCCATATCATAAATCTCACGACAACGGTCGGTATCCTCCGGATATCCGCCGCGCCAGACATCACCGGTAGGTAGTCTTCCCCTGCCAGGCTCATCGTCTACAACTCGATCTTCTTGCCCCGGGGTACCATACCGGGCCCACCATGTACCCAAGACGGTTCATCCACTCCTCGAATCGGGTCTCGAAATCCAACAGAAAACATGAAAACTCATGGTGGACGACACATACATCACGAAAAAACCGCAACATTGTTTTGAAAATGATAATTATAAGGTTTTGTTAAATTCTTGCGGTTTTCCCCAAAAGTCCAGAAATCGCAGAAAAACTGAAATCATCAAGAAAATCATAGTGTCCACATGTTATATATGATAAATGTCTATGATATCAATGTATATGATGTGAGTTTTGGTAGAAATCTATATAAATATGATGATGATGCGAGGTATACGTATGCTATGCAATTTCATATATCATGTATGAATGCAAATGGCGATATTAAGTTAAACAGGTTTTCTAGTGCACGTGGCATGGCAATTACTAAAGGCGTGTGTGTCACATGAATAGTGCGCGTGCAACAGATGCCAATGGTAATGGTGTTCGTGTCCTACGAAGTGTTATCGCATATGAGCATATGGATATCCATGCAATCTAGCATACTATTAACTATAAGGGTATGCAATGTCAATGAAGGGTAAGCTAACTAACAACATCAATCTTACAAGAGATAAGGAAATCCTAACTAGGGGGCGCATCGCGCCATCCAGACGATTCTCCCATAGATGAATACATCTACTCACCTGAAATCTCCGCTAATCCGATCCGGCCACCGCCTTGCCTTTTCGCGCCGTGTCCGATGTTTCCCCGACCGATCCTATATTTGCACAATATCAAGCATAAGATTACAAAACCTAAAACGATGCAAGTCATAATATAAAAAGATCGACACTCATGAATTAGTCATAACGTGCACTCGGTGCGCGGAAAACACACGAAAATCGCTAAAACCTTAACTAAACTCGTCATTTCGGTGAAACCGCCAAAGCTAAAACCCAACTAGACAAAACTATGCATTCGCACACCCTACAAGTCATATTAGATGCTAATAATATCATCATGATATCGCAAATAAATCGCTTCCTAATTTCGTAGAAAACCTAGTAAGCATTCACGGACAATTTCGATGCAAACCTAGCGAATTAACGATTTAGCGATCGCAACAACGCATAAACGTTCGATCTAACCTACTAGATGGCCACAACACTAACTTAAACACACTTATCATAATTCAAACCCTAATTACAACACCAATCCTATTCTTGAATTTTTAAAACAAACCATTGCAATGAAATTGACACTTTAAACTTCTAAAATAGCTTATTTAAACTACAAATTTAACAACTAGATTAAGATTATACCTCCCAAGTGTTGATCCCCTTTCACTTAGCCACCATAGATGTCTTCTTTCTCCTTGTTTTAAACAACTTAGGGTTTGGAAAGAGGTGGAATAGGATTTAGATTAGAAATTTGTAAAGAAAAGAGTGTATTTTTGTGGATTTTGTTGAATTTTGCATGATTTTAGAAGCAAGAAATGGAAAAAAATGAGGGATTTTCCTGCAGGTTGTGGCCGGCCTGAGCTTGGAGGTTGGGAAATGGAAGAGTTGTGTGGAAATTTCTACACAAAAGCATCATCTAAGGTCAATTAATGCATGCTACATTAACATTTTTCAAAAACAACCCCTTTTCATTTCATTTTTCCAACCCTCCTTTACCATAAACAACCAAACTTGAAAAGGTTTGCTAAATTTTTTTGTTACACTATATTTTAGTTTATAATGATTCCTAATTATGAAATTTACCTAATTAAATTTGTATTTATCACTAATTTAATGTATTTAAAAAGGCTTAAAATAATATTAAAAAAATAATTAATTACGATTTTTTTTTTATTTAACTAGAAAATTATAAATGACATTTTAGTGACAAAATTATAGTAATATCTTATTTAAATTTTGTATAATTAGGTCTACAATGAAAAATATCAATTTTGACTTTTTACGGAAAAAGCCGAAAAATTTGCCGATTACCGAAAAACTGCCTAAACGATTTTCGAAGGGTTACATCGGTGGTCCAGCCGTAGAAGGGCAAACCCAAGCCTCACTAATGGCGCCGTAGAACTGCCGCAAACCCGAAGGTTCAAAGGCTTTCATACTGTCATTAAGTCGAGTTAGGGTTTCATTCTTCTAGAGGGACCACAGAATTGCCTGCATGTCTTTCCGACTACTTTAAACTTGGAATAATAGGTTTCCGACATTCGATCGTCTCTGTCGACCTTCACGTCTCTGCGTGAAGTCGTCTCTAGCTGGAATCAATCTATCTGATGACCTCGCATCGGGGTAAGCGAACGATCCATATGTCCTAGTCATTCATCCTAGATGACTAGCGACCTCCTATCATCTCTTAGTACAACTCGTCCTGCACGAATTCCAGCATCTGGGGCAATATCTCGTCGTTCGCAGCAATAACTGGCTCGCTCGTCTGCACGCTGAACAGTGCCTCGATCGTCATGAATAAGCAACACACCAACGGTCATCAAGATCGGGCTGGCCTCTATCATTGGCTCAATCCTCTAGTGTCGATCAGCACATCCGAGTAACCTCATAAAGGCGATCCGCCAAACGCTCGTGGTGCGGAAACACAGTAAAAAGACACATCTCTGCAATCGTGTGTCGCCGGAATTTCGCCCTGGTCAGTCCTCGTTCGTGACGAGCTTGTGCTGACCGCAACTCTAGCCGTAGCTCTCCCTGCCCGTAACCGTAGCAGCAAAACCAAACTGGTTCCGATGAGGCTAGATCAGGAAGGAATATAATACTGAACAAGGAAATGTACATCCTAAGGCTTCATAAGTGGAGTGGCGTGTCGTAAATATGCCGCGGGACATACCAACGGTACGTCACTCTACTTTAGTCACCTATTCTATCAACCAAGGGTCATCCTACGCTCCGATGGTTAAAACCTAACGCTCTGATACCAACTTTGTCACGTCCCGAAAGTACGGAACATGACCGGCACTTAAACTACGAAACGTCTCGAGGTGTACGTAATCTAAGTAAACCGAAAACCCAGAAATCCAAACCAAGAAAAGAAGTAGAGTGAAGGAAAACCAATTTAAAACAAGTAGTTTTAATAGCATAAGCCGAATTATGCGGTTTTTAAGAACATTAAAATTTACTGAAAATTTCGGCAGAGTCTCCTTTGTAAATACTGGCTCCCAAACGGGATACAACATGAATAGTATACGAAATCAATAAAAAGGCATCCCCAAGCGGGAGCTAGCTCTTCGTCAATCGACGGTCACAACCACACAAGCAATATAATATACAACGCCAACGGCGAGGATCAAAACTCAAAAGGAAACTCAAAACCACCAGAAATATAACGAGCGACTCTAAGGTCGAAAGAATAAACAACACTGGTCTCTATCTTAGTAAATACATGTTTGGTTGATGGAATTTACTAGGTACAACGGAATAATATTATACAAGGTAATATGATGGGTACGATATAAGAAAAACCCACCTACTAGCAAGTCACCCGAATGAAACTGAGCCCGCAAAGCCGTAATGAAACCTGTACGGCAAACCTGCAAGAAACTGGGGCACAACGGGGGTGAGTTGCCAACTCGTGAATAGAAAAATATCTACGCACAGAAATCGCATAAATAACGCAACCTAGGTCAATGATCATAATATGTCCTCAAATATATGAATAACACGTAGCCTATAATAAGGCTAGGGTAAATATCTAACCCGAGTGTAATCTCATGTGCCCGTGTCAGTGCCTCAGGTAGCAATATATCATATGAATGAGGTATGAATGCATGAAAACAGAATACATGTAAATGAAGAACTATTTTCATAAATTAGTGAGATTTCCTTTGTATTTTTAAACTGAGGTATCATAAATGAAATCAGTATCAACAGTGTCTAGCATCGACACAAAACATAAATCTCAATGTCTCGAAATATCAATGTCTCAATCTCAATATCTAGGGCGCCGTCAGTCCAGACCGGCCCCTGCCATCCATCTCAAGACCACGACGGTATCCTCCGGATATCCGACGTGTCGGGTAATATCACCGGTAGGTAGTGCTCCCCAGCCAGGCTCAACGTCAACACCACATTCCTCTTGCTCCGGGGTACCATACCGGGCCCACCATGTACCCGAAACGGTTCCTCCACTCCTCGAATCGGGTCTCGAAATCCATCAGCAAACTCATGGTGGACGACTCATACATCATAGGAAAACCGCAATTTATATTTTAGAAGAGAGAAAAGGGTTTATTTATGTTTTTGCGGTTTTCCTCCAAATCCAGAAAATCTCATGGAAATCCGAATCCAAAACCTCAATAACACGTAAAATAGTGAATATATGCATGAGAATCCATGAATGAGGCATAACGATGAATAACAGTATGCATGAAGTGACAAGTAATAACTACAATATATAAGCTGGCGTATAAGGTAAGTACTCTAATATTATGTCAAACTACTAGCTATCTAGCTAAGTTAAGCAATAATATTTTCTAAGGTGTACGTGACATGGCAATTACCGATGAAGATGTGTGTGAGCCGGCAATTAAGTGTACGTGGTACCTACGCATCATCGGTAATGGTGCTGGTGTCCTAACAGCATGATATCACTAATGGAGTATGAAACATAAAATAAGCATGCGATGCGAAGCGGACCACAAAAATGAGCGGGAGCTGAAAACTAGACGCAACTATAACAATCTGCATTAATCTAATATAAGTCCTACAAATGGTGCCTTTTGAAATAACACGAATCATGGGTTTTGAAAATAGGGGCTACGGTGTTTTTATGAAAAGATACGTCTTTTGAAATATCCGTAGGATCCCTTGGGCTGTCTTTAAGAATGCCCACGATTCGTTGGTTTTTGAAATAGGTAAGAAGTCTAATCTAATCTAACAACTACACTAAACTATACGGCTGAACTAACAAGCTGAACTACAGGTAAGGGAACCGCCTATCATCTGAGTCGATACATATACATACCTGTATATGTATAGTCGGTGATCCCGCCTCAGTAATATCATATCCGATACCATATCTATAATCAGGCATCCCAAGTCAAGAGTGCGGATCAATCATCAATATAGCTCGTACGTAAATCCGTCGTACGGCATCCCAATCTGGGTACGGGTCAATACTATTCACGTGGTATCCTCTTTATCAAATATCACGATCGGGGTACTGATCTACGTCTAGTACCATACTGATACCGCCTACGTATGCATAGACGTGTGTGAAACACTACATCAAGGACCCGCTACAACGTCATGTCGTATCTCAAATACGAACCCTGCTATATCACCGATCTCACGGCCTCAAATCAAATCTCATCGACTCAGCTCAATCCCAAGTATCATCCTCAAATCCGTATGTGAACACATAGTCCCATACCCATGTGAACCCATAACTAAAAAGAATCCCATGAGCACATATCAATAGGAATGTATGCAAGTATGCATGTGTGTATGTGTAGTGCAACACTACCCTAGGGTTCGCAACACTAAGGTAATCCAACGCACCAATATCCATCCTAAGCAACGTTATTAATCCCAAATAACATATAATAAATGTTAGTGTGTATACGCATCCGTATACACCACCACGGACTGCGGGGGTGCTATACGCCATCCACCCGACTTCTCCCCGTAGATATAAATCTACTCACCTGGTCCTCGCTCGCCGGTGCCGACGTCGCCATGCGCTTACTTGTCGTCTCGAAGTCCACATGGGGTACCTACATATCATAACGCACCGTATCACATTAAAACTAAATTCGACGTCGAAACGGCATACGAAAATCAAATCGGCACGCGTATCACGCATAGGTCCAAACCTATCGCCTACGTATGCAAGAATAGTCAAACCAACCCTCGATGTCGATGTACAAACGTCAAACCATCGAGAAAAATCCAATCACACTCATTTGCACATTCACGAACACTAATTTTAATATAAACTAGGTTAAAACTCACAAAAACCCCAATTTCACTTAAAAAGTCATTTTTCCGAAAATCTAGCAAGCACAAATCACCGTTTTTGTACAAAACTCGATGTATAGACGAATCTAGAGGCCACAATATTCACTAAATATCTTAAATAAGTCAAAAAAATTATTCCCATAATTTAATCTCATTAAATTCCATAAACCCCAAAAACCTAGTTTACAAATTATTCAATTTTAACAATTTTCAAGCAAAAATTCTCGATTTAAGAATTAAGCTTAGATTTGCATAACCTAAGTTATTAAACCACTCATTATAATATTAATAATGCCATGAAACCATAATTTGAATTTTATCTCATAAGAATATAATTATTTTAAAAACCTAGTTTACAATTTATATAATTATCACAATTTAAATCAACAAATATGCAAACTAGCAACCTAAATTGGATTTAGCATAACCTAATATGTCAAATACATCACACAACCCTAATCTCACAACACAAAACCCCAATTCGAATTCAAACCCCACTCTTGAATTTCAAAGCATGCACTTAGAACTAAAATAAAAACCTATTTAATCATATAATTAAACCAACCTAAAGCAATTAACAACAACTTAAGAAAAAGGTTAAAATTATACCTCATGATCAAGGGATCAAATATGAATATAGCACCAAAATATTGGCCTCCAAAATGAAAACTTTTCACTAAGAATCATGCTATAGTAGCCAAGAAATAATGGGTAAGGCTTGGATTTTGAATTAACTTTGATTTTGCAAGGATTTTGAGGCAAAATTGTGGATTTTTGAGGCAATTTTGTGGGGGATTTTGGGGTAGGGACTGCTGCTGGAAAGGGCTCAGCCATGTTGTGGGTGAGTGAGGAGAGAGAGGGAGGTGAAGAAAGTGGGGAGAAAAGACAAGTCCACACCCCTTTTGACTTTTCTTTCATTTTCTTTTCTTTTCTTTTCTTTTCTATTCAAAAAGGAGGTGATTGGAGAGAGAGAGAGGGGGAGGGGCTGTCAAAGTGGGCCGGACACAAGGGGAAGGGGTGATGGTGAAGTGTGTGGGTGTGGGGAAAAGATAAATGTATTACCCCAATTTCCATTTACACTAAATTTCACCGAAAAAAGCCTTTTTTTCTTCAATAATTTCTAAACCGTTTTGGCAAATGATTTCGTTCCAAAAACCACATGATAAAATTTTATTTAATGTTTTATGATGCACAAAATTTGTTTCAACTCATTCCAATTTGTAATTTTCCCTAATTAAATGTATTAGTGACGGCTTAAAATAATAATAAAATAATATTTTTTTCAGAAAATTTGAAATTTCACCAGCAGCTCAATAAACACCAAATAATAGCAATTACATAGCTAGAATATGTATATTTAATTTTTAGAATAAGATATTTGTATTTTGACTTTTTACAGAAAACCCCCTTATTTTACCAATTTTTCGAAATTTCACCGAAACGATTTTCAAAACGTTATACATATACCCCTATGTGTGTGTATGTATCACCCCTACACTTGGAAATTCAATTCTAGCTATCATACTCTTGCCCATTGTCCAAAGTACTTTGAATTGGTGGATTTTAGATGAAATTGCTTACACATCCTTCATGCGACCATTAATACTTCTTGATTACTAACGACCGATTACAAAATGTGTTCGCGCATTAAGGCGTAATTTCTCTTCTTGCAATACCTAAGGCTTAGCAGTGACTCCCAAACCAGTTGGTCTAAGGCACTAGGTTATGAAGCACCCTCGCTATATATTTTTCTATTTATGTAGCCTTAAGTAATTACAAAACCAGTGTTCAATTTTTTTATCTCTTTATTCACACTTGTACATTTTTTTTATTTTATTTTCCTTCATACTAAGGATTTTAGACAAGAACATTTCAAGGTATCTTCTACTATTCTAAGTTTCAAGGTGCGTGTTTGTGCAAGTTGTAGGGTATATATTTTCAGAATTTAGATTTAAGGTTCAGAATTATTTTTTCAGACTTACACTTCAATAAAAACTTCAATACTCTTCCCTTATTTTGACTTAGCCCAAGAAGTGAACTCAAAATTTGCCTATTTCTAAGTAAACCACAAGGACAAATATTTTCGACCGTTAAATTTTAAGTAAGGTTAATTTTAGGGTTTTTAATTTACTAAGTTTTGGGATCTAGTTTTTCCTAACTAGTTAACCGTCTTGTCAGACTTAACTCAATTATTGCCAAAATTGAAATTTTCAAATTTTGCAATTTTTAAAAAAATTTCAATTTTTATGGGTTTTAAAATGAGTATGCAAAAGCAAAAATATACTTATGAATGCGAAGGAAGAAAGCTTACCGAACACACCCCCAAACTTAACCTTGACAGTGTCTTTACGGTCAGGCTACATCAAGAGGGTCAAAATTATCGGCACACCCTTGTTTATTTTTTTTTATTAACAGAAAAAGAACACAAAATATATATACAAAAAAAGGTTCCCCCCAAACTTAAGTGAAACAGTGTTTCCACTGTTTAAGCGTTAAAGTTCAGAGTTAGGGGGAGAAAAAACACAGTATCAAGCTATACAAGGCCTTACACAGGCCAAAGGTTAGCACCAGCCATTCAAAAATTTTATCGTTATAATGGTATGGTTGGTGAAAGAATGGAGTGTAGAGAAAAGAAATGAGAAACACACGAGACCATGTGAAGATAGAAGCAGTTTCGGTTTCGGTGGAGGAGAAGAATGGAGGTAGGGAAAAAGAAATGGTGGAGGTTCGACTTCTTCAGGGGTAGGTTAATGAATCACAAAATCCGTGTCGTTTAAGAATGCGAGTTCTTCGGCAAAAATATTTTCGAAACTTTCATCGAAGGTTTGGCTGAACGTTTCAATGTCAATAAGTGTCATGCCAGAATTCAACACACTTGATTTTTTAAAAATTATGAAGGTAGGATTGTCGTAAGGCTCATTTACCTTATTTTCAAAAGAGTCTAAATCAATTTGTTTTCCTAGAATTATCGAAATCAAAATATCGGATTATGATTCATTAACACTCGGTATCATTAAAGGAAGATTAGAAGAAGAACCAGAGAAAGTTGGAGAAAGGAGTTGAATACGAACTTGAGGGTGGAGATGGAGTGTATAAATTAGCACATTTTGTAATGACCAATGTGTAAAGAGAGAATGTGCTAATCTATCAACCAACTGAGAAATATGGTCAAATCCCTCAAGGTTCATAAGATAACATGGGTACGTCGAACTTGGTAAACCAGACATTGAAAATGAAAGGGCTACGGTCTCGTGCGCGGTCGGAACGATGGAAAGGACGAAGGGGAGTAATTTAGGAAGGGTCACAGTTAAAGGTTCAGGAGGGTGTACACAGTCAGTGGAAAGAACAGGATGAATTGGAAAATCCGACCCATCAAATAAAACTGGTTTATCCTCAATAATTTCCTCAATATTCACCTCAAAATTTAGCTTATCCATACCATTCTCATCAAAATCAAGACGCATATGAAGTTCGGGAAAAACATTTAATGATTCGGGATGATGAATTGTAGAGAAAAACTTGGCCAAATCTGCGGGTTCATCATCCAAATTATTCCCAGTGTCAATATCCTCAATCAAGTGAAAATCAATTTTTTTAGACACCTCATCAAAAGCATGGATATTTATCAATTCAGGTTCTAGATTGGAGGTGTAGAGGTCAAAAGGATTGGTGATGGTTTCATGCGAAAGGAACCCTTCACAATCTTGCAAATCAAGCACTACAAAGTTGCACAACTCATTAAACATTTTATTTTCAACTGGTGAATCATTTGGGACACTTGATAGACATTCAAAACCGGAGTTGTGGAATTCAATTGGGGAAGGGTAGGTTTTATTTGGAAAGGTGCACAGCTCACTCTCTCCACTTAAATTCTCAATCTGTCCTACCGCCTCATCATACATTGGAAAATTTGGGGCTAGTTGGAAACTAGCTACCGGTTCACTAGGTTGTCTTGATGAATTAAGGGCGGCAATGGATTCCACATCTGTTGGTAACTCTACAATATAAGCTTCCAACGACTGTTCCAGACTAGACATGGGTTGTGAAGGGGTTTCAATAAAAGATTCAAAGTTGTTTGGATTCTGGAAACTCCCAATTGGCTGTGTAGAAGCAGTGTCTAGAGAAGGTGCGAAAGCCGGGTAGGGCTGGTAAGAATTGAATGGTTGGACAAGAGTAAGATCAACATTTGGATAAAAAGGTGAATGGACTTGTTGATCCCAAGAACTGGAAGTGTTGAAAGGAGTGAAAGATCGGTTACGAGATTGTTCAATATGTTCAGGAATAGACATGGGTTTCGGAGTTACCTTCGGACTCTCAAAATGGGTATCAACGTAAGAAAGTGGTGAAGGTTTAAACGGTTGATACAAAGTGGATTGCGGAGTCCAACTGTTTCTTCTAGACGCGTCTATTCGATCTTTCAAAGAAATTTTGGGCATGGAGGGGTTGTCCGTAATTCGACCAAAACAATGTGCGTAGGAAGCAAAGTTTGGATGAGGGTACCAAAATTCGGCAAGAGTTTTGCGAGATGGGGTACCCATGATGTAAGAAAGGAGAAGAAAAAGAATGTGATGAAATTTTTTAAAATTTTATTTAAAAAAATTGTTTGTTTTTGGAGTTTTGAAATTTTTGAAAGTGTTTTTTTTTCTTTTTTTTTTAGAAAGAGTTTTTGCAAAATTTTATGGACTACTACACAATTTCAAACAGTCACAATATAAGCATGCACAATCAAGCCTAGAGCTAGGGTCTCCTAAGTTAACTACACTGCTCTTAACTGTTCCAAAGGGTAAGTTGTGAGATCCTCAAATCTCCTCTTCACCGCCAATTGTGGCCAGGCAAGCACAAGTAAAGAAAGGAGGGATCCGCTCACGAATCACCATGAGACGGGCCTTTCAAAATTACCTTTCCCACTTGTCTAGCCTAGGCACCACAATGTCTGGTTTAGATAAACGACCGATGCCTACAACTTTTCCTTTATCCTAATGGGCACGACAGTCTTTACTGGCTGAGTCTAATATTTTTTAATTAACTCGAGAGTTGATGCAAAATACTTTTTGTGATTTCTGGGGTCTTAAGAAGGGTAATGAAATCCCCACCCAATCTTGATTGGTGTTATAGCCCCTTAAAAGTCCGTTTTAAATATGCAAAGCAATTAACACACCAAAAATTTAAAACACTTTAAAAAAAAAAAATTTATTTTGCAGCGCAAAGAATCCTGCACAAAAAACAATTTATTGGAGAGGGAGAAAGATTTTGCGCAAAGAACCCTGCAGGAAAAAATTTTAGTTGAGTTCAAAGGGTACAAGAGAGGATAAAATACTCATAGAGAAGTCTTGGGATGCTGACGTCACTAGTTGACCGTGGTTCCACGGTCAAACCCCCTGAAACTGCCGCGGTTCCGCGGCGGTTTAGTTGGTTTTGATCTCCTAAATATTTCTCTATGTTGTTTGGATTCTCCCTTTTTTGTTCAGATTTTCTGTTTCTTGATTTGTTCACTGGGATTTTCCAGATCTGAATCTTTCCGTCTTCTTTTCCTGCACAATTCACACAATACCTCTCAAGAAGTACAAGATGAATTTTATTTTATTTTATTTATTTATTTTTTTGTTTTAAAATTTTTCAATTTTTTTAATTTTTAATTTTTATTTTTTAACCGAAAATTTCACAAAGAAAGAGACTACCGTCTCCCCGGCAACGGTGCCATTTGATTGAACGAGGGTTTTATTGCTTATGCGTTTTTAAATCAAAGAATTAACCGCAATCAATAACGGTGTCGCTTGGTAGCTAGCCGGTTGAGTACGGGTCGGTCCACAGGGAGATTGATTCCTTTTCTTTATGTATTAACGAGTTAAATCCAAAAGATTTTGGGTTTTATTTTAAGATCTAAGAATGAGATAAAAGTTTATAAAAAGCTTGCTACGGTTATGATTAAGTTAGTTTGGAAAATCAATTATTCTCGCCGCTTTCTTTACCCTAATTAAGAACTTTTAGTTGTTAAGGTAATAGTTAACAAAGGGGATTGGCACGATCGGGAAGAAACTAGGTTTCTCCCTCTAGGTCATTGTCCGTCCTTTCTTAACTCTTACCCTAACCTCCATGGAAAACATACACTACCGGCCTTTAACTATGGTATCACCGCTACCTCGTGGGATAGGGTGCCGTAGTGAGCGGTGTGTGTATGTATGCATAGAGTCCTAGTTTAAAATGTTGAACGGGAAAGAAAGGGGTAAGAGATTTTCATCTCTCAAACATTCCCTAAACCTAACCCTAACAAGTATAGAACTACTCACTCATTAGGGAATGATAAACGAGTTCATTTTTTTATGGTTTTAATTTAATAACTAAGGCAGATAAAAATTACAACTACGGCAGATAAAAAATTTATAACTACGGCAGATAAAAAATTTATAACTACGGCAGAAAAGAAATTTATACCTACGGCAGAAAAGAAATTCAAGATAAAAAGAAACTTACTTCTTTATTGATGCGCTCTTTGACAGATTACATGGAATTGAAAATCTAAGATCTGGAAATTAAAAGAGGCATCTCAAAAGAGGCACCCAAAAAGAGGCACGCTCCAAAAAGAGCTGTAGGGTTCCTATTTATAGATAATAGAAACCCTAGGGTTTACATCTGATCCATATCTAGAATTACAAAAATAACCCCAAAGACAGAGTCAAAGCACCGATACCCACCGACACACGTGCACCGACATGTGCACTGCACGTGCACTATATGACCGCGTAACAGCGGCAAGACGGTATGTTTGGCTGCGGTTCTACGGCCATCTTGTGGGCTCTCTTGCTAGATTCTTCAGGGTTGCTTCATGTTGCCTTTTTCTTCTGTCTTCTTCACTTGGTTTCTCAGAATGTCTTCTAGTTTCTTCCAGATTTCCACAGTGCAGAAATGTTATGGACTTTTACCATTTGCTTCGTATGGAAGTCTTGAATCATGTGCTGCCTTCGTGATTTGTGAAATCGAATTGTTTGCTGATCTTCGTTTGTTCCTTAAACTGTAGGTGGCATGATAAAGATTCTTCTATTTGTTGGTCGCAGTCTCACTTTTATAGCGTCTTTTCACCTTTTTCACTGTATTGTTCCGAGAACCTGTAACCTGCAACTATTTAGCAGACATGGATCAAAAGCTCCTATTTATTTGCGAAATGAATAAGAATGGGGAATATAATAATGCAAAACTATGAGATGAACAGACTGCCATACCGGTATAGGTCCTCCCTCAATCATTGCAATCACGTGTCTGCGATCCAATAATTGACTTTGAGGGCACTATAGCCAACAATCTCCCACTTGCACTTAAGGCTAATTATTGCAATGTCGCATACTCACAGCCCATGTGATACCGAACACCCAACACCTCTACTGATCAGTCTCACATCGCCTGTTTGTGAAACGATTGCGTTCAAGAAATAGCCTCAGTGACTGAAACCGCCCTGATATTTCTTTCTATCTCTTTCTTAATCTCAAGTTCGCGGAGAAAGCCGTCTCCCGAATTGACCAATACCTGTCTTAGAATATGTCTGGATATCTAATGGGACCCAGTTCACAAATGAACTCTGAATCCAACAAACTTCTTAGACTGTATCGTCAACTGAAATTAATCAGTATCCTGCGCCATGCCTCCCTTAGTATTCGCTTGGACCACCTATCCAAACAACTGCCCCTCGTAAGAGGGAAAACTTTAACTCTGACAGTCACTCTTCATCCAAGTCACCTTGGTAACCTGGGATGATAACCGTCTCCCGAAGGAGGCTGCCGTTACCAAATCCCTAGAACATCCACTTATGTTCTAAAACTGAATCCGAACATTCCTCCTGGATTGGATTAATACATCAACTTATTGCAGCTTATGCAAAAACAATATCTAGTGTGGTACTTGACATCTTATGATTGAGTCAATTGCCTAAGCAAGTGATATGCCAATCATGCATATCTCTCTCCCCTTTAGTCTGTAAGACATCTTCAGAGAGGGTGACTCCATCACCTGCAGGTATACTACCGTGCTAGGAGTTGTCCATTCTAAAATACCTTTAGAATACTGTCTAAGTACCCGAATTGGGAAACTATCCAAATCTAGATCCAAAACCTTAGATCTAGTAACTAGAATGCCTGATATAATGTCCATATCCTATGTGGAGAAACCACTGTGTGACAACTACAGTATAACCGATCGTAGTATAAGAATTTCGCTTCCTACAAAGTGTATGTCATCTAAATACCAGGACATTACACCCTCCTACCTTCTTAACAGATCCATCTCCTATTCTGATGAAGTCAAAGCCAATGACAGTCATATCAAAAATAGATGATCTATCTCCGCTCTATCTGCTTTAGTCTATAAATAGACACAAGCTACTTGTTTACTACGCTTCCGCTTCTCCCACTGACTACGACAACCCTCTGGCAGAGTCATATACACATGCACTTCTAAATCTAGTTTAGAACAACGCTATACTCATCCTCATGCCGGGTCTCATAGTGTAGAACAGCAGTAGTAGCAAGTCTGGGTAAACAAGAACCTCCTTGTCATTGTCCTTGAGGATACCGGAGTACCTCTCGGGTTTCTGAGATTACCCACTATATCTGCGGAGTGGCAAATGGAATATCAAACCTTATTTAATGTTTTGGTCCTATTAAATTTTCAATAATCGTCTGTGGTTCTGGAATCACTTCCAGTTCTATCATACTCCCGCTACTATTTTCCGAAAAAGACCATTTTACTAAAACTGTGGCGAGTCAAGAATAATATCACTATTGATCTTCCAGATGGTAAAAAGTTAACCCTCGTCAAAGCCTGGGTTAACCCACAAACTGCCATTACTGAAACGTGCCTTGAGTTATCCAGAGTCTGGTTTTAAGCATAAGCCGGACAACTTCATATACCTTAATATCATTATGATATGAGCCATTCTATATACAATATAGAAATAGAGGCACTATTTCAATTGGAACCAGATTCAAATCATGCTGCTGTCTCCAGTGCATGTCAACTAAATGGAGAGAGGCCGATCAGCATTACTCAACTTAGGAGTGCATCCAGATATGGGTAACCTGAAAGAGAAACAAGTTTCCTAAAATCATTACTATCAACTGAATACCAAACACAAGTATCTACATCTTCGATCACCTTGAAGAATCCTGATACTTGCAACACCTGGTTCTCTACTTTATTCTTGTACCTATAACTTCTCAAAACTTAGACTTTGTATTTCTATGAAACACATGTCTAAAACTGGAGAAGTCAGAAGTAAACAGAATATAGCACGAGTACCAACCCCTCTGTCCTAATGGACACTAGACAACATACAATACTTTGTATAAGTCCCCAGAGTTAAATAACTCAAACCCTGTGCGTCGTAGGTTGAAAACTGTACTATGGTTAAGAAAAATTACACCGCTGTTGAATGCTCCAAACCTAACAATCAACTGATATAGGTAAATGTCATTGACATAATTTCAAAAAGTTATATCTCACTTTATAAAATAAACGTACATATATACCAGTTTGAATTAGTGTATAACAACGGATATTCAAAACCAAATATTTGTTGTCCGGCAAAAACCCAGGCGATTTCCTCAAATATCAGCAATTACAACGAATCCCGATATAATGAGGATGATCACCTAATTCACAATAACTTACTCGCACTCATCATCTGTAATACCATACAGATGTGAGAATCAAACCTGGTAAATACAAACCCTAGAGCACGGGCTAATTGAGAAATCAGTTTTCGATTAACAATACACAGTGAAACTGAAACATGAATATGTTTCGAAGGGGTATCCGGGTATTCTTAGCAATGCCTCTTCAATTATCAGATTCACGACTATAACCGTATATTTCTTTGCCATTTCTCCAAATCCCTTTATTTGTCTTTACTCATTAACTTCTGTACACCACACTTAGGCTAATTGATTTTCTTCCTTCCCTACCATTCGACACCAGCCTATGGTTTGGAAGAAGACTATCCAATAAGCGCAATAGGTGTACTCTCCTAATCCTAGGAGTAGTCGCAATTTCAGAGAAGTTAAAGATAAAAGACAAATGAATAAAGCTTATCCCTTTTCTCCTGAACCAGAATCCATCCCCGAACTGGAACAAGTTCCTTCGAGTTCGTATATAACCATATGATGGATTATCCAATAACTGTAGATCTTCGTAGTGATACGAGGTGTTCTGCAGAAATACAAAGGTGAAGTAGGAGTGGCGATGAAATACGTGGTTTGGTCGTTAATGATAGCAGTCGCAATTTACTTTGCTCTCTTTCTAATCCGTTTATTTGTCTTTACTCCTTACCTTCTGTACACCACACATAGGCTAATTTGTTTTCTTTATTCCCCACCTTTCGGCACCTGCCTATGGTTTGGAAGAAGACTATCCAATAAGCGTAATAGGTGTACTCTCCTAATCCTAGGAGTCCTCATAACCAGAGAGAAAGTAAAAGGAAAACACAACTGAAAAGTCCTATTCATTTTCTCCAGAACCAGAAACTATCCTCGAATCTAAAATAAGTTTCTTCGAGTTCGTATGTCACTATACGATGGTCATATCCAATAAAAATGGGATCTGCGTAATGAAATGGAATGTTTCGGAGAAAAGCAAAGGGTAAAAGTAGGAGTGGTAATGAAGTATGCAACTCAGACAATCCAAAAGCCAGTGTTTTAAGAAAGTTCGGTTAACTTGGTCACTGAGTCATAGTCTAGGGTCGGGACATGGTCGCTGCCAAAGAGAGAGAGAAAAGAAACACTCCGCGTGCACTCTAACCTAGATCAGAATGGTTAATCACTTTATCTGATCAGGTTGTCTCCCACTGTAACCTCAAATTCTCCTCCAAACCTGAAAGAAGAATTAATCGGGATCACCCGAGGAGTAAACCAACTTATTAGTGGGATCGGGATTCAATTATCATCACATGATAACATGATAGAATCCACTTATGTTATCACACTCTAGAAGGTATGCACAATCCCGGCAAGTTTCCTGTATGTTTGAAACTCCCGATGTGATCTTTACCCCATGCTCTTATGTCGACGAAGGCTAACATATCATAAGTCACATGTCAAGTTCTACCCATCATCATACAGGTTAATTTGAACCCACCCGTACATACCTTTGACGAAGGCCAAAACAGTAGTACGACTGTCCCAAACCAACACATCTATTTATGCAATAGAAATGTAACAAATAACTACCATACATTATGCTTTGAAAAAGGCCAACATACATAGCATAAATACTAAGTGGTACTCGTCTGAAATGACGGAGGGCTACGAATGGTTTTTGGCGAAAAACCATAAACGTAAAGAACTTGATATCGTTGAAGGAGCCGGATAGCTTTTTATAAATATATAGTGGCGAAAACCTTTGCTAAAGAGGTCACTCCCGGTGAAGGGATCTCGGCTCTTTCCTCGTCGAATGAGCTGTAGGAAATTCTAACTGAATACCGCGATGCAATGGAAAAAGTAATCGACTATAGTTAAGTTATTTCCCTGACGCAAACCACTGTCCAAGGGGTCACTCCCGATGAAGAGATCTCAGCCCTTGCCTCGTTGAATGAGGTGCTGGATATTCATAACCGAATACCACTGTGCAAAACAAAAGAAGGCGTCCTTATAAAAACAGCTTTTTGATAATTGTCCCAACAACGTCGAATAGGTTTTTTTTCCTTGCATTGATCTGAATCAACGCAGTTGATTGAAATGAAATTCTTGTTGTGTAAATCAATTCAAATGATCCCCGATAACGGTTTCATTTGATCGATATGAGTTTCTCGTTGTGTTGGTATGAAAATTGAATAAAATTCACAATCAAAGAATTATATTTGACCGCAATCAATTACGGTGTTAGTTGTAGATCGTAAGCGAGTGCGGATCGTCCACAGGGATTGTGCGATTCGTTTCAATGTTTGATTTGTTTGAATTGAAAAGTTAATTGCGAAGAAAAGAAAACATGATTCAAGATTTATCAAATGTTTCAAGTGTCACTATTCTAATCAAGAATCAAGAAAATGATAAACATCAAGAATCGAGTTTCTTTGAATTCCAATCACTTAAGGGTTTCAAGATTTGAAGTAAAATGCTCGTAAGAATCGATTAGATTGTATATGTGATGAAGATTCAAGAATACGATTTCTTATCCATTAGTGAATTGATACTAACTCGATGTCGATTGATCGAGGTTTAAAGATCTTGCGAAGAATTAGGGTTCTTCGTCCTATCCTTTGTCCTTTCGATAAATCACATTCGCTAGATAGCTTCTTGAAGATACAATGATCAATTCTTGAATTTCTAGATCGTGCGAAAGAATCAAGAACCCATTTCACATTGATCTAGATCATCGATCATTCTATTTTCAAGAATTTACAAACGCTATAGGACTTAAGAAAACGTTTAAAGATTTATCAACATCATCATTCTACGATCATCTCGACTCCTCCACGAGCGGAGTTTATTCATACATCATCACAAAGAATGCATTCAAGAATTGAAATGAAATCATGATGCAAGAATTAAAATGTACACAAGTTTAAAGAATCTTCACCTTTATTATATCAACAAGAAGTTACAAATCTCAAGAATTACAAGAGGAAGGAACATCGCTCGTTAAATCTTGCATCGCTCGGCTTCTTGAGTCTTGGATCGCTTCGACCTCGTGCTCCGATGAAGTCCGGCTTTGCTTCTAAAGGGTTGTAGAAGACTTGCTTGGCTTGAACTCCAAGAATCTTGAAGTGGGTATTTGTGGATTGGATTAGGGTTAGGGTTTGGAGGTGGTTGTTGTTGGGTAGAAGAAGAACTAGGGTTTCTACTCAACAACAATGAATGAATCAACGAATGGATCAATTGAATGAATAATCTCCTTTTACAAGTGAGCCTAGGGTCCTATTTACAGATCACCCAAACCCTAAGCCTTGAGTCTAAAATAGAAATTCCCTCCAAAAGTTTGTTGAAAGACTTCTAGAAGTAGTTAGTTAGGCTTAGCTTAGGGTTTAAGCTAGGGTTTAGGGAGAACATTCTAGAATACAAGGCTAGTTTAGTGTAGATCCAAGGTTTTGCTGATCTGGCAGAAGCTTCTGGGGCTTTCTGGAAATTGTTGTGTCTTTCTGAGGTGTGTAAGCTGACATAGGAGTTATGGCAAAAAATTGAGGTGGTGACATCGACAAACCGCCGCGGAACCGCCGCATTAGCTGGCTTAGGCTGCGGTTCCGCGGCCAAGTTGGCTCTTTGGGGCTTCATTTTTCTGGTGTTGGCTTCTTATGCCTTCTTCTGTGTTTTATGATATGTTGAATTCCTTAATTCCTTACAGATCACTACCAGATTCCAAGTCCTTGAGTTGACGTATCTTTTAGCCGTGTAAGTTTGAGCAAGCTTCTGTATTTTCCTGCATGGACTTTGAAACACATGTTGCGATATATAGAAATGATGCCATGCTATGAAATGCAGTCAATTTCCCTAGAAATGCCGGTTTTAAGGTCTAACACATGTAAACTGATATTTTGCAACAGTTTTGCTAATATGTGTTATATGAATGCCGAACACTTCTATATGAATGCAACTGATAAGGAAATTGCTGGTTAAAAGATGCAATATTTTCGACTGATCAAATTCCCCCAAACTTAATTTCGATCGTCTCGAGCGAACTTTTTTTATTTAAAAAGAGATGGAGAAAATAAAGAAAGAGAAAAACTAACTAGCACACTTTCATAGGCAACATGATTGCACTGAGCACGTGCAACAAGCCTTTAAACCTCCAGGTGTTCCTAGTAGGAGGAGTGTTGTCTCCTGAGGGTTTTCAGCGGATTGCACCCACAAAATCCAATAATAAAAGGAAGATCATGAATATTACATTTAAAGAAAAGAATTGTAAAAGAAAAGCCTTGAAAATTAGGGTTTCCAACTAAGCTAGCTTTTCGGTTGTCATGAGCCCTATCTTAATGGTCATGAAAAGATGTTAGAAATCGCGTCCTCCCTCAATAAAACATCGTCTTATTCTTCATTCCTATCTTTCTTCTAAACATCGATCATATAACCCTGCGTGTGTGTAAAGGACATCCCTACACCCGGAGAATTCAATTCAAGCTATCATACTCTTGCCCATCAGCCTCAGTACTTTTTAATTAATGAATATTTAGATGAGATTGCTCACACACTTTCATGCGACCGTTAATACTTCTTGAGATACTAACCGACCGATTACTCCTGTGCTTGCTTACTTGGTGTATTTTCCTCGTCTTGCACCACCACAGGCATAACAGTGACTCCCAGACCAGTTGGCCTCAGGGCACTAGGTGAAAAAGCACCCTCGCTATACATTTTTATTGCCCTCGGTTATAACAAAACCAGTGTCCATTTTTCTCACCATTTTATATATTTTTTTATTCACTTTTCTTTTTTTATATTTTTATTTCCTTCATACATCGGCTTTAAGACAAGAGCATTTCAAGGTATCCTCTACTATCCCAGGCTTCAAGACATGTGTAAGTGCGAATAGCAAGGTAGCAACGTTCAAAATGTCTGGCTTCCAGAATATGTAAGTCCACGTTGCCCACCCCGGTGCTTGCGGGGAGGCGGAAACGGTATAGAAAACGGATTTTTAGCACTCAAGGCAACATGGACTAACTAAAGGCGGGATCTTTTCTAAACAATACTAGCTAACAAGCTAAAGAGAGTTAGCTACTCGGAAGAGAGGTTATACCTAGGGCTTTACGTCCTTCTCTCCTTGCTCCTTGGAGTGAACGGAAGTGATCTCCTTGTCGTCTTCTCTCGTCGAAGAAGGATCCACCCGAGTGCCTCAACCTTTGGCTTCAACTTCAAGCTAGAAGTAACTAAGATGCTAGAAGTGCTAATCCTAGAACCTTAGATGAGAGTAGAGATTGTTTTGGAGTGGTTTTTTTCAAGCTCAAGTGTTTCTCAACACATGAGAGGGGAGAGCTTGAGGAAGAGGAAGAAGAGGAGAGAGAGTCAATATGATAGAATGAAATGGTTTTTACAACCATAACAAAATATATATGATTTTCAAATAATAATATTAATCCAAAAAAGAAAAGGTGATGGTTAGTTTGAATAGACCATTATCATATCACCATAAATGATTTTGCAAAGATCAAAGAGCATCTAAAAAGGTAATGATGATGGTTAAAGTTTCAAACCTAGTCAACTAGTCAACCTTGGTCAACAAGTCAACAAGCCCAACCATGACACAATTTCATTTAATTAATATTATTAATTGATAAATCACAAGATCATTAGGGTTTGGAAAAAGACGACTGTCAATTGTGCATACACACCCGTTCCAAAACCCCAATGAAAAACCTCTTCCTCCGCCTCAATCAACTGTGCATACCCACCCGCATTCATGTTCCGAGGAATACGAACACAAAGAGATGAAACCAATCCCAGATCATATACCAGGATCCGGCTTAAACCAAAGCCCGCTAGTATAAGCTGTCCGGACAACAAACGCGCACAAGTGCGCGGATGTGAATGAACCCTGTCGCAAAACCATGCGACCTCTACCCATTTTGCCTGAAGGCGAATAGCTCTCTGTGTGGGACTCTAAAGACTCGACACTACGCTGGCAGTGGGTTTAACCACAGACCGCAAGTGGCACTAGCTGTACGTAACGGTCCCCAGGTAGATGCCGATAAGAAGACTGACGAGGTGACCCCATCTGAACTCCTACTGAGCCTGTATATGACAGTCTCCGTACTGTCCGGTCTGTTCGTCTGATACATCGCATGGCGGGCCTAGGGGGGCGGTGAACGTCAGTCCCCTAATAGCGGTACAAGTCATGTAGGAGTGTAGCCCAAAACACCCTGAGATAACACTGGAAACCTACCAGTATATCTCGCTTGCCCTGGCCAGGGACTACTCGTGTAATGGCTCTCCTAGACACTGCGCGATGTCAACCCCCAATACCGGGAGAGACGAATCCTGTCTAACCGTCACTGCCTCCAAGTGCTTCGGGACTGCACCCAACTACTACCTGTTTACACGACTCCTTTGAGCCGTGGTAGGGTAGTAATCAAAGTACAGTGGGAACACACTCGAGGCGAAGTGACAGTGTCAAGTTAGCGGACTAAGCTGTACTCATGTCACCTGTGAACTGATAACTGACGATAGGTATAATACCAACCAACAGTTCCCGACGAGTCCTGTCCAGTGTACTCGTAACCTAACGAGCACCTGCATACTATCTCAAGTACGACGTACTGACGGCTGTGGGACAGACCATCTCCCACGCTGGGATGAGAAGCGCATACGCTAGTCTACTCCGGAGTATCGATGCCCTGTCTCAATAGTCCAACGACTAGGGACCTGTATAAGGATATGCTTATGGATTACCCAGCCCCCACGAGTGTGAGCGCCATCACAACGCTGGTAATCAAGCAAAGATCCTAAGGGCTCTACTAATATGTATATAAGCGATATGCTAAAAGAAACACATGCACTTATTCAAGCAGAGACAAACCAAGTAGCATACTACCATTTTGAGCAAGATTGTATATACAACTGTGAATATCCCAAGCTTCCATCAAGTAATATACATACTAGTATGATACAGTAATGGCCTCTAGGGCATATACACTAACAATCTCCCACTTGCACTAAGGCCATGTACTGGCGTATCGAAGACCTATCATCTCGATCAGCAGCTCGAACTGAGTCTGGGGTAAGGCCTTCGTGAATGGATCTGCAGTGTTATCTTCTGAAGCAACCCTCCGAACCTCGATCTCCTGGCGATCCACGATCTCCCTGATCAGGTGATACCGCCTCAAGATGTGTCTGGATTTCTGATGGGACATGGGTTCCTTCGATAAAGCTATATCCCTGTTGTTGTCGCAATACAGAGGTATTGGATCAACAATGGACGGAACCACGTGAAGTTCTTTCAAAAACTTTCTCATCCAGACAGCTTCTTTTGCGGCATCAGTTGCAGCGATGTATTCTGCTTCCATAGTCGAGTCAGCAACGGTTTCCTGTTTGGAGCTCTTCCAACACACCGCCCCTCCATTGAGGGTAAAGACAAAACCCGACATGGACTTGGAATCATCCTTGTCACTCTGGAAGCTGGAGTCAGCAAAGGCCTCAATCTGGAGGTCTTTTCCGCCATACACCAAGAACATCTCCTTAGTCCTTCTCAGGTACTTGAGAATGTTCTTTACCGCTATCCAATGTTTCTCCATAGGGTTTGACTGATACCTGCTTACCACACTCAGTGCATAAGCCACATCTGGTCTAGTATACAACATCGTATGCATTATAGAGCCTACCGCAAAAGCGTAGGGTATAATAGACATGCGATCCCTCTCCAAATCAGTCTTGGGAGACATCTCTTTGGAGAGGGTGATCCCGTGACAAGCCGGTAAATTACCGCGCTTAGAATCTTCCATACTGAATCTTTTCAGTATGGTGTCGATGTACCTGGACTGTGAGAGTCCTAAAATCCTCTTGGATCTGTCATGGTAGATCCGGATACCCAGAATGTACGAGGCATCGCCTAGGTCTTTCATGGAGAACCTGTGTGACAAGAACCCCTTGACAGATTGTAGCATAGGAATATCATTTCCTATTAAGAGAATGTCATCCACGTATAAAACGAGGAATACTACAGTTCTCGCTACAAATCTACAATAGATGCATGGTTCATCTGGATTTTTGATAAAGCCAAATTACTTGACCGTCTCATCAAAGCAGATGTTCCAACTCCGCGATGCCTGCTTTAGTCCATAAATGGACTTAAGCAACTTGCACACCTTTCCGCTGCTCCCGCTCTGAATGAAACCCTCTGGCTGGTCCATATAGACACACTCCTCTAAATGTCCATTTAGAAAAGCGGTTTTTAGGTCCATCTGCCAAATCTCATAATCGTTGAAGGCAGCAATGGCAAGAAGTATCCGAATGGATTTCAGCATAGCTACTGGAGAAAAGGTTTCGTCATAGTCCAAACCAGGTCGCTGACGAAAACCCTTTGCAACCAGTCTAGCTTTATAGGTCTCAACCTGTCCATCTACACCAATCTTCCTTTTGAAGATCCACTTGCATCCTACGGGTTTTACCCCTTCTGGAGCAATGTCCAACGTCCATACTTTGTTGGTGTACATGGACTCCATTTCGGTCCGCATTGCATCCAGCCATTTTACCGAGTCAACGCTCTGAATGGCTTGCTGGAAGCTAGTAGGCTCATCACAATCTATGATGCAATCCTCTCTATCCCGTCAATAAGAAAACCGTAGTATCTCTTGGGCGGATGAGACTGCCTACTACTCCTGCAGAGTGGCGTGGGAATGTCCTGATCTTTCGAACCCTCTGGTTCAACTAAGCTTTCAGTAATAGCTCGTGGTTCTGGAATTTCTTCCAGTTCTATTGTGCTCCCACTTATTTCTTTTTCTATGAACCGGTGTTCTAGAAAGTAGGCATGGCGAGAAACAAAAACCTTTTGTTCCTCTTCGCAATAGAAGAAATATCCTTTGGAGTTCTTTGGATATCCCACAAACTTGCACTGTACTGAGCGTGCCTCGAGCTTGTCTGCATGCTGCTTTTTGACAAAAGCTGGACATCCCCATGTCTTAATGTGATTAAGATAGGGTCTCTTCCCACACCACATCTGATATGGTGTAGTAGGTACAGTCTTAGTAGGAACTCGGTTCAAGAGGTATGCAGCTGATTCTAGCGCATATCCCCAGAACGATCGTGGCAACTCAGCGTTACTCATCATGGACCGTACCATATCCAATAGGGTTCGGTTCCGTCTCTCCGATACACCGTTATGTTGCGGAGTGTATGGAGGAGTAAGCTGAGAGAGAATTCCATTCTCTTTTAAGTAACCCAGGAACTCGGCACTAAAGTATTCACCACCTCGATCAGATCTCAGTGCCTTGATACTTTTGCCTGTTTGTTTTTCTACTTCATTCTTATATTCCTGGAATTTTTCAAAAGCCTCGGATTTATGTTTCATTAAGAAGACATAACCGTACCTTAAAAAGTCATCCGTAAAAGTAATGAAGTAAGAATAACCGCTTCGTGCATGCGTAGACATTGGACCTCACACGTCGCTGTGTACGAGTCCCAAGAGCTCGCTCGCTCTTACTCCGTGTCCAGTGAACGGAGTCTTTGTCAACTTTCCTTTGAGACAAGATTGACAAGTTGCATACGATTGATATTCGAACGAATCCAAAAATCCTTCTGTATGTAACTTAGTCAACCTTCTCTCATTGATGTGACCCAGTCTACTATGCCATAAGAAAGTTTTATTGATTTCTGGAGACTTTCTTTTGTGTGTATTCTGGACATTGAAAATCTGTGGTTGGTTCAATACGTATATACCGTTGTTTAATGTACCTGACCCAATCAAAACTTTATTAAGGTGAATGTTCACTACATTACTTACAAATGCAAATTCATAAACTTCTTTAGATAATAAAGATACATAAATGATATTACAGGTTGCATTTGGTACAAAATAACAACTACGCAAAACCAAAATGTGTCCATCTGACAATCCCAGGTGATAGTCCCATACGGCCTCAGCATCCATGCTAGCTCCGTTTGCAACTCTGAGGGTCATGTCACCTGCCTTCAAAACTCTACGCTTTCTCAACGCCTGCAAAGAATTACAGATATGAGATCCTGATCCGGTATCCAATACCCAGGATGTAGAGTTTATTGATAGACAGTTTTCAATAACATACACACCTGAAGCTGAAGCCGCAACTTGCTTCAGATCCTGGGTTCTGGCCTTCCAAGCCTTGCAATCCTGTTTCCAGTGTCCACTTTTGTGACAGTAAAAGAACTCTTCTTTCCCTACAAGCTTCCCCGCTACCTTTGTTGCTTTTGCCTTTCCTTTTCCCTTCGTATCCACTTTACTGACACCGCCTTTTGGTTTGGCGGGGGCTTTCTTCTTCTTGCCCTTGGCTTTTGCCCTGGACCTAGAAGAGAAAGATCCTCCCACAAACAAAGTGGACGTCTCCCTACCTTTCTGTAGGGTGCCCTCTGCACTCCTCAGCATGTTGAGGAGCTCTGAAAGTTCTACTTCCTTTTCCTGTAAGTTGAAGTTCAGGATGAACTGGGCATAAGTGGAAGGAAGGGACTGAAGAATCAAGTCCGTATAGAGCTCATTCTCCAACGTCGTCCTAAGTTCCGCGAGCTCCTCTATGTAGCCAATCATCTTAAGCACGTGTTCCGCTACCGATGATCCGATGGCCAACCTTGCCGAAAACAACTTCTTCGACACTTCGTATCTGGCGATACGAGACTGCTCTCCTTACAGCTCTTTTGTATGAAGAAATATGGACTCTAGGTCCATATTCTCGTGCCTCCTCTGATGTTCGTTGTCCATCGAGGCAAGTACGAGGCATTTGGCCTTCGCGCAATCTATTTCCCAGGTCTTACGGATTTCCCTATCTGCGACACTGGTTTTGGGACCTGGGACAGGGGGAGCTTTGGTGGTAAGGAGATACCCCAACTTGTCGTAAGTGATTGCCATCTTGACATTCCTGAGCCAATCTTTGTAGTTTGGCCCAGTATGTTTTTTTCTAGTAATAACTTAAGTCTGGTCATGTTGAATGGTCGCTGCAATTAGGAGAGAGAAAAGAAACACTTTAGCATGATGCTCTTGCAAGTTTGGAGTGGTTTTTAGTTTGTCTAAACAGGATGGTTCCCACCGTCTCTCGAATCCTTTCTCAAACCATAAAGAAAGAATTAGTCGGGATCAATCTCACCGTACAATACTTGCTTAACCGTTCAGCCAGGCCAGTGTCGGTACTTTGAGGGAGGTTTTCCAACGCTATCACGAAGTTCCTTAATTAAGTAACCTCTTTTCTCTATGGGCGTAGCCCCGCTAACATTTTTCTAGACACCTACTAGGTTTATAGCATTGATCGTTAAGTGAGAGTTTTCCCGAGGAGTAGCATATACTCACTGTAGGATCGGGATCCAAATATCATCGCGTGATAAAACCGAAGGAATCCTACCAGAATCATCACACTCCAAATGATATGCAGCGCTAGCAAGTTTCAGTACTTATGAAACACCCGATGTGGATTTTTGCCCCATGCTCTTATGACCTTGACTTTGGCCAAAATATCATAAGTCACATGTCAAGTTCTACCCGTCATTCTCCTGGTTAATTTGGACCCACCCATACCTACCCTTGACTTTGGCCAAAATGGCAGCATGACTGTCCCAAACCAACGCATCTAACTATGCAGCACATAAATACCCAATAGCTACCAATCACTATGCCTTGACTTTGGCCAAAATACATAGCTTGAATACTTTTTGACCATTCATGTGGAATGACGGAGGGCTACGAATGGTTTTGGCGAAACCGTGAACATAGTGAACTTGATATAATCTATGGAACGAGATAGCTTTTAAAAGGAGTGGTTCAAGCTCCGCGTTTAAAAGTTTAGTTTTGAAAAGAACCGAGTGGTTTTCAAAGTGTTCCAATCGACTTTTACTTGGTTTATATTTTTGCATTAGTTCTTTTAATGCGTCCCATCATTTAATCCTACCATTGCAGAAAACAACCAAAATATGACGTACGCTTATGCCATTCACATTCGCCACGGGGCCCCGTCATCATCCGTTAGGTTACTTAACTAACGACAGAGCGGGGGCTGGGCTAGCGCGGCTGTAAAACATAAGCAACGCCTAAATAGTTATAGTATATAGAAATATATAGCAATGATAGACATTACAGATCACAGATGAATAAATTGGATATACTAGGAACCCGCAATCCGTTCGAGCCTGCAACGAAAAGCGGATTACACGGTCGCGGTGAATAGCCAATACCCCACCCAAGACCCCTACCGGTGCGGCAAACTACCCGCCAAGTACCCGAAGCGAAGCAACCTCCTTCAACACCGTGAGTAGGCCACTCGGCACTTCGAGATACCCGGTAGTTTGTGCACCCCCTCCATGGGTCTATCCTAGGAGCAAAAACAGTAAAAAGAATTATACAATGACGGCTATAACCACGACCCGTTTGTGCGGCCAAAGTAATAATATTACATGAATTTACATATTACATGAATTGAAAGAAAAGAAAACTCTCGTCTCACAAAAAAACCCGGCTATTCACCCGTGATAGTCCAACGCATTCATATACACATACCATCAACAAACACAGATCACAGATATGTATAACCCCCACTAATCGATGTATAGCGATTAGCGGACGTTCAATACATAAACATCACAGATATAACCCTTTAGTCAAAGTGTAGTAAAGTTCGATCAAAAATACGGATTTATAGGCCCCCAAAAACAAATTTCGTTTCTAGAAAACCTGGTCACAAATAAACCATATTAAAAATCCCAAAACCATGTCAGAAGAAAACTGCACCAAAATCGGACCAGAACCGAGTCAAAACGGCCGCGGTTCTGCGGCAATAGGCATGCTTTTGCCGCGGAACCGCCGCGCTTTGAGCGATTCACTGGATCGTTTTTGGTGGCTTTCTTCACAAAACCCTGAGATGATTTTTGACGTATGATTTTTTATTTTTAGAGCAGAAAAAATTTCAACAGAAACTTAGGGTTTTGATGTTTAGGTTTTGCGATTTTTCCGATCAAACATCCATACACTTTACTAACCTAGCTAGTTTATGTTTAGTTAGGCTCTGATACCACTGTAAGTCCACGTTGCCCACCCCGGTGCTTGCGGGGAGGCGGAAACCGTAAAAAAAACGGATTTTTAGCACTCAAGGCAACATGAACTAACTAAAGGCGGGATCTTTTCTAAACAAAACTAGCTAACAAGCTAAAGAGAGTTAGCTACTCGGAAAAGAGGTTATACCTAGGGCTTTACGTCCTTCTCTCCTTGCTCCTTGGAGTGAACGGAAGTGATCTCCTTGTCGTCTTCTTTCGTCGAAGAAGGATCCACCCAAGAGCCTCAACCTTTGGCTTCAACTTCAAGCTAGAAGTAACTAAGATGCTAGAAGTGCTAATCCTAGAACCTTAGATGAGAGTAGAGATTGTTTTGGAGTGGTTTTCCTCAAGCTCAAGTGTTTCTCAACACATGAGAGGGGAGAGCTTGAGGAAGAGGAAGAAGAGGAGAGAGAGTCAATATGATAGAATGAAATGGTTTTTACAACCATAACAAAATATATGTGATTTTCAAATAATAATATTAATCCAAAAATGAAAAGGTGATGGTTAGTTTGAATAGACCATTATCATATCACCATAAATGATTTTGCAAAGATCAAAGAGCATCTAAAAAGGTAATGATGATGGTCAAAGTTTCAAACCTAGTCAACTAGTCAACCTTGGTCAACAAGTCAACAAGCCCAACCATGACACAATTTCATTTAATTAATATTATTAATTGATAAATCACAAGATCATTAGGGTTTGGAAAAAGACGATTGTCAACTGTGCATACACACCCGTTCCAAAACCCCAATGAAAAACCTCTTCCTCCGCCTCAATCAACTGTGCATACACACCCGCGTTCATGTTCCGAGGAACACGAGCACAAAGAGATAAAACCAATCCCAGATCATATACCAGGGTCCGGCTTAAACCAAAGCCCGCTAGTATAAGCTGTCTGGACAACAAACGCGCACAAGTGCGGGGATGTGAACGAACTCTGTCGCAAAACCATGCGACCTCTACCCATTTTGCCTGAAGGCGAATAGCTCTCTGTGTGGGACTCTAAAGACTCGACACTATGCTGGCAGTGGGTTTAACCACAGACCGCAAGCGGCACTAGCTGTACGTAACGGTCCCCAGGTAGATGCCGATAAGAAGACTGACGAGGTGTCCCCATCTGAACTCCTACTGAGCCTGTATATGACAGTCTCCGTACAGTCCGGTCTGTTTTTCTGATACATCGCATGGCGGGCCTAGGGGGGCGGTGAACGTCAGTCCCCTAATAGCGGTACAAGTCGTGTCAGAGTGTAGCCCAGAACACCCTGAGATAACACTGGAAACCTACCAGTATATCTCGCTTGCCCTGGCCAGGGACTACTCGTGTAATGGCTCTCCTAGACACAGCGCGATGTCAACCCCGAATACCGGGAGAGACGAATCCTGTCTAACCGTCACTGCCTCCAAGTGCTTCGGGACTGCACCCAACTACTACCTGTTTACACGACTCCTTTGAGCCATGGTAGGGTAGTAATCAAAGTACAGTGGGAACACACTCGAGGCGAAGTGACAGTGTCAAGTCAGCGGACTAAGCTGTACTCATGTCCCCTGGGAACTGATAACTGACGATAGGTATAATACCGACCAACAGTTCCCGACGAGTCATGTCCAGTGTACTCGTAACCTAACTAGCACCCGCATACTATCTCAAGTACGACGTACTGACGGCTATGGGACAGACCGTCTCCCACGCTGGGATGAGAAGCGCATACACTAGTCTACTCCGGAGTATCGATGCCCTGTCTCGATAGTCCAATGACTAGGGACCTGTATAAGGATGTGCTTATGGATTACCCAGCCCCCACGAGTGTGAGCGCCATCACAACGCTGGTAATCAAGCAAAGATCCTAAGGGCTCTACTAATATGTATATAAGCGATATGCTAAAAGAAACACATGCACATATTAAAGCAGAGACAAACCAAGTAGCATACTACCATTTCGAGCAAGATTGTATATACAACTGTGAATATCCCAAACTTCCATCAAGTAATATACATACTAGTATGATACAGTAATGGCCTCTAGGGCATATACACTAACAGAATAGAAACTATTTTTCAGACTTAGTTTTATCCTCAGATTAGTGACGTCCTTCATCTTACTAACCCTTGGGACAATGGCTCATAACTACTTATTACTAGTTCGTATAAGAAAACTTCTAATTTTCTTAGTTTTCTTAAATTTTTCAAATCTCATGGATGTAATTGTTTACTATCTAAACTTTTATTATCTTATTTATGTAGAAAAATGTGTAAATATTAAAATTATTTTTATACTTGAAATTTTTTTTAAATTTTTTTGGGTTTTGAAAATTTTTAAATTTTTATAGATTTTTAAAAGAAATGTTTTGTGCTTATGCAGATGATATGCAAATGATGCAAAAATAAGCACAAACCTCCGCCAAACTTGTTTTAACCAGTGTCCTCACTGTTGCCAATCGCTATACCTACAAAAACTGTAATACTGGGGGGAATTATTAGTGGGGGCAAAATATATAAGCGAAGAACTTCCCCCAAACTTACTCTTTTCACTCATCTTCATCCAAAAGATGATGCAGTGATATGCAGGATATGAAGGTGAGACGGAGGAATTTTAATCCGAATAAACTGGCTCTTGTAAGAACAAGAGCTCCTCCGTGGGGTCAGTGAAAAAATACGGTTTTAGTTTATGTCCATTCACTTTGAAAAATGTGCCGTTTTTAACATTTTCTACTTATACTACCCCGTGCGGGTATACAGACCGCACAATAAAAGGTCCCTTCCACCGAGATCGAAGCTTACCCGCGTGAAGGTGTAATCGTGAATCATAAAGAAGGACTTGTTGACCAGGTGAAAATGTTTTCCTCAAAATATTTTTATCGTGAAAAACCATAGTCCTATTCTTTACAATTACATCGTTATCATAAGCTTCATCGCGGAGTTCGCTTAGCTCATTAAGTTGCAGCTTCCGAAAGTTGCAGGCTTGGTTTAGATCAAAATTTATTTCCTTTATAGCCCGCAATTCTTTATGCTCTATCTCGACGTGTAAATGACATGCCTTCCCAAACACTATCCTATATGGAGACATCCCTAGGTCGGTTTTATATGCAGTTCTGAATGCCCAAAGAGCATCCGTCAATTTGGTCGACCAGTCTTTTCTATTCTTAGCAACAGTCTTCTCCAGGATAAGTTTGATCTGTCTGTTTGAGATTTCAGCCTGCCCGCTCGTTTAGGGATGATAGGGTGTAGAAAGTCGGTGGTTGATTGCGTATTTCCGCATCAGAGTCTCGAAAGACCTGTTGCAGAAATGTGTCCCATTATCGCAAATAATAGCGCGTGGGTGTCCAAATCGCGAAAAGATATTCTCTTTCAAGAACATAATGACAACTTTCCTGTCATTAGTGCGACATGGAATGGCTTCAACCCACTTTAAGACATAATCAACCGCCAGCAATATGTACAAATTCCCAAAGGAGTTGGGAAAAGGACCCATAAAATCAATGCCCCAAACATCGAATATTTCAACAACCAGAATGGGTTGCTGAGGCATTTCATTCCTCCGGGAGATTCTACCCGTGTACTGACACTGTGTACAGGTTTTGCAATGCTCAAATGCGTCCTTGAATAAGGTCGGCCAATAAAATCCACATTGCAAAACCTTTTCCGCCGTCTTTTTAGGACTGAAGTGACCCCCACAGGCCTGATCATGACAAAAAGAAAGAACACTCTTGAACTCTTCTTTCGGGACACATCGGCGAATGATCTGATCAGGACAATATTTAAACAAATATGGATCATCCCAGTAAAAGTGTTTTACTTGGGATAGAAAACGGTATTTTTCCTGTTTTGACCAATCGCTCGGTATAAGTCCTGTGACAAGATAGTTCACAATATCCCTGAACCATGGTTCATTGGATACGTTCAAGAGTTGTTCGTCAGGAAACGAATCATTGATCGGCAAGGTCACAAGGGAAGAAGAGATGCGTGAAAGATGGTCGGCTACAACGTTTTCACATCCTTTCTTATCTTTGATAACAAGATCAAATTCTTGTAACAGAAGGATCCAACATATTAGTCGACCTTTTGCATCTTTCTTCGCCAGAAGATGTTTTAAGGCGGAATGGTCAGTGTACACAACTATAGGTGAGCCAATTAAGTAAGGCCTGAATTTTTCTAATGCAAATACAAGCGCTAAAAGCTCTTTCTCGGTGGTTGTATAATTGATTTGAGCATCATTCAGGGTCTTACTCGCATAGTAAATCACGTATGGCATCTTTTCAATGTGCTGTCCTAAGACTGCACCTACTGCAAAGTCGAATGCGTCACACATCAGCTCAAAAGGGTAGTCCCAATTCGGAGACGATAGAACGGGGGCTGAAGTGAGTGAGTGTTTAAGTGAGTCGAAAGTTGTCTCACAGTCCGAGTGAAAGTGGAAGGTCGTATCCTTGGCCAGGAGAAGAGTTAAAGGTCTAGCAATTTTTCTAAAGTCCTTAATGAATCTCCTGTTAGTTATATGTATGCCCTAGAGGCCATTACTGTACATTGGATGTACATTGTAGTGGATGCTGGGACATATATAGGGAGGACTTTCTTGCTCGACATGATAGTATGCTATCTGGTTGCTCTTTACCATAACGTGTACACAGATTGTCTCTCTATTACATGTTGGTAAAGCCCTTAGGATCTGTACTTGACTACCTGGACTATGATGTGGATCATACTAGTGGGGACATGGTAGTCCATAAGTACATCCTTGAAAGTCCCTAGTCGTGGGTGTATCGAGATGGGGCATCGATATACCAGAGTAGACTAGCGTATACCTTCTCGACCCATACAGATGGGCGATGGATGATCCCATATCCATTGGTGTTTGATATCAGAGATGATATACGGGTGCTCAGTAGAGACTGGGTACACTGGACGGACTCGCCGAGAACTCCCAGATGGTATTATACCTCACGTCAGATGGCAGTTCTCTGGTGACACTGGTACAGAGTAGTCTGTTGACCCGAGATCGTCATAGAGTCTTGTGTGGTTCCCACTGTGCTTTGATTTCCATCTTACCACGTCCAAGAGGGCATGCAAAACGGTGGTTTTTGGGTACAGTCCCGAGTCACATGGAGACAATGAGCGATAGGAGGGGATTCGTCTCTCCCGGTATAGGGGGTAGATGTTGCGCTGTGTTCGATTGGCTATAACAGGAAATCCCTGGCCAGGGTTGCTGAGATTTACTGGTAAGTGTTACCAGTAGTTTCTCGAATTGTTATAGACCTCATATCGACACGACTTATCAAGCTATTGGGGTCTGACGTTTACCACCCCTAGGCGAGATATGCGACATATCAGACGATCAGACCGGACTGTACGGTAGTGTTACTGGTTGGATTCACAGGAGTATGAGCGGGCTTGCTCGTCGATCTTCTGATCGCTCAATACCCGGGTGGCCGTTACGTTTAGCAGACCGCTTGCGGCTTGTGGGTGCTTGATATGATCATCACCTGCTGCCGGCGTATTGACGAGTCTTTAGAGTCCTACACAGAGGTTTCCTGGCTCAAGCGAAACGAAATAGGAACGCATATGAGATATGTACGGGACCGAGAATAATACCAGTATGTGATACTGTATTCGATTCTCACGATGTGACATTGATCGGTTATATGCGATATAGCCGGGTTATCGGATCAAGTGTTGATTCGATAAGTTGTTACTATTGATACCAGTCGGTTATGTGCGACATGACCGGATCATTGAATCAAGTGTTGATTTAATGATTTAATGTATAATTATATATATTTGATATATTACTTTGCATTAACTAGTATCGGTTCACTTTGAATGGATTTTCTCACTCGGATGTGCACATTGTATATTCGATATAGTTTTGTGCACATGCTTGTATCATGTATGATGATATATGAAAGCTAGGGTTTGTGTAAAGAGTTAATACCTTGGTTAAATAAATGGTTAAGGTTTTTATTCATTTATTCCTTTTTGGAAATTATTTTGCATAAGAAGAATTGGTGGCTTTCTTTTATTCTTTCATGAACTTTCATGAATGTTTGACTTTGTCACCAATTTTGTCTCATGCTTAACCCTAACCATTTCTTTTAACCATGATTGATTCTCTACACCTAACCATGGTTCTAATATGATAAGTATTCATTTCTTTTCCAATTTTAATTAACTTATCATAATTAGCTTCTTCTTCTTCTTCATTTTCTTCAAGTGAAGAAAGCTTGCCTCCATCAATGGCAAGTGATGAAAAAGAGTGAGAAATCAAAATCTAAAGTCTACCCACTTCCTATTTCTTCATCCTCTACCTCTTGCCAAGTAGTAGAGTGTGTTTTCTTCACAAGTTTCATGACTTGGTGAAGTGAGAGCTTGATCTAGTGATGCTTCGACGTAGATCATCTTCGGCACGTTGTCGACGACCTAGCCCGGTCTTTTCTCCGATGACACCACCGTGAGAGTCATGGTTCGATTTGGACAGCGGAGAGGACTTCATTGCGGAGCCGTGGAGGTGGAGCACCGGATCTACAATGGTTGTATTTCCGTTCCTTTAGTAAAATAGTTTACTAGTTTACTTTTCGCCTAGATTTCTATCCAACGATCCGTAGTCGGGTTTCTCGGCACCTAGATTTTTTGAAATTGGCATGGTTGATGCCTTGTGAGACCTCATTAGGGTGCCTAGGAACCCTACAGTGGTATCAGAGAATAGCTAGAGCCTTAGGCGAAGTCTAGACGACATTTGAAGTCCGATCGAACCCGAAAGTCCAAAATTTCCATGCTCTCTGTCCTTTTTTGAAAATTGTGGATTTTTCGAAATTAAAAATATGCAGAAAATTAAGCAGGGTTTTCTATGAATTACTGTGCAAAACGGAGCCTCTAATTCCTCTACTTGACCGCGGAACCGCGGCGTTGACCCCACTTTAGCGGCGGTTCCGCGGCATATTTATGGTATTTGCGACGGTTCTTTGCACAGTAATTCATGTCTCTGGTTTTTCTATTCTCTGGGTATTTTTAAAATTTATTCAAGAGTTGAATTTTCTGGAGTTGTTTTGGGGATTCGGTGTTTCGATCGGAGTAACAGATTTTGTCTATGTGGCTTTCTGGATAAATTTTAGAATATGTTAAAAAAGTTCGACCGGATATAAATACCCAATTTTTCCCCTGTCGGGAAATTTCCAAGTGTTGGATTTTTCTGTAGTTTAACGACGTTCTAAGTAGTGCAAGTAACTCGATGGACCCTCTAGAAGACAACAAACCTTAACTCGATTATGTGACCGTCTTGAACTGCCCTTTGAACCTTCGGGTTTGGGGCAGTACGGCGTGCCACATGTGAGGCGTTGGCTTGACCCTTCTACGGCTGGACCGTTGGTACTGAGGCACGAACTGAATGTTGTTAGACTTATTTCATGTGTTGAGCTGTACCGGGAAAACTTGGGTGTTCGATTGTTCGATCGGAAAGTTTAACATTTTCTGTTTATCTGGAATGTGATACAATAATTGGAATTCACAAATAGTTATGAGATAACGGAATGAATGTTATAAACATAGCACTTTAGTCTCACTTGATCGGTTGCCACGGAATTTTGATGCGATCAAAAGTCCGTCGCAATCACGTAGCATACGCGGATACTCGCCGGGTAAACTTAATAGACAGCCTCACTCCATAGCCCCGACCAAGTAGCTGTAGGAGAACCCCGTCGCCGAAAGCATCCGTTCGGGTGCTCGCGGCAGCGGTGTTCCGCCTTGGTGCACTTCGTCGACGGTATCGGGGGTGCGGCCGCCTACTAAAGTTTGCGACGAGCATTCGATCAGGATGTCGGGAATCTTGTTGAATTGCCCGACTTGATATTGAAAAGTGTTTTCGAAAATGAGACTAAAATGCGGGGTTTATAATTGTTAGGCATGCGATGTCTAAGGAATTCATTTGGTCAGGCATGCGATGTCTGAGGTGGTTGCGGATTCCAACTGTTGTAGTTTTTCACTTTCTTTTCTGTGACCGTAAGTGTAATATGTGATATCGCTGGTTTCGTTGCTATATGTCAACGACAATTGGGATGGAAATATTTACTTACGTTGATGACATGTGATGTTATGTGTTGCTGGATATGTTATATTGGATCGTCGTGTTTGAATAGCCGGGGGTTTTTATGTGAGATGAGTGTTTTTCATTTTCATTCATGTAAAAACTTGTATGTAATATTCTTTTATTGGGGCACTTCCAGGTTGCGGAAGTTGTCACCGTTTGTATATTATTTACTTTTCCGAACTAGGATAGACCCAAGGAGGAGGGCACAAGTAACCGGTTTCTGGAGTTCAGTGGGAGACCAACTCGAGGAGTCGAGTCCGGGTCTCCTAACTCCAGAATTGGTAGGGTTGCTTGCCGCTCTCGTAGGGGTCTAGGGGTGTGGGTTTGGCTATTCATCACGACCGTGGAATCCGTGTTTTATACTGGCTCGTATTGAAAACACGGACGTCCTAGTATATCCAATATTTCATATGTTTCTTCTGCTGCGATATCTGTGATGTGATCGTGTGATGTTCTGTGATAGATACAGTATATAGTATATATGATATATTATATAGATGTTACTTATATTTTACACCCGCGCTAGCCCTGCCCCGCTCTGCCGTTAGTTACCTAACCTAACGGTGCATGAGGGGACATCGAGGCGAATGCGGATGGTATAAGTGTACGTCGTATTTATCTGTGATGTTTAGGTACTTAAATGCTGGGACTTCATTAATGTGATTAATGAAATAAAAGAAACCTAAGATGTTGTAGAATCGAATTTCAAAAATAAAACAGGTAGCTACAGTTCTTGCTTTGCACAGCGGTATATATGATATATCCTGCACCTTATTCGATGAGGAAAGGACCGAGATCCCTTCACCGGGAGTGACTCCTTTAGCAATAACTGGCAGATGCTACACACTCGGTTTGTCTTTTGATTGCTTTTAAGAGTTTTTGCTTTGCATAGTGATATATACGATATATCCCGCACCTCATTCGACGAGGAAAGGACCGACGATCCCTTCACCGGGAGTGACTCCTTTAGCAAAACTAGAAAAGCCTCAAAAGCACTCCATTTTAAAATCTTTTGATTCTACAACGATATCAAGTTCATTACGCAATAGGTTTTCAGAAAAACCTGTCGTAGCCCTCCGTCATTTCAGATAAGTAGTAGTTAGTATTCGTGCTACGTTTGTTGGCCTTTGTCAAGGCGTAGTGTGCGGTAGCTGACTGGTGCTTATCTGCTTATGTATATGATGCAGATTGAGTTAGGGTAGTCGTGCGACCTTGTTGGCCTTTGTCAAGGGCCGTGCGGGTGGGTTTAATTCAATCAGGAAATGACGGGTTGAACTTGACTAGCATCCTATGGTTTGTTGGCCTTTGTCAAGGTCATAGGAGGTTAGGGGCAAAATATTATCGGGAATTTCAAGTGTTGAAATTTGCAATGAGATTGCATACCTTCTATGAGATAGTTGGATCCCGATACCCGCTGCGAGTAAGAGTTACTCCTGGGAGAGTTTTACACATTACAATTAGCCGATCAAGTAGGTGTCTAGAAAGGTGTTAACGAGGTTACGCCTCTGGGAAAATGAGGTTTACATTAATTAGGTTCGTGCGAAAGCACGGGGGACCTCCCTCAAAGTACCGACACTGGCCTGGCTGAAAGATTGGCGAACTTGTAGTGTGTAATTAATCCCGGCTAGTCTTTCCTTTTAGGGTTTGAAGGAAGATTTGATAAAAAGCAGTGGGAGCCATCCTGATTAGATAAAATAATAACCAATCTATTCTTGACAGAGCGCACGCTGAGTGTTTTCTTCTCTCTCTCTTAAGGTAGAGACCATATCACGCCTTAATCAAGATAATAATACGGATTATTGACCGAACCCGCTTGTTATACTGAGCTGGGGAACGTTGGTCCCGCTCCAACTTATAATTGTTATAAGACAGAGCAGGAAATTGGGGATTACCAGAATTCCCGTGCCACCCAAACGAAGAGAGTGCATGCTGATGCATCATCTTCGGGTGTGTTCATTATACAGAACTGTTTCTCAGTATCCTCCGCATCCTTGATTTATGATACCGGATCAGGATCCCAGATATGTAATCTGTTACATAGGGCTACAAAAGGGTAGAAAAACTGAGAACGGGTGATAAGTTTCATGAGGCAGAAAACGGGGCAAGAGTTGCAGCCAAGTCTGTCGGTCACTGTCACCCTGTATTACCAATACATTGATTCTGAACGAATGTTATTAGATACCGAACCTGATATACCAAATCATATCACTCTCTTTGTTAGAAAAGAAAGGATATAATTTTGTATTGTTGGATAATATTTTGAACATTTCCTATATCAAAAGTTGATCGATTCAGGCACGTTATCTAAAAGCATTGATGTTCTAGATCAAACTACAGTTTTTAAGTATACAGAACACACACAAGAAGAAAAGTTCAGAAATGAACGAATCCTTCTTGTGGTATTGTAGACTAGGTCAGATCAATGTGACCCGACTAGCTAGAGTTACATAAAGATGCATATTTAAATTAGTTTGAATTTACATCTTGTGAAACTCGTCAGTCATGTCACAAAGATATGATGACCATAGCTCCGTTTACTGGAAACAGGGAAAGAGTTAGTAAACTCTTGGGATGATACATGTTGATGTATGTAGGTCCCCTGTCTACACATGCCAAGACTGCTTCTTTATACTTCATTACGTTCTCTGATGATCTCTTTAGATTCAGACATATGTTCCTGTTGAAACACAAGTCCGAACCTTTGGAGATATTCACAGAATATAAGTTAGAAGTAGAGAACCAAAATACGGGTATAAGTATTATGTCCTTTGATGTGATCGAGGAGGAGAATACTTGAGCACGAAAATCCTAGATTATTCCAAAAGAGAATGAGATTCTCTCTCAGCATTACTCCTCCGTATACACCATAGCACGATGGTATATCGGGGCGGAACAATCACACCCTATATGATAAAGTGTGCATGATGATGAGTAATACTGAGTTACCTGTTTCCTTTTGGGAGTTATGCACTTGAGAAGCTGCATACCTATTGAATAGGGTTCCAATCAAATCAGTTGCCTACCACTCCATATGAGATATGATATGGAAAGAGCCCATGTCTTAACCTAGTTAAGATTTGGGGTTGTCCGGCCTATGTCTAAAAATAAAATCCGGACAAGCTCGAGGCAAGGTCTGTAATGTAGAACTGGAAAGGTTCCAGCTATACAAACTACAGTAGATGATTTGATAGAGCCAAAGGATTCAGTAGATTCCAATGAACCTCAGCCTCTCCGCCGATCTAGTAGGGTTCCTCACCCACCTGAGAGATACTTCGGTTTCTCTATGACAGTGGGAGCAAGGACTGCATCATGAGATGATGAACCAACTAGTTTCGAGCTGGCCATCAGGAGTAAGACTCTATAAGAATGGCTGGATGCTTAGTGATCTGAGATGGAATCCATATACACCAACAAAGTATGGACTTTGGTTGCTATATCTGAAGGGTTAAATCCCCATCAGGAGCAAGTATATCTTGAGAAGATTACTTGGTGTATATGGAATAGTTGAGACTTTCAAAGCTAGACTTGTTAAAGGTCTACATCATTGACCAGGTGTAGATGATGATGAAACCTTTTCTAAGTAGCTATGCTTAAGTCCATCCAGATCCTACTTGCCACGGCTACATACCATGACTACGATATCTGGTGGTTGGGTGTCATGACAGCTTTTCTAAATGATGTTTAGAAGAGAGTGTCTATAAGTACACAGCCAGAGGGCTTCGTAGACAGTGGGAGCAGCGGAAACGTGTGCAAGATGCTTTATAGGATAAAGCAGGCATCGCGGAGTTGGAACATCTGTTTTGATGAAGCGGTCAAAGAAGTTGACATCATCAAAATGGTAGATGAACCTTGTATAAACAAGAAGGTAGTAGGGAGTATGGTGACGATCCTCGTAGAGTACGTGGATGACATACTCTTGATAGGGAAGGAGTTTCCTATGCTACGCTCGATCAATCTCCGATTATCACAAAGATTCTCCATATAGGATCAAAGTGATACCTACTAAATCCTGGATTTTGGATCTATGAGATAGATCTAATTGGATGTTAGGATTCTCACTAGTTGTAGTGAGATGGTATCGACCGATCCTGGGGAGAATCACTAGAAGTGTTCCAGGGTGATAATGACGACTGAGTGTCAGTCACAGGCATTGTCTTTACCCTCAGTAAAGGGACGGTATGTTGGAAAAGTTCCAAGCTAGATACCGTGACATACTAGACTATAAAGGCAAGATATATCGCTACTTAAGATGCTACCGAAGAAGCTGTTTGGGTGTATATTGGTTCATGAGATGAACTACGTTCCTCCCATTGTGTGACAATGGAGTCGTGGCTTATGCCAAGGAACGTCGGTCCCATCAGTGATCCAGACATATTCTGAGGCAGCATCACCTGATCATGGAGACAGTTGATCTCCAGGGTGATCGAGGTTAGGAGAGTAGATTCTGAGGACAACACAGCAGATCCACTCACAAAGGCCTGTTCCCAAAGAGAGATTTTTATGGGATGGTTGAGTATGAGATACTGCAACCACTGCTACAGATGGCCCTAGTGCAAGTGGGAGATTGTTAGTTATATGTATGCCCTCGAGGCCATTACTGTACATTGGATGCACATTATAGTGGATGCTGGGACATATATAGGGAGGACTTTCTTGCTCGACATGATAGTATGCAATCTGGTTGCTCTTTACCTTAACGTGTACACAGATTGTCTCTCTATTACATGTTGGTAAATCCCTTAGGATGTGTACTTGACTACCTGGACTATGATGCGGATCATACTAGTGGGGACATGGTAGTCCATAAGTACATCCTTGAAAGTCCCTAGTCGTGGGTGTATCGAGATGGGGCATCGATATACCAGAGTAGACTAGCGTATACCATCTCGACCCATACAGATGGGCGATGGATGATCCCATATCCATTGGTGTTTGACATCAGAGATGATATACGAGTGCTCAGTAGAGACTGGGTACACTGGACGGACTCGCCGAGAACTCCCAGATGGTATTATACCTCACGTCAGATGGCAGTTCTCTGGTGACACTGGTACAGAGTAGTCTGTTGACCCGAGATCGTCATAGAGTCTTGTATGGTTCCCACTGTGCTTTGATTTCCATCTTACCACGTCCAAGAGGGCGTGCAAAACGGTGGTTTTTGGGTACAGTCCCGAGTCACATGGAGGCAATGAGCGATAGGAGGGGATTCGTCTCTCCCGGTATGGGGGGTAGATGTTGCACTGTGTTCGATTGGCTATAACAGGAAATCCCTGGCCAGGGTTGCTGAGATTTACTGGTAAGTGTTACCAGTAGTTTCTCGAATTGTTATAGACCTCATATCGACACGACTTATCAAGCTATTGGGGTCTGACGTTTACCACCCCTAGGCGAGATATGCGACATATCAGACGATCAGACCGGACTGTACGGTAGTGTTACTGGTTGGATTCACAGGAGTATGAGCGGGCTTGCTCGTCGATCTTCTGATCGCTCAATACCCGGGTGGCCGTTACGTTTAGCAGACCGCTTGCGGCTTGTGGGTGCTTGATATGATCATCACCTGCTGCCGGCGTATTGACGAGTCTTTAGAGTCCTACACAGAGGTTTCCTGGCTCAAGCGAAACGAAATAAGAGCGCATATGAGATATGTGCGGGACCGAGAATAATACCAGTATGTGATACTGTATTCGATTCTCGCGATGTGACATTGATCTGTTATATGCGATATAGCCGGGTTATCGGATCAAGTGTTGATTCGATAAGTTGTTACTATTGATACCAGTCGGTTATGTGCGACATGACCGGATCATTGAATCAAGTGTTGATTTAATGATTTAATGTATAATTATATATATTTGATATATTACTTTGCATTAACTAGTATCGGTTCACTTTGAATGGATTTTCTCACTCGGATGTGCACATTGTATATTCGATATAGTTTTGTGCACATGCTTGTATCATGTATGATGATATATGATAGCTAGGGTTTGTGTAAAGAGTTAATACCTTGGTTAAATAAATGGTTAAGGTTTTTATTCATTTATTCCTTTTTGGAAATTATTTTGCATAAGAAGAATTGGTGGCTTTCTTTTATTCTTTCATGAACTTTCATGAATGTTTGACTTTGTCACCAATTTTGTCTCATGCTTAACCCTAACCATTTCTTTTAACCATAATTGATTCTCTACACCTAACCATGGTTCTAATATGATAAGTAATCATTTCTTTTCCAATTTTAATTAACTTATCATAATTAGCTTCTTCTTCTTCTTCATTTTCTTCAAGTGAAGAAAGCTTGCCTCCATCAATGGCAAGTGATGAAAAAGAGTGAGAAATCCAAATCTAAAGTCTACCCACTTCCTATTTCTTCATCCTCTACCTCTTGCCAAGTAGTAGAGTGTGTTTTCTTCACAAGTTTCATGACTTGGTGAAGTGAGAGCTTGATCTAGTGATGCTTCGACGTAGATCATCTTCGGCACGTTGTCGACGACCTAGCCCGGTCTTTTCTTCGATGACACCACCGTGAAAGTCATGGTTCGATTTGGACAGCGGAGAGGACTTCATTGCGGAGCCGTGGAGGTGGAGCACCGGATCTACAAAGGTTGTATTTCCGTTCCTTTAGTAAAATAGTTTACTAGTTTACTTTTCGCCTAGATTTCTAGCCAACGATCCGTAGTCGGGATTCTCGGCACCTAGATTTTTTGAAATTGGCATGGTTGATGCCTTGTGAGACCTCATTAGGGTGCCTAGGAACCCTACATCTCCTATAAAATCCCGCATGGCCAAGGAAAGATCGAATATCTTTGACGCTTTTGGGATGAGGGTGGTTTTGAATGACATCTATCTTAGCTCTGTCAACCTCAATGCCTTTCTGTGAAATAATATGTCCAAGTACAATTCCTTCTTGGACCATGAAATGGCATTTTTCCCAGTTCAAAGTTAAGTTCTTCTCTTTGCAACGAGTAAGAACTGCGTCAAGATTCGATAGGCAATCAAAAAAAGAGTCTCCAAAAATCGAGAAATCGTCCATAAAGATCTCCAGAAAATTCTCTACCATATCAGAGAATATCCTCATCATACACCGCTGAAAGGTAGCGGGAGCATTGCATAACCCAAAGGGCATGCGACTGTAAGCAAAGGTACCAAAAGGACAAGTAAAAGTGGTTTTATCTTGATCCTTTTTGGCGATGGGGACCTGATTATAGCCTGAGTATCCGTCCATAAAACAATAATACTCTCGTCCCGCTAAGCGTTCCAGCATCTGATCAATGAATGGTAGAGGAAAGTGGTCTTTCCTCGTGGCAGCATTGAGTTTTCTATAATCAATACATACACGCCACCCAGTTTAGGCGTGTGTCTGAATCAACTCATATGCCTCATTGGTTATAACAGTGATGCCGGATTTCTTAGGGACGACATGTATAGGACTCACCCATTGGCTATCGGAGATGGGGTATATAATACCATTATCTTGGCATTTGACGATCTCTTTCATCACTGCTTCCTTCATGACGGGATTTAACCGTCTCTGTGGTTCTCGGGTTGGTCTGGCATCATCCATCACATGTATATGATATTCAACAATCAAGGGACTAATCCCTTTGATGTCCGCCATACTCCAACCAAACGCCTCTTTATTAGATCTCAATATCGATAAAAGTGCATTCTCTTGCTCTGATGCTAGAGAAGCGGATATGATAACTGGTAAAGACTCGTTCTCACCTAAATAAGCATATTTAAGATGAGAAGGTAAAATTTTTAGATCTAATTCAGGCGGAGAAATGATAGAAGGAGGGATCATCAAGTGATTTTTGGAATTACAAAGAAGCTCAGAGCCTGTGAAAGATACAGACTCGGGTGGAGAAAAGTCAGGAGTGCAGGACTCAAGTGTAGGAAAAGTGTCCTCACTAAGATCATGTGTGAGATCAAACAGAGATGTGGTAATGTCGTCGAGATCAGTAAAGCAAAGATCCTCAGCTCCACAACTATCGGGAGCGATCTCGTGGACAGAGCACACATCTAGAATATGAGCAGAGGGTTCTGATGGCTGACTTCCAACTTTGTAGATGTTTAGTTCAATGGTCATATTTCCAAATGATAAGTTCATTGAACCATTTCTACAGTTAATAACAGCGTTGGAAGTGGCAAGGAAAGGACGACCCAGAATCACCGGAATTTGGCCCCGGGGGTTTTCTACAGGCTGTGTATCGAGTACAATGAAGTCTACAGGGAAAAAAAATTCCCCGACCTTTATCAACACATCCTCTAATTCACCCCTTGGTTTGGTGATTGAACGGTCTACCATTTGGAGAGTGCAGTGAGCAGGTTTCAACTCTCCAATCCCTAATTGCTCATATACAGAATATGGAAGTAGGTTAACACTTGCGCCAATGTCTAAAAGAGCACGATTTATGTTTTTACCCCCAATAGAAATCGATATTTTAGGACATCCTGGGTCCTTACGTTTCTTTGGTAGCTGGGGAATAAAAGCAGTGCTAATATTATTAGACATAAAGACCTTCTTCGGCACTTGAGTCTTCTTCTTTCTAGTGCACAAGTCCTTAAGAATTTTAGCATAAGCGGGGACTTGTTGAATTGCATCTAGGAGAGGGGTGTTGATGTTAACCTGTTTGAACATTTCCATAATTTTCTCCATATGAGGACTCGTTCTATTACCCCTTAATCGATTCGGGTAAGGAGCTTTGGCAATAAGTGCCGGGTCCATCATAGGAGAAGGAAGAGGGGGTAGACGAGATCACAAAAGAGGTGTGGGGACCGTCTGTGGAGAACTAGAAGAGCTATACTGAGGTGTCGAGCCTAGTGGGAAATGGAGAATAGGCTCGCGAGAAGGTGGTGTGGTAGAAGAACAAGGATCAGAAGGAGAAGTGTGTGTGTGTGGAAAGGTCTCAGCCGGGGTGTTGATTTCATTTTCAATATCATCAATTCCTTCCCCAACATGGTTGTTCAGCACTCTTCCCGATCTCAACATTTTGACGGCATTTACGTTGTAATGCCTAGGATTCTGTAGGGGTTGAGAGGAAAGTTTCCCTTTTTCTCTCGCACTCATTTCGGCTTTAAGTCGTGCGATTTCAGCTTCCATCGTTCTGATACTCTCAGCTTGGGACGCTGAGTTTTTCTTTATCTCACCGACGGAAGATCTAACCTTAGCCGAAACCTCTATGAAATTTGACAAAAGTGATTTCATGGTTTGAGTGAATTGAGAGAACTCATCAGAACAGGTCATAGGATTAGACTGTGCAGGAGTGTTGACCTGATTTTGGAAGTTTTATGACTGGTAGGAGTGCCAAGTGAGTTGAAGGGGTTGCTGTGGTGGAGGAAGAGCCCTTTGAAATTGATTCGTGTTTGGAACCGTGTTTTGAGATTGGTTTTGGTTCCAAGCAAAGTTCGGGTGATTCCTCCAACCCTGATTGTACGTGGAAGAATATGGATCGTTTCTAGGCCTTTGAAATGCGGCATTTGTATGCTCGTGACCTTGAAACGCAGAGTTTAATGGACATTCTTCCGTTAAATGAGACGGATCAGAGCAGCACCCACAAACAGTTTTAGGGAGCGACACTGGGTTTAGGGAGGCTGCTGCAAATTTGTGTTCCATAGCATCGAGCTTCTTTTGTATTGCTGCCATCTCAGCTCGAACACCTATGGACACATCTATTTGGTGTACGCCACCCCTATTCAATGGTTGGGTCCCACTCTCCCACTGTAGTGATTTTTCAGCGAACTCTTCTAAATACTTCCAAGCTTCCCCATCATCCTTAGTCATAAAAGTACCTTGACACATGTTTTCAAGGCTCTGTTTAGTGTTTGGGTTAATGCCCTCATAAATGATTCGGCACAATTCCCATCTCGGGATGCCGTGATGAGGACATTGAACCAATAGATCCTTGAAATGTTCAAAGCATTTAGAGAATGGTTTAGTAGGGAGCTGGGCACATTGATTCAGTTCGCTACGGATTCGAGCTGTCTTTTGTATTGGGTAAAATTTCTTAAGGAATGCCGCTACGAATTCTTCCCAATTCGTGATTGAGTGTGCGGTGGTGTTATATAGCCACTTCTCGGCTATATCGCAGAAAGTAAATGGAAGAAGTCGTAGACGCATAGCATCCACTGAAAGTTGTGACGTACCCATCATTGCGCATACGTTTTCAAATTTGGTAATGAAAACGTAAGCGTCCTTAGTCTCGAGTCCGTTGAATTTGGGTAGAAGATTGATATACTGGGGCTTAATCTCAAAGTTATCCCCGTTGGCTGGTGGTGTGGATAAGCAGGTCAAAAGAAGACCTCGCATAGGGTAGCACCTCTCCTGGAGAGAGATGCGGGGTGGATTCTGCGCACCAACGGATGGCGGCAGATTAGGGTTAAAGAAGTTCGATGGATTCGGATCCATCGGTGTGGGTGTGGTAGTGGGTAAAGAAGAAGTAAATGTAGAAATACCGACTTCGGAGTCGATAAAGGGTACGCGGACTAAACGGGCACTAGAATCCCGTGTCCAGCCTATCTTGCACTAAAAAGGGTTAGTACAAGTGGCAGCGTGGCTTATAATTAGGGGTATGAATGAATGCGGTGTTTGCTTTGAAAAAGGGACGAATTTTTGAAAAAATGATGCAACACAACAAATGCAGCAAGCAAAACCATAGAATCTAGTGGTCACCTAGGTCCGGCTCTAGACCGCTCCTAACTGCCGGAAGACATGTCGCAGGATAGAATCCTCCACTGCCTCTTTGTACCCCTGTGGCAAGGTAAGTGCCAGGTAAGTGGGAAGGTACTCCACTACGTAAGTAGTGGGCCTAATTAATAACCCCTAGCCTTCGACACACTTGCCTAGGCACCACAAGAAAACGCGGATAAGCAATGAATTACCCACGGCCTTCTTCTGTCCTGAGTGAGCGCGACGGTCCTTAGAGTCATCTTTAGATATTTTTTAATTAATGAGGGTCAATGCGGATGCAAGTTTTGCGATTTTTGGGGCCTAGGAAAGGTAATGAACTCCCCACCTAATTTGGATTTGGCCATGCCCCTTAATATCCGTATTTGTTATGCAAACAACCAAGAAACAAAAACATGAACAAATTTAATTTTACTTTTTGCGGCGCTGCGATTTTTTGTTGCAAAGAAGCCTGCAGAAAATTATTAGTTGGAGCTAAAAAGAGGAGAGAGGAGAAGGTAAGAAATCACCTGAAGCAAAATTTTCACAGAGAAGCCCCAAGAATGCTACGGTTCCATCGCATATGGGTGCTATTGCCGCCCTTCCGCGGTCAAACAGTGGGAACACTGCACAAAATTTCACCAGGGAGCTTCTGTAGACTCCCTCTGCTATCTGGTATATCCCAAAAATTATTTCACGTTCACAGAAAGCTCCAGATCTCCTTGCAATAAACCACAACAAATCGTTTAGGGTTTGTGCGAATTTCGATCTCAAGAAATGTAATGGAATAAATCTTTCAATTCAAACTTCAATATAAAACGAATTAGCGCGCGATCCCCAGCAACGGCGCCATTTGATTGAAAAGAAATTCTTATTGTGTAAATCAATTCAAATGATCTCCGATAACGCTTTCATTTGATCGATATGAGTTTCTCGTTGTGTTGGTATGAAAATTGAATAAAATTCACAATCAAAGAATTATATTTTACCGCAATCAATTACGGTGTCAGTTGTAGATCGTAAACGAGTGCGGATCGTCAACAGGGATTGTGCGATTCGTTTCAATGTTTGATTTGTTTGAATTGAATAGTTAATTGTGAAGAAAAGAAAACATGATTCAAGATTTATCAAATGTTTCAAGTGTCACTATTCTAATCAAGAATCAAGAAAATGATAAACATCAAGAATCGAGTTTCTTTGAATTCCAATCACTTAAGGGTTTCAAGATTTGAAGTGAAATGCTCGTAGGAATCGATTAGATTGTATATGTGATGAAGATTCAAGAATATGATTTCTTATCTATTAGTGAATTGATACTAACTCGATGTCGATTGATCGAGGTTTAAGGATCTTGCGAAGAATTAGGGTTCTTCGTCCTATCCTTTGTCCTTTCGATGAATCACATTCGCTGGATAGCTTCTTGAAGATACAATGATCGATTCTTGAATTTCTAGATCGTGCGAAAGAATCAAGAACCCATTTCACATTGATCTAGATCATCGATCATTCTATTTTCAAGAATTTACAATCGCTATAGGACTTAAGAAAACGTTTAAAGATTTATCAACATCATCATTCTACGATCATCTCGACTCCTCCACGAGCGGAGTTTATTCACACATCATCACAAAGAATGCATTTAAGAATTGAAATGAAATCATGATGCAAGAATTAAAATGTACACAAGTTTAAAAAATCTTCACCTTTATTATATCAACAAGAAGTTACAACTCTCAAGAATTACAAGCGGAAGGAACATCGCTCGTTGAATCTTGCATTGCTCGGCTTCTTGAGTCTTGGATCGCTTCGACCTCGTGCTCCGATGAAGTCCGGCTTTGCTTCTAAAGGGTTGTAGAAGACTTGCTTGGCTTAAACTCCATGAATCTTGAAGTGGGTATTTATGGATTGGATTAGGGTTAGGGTTTGGAGGTGGTTGTTGTTGGGTAGAAAAAGAACTAGGGTTTCTACTCAACAACAATGAATGAATCAATGAATGGATCAATTGAATGAATAATCTTCTTTTACAAGTGAGCCTAGGGTCCTATTTATAGATCTCCCAAACCCTAAGCCTTGAGTTTAAAATAGAAATTCCCTCCAAAAGTTTGTTGAAAGACTTCTAGAAGTAGTTAGTTAGGCTTAGCTTAGGGTTTAAGCTAGGGTTTAGGGAGAACATTCTAGAATACAGGGCTAGTTTAGTGTAGATCTAAAGGTTTGCTGATCTGGCAGAAGCTTCTGGGGCTTTCTGGAAATTGTTGTGTCTTTCTGAGGTGTGTAAGCTGACATAGGAGTTATGGCCCAAAATTGAGCTGGTGACGTCGACAAACCGCCGCGGAACCGCCGCATTAGCTGGCTTAGGCCGCGGTTCCGCGGCCAAGTTGGCTCTTTGGGGCTTCATTTTTCTGGTGTTGGCTTCTTATGCCTTCTTCTGTGTTTTATGATATGTTGAATTCCTAAATTCCTTACAGATCACTACCAGATTCCAAGTCCTTGAGTTGGCGTATCTTTTAGCCGTGTAAATTTGAGCAAGCTTCTGTACTTTCCTGCATGGACTTTGAAACACACGTTGCGATATATAGAAATGATGCCATGCTATGAAATGCAGTCAATTTCCCTAGAAATGCCGGTTTTAAGGTCTAACACATGTAATCTGATATTTTGCAACAGTTTTGCTAATATGTGTTATATGAATGCCGAACACTTCTATATGAATGCAACTGATAAGGAAATTGCCGGTTAAAAGATGCAATATTTTCGACTAATCAGCAGTCCCATCAATTAATCACACCACAAAAGAACAAAAATATGATGTACGTATATGCCATCCGCATTTGCCGCTGGGTCCCCTAATCACCCATTAGGTTACTTAACTAACGACAGAGCGAGGACTGGACAAGCGTGGGTGTAAAACATATACAACATCTACTAGTATATATATCAATATATAATTATCTCTCCAGGCATGATAAACGCAACATCACAGAAAAGTAATAAGCATCACAGAACAATACAGATAATCTTGGAGCCCCAGGTTTCCTTTGAGCCGCAAGTGAATCCCGACGTTCCCCTGGTCATATGGATAGCCTGTGCAATGAAAACCTAGACCGCTACGAGTGCGGCAAGTTACCCGCCAAAACAAGAAGCGAGGTATCCCCCTTCAGCAAAGTGAATGGACCATCCAGCACTTCACGGAATCCAGTAACTTGAGCACCCATCCTTGGGTCAACCTGTACCCCCTACAAGTGCGGCGAATAGCCCGCAAATTCTAGAGTGAGGCCTTATCCTTCTCAATGTCATGAGAAGCGGACCCGCTGCCCTCCAGAATCCGGCTATCCGTGCACTCCATCGCGGGGTGATCCTAGTACAAAAAATAAAATATATACAACGGTGACATCGACCTCAACCCGGTCGTGCCCTAACCAAATAATATACAAACAGGAAGCGACCACAGTCCACATGTCGAACGCTCGCCCCGCGATATCAAATGTACAGATAAAACTAAACTGTACTAATATTGCATCCAAGCTATCCACCACGACAAATCCGCAACAACACAGCACAACACAGAACATCAACGTGAATGTCACGTTCGCAAACCCTTCTAAAAGAACATATAGCAATTAGACGAGTTGTACCGCTCTAATGACATTCACGGTCGCAGATAGAAATGCTTGTCCAGTAAACTAACGTATTTAAAATTTCGATCGACAAAATTTCCCAAAATGGCCCCAGGTGCAAATCCAGCACTCAAATATATATAGGCCATACAACACAATATCTCAGAAATCATATTTCCATATACAAGACACTCAGAAGAAAATTTGTGCACTAAAGCCACAATAACACCGCACAACTGCGGCAAACAAGATAGTTAAGCCGCAGTTCAGCGGCGTTATAGTGAGATCGTGCTACCAAATTTCTTCTGGGGTCCCTGCACGAATTTCTGATATACTAAAAATGATTTTTAGACAATTTTTAAAAATCGGCAGAAACTTAGAATAATGGAAATGAGCTTTTGAAAATTGGGTCGATCGATGTTTTAAACACGTTAGAACTAACTAATATGGGGTTAATGGTGTGGCTCTGATACCATGTATGGTTACGGCAGCACCCCTGCAGTCAATCCGAGGACAAACGCAGAACAAAACATTTATAAACTGGTGCTAACGTAACCATAAATCCGGATCGAGGCATTAACCTAATACTAGTATACTGTAAAAGAGTTTGGAGAGATTATACCGATCGATCCGTGTCGTTCGGTCTTCAACCTCTTCCCAAGCTCCTCGCGGCTGCCCCGATGTAGTTCGCTCTCCGGGCTCCCATCGTCGAAGAAGATCCATGTTGAGGGTCATTTATACGGGCTCCCACTTCAAACCGAAGCAACACGAACAACTAGTTTGCTAACCTAGGTGCTCAAGATGAAGTAGAGATAGTGTGTGATTACTTTCTCTCAATACACTCTAGGATTCTCAACACATGAGAGGGATAGAGTGGAAGTTGAAGAAGATTCCCATGGTGGAAAATGTGAAGCTCAAGAATATCATGTGAGCAAAGAAAAAACAAAAAAACCAATGCAAATGAGATGTTTACAAAAAAATAAGTAAGTGAGTGTTCTGATATATTGTTGTGTGTAAATGAGTCACACACACACACAAAATATCTCTACACTCACAAACTTACAACAAATATCTTTTCTCAAACAAAAATATCTTAGTCATGACAAAAACCATGCAATACCAAGAATGAGTCATAATTTCCACAATAAACATTTTAACATAAATGTTTAGTCCACAAAAAAGAAAATGGCTTCAACTAAAGTAATCTTATAACGAATTACAAGAATACCCCTCATCCGTATATACATACCCGCATCCGTATTGCGACAGAATACGAATACTACGAGACGAAAGTAATCCAACAATCTAATACTAGGATCCAGCTTAAACCAAAGCCCACTAGTATGATCCGTCCGATCATGATCCGTGCATGAGTGCACGTATATGATCGAACCCAGCCATAAACCATACGACCTCTACAACGTTTCGCCCGAACTAAGAAAACCCTCTTTATGGGACCCTAAAGACCCGTCAATACGCCGGCAGTGGGTTTAACCACAAGCACGTCAGTGGCACTAGCTGTACGTAACGGTTACCCAGGTATTGAGCGAAAGGGAGGCCGATGAGCGAAATCATCCTAAAACCCTACTGAGCCTGACAGTGACAATATCCATACAGTCCTGTCCGTTCGTTTATGAGTATCGCATATCGGGCCTAGGGGGATGGTAAACGTCAGACCCCCAATAGCGGTATAAGTCGTGTCGGAGTGTAGCCCAGAACACCTTGAGAAACTACTGGAATACCTGCCGGTAAATCTCACATGCCATGGCCAAGGACTTTGTGTAATGGCTCTCCAGACACTGCGCGATATCACCCTCAATACCGGGAGAGACGAAACCCATGCCGATCCGCTCACTGCCTCCATGTGGCTCGGGACTGTACCCAACTAAAACCTGTTTGCATGACTCCTTTGAGTCATGGTAGGGTAGTAGTCAAAGCACAGTGGGAACTCACACGAGACAAATGGCGATCTACGGTCGATAGACTAACCTGTATACAAGTCACTTGGGAACTGCTATGTGACGAAAGGTATAATACCAACTAGAATGTTCCCGGTGAGTCCGTCAGGTGTACTCATAACCCAATGAGCACCTGTATACATCTTAGGTGAACCAACTAACACCAATGGCTTGTGAGACCGGCCATGGCCCCTCGTCGGGGTCTCGATCTGTATACACTAGTCTACTCTGGAGTATCGATGCCCTATCTCGAAACTCACTCGACTAGGGACCATTAAAGAATGTGCTTATAGACTACCCAACTCTCACGTATATGACCGCCATCATACTGCTGGTGGTCAAGCAAGAATCCTATGGGCTCTATCAATATGTAATAGTGATCTTTAATGTCACCTGAAGCATGTACACGTCGATAAAGACAAACCAGATAGTATACTATCATCTCGAGTAAGACTGTCCTACCGGTATAGGTCCTCCCTCAATCATTGCAATCATGTGCCTGCGATCCAATAATTGACTTTGAGGGCACTATAGCCAACAATATGCGTCAATTCTCGTGCAACATAGCATTCATTGGTAATTGTGCAGTGTTCTATCAGTGTTTTCGTATAACAGATAACATATTCAATCGGTAAGCGTATCGCATAATTATTAACGTAACTAATTTCTATCAGATATACCATTATCTTTGAAAATGGACCGAAATGTTATTTCAAATAAGGAAGCTGCATTCAGTTACAATAGATATGGAAAATAGCATCGCATCCTTATCATTTATCATTTAAATTGGAAAACGAATCGTTGTTTTTTTTAAAAGAGTAAAACTCACTCACACATAACGTCCCAAGTCGGGATAACTCATGAATCCATGAGTCCAAAAGAATCTTGGCCGTATTCAGCACACTATCCACATTACCGCAAGTACGGTATGATCCCTCGTACTATACCCATCCATTACCTTATCCATATCGTACAGATCTGTCGTCATATACGTATGTCACCATAACCATATATTAAAACTTTAGGAATGCTTGGCACATAGCAAGGCTTCGGGAGGCATCGTGTCACGAAATGCAATGGCACGCGACTGGCACTTAAATCATAACAAGTCTATAGGACCCCATCTAATTCAAGTAAGCCAAAAACCCAGAAATCTAAAACCATTTTAAATAATAAATGAAGGAAAACTAGTTTTAAAGAATTGGTTTTAATAGCGTAAGCCGAATTATGCGTTTCTAAAATCCTAAGTCTTTTCTGAAAATTTCGGCAGAGTTTCCTTTGTAAATACTGGCCCCGAACGTGGTACAACATGAATAATATAAACATCAATGATAAAAGGCATCCCCAAGCGGGAGCTAGCTCTTCGTCAATCGACGGTCACAACTACGCAAGCAATATAATATACAACGCCGAAGGGCGAGGATCAAAACTCAAAAGGAAGCTCAAATCATCAAGAAAACCATACCAATACAACGCGTGACTCTAAGGTCGAAAGAATATACAACAGGTTTTCTAAGTCTGAAATAAATACAAGTCTGGTTGATAGAATTTTACTAGATACAACAATGAAAAATAAAATACAAGGGTGGTCACGATGCGAGTGAACCCACTTACCAAAGCAATCACTCGGAATGGGAACAGTGTGCCAGAAAGCCGCAATGACCTGTACGGAAAAACCTACAAAAAAACTGTGGCACAACGGGGGTGAGTTGCCAACTCGTGATTAGAAAACTTCACAGAGCAAAAATCGTATGTATGACTCAATCCTAGGTCAAACGATCAGTAATAATATATATCCTCAATATGATAAAGTCTGAAGCATGATAAGGTGGCAAGGGTAAACATCTATACATAATTGTAGTACCAAGTGCCCGTGTCAGTGCCTCAGATAGCAACATATCATAAATATGAGGTATCATCAATGAAATCAGTGTCAACTATAGCATGAAGTCAATAAGTATGTGGATATCATCCAACGATGTAATCAATGCCTGTATCCATGTGGATCTCGTCCACGTGTCAATCAATGACATAACAACATCATGCATGTAAAAGTCATAAAAGTATATGCATGAAAGTATGAGGATATAAATCAACGTGTGTCCCTCGCGAGTCGTCAAAATCATGGAACCTGAGTGTCCAGCATCGACACTCGAAAAAATCATGAATCCTGTGTGCAGCATCGGCACGTAAAACCACATTTATCGGGCTCCGTCGGTCCGGATCGGCCCACGGGCTCCGTCAGTCCGGATCGGCCCATATCATCTCTCGACTCGGGTCGGTATCCTCCGGATATCCGCCGAGCCCAAATACAATCACCGGTAGATAGTAGTCCCTCTACCAGGCTCACCGTCTGTATACACAGCATCCCTTTCTTGCCCCGGGGTACCATACCGGGCCGCACCATGTACCCACACATGGCCCACGACGCTCCTCGCATGGGGTATATATATATATCAGAACGGATAAAACTCATGGTAGCTGATGAAATATCATATCAAGAGAAACCGTGTTTTTAAAACTGTACATACTTTCTTTTGAAATACCTACAGTTCTCAAATCCAGAAATATCATGGAAACAACATATCTCAATACGTATAATCATAAAGCATGATGTATGCGACATATAACAGAATGTAAGCATATCCGTATAACATGCAACCTGGAACAATAATATGCACATATCGAAGGAAAACCGCTCTTATAAAATGAATCCAGTTTTAAAATATATCTTGCGGTTCCCAAATCTCCAAAATTAAGAAAGAATCATCTATGTACGTGCAAATACGTATGTATGTAAGTATGTCATGTAACGAGTCATATCGTGATGCAACAATCCTACTGTGTAGTGACATGGCAATTATCGATGATGAAGCGTGCGGGCCGGCAAGCAGGTGTACATGGAACATACGCATCATCGATAATGGTGCTGGTGTCCTGACAGCATGTGTTTAATATAACAATAAACACATTTAAACTTGCAACGCGATGTGAATAAAGAATATATGGAAAATGAATAATGAACATAACAGTGGAGAATCTATATCAATATATAAATGTCATACAGTTTTGCTATTTGAAATAAGACGAATCTTGGTATTTAGAAAAAATAAGGGCTACGGTATTTTTAAGAAAAGATGTGTCTTTTGAAAATATCCGTAGTATCCCTTGGCCTGTCTTTAAAATAATCACGATTCGTTAGTTTGAAATAGGTATGACTCAAGTCTGGTCTAACATCTATAAGTACTACAGAACTAAATGAACAGTCTAATCGAAAGGGTAAGGGAAACCACCAAATTCTGAGTCGATATACATATAAATATAATTGTCGGTGATCCCGCCTCAATAGTATCGCATACGATACAATATACAATATGACATTCTCGAGTCAAGAGTGCGGATCTATCATCAATATATAGCTCGTATGTAAATCCGTCATACGGCATCCCAAATCTGAGTACGGGTCAAATATCACATTCATCTCATCATTATCTGGTATCCTTATCATCATATCTCATAATCTGGGGTACTGATCTAAGTCTAATACCAACTGATACTATATGTGTGTGTGTGTGTGTGTGTGTGTGTATGAAAACACATGCCTAAAGGCCTGCTATAATCTCATGTCGTATCTCCTAATACGAATCAAAACATATCACCGATCTCGCAGCATCATGCCCAATCCCATCGACTCATCTCAAAATATCATCCACTATCCACATTATCCATGTATAAGTGTACATACATACATGCATACATATATATATATATATATATATAGTCCCACACCTGTGTGTGTGTGTGTGTGTGTATACATGTATCCCTATATACACACAAGTAATAATCATAATGCGTGCAAGGGTGTATGTGTGCGTGTGTGCAAACCTATTCTATAGTTTGCAACTAAGAAATCAATCACGACACTATCTTCTAAATTCACAACACATATGTAAATGTATAACATAACATAAGCTACACTACGAACTGCGGGGGTGCTATACGCCATCCACCCGACTTCCCCCATAAATATAATCTACTAACATTGCTCTTCGCTTGCCTTTGCCGACGTCGCCACGCGCTTGCTTGTCGTCCCGAAGTCCTCTTGGGGGTACCTACACATCAATGTAGGGTTCCTAGGCAGTCATACAAGGGTCTATAAGGCATCAACCATGCCTGATTTAAAATTTAGACGTGCCGAACAACAAAAAACCGGGATCTTTGCTAGATTATTAGGGTTTAACATGCAAGTAAACACCTTTACAACTAAGAGTGAGGGATTACAATCTTTGTAGTCCGCTCCTTCGTGTCATAAGCTCCGAGTAGAAGCCCCTTCGCCGCGATCCATGATCTCCCAGACTCAAGAGAGGCTCCACAACCCGAATGATCCATGCTAGCTTGTAGTCTTCCAAATCGAAGATGATCTACCTTGAAATCTCTTTAACTCAAGCTCTCACTTACTAATGAGGAGAACACCCTAATCTAATTGGCAAGATTAGATGAGGATGATGAAGTAGGATTTATGCTCTCTTTTATTATCAAATTCTCACTTTAATTCATCACCAAATGAAAACCTAGAAAGCTTTTCAAAGCTCAAAGGAAGAAGAAGAAGAATATGAAATGAATTAATTCCTTTTTTGAAGAATAATGAAATGTTAATATGATTACAAATGTAACCATGGTCAAGGATGACAAGGCTAACCCATGCAGAGATTTAACCTATGGTGAAGGGTTTGGGTTGGGTTAGAAATATCTAGCAAAATATCAAGCATAATATTTTTTGCTAGAAACAAAGTAAAACCTTCTAGAAGTATCAAGAAAGAACTAAACCAAATCAAACACTAACCTTGTTTAATCTCCACTAAACATGTTGCATTAGTAATCATATCATGTTACAATATTATATATCATATATGTAATATATATTTGTAACAAAATAAAATAATACAATTAACATATATCGCATATATATCAATGTATTACCCGGTGAGAAAATGAAATAATAAAGCGAGCCAACATTAGATAATGTAATGTAATATATCACATATATAATTATACATTATATTATCGAATCAACTCTTGATTCGATAATCCGGCTATATCGCATATAACCGACTAATATATCATGTACCGATTCATCGAATCAACACTTGATCCGATGACCCGGCTCATATCAAAATATCGCGAGAATAGAATACGGTATCTCATATCGCATTATCCTCGGTCCTGCACATATCACATATGTGCCCCTACTCCATTTTTCCTGAGTCAAGAAACCTCTTTGTAGGACTCTAAATAATCGTCAACACGCCGGCAGTATGTGATGATCATATCAAACACCCACAAGCTGCAAGCGGTCAGCTAAACGTAACAGCCACCCAGGTATTTAGCGATCAGAAGATCAACAAGCAAGCCTGTACATTCTCCTATGAATCCAATCAGTAACACCCCCGTACAGTCCGGTCTCTTCGTCAGATATGTCGCATATCTAGTCTAGGGGTGGTATACGTCAGACCCCAGTAACCGATAAGTCGTGTCGATGTGAGGCTCATAACTGGTCGAGAAACTACTGGTAACACTTACCAGTAGTACTCAATATCCGCCCTGGCCAGGGACTTCCAGTTATAGCCAATCGAACACAGCACATAATCAACTCCCTATACCGAGAGAGACGAATCCCCTCCTATCGCTCATTGCCTCCATGTGATTCGGGACTGTACCCAAAAGCCACCATTTTGGACGCCCTCTTGGACGTGGTAAGGTGGAAATCAAAGCACCGTGGGAATCACACAAGACTCTATGACGATCTTTGGTCTACAGACTACCCTGTACCAGTGTCACCGGAGAACTGCCATCTGACGTGAGGTATAATACCATCTGGGAGTTCTCGGCGAGTCCATTCTGTGTACCCAGTCTCCACTGAGCACCCGTACACCATCCTTGATGTCAAACACCGATGGATATGGGATCATCATCGCCCATCATATGGGTCAAGATGCGTATACGCTAGTTTACTCTGGTGCATCGATGCCCTGTCTCGATACACCCTCGACTAGGAACAGTTATAGGATGTACTCGTCGACTACCGTGGCCCCACTAGTATGATCTCATCATAGTCCCAGTAGTCGAGTACATATCTTAAGGGCTTTATCAACATGTGAGAATGAGACAGTAAACTAATACAAGTCAACATATTTAGATAAAGTGAAACCAAATAGCATACTATCATGACGAGCAAGAAAGTCCACTCTATATATATCCAAGTATCCACTATAATATACATCATATGTACAACAATGGCCTCTAGGACATATATATAACTAACAATCTCCCACTTGCACTAAGGCCAGCTGTTGTAGTATCTCATACCCAGCATCCCGAAGAGTCTCTCAAACTGTGTCTGGGGAATGGCCTTCGTGAGTAGATCCGCTGTGTTTTCCTTCGTATCAACTCTCCTGACCTCGATCTCCTTGCGATCAACTATCTACCGGATCAGGTGATACCGCCTCAAAATATGTCTGGACTTCTGATGGGACCTGAGTTCCTTGGCCAAAGCCACAGCTCCATTGTTATCGCAATACAAAGGTATTGGATGCTCAATGGACGGAACCACACCAAGTTCAGTAATGAACTTCTTTATTCAGACAGCCTCTTTGGCAGCATCGTTGGAAGCGATGTATCCAGCCTCCATCGTCGAGTCTGCAACGGTATCCTGTTTGGAACTCTTCCAACACACCATCCCTCCATTGAGGGTAAAGACAAATCTCGAGTGCGACTTAGAGTCGTCCTTATCACTCTGGAAGCTGGAATCGGTAGAGGACTCCACCTGGAGTTCTCCGTTACCATACACCAAGAACATCTCTTTAGTCCTTCTCAAATACTTAAGAATGTTCTTCACAGGTATCCAGTGACTCTCTCCAGGATCTGCTTGATACCTACTCACTACATTTAGTGAGTATGCTACATCGGGTCTGGTACATAGCATCGCATACATGATAGAGCCTACTGCCGAAGTATAGGGTATCCCTTGCATGCGAGCTCTCTCCAAATCAGTCTTGGGAGACATCTCTTTGGAGAGAGTGAGTCCAGAGATCGTGAGAAGATTCCCACGCTTGGATTCTTCCATACTAAATCTCTTTAGTATGGTGTCAATGTACCTGGATTGGGACAATCCCAGTATCCGTTTAGATCTATCTCTATAGATCATTATTCCTAGTATGCAGGAGGCATCACCTAGATCTTTCATTGAGAATCTTTGTGATAAGAAGAGCTTGACCGATTGCAGCATAGGAACGTTATTTCCTATCAAGAGTATGTCATCGACATATAATACGAGGAAGACTACCTTACTCTCTACAACCTTCTTATATATACAAGCATCATCTACGTTTTTTATGAAGTCAAACTCTTTGACTACAACATCAAAGCAGATGTTCCAACTTCACGATGCTTACTTTAATCCATAGATGGATTTAAGCAGCTTGCACACCTTTCCGCTGCTCCCACTATCTACGAAGACCTCTGGCTGAGTCATGTACACGCACTCTTCTAAATCACCATTTAGAAAGGCGGTCTTAACATCCATCTGCCAGATTTCGTAGTCATGGTATGCAGCAATGGCAAGTAGGATCCGGATGGACTTAAGCATAGCCACTGGAGAAAAAGTTTCGTCATAATCCACACCTGGTCGTTGATGAAAACCCTTTGCAACAAGTCTAGCTTTGAAAGTCTCAACTTTTCCATCTACACCAATTTTCCTTTTAAAGATCCATTTGCTCCCAATGGGTTTTACCCCTTCAGGAGCAACTTCCAAAGTCCATACATTGTTGGTGTACATGGATTTCATCTCAGATCGCATTGCATCCAGCCATTTCACAGAGTCACCACTCGTGATGGCCTGCTCGAAACTAATCGGGTCATCATCTTCCATGATGCAATCCTCGCTCCCACCATCAATGAGAAAACCGTAGTATCTATCAGGTGGATGAAAAACCCTGGTAGATCGGCGGAGAGGCTGGGGTTCATCGCGAACTACCGAATCCTCTGGTTCCACTAAATTATCAGTTGTAGTTTGTGGTGCTGGAACCTCTTTCAGCTCTACCGCTTCGCCACTAATTTATTTTACAAGAAATTCCTTTTCTAAAAAGGTGGAATGATGAGCAACAAACACCTTTTGTTGTTCACTGTGGTAGAATAGATATCCATTTGAATGTTTAAGATATCATATAAACTTACAAAGAACTGATCGTGCCTCGAGTTTGTCCGGATTTTGCCTTTTGACATAGGCCGGACAACCCCATATCTTAACTCGTTTAAGACATGGTCTCTTCCCACTCCATATCTCATATGGTGTGGTAGGTATAGATTTTGATGGAACCTGATTTAATAGATATGCTGCTGCTTCAAGCGCATAACCCCAAAAGGAAATAGGCAACTCAGTAGTGCTCATCATAGAGCGCACCATATCTAATAGGGTGTGATTCCTCCCCTCCGATACACCGTTGTGCTGAGGTGTATAAGGAGAAGTAAGCTGAGAGAGAATCCCAATCTCTTTTAGATAGTCCAGAAACTCATTGCTCAAGTATTCTCCTCCTCGATCAGGTCGAAGGATCTTAATAGTTTTGCCCGTTTGGTTCTCTACTTCGTGCTTATATTCCCTGAATTTCTCAAAAGCTTCAGACTTGTGTTTTATCAGGAACACATGTCCGTATCTTGAGAGATCGTCAGTGAATGTAATGAAGTAGGAAGAACCGTTCCTGGCATGTGTAGACATGGGACCACATAAATCAATATGTATCAGCCCTAAGAGTTAGTAACTCTTTCTCCGTGTCCACTAAACGGAGTTTTGGTCATTTTACCTTTGAGACATGAATGGCAGGTATCATAAGATGATAATTCGAAAGAATTCAAATATCCATCCTTATGTAACTTAGCTAGCCGTGTCGCATTGATATGACCAAGTCTACAATGTCACAAGAAGGATTCGTTCATTTTTGAACTCTTCCTCTTGTGTGTGTTTTGTATATTAAGGACTGTATTTTGATTGAGAATCAATATGCCATTGTGTAACGAGCCAGATCCAATCAACTTTTGATTCAGGAATATGTTCACAACATTATCCTGTACTACAAAATTATATCCTTCTTTACTTAATAAAGAAATGGATATAATGTTGCTCATCATGTTCGGTATATAATAGCACTCGTTTAGAATCATTGTATTACTTCTTGGTAATACAAGGTGATATTCGCCAACTGCTTTGGCTGCAATACTTGCACCATTCCCTACTTGTACGGAATGATCACCCTTTCCCAGTTCTCTACCTTTACATAGCCCACGTAACAATTTATATATGTGGGATCCTGATCCGGTACTTAATGCCCAGGACGTAGGGTGAACTGAGAAACAGTTCTCGATAACTAACACACCCGAAGAAGATGCATCAGCATGCCTGTTCTTCATTTGGGCGGTGTGAGAATCCAGATTTTCTTCTGTTTCCTGCTCAGTCTTATAACTCTTATAAGAAAGAACGGGACCAACAATTCCCTGCTCAGTATAATAAGCAGGTTCAGTCAATACATCCATATTTTTATCTTGATTAAGTCCTGACATGGTCGCTACCTGGAGAGAGAGAGAAGGAAACACTTTAGCATATGCTCTTACAAGATTAGATGGGTTATTATCTTATCTAATCAGGATGTCTCCCACTGTTTTATCAAATCTTCCTTCAAACCCTAAAAGGTAAGATTAGCCGAGATTAATTACACCCTACAATTTCGTCAATCTTTCAGCCAGATCAGTGTTGGTACTTGAGGGAGGTTCCCCGTGCTTTCGCACGGACCTAAATAAAATAAACCTCGTCTTCCCAGAGGCATAACCCCGTTAACACCTTTCTAGACACCTACTTGATCAGCTAATTGTCCTGTGTAAAATTCTCCCAGGAGTAACTCTTACTCGTATGGGGTATCAGGATCCAACTATCTCATAGGAGGTATGCAATCTCATTGAAAATTTCAACACTTGAAATTCCCGATAATGCTTTTGCCCCTAATGTGCTATGACCTTGACAGAGGTCAACAAACCATAGTACACTAGTTAAGTTCAACCTGTCATTCCTTGATTCAATCAAACCTACTCGCACGACCCTTGACAGAGGTCAACAAGGTCGTACGACCACCCTAATCTAATCACATCACATGCTTTACAGATAATTACTAATCAGCTACCGCACAGTACGCCTTGGCAGAGGTCAACAAACGCAGCACGAATACTAAATAGTCTTTATCTGAAATGACGGAGGGCTACGCAGGTTTTTAAGAAACCATGAACGTAATGAACTTGATATCGTCGTATAATCGAGTGATTTTGAAAGGGAGTGTTTTTTAGGCTCTTCTAGTTTCGCTAAAGAGGTCACTCACGGTGAAGGGATCTCGGCTCTTTCCCCATCGAATAAGGTGCAGGGTATATCATATATACCGCTGTGCAAAGCAAGAACTGTATAAGATGTCAAAAACTAAACCGCGAGTTTGTAGCATCTACCAGTTTTGCTAAAGAGGTCACTCCCAGTTAAGGGATCTCGGCTCTTTCCCCATCGAATAAGGTGCAGGGTATATCATATATACCACTGTGCAGAGCAAGAATGTAGCTACCTTTTTGTAAAGTTTTGATTCTACAACATCTTTTAGGTTTCTTTTCTTTTATTAATCTCATTAATAAAATCCCATCAATTAATGCTTCCTAAGCATCACAGAAGAAACGAAAGCAATAATATTTATATATCAACATATATATATATAGTATAAGTATTCGTCTCAGGCAGTAATATGATCTCATCTCAGAACATTGCAGAATAAGATATCATATCAAATATTGGATATACTTGGACGTCCGTGTTTTATTTCGAGCCTGTATAAAACACGGATTCCACGGTCGCGTTGAATAGCCAAACCCACATCCTTAGACCCCTACGAGAGCGGCAAGCAACACTGCCAATTTTAGGGTTAAGAGACCCGGTTTCGACTCCTCGAGATGGCCTCCCACTGGACCCCTGAACCCGGTTACTTTTGCTCCCCTCCTTGGGTCTATCTAATGCGGAAAAGTAAATAATATACAATGGTGACATCATCCTCATCCCGGAAGTGCCCCAATAAAAGAATATTACATACAAATGAATTTTACATGAATGAAAATAAAAAAACCCATCTCACATAAAACCCCCGGCTATTCAGAACACGACGATCTAATATAACATATCACAGCAACACATAATATCTCATATCATCAACGTAAGTAAGTATGGAAACACCGATCGTCGTTGATGTATAGAAACGAAAACCGACAATACAACTACATACTACACTTACGGTCACAGAAAAGAAAGTGTAAAACTACAACATTTGGAATCCACAATCTCTTTAGACATCGTAAATCCGAAATATCACATGCATCGCATTTCATGCCTAACTATATGAATTCCACATATTGTATCACATTCCAGATAAATAGACAGTATTAAACTTTCCGATCGAATAATCAAATACCCAAGATTTCCCAAATAGCTCAACACTTGAGCAGAGTTAAAAAAATCCCAGAATATGTTACAGTACTAATGGTCCAGCCGTAGAAGGGTCAAACCAACGCCTCACTTGTGGCAACGCCGTAGTGCCCTAAACTCTAAGGTTCAGAGGCAGTTCTGACGGTCACATAATCGAGTTAAGATTTGTGTTCTTCTAGAGGGTCCACCGCGTTACTTGCACGTTTTTCAGAAAGATTTAAACTCAAGAAAAATTCAATACTTGAAAGTTTTTCGTGCCGGGAAAAAGTGAGTTAATGATATCCGTTCGAACATTTTAACGGTTTCTAAAATATCCGGAAAACAGAACGAAGTTAAATTTTCCGATCGAATCTACGAATTCAAAATAATTCCCAGAACACTCAACACTTGAGTGAGATTAAAAATACCGAGAAGCAGCTACAAATACCTACGTGTATATCAACCAGACATGTGTCCCCAATTCCCACATATGGCCGCGGAACCGCCGCGACAAGCATGTTCTTGCCGCGGTTCCGCGGCCCTTTGAGAGCCTTGGGGGCTCGTATTTCAAGGTTATCCTTAAAATTCCCTACTGATTTTTTTTAGTATTTTTAATGCAGAAAAAATCACATTTTTACAAAATTTCCAGAGAGGGGGTCATTTTCGATGTTTCGGGGTTCGATCGGAGTTTTAACTTCGTATACATGTCGCCTAATGCTCTAGCTTGGCTCTGATAGTACTGTAGGGTTCCTAGGCTGTCATACAAGGGTCTAAAAGGCATCAACAATACCCGATTTAAAATTTAGACGTGCCGAACAACTCAAAGCCGGTATCTTTGCTAGATTATTAGGGTTTAACATACAAGTAAACATCTTTACAACTAAGATGAGGGATTACAATCTTTGTAATCCTCTCCTTCGCTTCATAAGCTCTGAGTAGAAGTCCCTTCGCCGCGATCCATGATCTTCCGGACTCAAGGGAGGCTTCATAACCCGAATGATCCATGCTAGCTTGTAGTCTTCCTAATCGAAGATGATCTACCCTGAAATCTCTTTAACTCAAGCTCTCACTTACTAATGAGGTGAACACCCTAATCTAATTGGCTAGATTAGATGAGGATGATGAAGTAGGATTTATGCTCTCTTTTATTATCAAATTCTCACTTTAATTCATCACCAAATGAAAACCTAGAAAGCTTTTCAAAGCTCAAAGGAGGAAGAAGAAGAATATGAAATGAATTAATTCCTTTTGTGATGAATAATGAAATGTTAATATGATTACAAATGTAACCATGGTCAAGGATGACAAGGCTAAACAATGTAGAGATTTAACCTAGGGTGAAGGGTTTGGGTTGGGTTAGAAATATCTAGCAAAATATCAAGCATAATATCTTTTGCTAGAAACAAAGTAAAACCTTCTAGAAGCATCAAGAAAGAACTAACCCAAATCAAACCCTAACCTTGTTTAATCTCCACTAAACATGTTGCATTAGTAATCATATCATGTTACAATATTATATATCACATATATAATATATATTTATAACAAAATAAAATAATACAATTAACATATATCCCATATATATCAACGTATTACCCGGTGAGAAAATGAAATAATAAAGCGAGCCAATATTAGATAATGTAATGTAATATATCACATATATAATTATACATTATATTATCGAATCAATACTTGATTCGACAATCAGGCTATATCGTATATAACCGACTAATATATCATGTACCGATTCATCGAATCAACACTTGATCCGATGACCCGGCTCATATCAAAATATCGCGAGAATAGAATACGGTATCTCATATCGCATTATCCTCGGTCCTGCACATAACACATATGTGCCCCTACTCCATTTTGCCTGAGTCAAGAAACCTCTGTATAGGACTCTAAAGAATCGTCAATACGCCGGCAGTAGGTGATGATCATATCAAACACCCACAAGCTGCAAGCGGTCAGCTAAACGTAACTGTTGGATATATGTATGTCCTAGAGGCCATTTTATGATAGTGGATGTATCTGTACATGTATATATATATTCAGCGTAAATTCTTGCTCGACATGATAGTATGCTATCTGGTTATTCATTATCTGACATGTTGATTTGATCATGCTTTTATTCATTCATACATGCTGATAAAGCCCAGAGGATATCGGCTTAACTACTGTGATTATGATGGAGATCATACTAGTGGGACATCTGTAGTTTATAAGCATATCCTGGAATGTCCCTAGTCATAGGTGTATCGAGACGGGGCATGGATATACCAGAGTAGACTAGCGTATATGATACTAGACCCATACGATGGGCGATGAATGTTCCCACATTCATCGATGTTTGATATCGAGATCATATACGGGTGCTCAGTGGTGACTGGGTACACTGGACGGACTCACCGAGAACTCCTATATGGAATTATATCTATCGTCGGATAGCAGTTCTCATGTGACACTGGTGCAGGTAAGTCTGTAGACTCGAGATCGTCATAGAGTCTTGTGTGCTCTCCCACTATACTTTGATTACCACCCTACCACGGCTCTACTGAGTTGTGCAAACAGGTGGCCGTTGGGTACAGTCCCGAGACACACGAAGGCGATGAGCGATAGGAGGGGTTTCGTCTCTCCCGGTATTGGGAGTTGATGTTGTGCTGTGTTCGACTGGTTATATCAGTAAGTCCATGGCCAAGGCTGCTGAGATTTACTGATAAGTGTTATCAGTAGTTTCTCGATCTGTTATAGACCATTCACCGGCACGACTTATTGAGTTATTAGGGTCGACGTGACCATCCCTAGGCTCGATATGCAGCATATTTGACGAAGAGACCGGACTGTACGGTAGTGTTACCGGTTGGATCGACGGGAGTTGTAGCAGGTTCGCTTGTTTTCTTCTGATCGCTCAATACCCGGGTGGCCGTTACGTTTAGTTGACCGCTTGTGGCTTGGGGTGCTTGATATGATCATCACCCACTGCTGGCGTATTGACGAGTCTTAGAGTCCCACAAAGGAGTTACCTAGTCCAGGCGAAACGTTGTGGTGCGCGTATGCGATATGCGCATGGACCCGGTTAAAATGCGCGTATGAGATACTGTATATTAATCGGGCGGCTTGCTTTTGGTTGGGTCGTATGTGATATGGCCGGATTGATAAATCAAGTCTTGATTTATCATTTAACCATTAGTTTCTCACTAGATATCCTTTCTTGTATTTTTGGATGTATGCATGCATGTATGCATTCTTTCTTGATTCATGCACATATGGATGTGCATGCACACATACATACATACATCATCCTTCATGGTTGTATATACATAGAAAATGGTGGCAATATAAGACTCACACCATGGTTTTATATATATGAATTATTATTGCATTTGTTTTAAAACAAAATGAAAAAGGAAAGGATAATTCATGGTTTGTTTCTACACTCTTCTTTGACCTAACCATGCTCACCTACTTTTAACCATGGATTAACTTTCCTTTTATGTTTTAACTCAAATTCAATAATATCTTTATCATTTAACCCTAGTTTGAGATGAGAAGTGGAAAATATATATACATATATTTTCTATTTTCTTTCATATGAGATTATTTTTTACTCTTGTTCAAAAAGGCCATCATCTTCTTCCTCCTGCTTCTTTTGCTCTCTAGACTTTTGTAGTGAGCAAAATACTCACCAAGTTAGGATTTTGAAGTGAGAATAGCCACCACAACATCATTCTACAAAAGTCTTTCCCACTTGTTTAGAGTGTTAGCTTCATTCTCTTCTCTTGATAAAGTGAAGTTGCAAGCTTGGACAAAGGAGCCTCGGGTGGATCGTCGTGGACACTAGAAGACCTCAAGCGAACCCTTCTCCAACCCTCAAGTGGCCAAGGAGTCTAGCGTAGGGAGTTACAAAGGTTGTACTCTCAAAACCCTAGTCTTTGTTACATGTGATGTTGATTAAAGTTATGAAACCCTAATTTTCTAGGATTGATTCTTTGTTTGTTCACTTAGCACTCTAAAAACTTAATCTTTGTGACATGTGATGCTTCCAAACCTTTCATAGGGTGCTAGGTAAACCTAACGTTGGTATCAGAGCCAGCCTAGAACATTAGGCGATACTTTAGCGAAGTAAAAACTCTGATCGAACCGAAATACGATTTTTGGGAACCCTCTCTGGACATTTTTTCAGACCTGGTTATTTTCAGAATTAAAAATATGTAAAAAATATAGCAGGGAATTCTAAGAAACACTGTGAAAAATGAAACCCTAATTGGCTAATCCCTCCGTGGAACCGCGGCAAAAGCATGCTTAGGCCGCGGCTCCGCGGCCGTACAGAGCCATTAAGGCCTCGTTTTTATACACTGTTCTTCTTACCTGCTTGTAGATGTTTTTGGGTATTTTTAATCTGGTTTCAGTGATGAATGTTCTGGGGATGGTTTTGAGTTCACAGATTCGATCGAAATTATAACTTCATTTTTTCCGGGTAATTTAGAAAGTGTTAAAGTGTTCGAACGAATATCATTAACTCACTCTTTCATGGGGTTTAAATCTTTCGGAAATATGTGCAAGTTTTTTTTTTGTGGTGGACACTCTATAAGACAACAAACCATAACTCGATTATGTGACCGTCTTGAACTGCCCTTTGAACCTTAGGGTTTAGGGAAGTACGGCGTGCCACATGTGAGGCGTTGGCTTGACCCTTCTACGGCTGGACCGCTACTACTGTGTGACACTCCGGGTTTTTGAACTCCGCTCAAGTGTTGAGCTTTAGGGAATTTTGGGTATTTGATCATTCGTTCGAAAACTTTAATACTATCTATTTATCTGGAATGTGATGCAATGTGTGGAATTCATATTGCTAGACATGAAATACGAAGTATGTGATATTTCACATTTACGATGTCTAAAGAGAATGTGGATTCCAGATTTTGCAGTTTTACACTTTCTTTTCTGTGACCGTAAGTGTAGTATGTCGATATCGCCAGTTTCGTTGCTATACATCAACGACAATTAGGGTACGCGTACTTACGTTGATGATATATGATATTATATTTTGCTGAGATATGATGTGCAGGATTGTCGCGATTGAATAGCCGGGGGGTTTTATATGAGATGAGAGTTTTATTTTTCATTCATGTAAAATTCAAATGTAATGTAATATTCTTTTATTCGGGGCACTTCCGGGTTGAGGTTGACGCCACCAGTGTTGTATATTATTTACTTTTCCGCATTAGGATAGACCCAAGGAGGGGAGTACAAGTGACCGGGTTCTGGGGTTCAGTGGGAGGCCATCTCGAAGAGTCGAGACCGGGTCTCCTAAACTCCAGGATTGGTAGGGTCTCTTACCGCTCTCCTAGGGGTCTAGGGGTGTGGGCTTGGCTATTCATCGCGACTGTGGAATCCGTATTTTCTATTATTGGCTAAATACTAAATACGGACGTCCTAGTATATCCCACATTATATATATATGTTTCTGCTGCCTGTGTTCTGTGATATCTGAGACGAATGACATATTATATATATGATATATAGTAGACGTTGCTTATGTTTTACACCCGCGCTTGTCCCGTCCCTGTATGCCGTTAGTTAAGTAACCTAACTGTGTATAACGGAACATTGCGGCGAATGCGGATGGCATAAGCGTACGTGTTATTTTCGTTTCTTTTCTGTGATTGGCTTAAGGACTTAAATGATGGGACTACATTAATATGATTAATGTAAAGAAAATAAACCTAAAAAGATGTTGTAGAATCGGATTTGAAAACCACTCGGCTCTTTATGAAAAAGCTACATTTCAAAACTGCGGAGCTTAAGCCACTGCTTTTGAAAACCATTTGATTCTACAACGATATCCAGTTCAAAGCGTTAAAGATTTTCTTCAAAATCATACGCAACCCTCCATCATTTTAGGAAGTAGAGTACTTAGTATTCGTGCTACGTTTGTTGACTTTAGTTAAGGCGTAGTGTACGGTAGCTAAGTGATGTCTTCTTACACTGCATATGATGCAGATTAATTAGGACATTCATACTACTTTGTTAACCATAGTTAAGGGTCATATGGGTGGGTCTAATTAATCAAGAAATGACGGGTAGAACTTGACTAGTACTTATGATTTGTTGACCTTAGTTAAGGTCATAGGTACTAAGGGTAAAAACCACATCGGGAATTTCAATATTTGAAATTTGCAATGAGATTGCATACCTTCCATGTGATGGTTGGATCCCGATCCCACTGTGGGCAATAGTTGCTCCCAGGAGAGTTTTGCAGTTTACAATTAGCTAACTCATTAGGTGTCTAGAAAGGTGTTAACGGGGCTACGCCTCTGGGAAAACGAGGTTTACTTTAATTTGGTCCGTGCGAAAGCATGGGGAACCTCCCTCAAGTACCGACACTGGCCTGGCTTAACGGTTAGCGAAGTTGTAGACTGTAATTAATCCTGGCTAGTTTTTCTTTTTAAGGTCTGAAAGAAAAACTCAATTAAAGCAGTGTGAAACATCGATTAGACAAGATAATAACCAATCTGATCTATGCAAGAGCATTCGCTGAGTGTATTCTTTTCTCTCTCTTAATGGTAGATACCCATGACTGGACTCAAGCTTCTACTAGATAAAAACAAACTGAATGGGACAATTATAAAGACTGGCTGAGGAATCTAAACATTGCCTTGATATATGATAAGGAATCATATGTCCTCACGGATCCAGCCCCGCCCGTCCCAGGCCCAAAATCCTCAGTTGCGGATATTGAAGTCCGCAAGACATGGGATGCTGACTGTGCCACGACCAAATGCCTCGTGCTTGCATCGATGGATACCACACATCAAAAGCAGCACGAGAATATGGACATTCACGCCATATTGCTCCATACAAAGGAGTTGTATGGAGGGCAATCCCGTGTATTACGATACGAAGCATCAAAGAAATTGTTTCAGATGCGAATGGCCCCTGGCACACCAGTAGGAGACCATGTTCTGAAGATGATAGCTCTTATAGAAGAGCTTGAGGACCTTGGATGGACGATAAACAATGAACAATATACGGATATTATTCTGCAGTCCCTCCCCTCCACCTTTGCTCAATTCATAGTGAACTTCAACATGCACAACATGGAGAAAGAACTCCCTGAACTCCTTAATATGTTAAGGAGTGCAGAGAGCACTATGAAATCAGTAAGAACTCCTGTTATGACTGTTGGACAGTCTTCCTCTTCTCGCCCAAAAGCTAAGGCCAAGGGAAAGAAAAAGAAGAAGCCCACCAATCCTAAGGGTGGAGTTAAAAAGGTGAAGGGAAAGGAAAAGTCCAAAGCTGGAGACTCGGGGAAAGGGGAATGTTTTCATTGCCACAAGACAGGACATTGGAAGCACAACTGCACGGAGTACTTAAATCTCAAGAAGAAGCATGGGGATGCTTCTGCTTCAGGTGCGTTTGTGACAGAAAACTGTTTTTCAATAAACTCTGCTTCCTGGGTATTGGATACCGGTTCAGGTTCTCACATTTGCAATTCTATGCAGGGGCTGAAAAATAGCAAGGTTTTGAAGACAGGTGACCATACTCTCCGTGTTGGAAATGGTTCCAATGTACATACAGTCGCAGTGGGAGAGTATCACTTGGGGTTGCCATCTGGATGTATATTGGTTTTGAACCCATGTTATTTTGTACCAAGTATGCTTTGTAATATAATATCTGTTTCTTTGTTAGACAATGAAGGATATAATTTTGTATTGCAGAACAATGTTATGAACATTCACCTGAATCAAATGTTGGTTAGGTATGGTACACTTAATAACGGGATATATGTCCTAAATCAACATACAATTTTCAGTATACAACACACTAATAAAAGAAAACTTTCAGAAATAAATGAAGCTTTTCTTTGGCACTGTAGACTTAGTCATATTAACGAAACAAGACTAAACAAGTTACACAAAGATGGATATTTAAACTATTTTGAATATAAATCTTATGCGACTTGCCAGTCTTGTATCAAGGGTAAATGACCAAAACTCCGTTTACAGGACACGGAAAAAGAGCTACCGAGCTCCTAGGCCTCATACATAGTGATGTATGCGGGCCAATGTCTACACAGGGTAGAGGCGGTTTTTCATACTTCATTACGTTCACTGACGATTTCTCAAGATTCGGACATGTATTTTTATTAAAACACAAGTCTGAAGCTTTCGAGAAATTCATTGAATATAAACAAGAAGTAGAAAAACAAACCGGCTTGAGTATCAAGATGCTTCGATCAGATCGAGGTGGTGAGTATCTCAGTACAGAATTTGCAAACTTCCTAAAAGAGAATAGGATTCTCTCTCAGCTCACTCCTCCTTACACACCACAGCACAACGGTGTGTCAGAACGACGGAATCGAACCCTATTAGATATGGTCCGTTCCATGATGAGTGATGCTGAGTTACCCGTCTCATTTTGGGGGCATGCATTGGAGACTGCAGCATTTCTACTAAACAGGGTACCGACCAAAACCGTATCCACCATGCCATATGAGATATGGCATGGGAAGAGACCATCTCTTAAGAGAATTAAGATTTGGGGTTGCCCGGCCTATGTTAAAAAGCAAAATCCGGACAAACTCGAGACACGGTCAGTCATGTGTAACTTTGTAGGATATCCAAGGAACTTTTATGGATATCTATTCTACCACAAGGAGGAACAAAAGGTGTTTGTTTCTCAGTATGCCACATTCTTAGAAAAAGAGTTTTTCACAGATAAAGATGATGGCAAAGCGGTAGATCTAGAAGAGGTTCTAGAGACACAAACTACAAATGTCGATTTGGTTGAACTGGCTGTTGCAATAGAAACTGAGGAACCTTGGCCACTCCGTAGGTCTGGTAGGACTTCTTGCCCACCGAAGAGGTACTACGGTTCCTCATTGATGGTGACGGAGAAGACTGCATCATGGATGATGATGATCCTACCAGTTTTCAGCAAGCTATCACGAGTGGAGACTCTGTGAAGTGGCTGGATGCCATGAGATCCGAAATGGAGTCTATGTACACCAACAAAGTATGGACTTTAGACGTTGTACCCCCTGGGGTAAAACCTGTGGGGTGTAAATGGATCTTTAAAAGAAAGACTGGTGTAGATGGGTAGGTAGAGACCTATAAGGCAAGACTTGTGGTGAAGGTTTTTCGTCAAAGACCAGGTTTGGACTATGACGAGACTTTTTCACCCGTAGCCATGCTTAAATCCATTCGGATCCTACTTGCTATTGCTGCTCACTACGACTATGAAATCTTGCAGATGGACGTTAAAACGGCATTTCTAAATGGAAATTTAGAAGAATGCGTTTATATGGATCAGCCAGAGGGCTTCATTGACAGTGGGAGCAGCTGGAAAGCATGTAAGTTGCTTAAATCCATATATGGGTTAAAGCAGGCATCACGGAGTTGGAACATCTGTTTCGATGATGTCATCAAAGAGTTTGATTTCATCAAAAATCCAGATGAATCTTGTGTTTATAAGAAGGCTGTAGGGAGAGCTGTCACATTCCTCGTATTGTACGTGGACGACAATCTTCTGATAGGAAATGATATTCCTGTGCTACAGTCGGTCAAATCTTTCTTATCACTAAGGTTCTCCATGAAGGACCTGGGTGATGCCACATACATTCTGGGCATAAGGATCTATAGGGATAGATCCAAGAGGTTATTGGGATTGTCCCGAACCAGGTACATCAACACCATCCTAAAATGGTTTAGTATGGATGACTCCAAGCGGGGTGCCTTACCCGCTTGCCATGGGGTCACTCTCTCCAAGGACTCTTGCCCAAAGACCGATGAAGAGAGAGCTCGCATGAGCATTATACCCTATGCTTCGGCAGTAGGATCTATAATGTATGCAATGTTATGTACACGCCCAGATGTAGCTTATGCACTTAGTGTTGTAAGCAGTTATCAATCCAACCCAGGGGAGACCCACTGGACAGCTGTGAAGAACATTCTTAAGTACTTATGAAGGACTAAAGAATTGTTCTCGGTATATGGTAATGGAGATCTCCAAATGGTGGCCTTTACCGATTCGAGCTTCCAGAGCGATAAGGACGACAACAAATCTATCTCTGGGTTTGTATTTACCCTCAATGGAGGGGCGGTAAGTTGGAAGAGTTCCAAACAGGATACCGTTGCAGACTCTACGATGGAAGCTGAGTACATTGCTGCAAATGATGCTGCCAAGGAAGCCTTCTGGATGAAGAAGTTCGTCTCGGGGCTAGGAGTAGTTCTAACCATTAATACCATTGTATTGTGATAATAATTGGGCTATGGCGTTAGCAAAGGAGTCCAGGTCCCATCAGCGGTCCAGACACATCCTGAGGCGCTTTCATTTGATTCGGGAGATAGTAGATCGCCGCGAGATCGAGATTAAGAGTGTAGACACAAAGAATAACGCCGCGGATCTATTCACCAAGGCCCTCCCTCAGCCGCAGCATGAGCGACTTTTTGAGATGTTGGGTATGAGATACGCCAATAACTGGCCTTAATGCAAGTGGGAGATTGTTGGATATATGTATGCCCTAGAGGCCATTATATGATAGTGGATGTATCTGCACATGTATATATATATATTCAGTGTACATTCTTTCTCGACATGATAGTATGCTATCTGGTTCTTCTTTATCTGACATGTTGATTTGATCATGCTTTTATTCATTCATACATGCTGATAAAGCCCTGAAGATATCGGCTTGACTACTATGATTATGATGGAGATCATACTAGTGGGACATCTGTAGTTTATAAGCATATCCTGGAATGTCCCTAGTCGTAGGTGTATCTAGACGGGGCATTGATATACCAGAGTAGACTAGCGTATATGATACTAGACCCATACGATGGGCGTTGAATGTTTCCACATTGATCGATGTTTGACATCGAAATCATATACGGGTGCTCAGTGGTGACTGGGTACACTGGACGGACTCATCGAGAACTCCTATATTGAATTATATCTATCGTCGAATAGCAGTTCTCAGGTGACACTGGTGCAGGTTAGTCTGTAGACCCGAGATCATCATAGAGTCTTGTGTGCTCTCCCACTGTACTTTGATTACCACCCTACCACGGCTCTGCTGAGTCGTGCAAATAGGTAGCCGTTGGGTACAGTCCCGAGACACACGAAGGCGATGAGCGATAGGAGGGGTTTCGTCTCTCCCGGTATCGGTAGTTGATGCTGTGCTGTGTTCGATTGGTTATATCAGTATGTCCCTGGCCAGGGATGCTGAGATTTACTGATATGTGTTATCAGTAGTTTCTCGATCTGTTATAGACCATTCACCGGCATGACTTATTGAGTTATTGGGGTCGACATGACCATCCCTAGGCTCGATATGCAGCATATTTGACGAAGAGACCGGACTGTACGGTAGTGTTGCCGGTTGGCTCGACGGGAGTTGTAGCAGGTTCGCTTGTTTTCTTCTGATCGCTCAATACCCGGGTGGCCGTTACGTTTAGCTGACCGCTTGTGGTTTGGGGGTGCTTGATATGATCATCACCCATTGCCGGCGTATTGGCGAGTCTTAGAGTCCCACAAAGGAGTTACCTAGTCCAGGCGAAACGTTGTGGTGCGCGTATGCGATATGCGCATGGACCCGGTTAAAATGCGCGTATGAGATACTGTCGGACGGCTTGCTTTTGGTTGGGTCGTATGTGATATGGCAGGATTGATAAATCAAGTATTGATTTATCATTTAACCATTAGTTTCTCACTAGAAATCCTTTCTTGTATTTTTGGATGTATGCATGCATGTATGCATTCTTTCTTGATTCATGCACATATGGATGTGCATGTACACATACATACATACATCATCCTTCATGGTTGTATATACATAGAAAATGGTGGCAATATAAGACTCACACCATGGTTTTTTCTATATGAATTATTATTGCATTTGTTTTAAAACAAAATGAAAAAGGAAAGGATAATTCATGGTTTGTTTCTACACTCTTCTTTGACCTAACCATTCTCACCTACTTTTAACCATGGATTAACTTTCCTTTTATATTTTAACTCAAATTCAATAATATCTTTATCATTTAACCATGGTTTGAGATGAGAAGTGGAAAATATATATACATATATTTTCTATTTTCTTTCATATGAGATTATTTTTTACTCTTGTTCAAAAAGGCCATCATCTTCCTCCTCCTTCTTCTTTTGCTCTCTAGACTTTTGTAGTGAGCAAAATACTCACCAAGTTAGAATTTTGATGTGAGAATAGCCACCACAACATCATTCTACACAAGTCTTGCCCACTTGTTTAGAGTGTTAGCTTCATTCTCTTCTCTTGATAAAGTGAAGTTGCAAGCTTGGACAAAGGAGCTTCGGGTGGATCGTCGTGGACACTAGAAGACCTCAAGCGAACCCTTCTCCAATCCTCAAGTAGCCAAGGAGTCTAGCATAGGGAGCTACAAAGGTTGTACTCTCAAAACCCTAGTCTTTGTTACATGTGATGTTGATTAAAGTTATAAAACCCTAATTTTCTTGGATTGATTCTTTGTGTGTTCACTTAGCACTCTAAAAACTTAATCTTTGTGACATGTGATGCTTCCAAATCTTTCATAGGGTGCTAGGTAAACCTAACAGTAACAGCCACCCAGGTATTGAGCGATCAGAAGATCAACAAGCAAGTCTATACATTCTCCTGTGAATCCAATCAGTAACACTCCCGTACAGTCCGGTCTCTTCGTCAGATATGTCGCATATCTAGTCTAGGGGTGGTATACGTCAGACCCCAGTAACTGATAAGTCATGTCGATGTGAGGCTCATAACAGGTCGAGAAATTACTGATAACACTTACCAGTAGTACTCAATATCCTCCCTAGCCAGGGACTTCCAGTTATAGCCAATCGAACACAGCAAAACATCAACTCCTTATACCGGAAAAAACGAATCCCCTCCTATCGCTCATTGCCTCCATATGATTCGGGACTGTACCCAAAAGCCACCATTTTGCATGCCCTCTTGGATGTGGTAAGGTGGAAATCAAAGCACGGTGGGAATCATACAAGATTCTATGACGATCTCGGGTCTACAGACTACCCTGTACCAGTGTCACCGGAGAACTGCCATCTGACGTGAGGTATAATACCATCTTGGAGTTCTCGATGAGTCCGTCCAGTGTACCCAGTCTCCACTGAGCACCCGTACACCATCCTTGATGTCAAACACCGATGGATATGGGATCATCCATAACCCGTATATGGGTCAAGATGCGTATACGCTTGTCTACTCTGGTGCATCGATGCCCTGTCTCGATACACCCTCGACTAGGAACAGTTATAGGATGTACTCGTCGACTACCGTGGCTCCACTAGTATGATCTCAGCATAGTCCCAGTAGTCGAGTACATATCCTAAGGGCTTTATCAACATGTGAGAACAAGACAGTAAACTTATACAAGTCAACATGTTAAGATAAAGTGAAACCAAATAGCATACTATCATGACGAGCAAGAAAGTTCTCTCTATATATATCCAAGCATCCATTATAATATACATCATATGTACAACAATGGCCTCTAGGGCATATATATAACTAACAATCATAACGTATCGTGCCGCATTAAAACCCAATTCAAAACCAAAACGACACGCTAAAAGCCTATAGGTTAGAACCTACGGACTACGCCTTCAAAACCACCAAATAACACTCGATATTGACGTACAAATGTCAAGTGATAAGGGTAAAACACAAATACTAAAATCTAGAATCCAAAATATGAAAATCAAAATAGCAACTCATGAAAATAGTCTCAGATTTTACCCTAAGTGAAATTAGCCAATTTTGCATATGTGGAGGGTCTAGATTACAGATACTGGTGCCATGAAACAAACACGAGACAGATTGGCCAAGACCTGGCCGCAATTTGCGGCCAGAAGGGATTAATTTGCGGCCAAGAAGAGGGTTCAGGGGCTGGGGTGTTGGGATTATCATTAATGCTACCTGCACTACTCACTGTACTTGCTAAAAAAATTTCTGGTCACCCGGGTGTTAGCAGATTTCATTAAACCAACACAAAATCCACAATTTCCGTATCTGCAGAATTTCAAAGCTCGTATTTGGGGGTTAAGTCACAGGTTTTAGTCCAATATGATATCACTAAAAGGGGTTTAGGGTCACTACTAACCTCAATTACGCTTTTGGAATCAATTCAAACCCTAATCTTTTTCTAGGAATTTCCAAACCCCACTAAACATCGCCTAATCATTTCTAAACATGCATGGAAGCTAAAGTAAACCAAATTCTACACTAAAGGTTTATAATTTACCTCATTTGGCACTCATGAATCCCCTAGAGCACCAAAATGCAAACTTTCTTTGTCCAAAGTGTAGCTTGTGAGCTTGTGCATAAATTTTGTGAAGAGGAGATGATGTTTTGGTGTTGTTTTGAGGTTGTTTGTGATGGTGAAGAGGAGATGAAGGGAGAGGGATGCTGCTGGAGCTGGGGCTGCTGCTGAGCAAGGAGAGAAGTGAGGGGGAGAGAGAGAGAGAGCGCCAAAGTCAAGCCCCCCATGCCTAATCAATGCCACATGCCTCTCTTTCTTTATTCATTTTCTTTTCTTTCATTTTCTTTCCTTTTCTTCTCTATTCTTATCAAAACAAAACCATACATGAAAAAAGGAAAGCACATCATAGGAAAAATGTAACAGGTCTTTGTAAAGGTGACATGGTGCATGTTTTGCACAAAACAAGATTAATGCGCGATTAGTGATATTTAATCGCGATTAGCACTAAATAGTGTATAATTAATCATAAAAACATATAATTTGGATAAATCACATAAAGCACCCTCATTTCAGTAATTTCCATAATTTTCCAAATTTTTCCCAATTTATTGGTATTTAATTATACCGCAATATTAAAATATTCAATATAATATTATTTAATTATAAAAATTCCAAAAAATAATTATTTTTCTGAAATGTTACATATCGTCCATGCCATTTTCAAAAATTTGCCGTACAAAACAATCCTAACCCAAGAATCTTAACTAAAGATTTAGACAATACAATGTGTAAACTAGTTTACATCTATGTGAGTAGGGATTACAACCTTTTTAATCCGGTCCTTCACTTCAATAGCTCCTTGCAGTAGTCCCTTCGCTCCAAGTAGTGATCTTGCGGACTCTTGAACGGCTCCATGTGAAGAAAGCAACGATCTTGCACGAAGTCTTTGAGGCCGAAAATGATCTACGTCGAGGAGACACTAACCCAAGCTACCTCTTCACTAATGTGGGATTAGTGAAGCTAACACCCTAAACTAAAGTGCTAATCTAGTAGAGGATGATAAAGTAGGATTTTTGCTCACTTTAGAATTAATTTTCTCACAATTTTTTCTTCTCCTCTCAAAAACCTAGAAAGCTCTCTCTTAAGCTTGATGAAGAAGAAGCAAATAATGGATGAGAGAGTGAATAGAAACCATGGGTGAGAAAATATCTGATATCTCATGTAGATACTTAACCATGAGTTTAGATAATGGTTGGGTTAACAAATATCTAGTATAAGACAAAACTAGTAGACTAGTCAATGGGTCTCCAAGCTTCTACAAGCTTTAAGCCATGTGACCATTATCCAACTAATAATTGATTTACGCTAAATAAATATACCCTTCATTATCATTATCATGGTGTAAGTCTCATACACACATGTTGCATGTAACATCAACCATGACACATAAATAAAACACAATTAATATATATCACATATATATTAAGTGTACTCATGTGAGAAAAGGAAATTCTTAAGTGAGCTAATATTAGTTAATGTAAATTAATATATCAAATATATATGATTATACGTTAAACAATTAAATCAACACTTGATTTAATAATCCGGTTATATCTCATATAACCGACAAATATTATTTGTATCAATTTATCGAATCATCACTTGATTCGATAACCCGGCTATATCTCATATAACCGATCGGTACAATATCGACTTATCGAATCAACATTTGATTCGATAACTCAGCTATATCTCATATAACCGATCGATACCTTATATCGTAAGAATAGAATACGGTATCATATACTAGTATTAATCTCGGTCCCGTACATATCACATATGTGCTCCTACTTCGTTTTGCCTAAGCCAGTGAAATCTCTGTGTAGGACTCTAAAGACTCGTCAATACACCGGCACTAGATGATGATCACATCAAGCATCCACAAGCTATCATCGGTACTAGCTGGACATAATGGCTACCCGGGTATTGAACGATCAGAAGATCAGCAAGCAAGCCCGCTCTAACTCCTGCAAAAGCCTGTCAGTAACACTACCGTACAGTCCGGTCTTTTTTTCTGATATGTCGCATATCTAGTATAGGGGTGGTAAACGTCAGAACCCAATAACCGATAAATCATGCTGATGTGAGGCCCATAATGGGTCGAGAAACTACTGATAACACTAATCAGTAAATCCCCATAGCTGCCCTGGCCAGGGACTTATCGTTATGGCCAATCGAGCACAGCGCAACATCAACCCCCAATCCCGGGAGAGATGAATCCCTTCCTATCGCTCATTGCCTGCATATGATTTGGGACTGTACCCAAAAGCCACCGTTTTGCACGTTCTGTTGAATGTGGTAAGTTAGAAATCAAAGCACAGTGGGAATCAAACAAGACTCTATTGCGATCTCGGGTCTACAGACTAACATGTACCAGTGTCACCAGAGAACCGCTATCTGATGATAGGTGTAATACCAACTAGGAGTTCTCGGCGAGTCCGTTCAGTGTACCCAGTCTCCACTGAGCACCCATATACCATCTTTGATGTCAAACACCAATGGATGTAGGATCATCCATCGCCCATCATATGGGTAAAGATACGTATACTCTAGTCTACTCTGGAATATCGATGCCCTGTCTCGATACACCCTCGACTAGGAACAATTTTAGGGTGTACTTGTGGAATACCCTTGTCCCCAACTAGTATGATCTTCATCATAGTCCTGGTAGTCAAGTACACATCCTAAGGGCTTTATCAACATATGAGTGCAAGACAGTATCACATATACAAGTCAACATGTTAAGACAAAGAGCTAGCAGATAGCATACTATTATGTCGAGCAAGAAAGTCATCTCTATATATATTCAAGCATCCACTATAATATACATCAGAAGTACAATAATGGCCTCTAGGGCATACATATAACTAACAAAAATATTTGCACATGAATAACCTACTAGATGCGAAATAACATCAACACCATTGGCTAAGTTATCTAATATATCACTAACAGATAACTAGATACCATAACTATCCTAGTTAAATGGTTGCGGGGGTGCTATACCATCTACCCAACTTGCCCCGTAGATACAAATCTACTCACCAAGTTGTCGAGCTCTTCGAAATCCATGCTTGCTTTGTACATCCTTGCCGTCTCGGAATCCTCCGCAATCGTACCTACAATTGTAGTTATAATATATCGGCGTAAATATCATATCAAAAACCAAAACAATGAGCTAAGAACGTATAGGTTAGAACCTATAGCTTACTTACTCTAAAAACAACTAAATACCCCTGATATTAACGTACGAACGTCAACATTTCAATCGCGGTACAGAAATACTACAAACCATATCAAAATGTCGGAAACATAGATAAATCCATGCTAGAACACTTCCAGATTTCTCTATATGAAATCTGGGACAAATCAAACAATACGGTAGGTTAAATAATTTCCAAATACATCTACAGAGCAAAATCCAAAACCCAACTCAATGAGAAATACGGTGGTGCCGGCCAAAATAAGAAAATCGCCGGGTGAACATGGGAATTTGAGGCTCGGGCTTTAGTGGTCTCATCATATCCTAGTATTGTTAGTTTTTCTAGTGGGTTATCCTAATAGTTCCAGATTCAATTTTATCCTCACTGATATCACAAAATTTTTAGTTTCAGATATGTGACACAAAACAGATATGTAACCAAAAGAGACTTGCAAGGGAGGTGAGATATACCAATAGGGATGGTGCACAAGGGAATTTTTGTTCATGATGTGAAGCTCGTAAGGGTTGTATGGCTCTAGCTTGATGATATGCTCAAATTGGATGAAGGGACCATCATTTTTCACTTTTAGTTTGGTGAACACATGGAATTTTTGTCTTGGAGCTTGAATGTACTTGTTGTTTCAGTTTGAGAAAGAAAGAATGAGTATGTGTAATTTGATGAGAGATGTATGTAGAGAAAGAATGAGGTGGAGGGTTGTAAGGTAGTGGTGTAAAGCTATAAGGATGAGGTAGAGGGAGGAGAGTGTGAGTGTGGTGTGGAGATTGTGAGGGTTTACTCCAGGCTAAACATATACCCACTATCATAAAAAAAAGAAATAAAAAGAAATCTTTCTAAATAAGTGCCCTCATTTTAAAACGAATATATTTTGCAAATAATTACCCCTTACATATAAATACCTTTATGTTACCACAAATCTAAACTTTTTTTTAAAAGAAATAAAATACTTATCATAATACTTAAATACCATAACCATTTAATAGAATCTCATATCATAGTAAAATAATTTAAATATCATTTTTATGATATCATACATTTTTCTTCATTATTACTAAAATAATTACATTTTTGCGGATATAAATCCGATCCCAAAACTTATAAGCGATATCATTTTGTAAACTCATTATACTCAAATTTTAAATTATAAATTAATATTTATAATTTACCAAAATGTTATAATATACTCTCCTTAAAGAAATTCGGTCCACGAATTTAAATTTAACCCCCATCTTAAAGCATTTTTCTCAGTCAAATCAATCAATTCAAATCAAATTGCCTAGGTCCAAATTTTAAACATATTGTAAAATTTCAGAAATATAAAGTATTACTTTTGGAAATTTAAATATTAATAATATATTTCACGAAAACTATTCGATTTGCGAATAGGGTTTTTTCGTAAAATAGTATAAGTATATACAAATATTTGGGAAATAATTGGAGATTAAAATGATTTATTAATTATAAAAATATTTATCGGATTTTGGCATTTTTATAATTAATTATATGCAAGTTTAATAAAACTTGATTAATGCAATATTAATCGTGATTAAGCCAAATCCGTATTTTTTAAATATATTTTCCATAGCTAGTGCATCATGTCATGTTGCATTTTATTGCATGTTCTTAATTTGTATTTATGACTTGTGATTTATTTGTGAAAAGAAAAGAAAGAGGCATGATGACTTTTAGGAGAGAGAGAGAGGACACATGATGAGGCATGGCAAGCGAGAGTTTGAGAGAAAGAGAGAGAGAAAGAGAAGGTATGGCTCTACCCTTGATCCTTTCTTCACTTCCGTTTTTTCCTTCATCACTTATTTCTCCAACTCCCTCATCCTTCTGTAGGGTTATTTGGCATGACCCCAAGGTTTCACAAGATATCAAACATACCGTATTTTAAAATTTCTAGTGTGCCAAACAACCTAACCTAGGATCTAACTAGAGTTTTAGGAGCTAAACTAAAAAGTAAACAACTTTACATAGAAAGTGAATGAGGAATACAACCTTTGTAGACCGGTCCTTCACTTCTAAAACTCCGTGTAGTAGTCCCTTCGCACCAAGTAGTGAACATCCGAACTCTAGTAAGGTTTCAAATGAAAAAATGATCAACCTTGCTCGAAGTCTTCGCGGCCGAAGATGATCTACATCGAGAAGACTCAAGCTCATGCTACCTCTTCACCAATGGTAGATTAGTGAAGAAAACACCCTAAACTAAATGGCTAATAGTGGAGGATGATGAAGTAGGAAATGGGCTCACTTTAGCTTTAATTTTCTCACAATATTTTCTCACTTAGAAAAAGCTAGCATGCTTTTTCTCACGAAGAAGAAGATGAAAAAAGAAGATGAGAGAATGAACTCATGAAGTGAGAATAGAAACCATGGGTGAGTTAGTGTCATACACTAACTCATGTAGAGAATAAACCATGGCTAACAATAATGGTTTGGTTAATAAATATCTACAAGTAAAACAAAACTAATGGACTAAGTCAAAGATGCTACAAGCTTCTCCAAGCTTCCATACATGTGACTAATTTCTAACTAATTTGATTTACTTTAAATAAATAAAACCTTATAATTATTATAAGCATGGTGTGAGTCTCATACACCTATGTTGCATGTGGCATCTAGCATGACACAAAAGATGTACATTAATATATATCACATATATACTAAGTGTACACTAGTGAGAAAAGAAATCTTAAATGAGCTAATATTAGTTAATGTAAGAAAATATATCAAATATATAATTATACATTAAATTATTAAATCAACACTTGATTTAATAATCCGGCTATATCATATACAACCAACTAATATCAAATGTAACAATCTATCGAATCAACACTTGATCCGATATCCCGGCTATATCACATACAACCGTCCGATATTATATATCGCAAGAATAGAATGCGGTATCACATACATGCATTAATCTCGGTCTCGCACATATCACATGTGTGCGCCTACTTCGTTTCGCATGAACCAGGAAACTTCTGTGTACGACTCTAAAGACTCGTCAATACGCCAGCAGTAGGTGATGATCATACAAAACACCTACAAGCCACAAGCGGTCTGCCAAACGTAACAGCCACCCGGGTATTGAGCGATCAGAAGATCAACAAGCAAGCCAGCTCGTACTCTTGCGAATCCAATCAGTAACACTACCATACAGTCCGGTCTGTTTGTCAGATATGTCGCATATCGTAGCCTGGTGGTGGTATAACGTTAAGCCCTAATAGCCGAATAAATCATGCCGATGCAAGGTCCATAACATTTCGAGAAACTACTGATAACACTTACCAGTAAATCTTAGCAACCCTGGCCAGGGATTTCATGTTATGGCCAATCGAGCATAGCGCAACATCAACCCCCAATACCGGGAGAGACGAATCCCCTCCTATCGCTCATTGCCTCCATGTGACTCAGGACTGTACCCAAAAACCACCTTTTTCATGACTCAGTAGAGCCATGGTAGGGGCAAATCAAAGCACAGTGGGAGACACACAAGACTCTATGACGATCTCAGGTCGATAGACAAACCTGTACCAGTGTCACCAGAGAACTGCTATCTGACGATAGGTATAATACCATCTAGGAGTTCTCGGCGAGTCCATTTAGTGTACCAAGTCTCTACTGAGCATCCGTATACCATCTTTTATGTCAAACACCAATGGATGTAGGATCATCCATCGCCCATCATATGGGTCAAGATGCGTATACGCTAGTCTACTATGGAATATCGATGCCCTGTCTTGATACACCCTCGACTAGGAACAATTATAGGGTGTACTTGTGGACTACCCTTGGCCCCACTAGTATGATCTCCATCATAGCCCTGGTAGTCAAGTACACATCCTAAAGGCTTTATCAACTTGTGAGAGCAAGACAGCATCACTTATACAAGTCAACATGTTAAGACAAAGAGTAACCAGAAAGCATACTATCATGTCAAGCGAGAGAGTCCTCTCTATATATGTCTAAGTATCCACTATAATGTACATCTTATGTACAACAATGGCCTCTAGGGCATACATATATCTAACAATCTCCCACTTGCACTAAGGCCATTTATTGTAGTATCCAATACCCAACAATTTAGCAGTGGTTGTAGTATCCCATACTCAACCATCCAAAAATCTCTCAAAGAGTATTTGGGGAAGCAGGCCTTGGTGAGTGGAACCACCGTGTTAACCTCAAAATCTACTCTCCTTACCTCGATTCCTTAGAGATCCACCATTTCCATGATCAGGTGATACTTGCCTCAGAATATGTCTCGATCGCTGATGGGACTGTTGTTCCTAGGCTAAAGCCATAACTCCATTGTAGTCACAATAACAGTTATTGGATGCTCAATGGTAGGAACCTTGTTCATCTCATGAACAAGTAATGTCCAGACATCTACTTTGGTAGCATCGTTGGTAGCAATGTATCTAGCCTTTATCGTCTAGTATGTCACGATATCTAGCTTGGAATTCTTCCAACATACTGTCCCTCCACTGAAGGTAAAGACAATGCCTGTGACTGACTTTCAGTCGATCTTATCACTCTGGAAGCTCAAACCAAGAACATTCATTTAGTGCTTCTCAAGTACTTATGAGTGTCCTACGCTACTGTCCAATGATTCTCCAAAGATCCGATTGATTCCAGATCACTACACCTAGTGAGTCATCTACATCTGGTCTTGTACATAACATCACATACTGTGATAGAGCCTACTGCCGAAGCATAGGTTATCCATTGCATGCGAGCTCTCTCCAAATCGGTCTTGGAAGACTTATTTTTGGAGAGAGTGATTCCTGAGTCAGTGGACAAACTACCATGCTTAAAATCCTCCATATTAAACCCCTTTAGTATGGTGTTAATGTACCTGGATTTGGGACACTCCCAACATCCACTTAGATCTATCACTATAGATTATAAAATACAAGATGTAATAGGTATCATCCAGATCTTCTATTGAGAATCCTCGTGATAAGAGGAGCTTGACCGAGTGTAGCATAGGAAACCATTTCCTATCAAGAGTATGTCTTCTACGTACAATACGTTTAAGATAACCTCACTTTCTACAACCTTCTTGTATATACAAGGTTCATCTACCATTCTGATGAAGTCAAACTCTCAGACTGCCACATCAAAACAGATGTTCCAACTCCGCGATGCGTGCATTGATCTTGATGGACTTAAGAATAGCTTTGAAAGTCTCAACTTTTCCATCTACACCAAGAATCTTCTCAAGATCCATGTGCTCCTAATGGGTTTTACGCCTTCACGTGCAACATGCAAAGCATACTTTGTTGGTGTACATGGACTCCATCTTTGATCGCATAGCATCAAGCCATTTCACAGAGTCCCCACTTATGATGGCCTCCCTGAACCTAGTTGGTCCATCATCTACCATGATGCATTCCTCGCTCCCACTGTCACCGAGAAGACCGTAGTATCTCTCAAGTGGATGAGGAACCCTACAAGATTCGCGGAGAGGCTGAGGTTCGTTGGAGACTACAGAATTCTTTGGTTTCACCAATTCTTCAGCTGTTAGTTTTTCTAGCTGGAACTCCTTCCAGTTCTACCTCATAACCACAAATTTCTTCATAAGAAATTCTTTTTCTAAAAAGGTGGCATGATTAGAAAAAAAACACATTTTGCTCCTTAGTGTGGTAGAAGATAATCCCTTGCAAATGTTTGAGATATCTTAACAAACTTATACAGAACTAACCTTGCCTCGAGCTTGTCCGGATTCTGCCTTTCAGCATAGGCCAGACAACCCCATATCTTAACTCGTTTAAGACATGGTCTCTACCCATTCCATATCTCATATGGAGTAGTAGGCACTGATTTGGACTGAACCCCATTCAATAGGTATGCAGCTTCTCAAGTGCATAACACCAAAAGGAAAAAGGTAACTCAGCAGTACTCATCATAGAGCGCGCCTTATCTCATAGGGTGTGATACCTCCATCATGATACACCGTCGTGCTATGGTGTATACGAAGGAGTAAGCTGAGAGAGAATCACATTCTCCATTAAATAATCCAGGAACTCCATGCCTAAGTATTCTCCTCCTCGATCACATTGTAGGACTTTAATAGTTCTACCTGTTTGGTTCTCAACTTCAAGCGTATATTCCTTGAATTTCTCAAAAGTTTCAGACTTATGTTTCAACAGGAACATATGTCCGAATCCTGAGAGAAGATCGGTGAATATAATGAAGTATGAAGAACCAACCTTGGCATTTGTAGACATAGGATCTTATACATCATCATGTATGTGTCCCAAGAGTTTTATAATTCTCCCTTTGTTTCCAGTAAACGGGGTATTTGGTTATTGTACCTTTGAGACAAAACTGGTAAGTATCATAAGATGAAAATTTGAACAGATTCTCATATTGATCCTTATGTAACTTAGCTGGTCATGTCGCATTAATATTACCTAGTCTACAATGCCTCAAGAAGGATTCGTTCATTTCTGAATTATTCCTCTTATGTGTGTTCTACATACTTTGAACCGTGGTTTGATTTAGAACATATATGTTATTATATAACGTGCATGATCCAATCAACTCTTGATTCATAAAAATGTTCACAACATTATCCTCCATTACATAATCATATTCTTTTTTAACTTAATAAAGAAACTGATGTAATGCTGTATATCATTTTCGGTATCTAATAATATTCGTTCAGAATCAACGTGTTACCTTTTGGTAATACAAGGTGATATTTGCCAATTAATTTGGCTGCAATAATTGCACCATTCTCTACACTATAGAACAATCACCTATTCTCAGTTCTCTATCAGTTTGTAGCCCATGTATCAGATTACATTTGTGGGATCCTAATCCGGTATCTCATACCTAGGACACAGAGAATACTGAGAAATAGTTCTTGGTAATGAACACACCTGAAGAAGATGCATCAATTATGCACTTTCTTCATTTGGGCGGCACGGAAATCTTGGTATTCCCCTATTTCCTGCTCGGACTTATAACAATTGTAAGATAGAGCGGAACCAACGTTCCCTACAACAACATAATAAGCAGGTCCGGTCAATGCATCCATATCATTATCTTGATTAAGGCGTGACACGGTCACAACCAGAAGAGAGAGAGAGAGAAGAAAACACTATGCGTGCGGTCTTTTGCAAGATTAGATTGGTTTATTTTATCTAGTCAGGATGGATCCCACTGTTTTTATCAAATCTTCCTTCAAACCCTAAAAGGTAAGACTAGCCGGGATTAATTACACCGTACAAGTTCGCCAATCTTTCGACCAGGCCAGTGTCGGTACATTAAAGGAGGTTCCCCGTGCTTTCGCACAGACCTAATTAAAATAAACCTCGTTTTCCCATGGGCGTAACCCCGTTAACACCTTTCTAGACACCTACTTGATCGGCTAATTGTTGGAGATAGTGCCCTCAGAGTCAATTATTAGGTCACAGGTACGTGATTGCGATGATTGATGGAGGACCTATCCCAGTAGGACAGTCTTACTCGAGATGATAGTATGCTATCTGGTTTACCTTTATCATCGTGTACTGTTTTAGGTGACCTGACAAGTTACTATTACACGTTGATAGAGCCCCTAGGATTCTTGCTTGACCACCAGCAGTATGAGGGCGATCATATAAGTGGGAGCTGGGGTCTATAAGCATATCCTTAAATGGTCCCTAGTCGTGTGAGTTTCGAGACAGGGCATCGATTCTCCATAGTAGACTAGTGTATACAGTCGAGACCCCGACGAGGGGCGGTGGCCGGTCTGACAAGCCACTGGTGTCAGTTGGATCACCTAAGATGTATACAGGTGCTCATTGGGTTATGAGTACACCGGACAGGACTCGCCGGGAACATGCTAGTTGGTCATATACCAGACGTCAGATGGCAGTTCCCTGGTGACATGTGTGCAGGTTAGTTCATCGACCTGGGGATCGTCATTTGTCTCGTGTGAGTTCCCACTGTACTTTGATTACTACCCTACCACGGCTCAAAGGAGTCGTGCAAATAGGTTTTAGTTGGGTACAGTCCCGAGCCACATGGAGGCAGTGAGCGTATCTTCAGGGGTTCGTCTCTCCTGGTATTGGGGGTGAGGTCGTGCTGTGTCTAGGAGAGCCATTACACGAAGCCCTCGGCCGAGGCAAGGAGATTTACTGGTAGGTATTCCAGTAGTATCTCAGTGTGTTCTGGGCTACACTCCGACACGACTTGTACCGCTTTTGGGGGTCTGACTTTTACCAACCCCCTAGGCCCGCCATGCGATGCTCATAGACGAACGGACCGGACTGTACGGATATTGTCACTGACAGGCTCAGTAGGGTTGCCAGGCTGAGTTCGCTCACAGACATCCCTTTTAGTCAGTACCTGGTAGCCCGTTACGTATTGGCTTATACCTCTGACGTGCTAGTGGTTAAATCCACAACCAAGGTATTGACGAGTCTTTAGAGTCCCCCACATTCAGTTACTCAGCTTTCGGGTGAAAGGTTGTAGAGGCCGTATGGAGATATGGCAAGGTCCGATCAGATACGTGCGGTATTGTACGGATCAGGATAGGACAGTTTGTACTACAGGCCGTATGGATATATGGCAGGGTTCGATCAGATACGTGCGGTATTGCACGGATCAGGATCGAACGGATATTACTAGCCGGCTTTGGTATAAGCCAGATCCTAGTATAGTACAGTGTAGATTTTGTCTCATTGCATTTGTATTTCGGTCGAAATACAGATGCGGGTGTGTATGCACAGTATCGGGGTTTTCCTGTAATTTATTACGGGACCAGTTTTCTGGAGTTGCCAGTTTGCTTTCCGTTTCGGCCAATTTCCATTGTTCCGTTCATTGGCCGAAGATTGGTGGAGGAGGGTTTATTTGCATTGTTGCAAATAGGCATTAGTGGAGGGGGTTCTTTGCATCTTGTTGCATCATGATGGCTTTCATGTTGTGCACCATCATTGACTTGTTTTGACTCCATCATGACTTGACTTTTAAAGTCATGATTGTTGATGATGATGAGAGGTGAGGTTGGTTGTGTGTGGTTTTTGTTTTGGTGACCATGTTCTTTCATGATAACCATTCCTCTCTCTCTCTCTTGCATGATATGAGTATGGCTCCCATTATTTTTGTGACTCTCTCCATTCTCACTCTCCTCTCTCTTGTGGTGGCCGGCCATGCTCCTAGAGGGGCTGTCCCATTTTTGGCAAGAGGGATTTTCACTCATTTGGCTTGGCAAAAATCATATTAGCTCCCCCTCCAAAAGCTTGTATCAACACCTCCACCAATGGCAATTCCTACAACCCCAAATGAGACTTGCTCACTACACATTCTACAGCAAATCTTGGGCACGTCGACTAGCCAGCTTCGTGCCCGAGTTGCCTCGGCATTGAGGTGGGAGCCCGTAAAAGAAGTAGGCGATGTGGTGCACTTCCGGCGACGAGGAGGAGACGGGACATTCCGCAGGAGATCGGGACGATGACGAGAAGACCGGAGGACTTGGATCGTCGGTATATCTCTATTCCCTTTCTTGTAGTTAGCTAGGACTAATTAATGGTTCGATCCGGGTATTAGTGCGCGGCGGTTTGCCAGTTCAAGTAAAATTTAAGTTTATCACCGCTTCCGCATTTGGCCGTCGGATTGACGGCCGGGGCGCCGCCGTGCACTTACAGTGGTATCAGAGCCTCGCCATTAACTTAGTCTAGCTTGGTTTAATGTGTTTTGCATTTCCGATCGACCAAAATTCCAAAATCTACATTTTTCAAAGCGACAGTTTTCTGTTGAAATTTTTTGGTGTCCAAAAATATTTCAGGTTGTAAAATAGTGATGTACTGGAATATCTAAGGGTGCTGTAAAAATTCGATACAGTGATTCGTCTACGGGAGCGCGGAACCGCGGCCAAACCCCCCTTTAGGCCGCGGTTCCGCCGCACAATGATGAGTTGACTGCACCAAATTTCTACAGTATCTTTCTGGGCTGAAAATTGGGGTTTTGGAATATTAAAATTGGGCCCAGAATTTCCTGATCTGCTACAGTATTGCTTGGGGGCCCACTTGTTATTTTTTGATCGATCGGATATTTTAAACACATTATTTCACAGTATTTACATTATATCTGCGACCGTGAATGTCACTCGATCGGTAAATCCGGTCTAACTGCTATAGCCCGGTTAGACGGATTTGCGAACGTGATTTTCACGTTGATGTTCTATGTATTTGCTGTGATGTTGCGGATCGGTCGTGGGGATAGCCTGGATGCAATGCTAGTACAGTGTTGTTGTATTATGTACATTTGATATTGCGGGGCGAGCGTCCGACATGTGGACTGCCGTCACTGCCTGATTGTATTATTATTTTGGGGCACGGCCAGGTTGCGGTCGATGTACCCGTTGTATGTATATTTTACTTTCTGTACTTGGATTGCCCCGCGGAGGGGTGCACGGATAGCCGGGTTCTGGAGGGCAACAAGCCCGCATCTCATGGCATTGAGACGGAGGGGGCTTCACTCTAGGATTGGCGGGCTATTCGCCGCACTCGTAGGGGGTACAGGTTGACCCAGGAGTGGTGCCCAAGTTACCGGATTCCGTGAAGTGCTGGGTGGTCCATTCACGGTGCTGAAGGGGGCTGCCTCGCTTCAGGTTTTGGCGGGTGACTTGCCGCGCCCGTAGGGGTCTAGGATTACATTGCACAGGCTATCCACACGACCAGGGTAACGTCAGGTTTCAGCAGTGGCTCTGTGAAACCCGGGGATCCCAAATATCTGTATTGTTTCTGTGATGCTGTTCATTCTCTGTGATGTTGCATTTTATTCACGCCTTGAGCGAATATAATATATTGGTATATATATTAGTAGATGTTGTATATGTTTTACATCCGCGCTAGTCCAGTCCCCGCTCTGTCGTTAGTTAGCTAACCTAACGGGTAATGACGGGACCCAGTGGCGAATGCGGATGGCATATACGTACATCAGTATATTTTCGTTCTTTTTGGTGTGATCAATTGATGGGACTGCATTGATTTGGATCAGTGCAAGTTAAAAACAAACCTAATCTGATGTTGTTGGAACACTTTTCAAAAAGCTGTTATTGCAAGGACGTTCACTTTTGTTTTGCATCGCGGTATTCATTTAGAATATCCTGCTCCTCAGTCGACGAGGCAAGGGCCGAGATCCCTTCACCGGGAGTGACCCCTTGGACAATAAGTTTGCGTCAGGGCATTAACTTCACTATAGCCGATTACTTTTGCTTTGCATCGTGGTATTCAGTTGGAATATCCTGCACCCCATTCTACGGGGAAAGAGCCGAGATCCCTTCACCGGGAGTGACCTCTTTAGCGGAAGTTGTCGTCACTATATTTTTAAAAAGCTATCCGTTCCTTCGACGATATCAAGTTCATTACGTTAAAGGTTTTCGCCAGAAACCATTCGTAGCCCTCCGTCGTTTCATATGGATAGTCAATAGTATTCAAGCTGTGTTTGTTGGCCAAAGTCAAGGCACAGTGTTTGGTAGCTGTTGGTTATTCATATGCAGCATAGATAGATGCGTTGGTTTGGAACAGTCATATAGCCTTGTTGGCCAAAGTCAAGGGCTTGTGCGGGTGGATTCGAATCAACCTGGAGAATGACGGGTAGAACTTGACATGTGACTTATGATTTGTTGGCCAAAGTCAAGGTCATAAGAGCATGGGGCAGAAATCACATCGGGAGTTTCAAAAGAACTGAAACTTGCCAGATATGCGCATACCTTCTGGAGTGTGGTAGCGTGAGCGGATTCCGTCACGTTATCATGTGATGATAGTTGGATCCCGATTCCCACTGATGAGTTAGTTTACTCCTCGGGTGACCCCGACTAATTCTTCTTTCAGGTTTGGAGGAGAATTTGAGGTACAGTGGGAGGATTCCAGATTAGATAAATTGGTAACCATTCTGATCTAGGTTAGAGTGCACGCTGAGTGTTTCTTTTCTCTCTCTCTTTGGCAGCGACCATTGACCCGACCCTAAGACTTTGACTCAGTGACCAAGTTGACCGAACCTTCTTAAACACCGGCTTTTGGATTGTCTGAGTTGCAAACCTCATTGCCACTCCTACTTTTACCCTTTTCTCCAGGACACCCCGTATTACTACGAACGTCCACTTCCATTGGACAAAACCATCGTATGGTTATATACGAACTCGAAGGGATTTATTCGAGGATGGTTTCCGGTTCTGGGGAAAACGGATAGGATTATTCAGCTGTCTTTTCCTTTTACCTTCTCTCAGGTTGCGAGTACTCCTTGGTTTAGGAGATAGTACACCTATTACACAAATTGGATAGTCTTCTTCCAAACCTTAGGCTGGTGCCGACCGGTAGGGAATGAAGAAAACCAATTAGCCTAACGATGGTGTACAGAAGGTATTAAGTTCAGACAAAGCAAGGGATTAGTAAGAGGGCAAAGTAAATTGCAACAGATATTCACGACCAAACCAAGTATTCCTTCGCCAATCCTAAATCACCTTTGTATTTCTCCAGGACACTCCGTATCACTAGGAAGATCCACAGTTTATTGGATACTCCATCGTATGGTTATATACGAACTCGAAAGGAACTTGTTCCAGTTCGGGGATGGATTCTGGTTCAGGAGAAATAGGAATAAGATTTATTCAGGTGTCTTTTATCTTCACCTTCTCTCGCACTGCGAGTGCTCCTAGGATTAGGACAGTACACCCATTATGCTTATTGGATAGTCTTCTTCCAAACCATAGGCTGGTGCGGAACGGTAGGGAAGGAAGAAAACCATTTGGCCTAAAGGGGTGTGCAGAAGGTAATGACTAAAGACATATGAAGGGATTTGGAGAGGTGGCAAAGAACTATACGGTTACAGTCGTGAATCTGGAAGAGGCATTACTAGGAATACCAGGATACCCCATCGAAACATTTCGATGTTTCAGTTTCACTGTGTAATGTTAAAAGAAAACTGATTTCCCGATTAGATACTTACTCCAGGGTATGTATTTACCAGGTACGATTCTCACATCTGTATGGTTTTTCAGATGGTGAGTGGGAGTAAGTTATTGGGAATTGGGTGATCATCCTCATTATATCGGGATTCGTTGTAATCGGTGATATTTGAGGAAATCACCTGGGCTGTTTGCCGGTCGGCAAATATTTGGTTTTGAATATCCGCAGTTATGCACCAATTTCATATTGATATATCTGTACGTCTATTTTCATAGAGTGAGATATACCTTTCTGAAATTATGTCTACGACATTTACCTATATCAGTGGATGGTTAGGCAAGGAGCATTAAACAGCGGTGTAATTCTTCTTAACTATAAGTACAGTTTTCAACCTACGACACACAGTGAATGAGTTATTAGACTTAAGGGACTTATACAGAGTATTGTATGTTGTCCAGGGTCCATCAGGACAGAGGGGTTGGTCCTCGTACTATATTCGGTTTACTTATGACTTCTCTAGTTTTTAGACAATTGTTTCGTGGAAACACAGGGTCCGAATTTAGAGAAGTTATAGGTATTTGAATAGAGTAGAGAACCAGGTGTAGCAAGTATCGGGATTCTTCAAAGTGATCGAAGATGTAGATACTTGTATATGGTATTCAGTTGATAGTAGTGATTAAGAGAACTTGCTTCTTTTTCAGGTTACTCATAATTGGAAGCATTCCTAAGTTGAGTAACGCTGATCGGCCTCCTTCCATTTAGTTGACATGCACTGGAGACAGTTGCATGATTTGAATCTGGTTCAATTAAATCAGTGCCTCTGGTCCTATATGGGATATAGAACAGTTCATATCTTAACGATGTTAAGGTACGGGGAGTTGTCCGGCTTATGCTTAAAACCAGACACTGGACAACTCAAGGCACGTTTCTGTAATGGCAGTTTGTGGGTTGACCCAGGCTATGACGCGGGTTGATTTTCTACCATCTGGATGAACAATAGCAATATTGTTCTAGACTCGCCACAGTTTTAATAAAAATGGATTTTTTCAGAAAACAGTAGTGGGAGTATGGTAGAACTGGAAGTGATTCCAGAACCACAAACGATTACTGAAGATTTGATAAGGAACCTAAAGATTCAATCTGGATTGACATTCTATTGGCCACTCCGCAGATAAGGTGGGTAACTTCAGGCACCCGAGAGGTACTACGATAGCCTCAAGGACGGTGACAGGGAAGTTCTTGTTTACCCACAATTACCATTGCTGTTGTTCCAGGCTGCGAGACCCGGCGGGAGGATGAGTATAGCGTCGTTCTAAACTAGTTTTAGAAGTGTACGTGTATATGACTCTGCCAGAGGGTTGTCGTAATCAGTGGGAGCAGCGGAAGCATTGGTGGACAGGTAGCTTATGTCTATTTATAGACTGAAGCACCAGTAGCGGAGATAGATCATCTACTTCTGACGTGACAGTCATGGGTTTGACTTCATCAGAATAGGGGATGGATCTGTTGAGAAGGTAGTAGGGTGTGATGTCCTGATATTTGGGTGACATACACAGAATAGGAAAAGAAACTCCTATACTACGATCGGTTATACTTTGGTCGTCACACAGTGGTTTTCTCCATACAGGACTTGGACATTATATCAGACGTTCTGGTTACTAGATCTATGGCTTTAGATCTAGATTTGGGTAGTCTCCCAATCTGGGTACTTAGACAGCATTCTAAGAGTATTTAGAATGGACGACTCCATGCACGGTAGTGTACCTGCAGAAGATGGAGTCACCCTCTCTAAAGGTGTCTTATAGACTAAAGGGGAGAGGGATGTGCATGATTGACAGATCACTTGCTTAGGCAATTGAGTCAATCATGAGATGTCAAGTACCACACCAGATGTTGTTCTTGCACTAGATGCAATAAGTTGACATTGATCCAATCCTGGAGAAACAGTCGGAAGCAGTTTTAGAACATAAGTGGATGTTCTAGGGATATGATAACGACAGCCTCATTCGGGAGACAGTTATCATTCCAGGCTTCCAAGGTGACATGGACGACAAGGAGGTTGTCAGAGTTATAGTTTTTCCTTCTGATGAGGGGCAGTATTTTGGACAGGTGGTCCAAGGCAATACTGAGGGTGGCATGGCGCAGGATACTGATAGAGTTCAGTTGACGATACAGTCTAAGAAGTTTGGATTTGGAGTTCATTTATGAGCTATGTCCCATCAGACATCCAGACACATTCTAAGACAGGTATTGCTCTTTTCGGGAGATGGGTTTCTCCGCGAACTTGAGATATATAGAGACATAGAAAGAAACATCAAGGCGGATCCACTCACTGAGGCTATTCCTCGAACGCAATAGTTTCGCAAACGAGCTTTGTGAGACTGACTAGTAGAGGAGTTGGGTGTTCGGTATCACACGGGCTGTGAGTATGCGACATCGCAATAATTAGCCTTGAGTGCAAGTGGGAGATTGTTGGAGATAGTGCCCTCAGAGTCAATTATTAGGTCACAGGTACGTGATTGCGATGATTGATGGAGGACCTATCCCGGTAGGACAGTCTTACTCGAGATGATAGTATGCTATCTGGTTTACCTTTATCATCGTGTACTGTTTTAGGTGACCTGACAAGTTACTATTACACGTTGATAGAGCCCCTAGGATTCTTGCTTGACCACCAGCAGTATGAGGGCGATCATATAAGTGGGAGCTGGGGTCTATAAGCATATCCTTAAATGGTCCCTAGTCGTGTGAGTTTCGAGACAGGGCATCGATTCTCCATAGTAGACTAGTGTATACAGTCGAGACCCCGACGAGGGGCGGTGGCCGGTCTCACAAGCCACTGGTGTCAGTTGGATCACCTAAGATGTATACAGGTGCTCATTGGGTTATGAGTACACCGGACAGGACTCGCCGGGAACATGCTAGTTGGTCATATACCAGACGTCAGATGGCAGTTCCCTGGTGACATGTGTGCAGGTTAGTTCATCGACCTGGGGATCGTCATTTGTCTCGTGTGAGTTCCCACTGTACTTTGATTACTACCCTACCACGGCTCAAAGGAGTCGTGCAAACAGGTTTTAGTTGGGTACAGTCCCGAGCCACATGGAGGTAGTGAGCGTATCTTCAGGGGTTCGTCTCTCCCGGTATTGGGGGTGAGGTCGTGCTGTGTCTAGGAGAGCCATTACACGAAGCACTCGGCCGAGGCAAGGAGATTTACTGGTAGGTATTCCAGTAGTATCTCAGGGTGTTCTGGGCTACACTTCGACACGACTTGTACCTCTTTTGGGGGTCTGACTTTTACCAACCCCCTAGGCCCGCCATGCGATGCTCATAGACGAACGGACCGGACTGTACGGATATTGTCACTGACAGGCTCAGTAGGGTTGTCAGGCTGAGTTCGCTCACAGACATCCCTTTTAGTCAGTACCTGGTAGCCCGTTACGTATTGGCTTATACCTCTGACGTGCTAGTGGTTAAATCCACAACCAAGGTATTGACGAGTCTTTAGAGTCCCCCACATTCAGTTACTCAGCTTTCGGGCGAAAGGTTGTAGAGGCCGTATGGAGATATGGCAAGGTCCGATCAGATACGTGCGGTATTGCACGGATCAGGATAGGACAGTTTGTACTACAGGCCGTATGGATATATGGCAGGGTTCGATCAAATACGTGCGGTATTGCACGGATCAGGATCGAACGGATATTACTAGCCGGCTTTGGTATAAGCCAGATCCTAGTATAGTACAGTGTAGATTTTGTCTCATTGCATTTGTATTTCGGTCGAAATACAGATGCGGGTGTGTATGCACAGTATCGGGGTTTTCCTGTAATTTATTACGGGACCAGTTTTCTGGAGTTGCCAGTTTGCTTTCCGTTTCGGCCAATTTCCATTGTTCCGTTCATTGGCCGAAGATTGGTGGAGGAGGGTTTATTTGCATTGTTGCAAATAGGCATTAGTGGAGGGGGTTCTTTGCTTCTTGTTGCATCATGATGGCTTTCATGATGTGCAACATCATTGACTTGTTTTGACTCCATCATGACTTGACTTTTAAAGTCATGATTGTTGATGATGATGAGGGGTGAGGTTGGTTGTGTGTGGTTTTTGTTTTGGTGACCATGTTCTTTCATGATAACCATTCCTCTCTCTCTCTCTTGCATGATATGAGTATGGCTCCCATTATTTTTGTGACTCTCTCCATTCTCACTCTCCTCTCTCTTGTGGTGGCCGGCCATGCTCCTAGAGGGGCTGTCCCATTTTTGGCAAGAGGGATTTTCACTCATTTGGCTTGGCAAAAATCATATTAGCTCCCCCTCCAAAAGCTTGTATCAACACCTCCACCAATGGCAATTCCTACAACCCCAAATGAGAGTTGCTCACTACACATTCTACAGCAAATCTTGGGCACGTCGACTAGCCAGCTTCGTGCCCGAGTTGCCTCGGCATTAAGGTGGGAGCCCGTAAAAGAAGTAGGCGATGTGGTGCACTTCCGGCGACGAGGAGGAGACGGGACATTCCGCAGGAGATCGGGACGATGACGAGAAGACCGGAGGACTTGGATCGTCGGTATATCTCTATTCCCTTTCTTGTAGTTAGCTAGGACTAATTAATGGTTCGATCCGGGTATTAGTGCGCAGCGGTTTGCCAGTTCAAGTAAAATTTAAGTTTATCACCGCTTCCGCATTTGGCCGTCGGATTGACGGCCGGGGCGCCGCCGTGCACTTACACTAATTGTAATGTGTAAAAATCTCCCAGGAGTAACAATTACTCGCAGTGGGTATCGGGATCCAACTATCTCATAAAAGGTATGCAATCTCATTGCAGATTTCAACACTTGAAATTACCGATAAAGGTTTTTACCCCTGGTACTTATGACTTTAACTATGGTCAACATATCATAAGTCCTAGTCTTGTTCTACCCGTTAGTTCATGATTAATTAGACCCACTCACATGAGCCTCAACTATGGTTGACATAGTCATATGAATGTCCTAACTAATCGCATCATATGCTATGTAGGAAGACATCACTTAGCTACCATAATCTACGCCTCAACTATAGTCGACACACGCAGCATGAATACTAAGTACTCTACTTTCTAAAATGACGGAGGGTATGAGGAAGGTTTTTATGAAAACCTTTAACGCTTTGAAATTGATATCGTTGTAGAATTGAGTGATTTTGAAAAAAGTGTTTTTGAGGCCTTTAGTAGTTTTGCTAAAGAGGTCACTCCCGGTGAAGGGATCTCGGCTCTTTCCTCATCGAATGAGGTGCTGGATATTTCACAAATACCACTACGCATAGCAAAAACTATAGAAGCAATCAAAAGACAAACCGAGTGTGTTGTAGCATCTGCTAGTTTTGCTAAAGAGGTCACTCTTGGTGAAGGGATCTCGGCTCTTTCCTTATCGAATGAGGTGCTGGATATTCTAAAAGGAATACCGCTATGCAAAGCAAGAACTAGAGCTACGATCTTTTAAAACAAGTTTCTACAAAATCTTTAGGTTTCATTTTCTTTCTTTCATTAATCTCATTAATGAAATCCCATCAATTTTATGCTTCCCAAGAATCACATAAGAAACAAAAGCATCAATATTTATTATATCTCATATATAATATAAGCATTCATCTCAGAATAACAGGTGATCAGATCACAGAATATCAGCAGCAGAAGAACACATATGAAATATTCAATATACTAGGAATTTCGTGTTTTAAATTAAGCCAGTATAAAACACGGATTCCACGGTCGGGATGAATAGCCAAACCCACATCCCTAGACCCCTACGAGAGCGGCAAGCCGTCCTACCAATTGTAGAGTTAAGAGACCCGGTCTCGACTCCTCGAGACGGTCTCCCTCTAGACTCTAGAACCAGGTTACTTGTGCTCCCCTCCTTGGGTCTATCCTAATGCAGAAAATTAAATAATATATATCAACGGTGACATCTTCCTCAACCCGGAAGTGCCCCGATAAAAGAATATTACATACAAGTTATTACATGAATGAAAATGAAAAACTCTCATCTCATATAAAAAAACTCCGGCTATTCAAATACGACGATCCAATAAAACATATCACAGCAACACACAACATCACATATTGTAAATCCCCGTTCCCTTTCTACATGAAATCTCCTATTTTCTGAATTCTAGTGATCAACTTATTCTTGACTTCCTATATTTTTAGTTGGTTGTTTAAACCCTATTTTTCCAGCTCTTTTGGAATTATAGTCCAAACCCTAAAAGCTAAAACCTAAGACTTAAAACCAAAGCCGAAACAAACCAAAATGAGCAAAACGCTTAACCTTAAACAAATTTTAAACTTACAGCCCTTATTTTTACCCAGCCCAACCCCTTAAAATTTTATTATTAACACTTGAAAAGCCCCGGCCCATCCCCTTAAAATTCTTTCAGCCCACACATCTTAGTTAATAAAATTTCTTGTTAAATATTACCCTCAGCCCATTTCCTTTTATTTTTCACTAAGCCCATTTAAAATCATTTTATGATTTCCCCAGCCGTTTCGTTTACAGCCCACAACCCTTTTTATTAAAATCCTAAGAAAATTTAATTAGCCGGCCCACTCCATTTTTAACCCAAGCCCGCTCACTCACCCTCCACTGTTCTTCTTCCCAAAAAATTCCAACGGCTACATTCCTTAACGCGCGCGCGCGACACGCCTCCCCCGCCGTCGCCCACGCCCTCGCCCTACCGTTGCCCCCACGTTGTCAACCTCGTCGCCCTCATCTCTCTCGTACTCACAAACTCCTCACCTCTCTTCTCTACATTCACCGAGCCCAAAAAAAAAAACCCGAACACCCAAACTTTCTCTCGAGCCATTGACACCTCCACCGCCGGCGATCATCCCACCTCGTCGTTCGAGACACGACGACTACCACTCATCCACCCTCCTTCTCCCTCCACGACTCCATCTCCACCCACTCAAGTCTCCCCTGCACACAACCCCCTCTACAGGGCTCGGCCACAGCACCCTGGCACTCAACGCCGGCGAGCCCCACTTCGCCTGAACCCCCTCTACGACCCTACTCACCCTCAGCATCACCCTCATCTCTTCAGACCCGACCCCCACTGCTCCCCATCTCTCTCCAAAACTCCAAAACCATTTTCAAACAAATTTTTCCCACTGTGAAACCTCTCCGTACACATAGCCGGAGCGCCGCCGACCGACGCCAACCCCAGCACACCTCGGGAGACCCACAGAGCACCATTCTAGACGTCCAGTGGCTGTGCAAACGACTCCGGACAACCCCGACGCGAGATCCACATCTAGATCGAGGCTCGCGGGAATTCAGTACGTGGCGTATATCGCGCGTTCGTGACGACACTGCTGTCGTACGATCCCGAGGCGTTCTCCAGGCAAGTGTTTACTTGCTTCATGCTAAATTATTAGTGGTACAACCTTAAAATCATATAAATTGAAACTTACCGAATAACTAAATATATTGTGACGTATGTGTTCGATGTATGATCCCAATGGAAATATTAGTCTAATTTGACGGTAACCTATACGTTCTGTTGGCCCTTCTATTGATGTATAACGTGTGCGAAATTCGCTGGAAAATACGATTGTTCGTGACAAAAATCGATACCCCCAAACATGTTGTTAAAACTAGAATTCTCTCGTAGCTGAAAACGAATAAAAACACCATAAATCATACACATATTGAAAAGATGCGTTCGAGGGCTTAAATCGAAGCCGACTAAACGAACTTTAACCCTATGTAGAATTTTAATGTTTTCTGTTCTGAAACCTTGAAGATAATTGGATCGGAACGCGACTCTGGACTGCAGTCCAGAGCGTTTCTGATTAATGTGTTCTGTCTAAAGTCCTGCGTCCCCGTGTTTCCTGGAATCGCATGATACGGAACTTTCAGTAGTTATAAGATATACCTGTTAGTGAAAGAAAACAAGTGGTCTCATTCTGATTCATCGCAGTTTGTTATTTTAAACTTATTTTAAAAGGGCAGAACGTAAAGCTGTCCAGAACACTTTCTGAAATGACATTTGAGATTGAACTGTGTATAACTTTCAACGTACAGATGCGACTGAGGATCCGTCTGTTGAGTTGAATACTTTATCGAAAACCCTAAATTTCATTTAACTGTGACATCGCTAAATTTTGAGCCCAACTGGGTGCAATTCGTGTCGCGAAACAGACGTTCAGTTCTGAAATTGAAATTCCAGCCGCGAACACTTAAACTGAAACAGTTATATCTTGAAAACCGAAACTCCGATTGAACTGAAACAAATTTTGATGAACTCCTGACTGATTGTTCTATATATCTTAACTACATCATTTTTGCTGAATTCGTAACATATTAATTTGTGTAATTCATTTTAGTTCATGACATGCATGTTAATTCATAACATACAGAGCTTATTGGTATCACACATTACATACCTCATACCCTTGTCATATACACAGTGTTAGTGCGTGTGGACATTGCATTATCGTGCGTGATAGATGTTGCTTTAGGAGTGACGAGTACACCAATGGAAAGTGAACATTCGTGACAGTGATTGATACAGTGGATAGTGATGAAACCGTGTCATTGGTATACTTGTACACAACTAGATCAATATCATAAATAGTGTAACCTGGGGAAAAAGGGGAAATCAAAGTGGAAAGAGTATCGTATTTAGCGGGACCGTGTTTAGAGGATGATCATTCGAACAGTGATACTTATACGTGTAGGACAGGATCTAGCGATCCGGCCGACAGGGTTGTGTCCCGGGCATGTGGGCCGTGGTCTCGGATATGTACGAGACTCCTGTTAAACATGATCCTCCTTCCACTATGTGATTTCAAACATGACCTAGAGACCGATAGGGACACATAACATATTCTGCATCATATTGTGACATAGTGATTACTTGCATTATTCTCATACCAGTATTACCTCATTTACCTGTTCATCTGATTATAATAATATTATTATTTGTGTCGCTCTGACGACCTGAGTATGCATGCTCAGATTCCGCGGGAGGACCTGTACAGGAGACGGATCTATCCTTTGAGCTCACGGAGATATAGTTTGGTGTACCTTCTTCATTTACTGCTTTCCATAAAAGAGATTGTGAGATCGAACTTGGTTAGTTATTGTTCTTATTATCTGTAATTTGTGAACAATGGGATTTTAATGTAATAAATTAGTGATGTGATTCCTTTAATACTGTGCTTTAATTACTGATTACCATGTAGTGCTAGAAGCCGAAGTGTGACTACGGCAGGATGATTCCTTGACCGTAGGAGCATGGCTGGCCTAGTCATCCCTCGTTTTCCGTATTTTGGGAAGCGGGGCGTGACATGGTTTAGTTGGTATCAGAGTCTGTGTTTAGCATCAAGGGATAACATTCACTAGGCGATATTACGTTATTCTTGTTTCACTATTCTTGATTTCTATCCTTGAATCTGAACCTATTCTTTTGAATCTTCCAGTGATATGACGTCCCCGAATGACCCCTCCTCGGACTCCAGCTCTCAGGACCGCACGGAAAGAATACTCATTGCACTGACCACTCTCGCGGAAGCTCAGGAGAGGAAGACAGATTTGCTTACTGAGGGACTCAGGGCGATTACCGCTGCAGGAGGACCCTCCGCACTTATTACCGCCCCTGAGGGCGCTACTCCACCAGCTTATCAGGCTAGGGCTGGTACTGTGTCAAACTTCCGACGGTTACACCCAGCTGCGTTCACAGGGCTAGCTGAACCACTTGAAGCTGAGCAATGGCTGTTAAACATGGAGAATTTATTGGCAGCCGCCAGGGTTCCAGAGGTAGACAGAGTGAATGTGATAAAGATACAATTAGAAGACGAGGCTCGTACATGGTGGTCGGTAGAAGAAAGCAGACTTGAAGAGCCGATTGAATGGAACAAGTTTAAGGAGTGCTTCTTAGATCACTATTTTCCTCCCACGGCCAAGGCAGAAATGGAGGAAAGGTTTATTCTTCTGAAGCAGAATGGACGCCCAGTGGACGTTTATGCGGCAGAGTTCAACCGTCTGAGCCGCTTTGCTCCATACATGGAAAAATCAGAAGTCACCAGGGCTAGGCGTTTCCTTCAGGGGTTAGATTTTGAGTTGCAGCAGCTGATTGCATCGTTAGATCTACAGACTTTCGCACAGGTACTCAACGCGGCGAGAGTTCAGGAGCAATTGATTAACAAGTTCAGAAGACCCCCAGTCGTTCCAGCACGTAACCACGCGCCTTCTCGAGGAGCCATACCGGTTCACAGAGCAGGGACGACGCAAATGAAGCGCCCTTTCGTACCACAGCATCGCCCCCAGAGGCAGGGCGTAACTTGCGGCATTGCGGTATAGGAGGGCATACCCAGAAGGACTGTCGCCGTGCTAAGGGACAGTGTTTGATTTGCGGCTCCAGTCAGCACAGGATTAACAGTTGTCCTGAGCGAGCAGAGATACAAGGAAGTTCTGGACCGCCACAGCAGAGGCCGCAGGAACAGAGACAGCCATTTACAGGTCGCGGTCAGGGACGGGCTTTCACCTTGACCGCAGAGCAGGCAGAAGCGTCAGGAGATGTTGTTACAGGTACTCTACTCGTACATTCCTTGCCAGCTAGAGTACTTTTTGATTCAGGAGCATCGCATTGTTTCTTGTCTGAGCATTTCACCAATACACACTCAATACCATATGAACCACTAACCAAGGGATGGGAAATTCATACGGGTAATGGCATCATAATATCTAATCGAGAATGTAGATTATGCCCGGTTGTAGTGTGTGGCAGGGAATTCTATGCGAATTTCCTCCTAATTGGGACAGGCAGTTACGACGCAATTCTTGGGATGGATTGGATGAGCACTTTCCATGCAGTTATCGATTGTCGTGCAAAGAAGGTGATCTTCCGCATTCCCAATCACCCGGAGTTTGTTTTCGAGGGCGGAAGCGAATGTTTGGAACCAGCTAAGTACAGAGCAAAGCCTAAGGAACTGACAGCCATGGAGATTGATAAGAGCCCAGTCCCAGAAATTGTTCGGGACTTTCTGGACGTTTTCCCCGGGGATTTACCAGGTCTACCACCTCCTCGAATTTTGGAGTTCTCAATCGATTTGATTCCAGGTACAGCCCCAGTATCCAGAGCCCCATACAGAATGGCACCAGTTGAGTTGGCGGAGTTGAAGAAACAGGTTGAAGAACTGTTGGAGAAGGGATTTATTCGGCCAAGCGGTTCACCGTGGGGTGCTCCAGTCCTATTAGTAAAGAAGAAGGATGGATCGTTGCGAATGTGTATAGATTATCGGGAGCTGAACAAGGTCACAATAAAGAACAAGTACCCAATCCCGCGTATCGATGACCTATTTGATCAGCTAAGTGGAGCCAAGGTTTTCTCGAAGTTGGATCTCCGTTCTAGATATCATCAAATCAGAGTAGCAGCCGAGGATGTATGCAAGACGGCTTTCAGGACCCGATACGGACATTACGAGTTCCTTGTAATGCCGTTCGGTGTTACCAATGCACCAGCAATATTCATGGATTTAATGAACAGGGTGTTCGCAAAATACTTAGACACGTTTGTCGTTGTGTTTATCGACGACATACTTGTCTACTCGAAGACTCAGGAGGAGCACGCTGAACACTTACGCACAGTCCTACAAATTCTTCGGGAAGAGAAGCTGTATGCGAAGCTAAGCAAGTGTGAGTTCTGGCTCGACAAGGTTCAGTTTTTGGGACATATTGTTTCGGGCGAAGGCATCTCGGTGGACCCGGCAAAGATAGAATCTGTCAGAGATTGGCCGACGCCAAAATCAGTAGCAGAGATCAGGAGCTTTCTGGGATTGGCAGGTTATTATCGAAGATTCGTCCAAGATTTCTCAAGGATCGCGGAACCATTGACGAAGCTGACAAGGAAGGACGTGCCGTTTACATGGACAGAACAGTGCTCTCAGGCATTCGACACTCTGAAGCAGAAGTTAACCACAGCACCTATACTTACAGTACCAGATAATTTCGGTGGTATGGTGATACACAGTGATGCCTCGGGGAAGGGTTTAGGCTGTGTTTTGATGCAGCACGGCCGAGTGGTTGCTTACGCCTCTCGACAACTGAGAAACCACGAGAAGAACTACCCTACGCACGACTTGGAGTTAGCTGCGGTAGTTTTTGCATTAAAGATTTGGAGGCACTATCTTTTGGGTGAGAAAGTGGAGGTATACACGGATCACAAAAGTTTGAAGTATGTTTTCACCCAGAAGGAACTGAACATGAGGCAGCGCCGATGGCTAGAGCTAATGGCAGATTATGATCTGGACCTTCAGTATCACCCGGGGAAGGTCAATGTTGTACCAGATGCACTCAGTCGCAAACCAGCGGTCATGATGTTGACCGATCAGAGGAGTATTATTGAGGATTTCCAGAGACTTGCACTTGAGGTCATTACTCCGAACGCACTCAGTCAATTTTGGCAACTACAGGTGCAATCTTCCCTGGTGGATCGCATCAAGATTGCACAAGCGGATGATCCTCGATTACAAAAGTTCAGAGAGCAAGTGGAAGCTGGACTGAGAACGGATTTGATTATACATGAGGATGGCTCTCTGAGATTCGGTAGCAGACTCTGCGTACCTAAAGGTGGTGTACGAGAAGAAGTGTTGGCTGAAGCACACAGTTCAGCTTATTCTGTGCATCCAGGAGGTACAAAAATGTATCAGGACCTAAAGCAGCACTTTTGGTGGAGCGGAATGAAGCGGGAAATTGCGAGGTTCGTATCCAGATGCTTAGTATGTCAACAGGTGAAGGCGGAACATCAGAGAACAGCAGGATTATTACAACCATTGCCGATACCTGAATGGAAGTGGGAGCACATTACTATGGATTTTGTGACGGCCTTACCACGGAGCCCTAGAGGCAATAACGCTATTTGGGTTATCGTCGATCGCCTTACAAAAGCTGCACACTTTCTACCTTTCCGAGTGGGACAGTCGACAGAATCACTGGCAGAAAGATATATACAGGAGATTGTGCAACTTCACGGTGTTCCAGTCAGTATTGTGTCAGACCGGGACACGAGATTCTTGTCGCACTTTTGGAAGAGCTTACAGGAGAGTTTGGGAACCCGCCTTAAATTCAGCACAGCTTATCACCCACAGACGGATGGACAATCCGAGCGTACAATTCAGACGCTCGAGGATATGTTGAGAGCCTGTATGTTGGACTTTCAGGGTTCCTGGGAGGACCATCTGCACCTAGTCGAGTTTTCTTACAACAATAGTTATCAGGCTAGTATTCAGATGGCTCCTTTTGAAGCGCTATATGGGCGGAAGTGTCGATCCCCAGTATGTTGGGATGATGTGGGAGAACGAAGATTACTGGGCCCCGAACTCATTGTTCAGACAGTGGACAAGGTCCAAATGATCAGGCAGCGTATTAAGACGGCTCAGGATCGACAAAAGAGTTGGGCAGATACCAGCAGAAGGGCACTAGAATTCGAAGTCGGAGATCATGTGTTCTTGAAGATTTCCCCTACTCGTGGAGTTATCAGATTCGGAAGTCGGGGAAAACTTAGTCCCCGTTTTATCGGACCTTTTGAGGTGCTAGAGCGAGTAGGAGAGGTGGCCTATCGACTGGCCTTGCCTCCATCGCTAGCTGGTGTGCACAATACCTTCCACGTGTCACAGTTGCGGCGTTACGTTCGAGATGAGAACCATGTTCTGGACCATTCAGAGTTAGTTTTGGGGACCGATCTGTCATACGAGGAGCAGCCTACTACCATTCTCGACCGCAGAGAGAAAGTGCTGAAGAATAAGGTCATTCCGTTAGTCCGAGTGTCTTGGGGCGGTCGTTCCCCAGGAGATTCCACCTGGGAGCGAGAGGAAGATATCCGTGATCGTTATCCACATCTTTTTGTTTAGTACATTGTTTCTTGTATCTTTGTTAAATTTCGAGGACGAAATTTTCGTTAAGGGGGTATGATGTAAATCCCCGTTCCCTTTCTACATGAAATCTCCTATTTTCTGAATTCTAGTGATTAACTTATTCTTGACTTCCTATATTTTTAGTTGGTTGTTTAAACCCTATTTTTCCAGCTCTTTTGGAATTATAGTCCAAACCCTAAAAGCTAAAACCTAAGACTTAAAACCAAAGCCGAAACAAACCAAAATGAGCAAAACGCTTAACCTTAAACAAATTTTAAACTTACAGCCCTTATTTTTACCCAGCCCAACACATTAAAATTTTATTATTAACACTTGAAAAGCCCCGGCCCATCCCCTTAAAATTCTTTCAGCCCACACATCTTAGTTAATAAAATTTCTTGTTAAATATTACCCTCAGCGCATTTCCTTTTATTTTTCACTAAGACCATTTAAAATCATTTTATGATTTCCCCAGCCGTTTCGTTTACAGCCCACAACCCTTTTTATTAAAATCCTAAGAAAATTTAATTAGCCGGCCCACTCCATTTTTAACCCAAGCCCGCTCACTCACCCTCCACTGTTCTTCTTCCCTCAAAATTCCAACGGCTACATTCCTTAACGCGCGCGCGCGACACGCCTCCCCCGCCGTCGCCCACGCCCTCGCCCTACCGTTGCCCCCACGTTGTCAACCTCGTCGCCCTCATCTCTCTCGTACTCACAAACTCCTCACCTCTCTTCTCTACATTCACCGAGCCCAAAAAAAAAAACCCGAACACCCAAACTTTCTCTCGAGCCATTGACACCTCCACCGCCGGCGATCATCCCACCTCGTCGTTCGAGACACGACGACTACCACTCATCCACCCTCCTTCTCCCTCCACGACTCCATCTCCACCCACTCAAGTCTTCCCTGCACACAACCCCCTCTACAGGGCTCGGCCACAGCACCCTGGCACTCAACGCCGGCGAGCCCCACTTCGCCTGAACCCCCTCTACGACCCTACTCACCCTCAGCATCACCCTCATCTCTTCAGACCCGACCCCCACTGCTCCCCATCTCTCTCCAAAACTCCAAAACCATTTTCAAACAAATTTTTCCCACTGTGAAACCTCTCCGTACACATAGCCGGAGAGCCGCCGACCGACGCCAACCCCTGCACACCTCGGGAGACCCACAGAGCACCATTCTAGACGTCCAGTGGCTGTGCAAACGACTCCGGACAACCCCGACGCGAGATCCACATCTAGATCGAGGCTCGTGGGAATTCGGTACGTGGCGTATATCGCGCGTTCGTGACGACACTGCTGTCGTACGATCCCGAGGCGTTCTCCAGGCAAGTGTTTACTTGCTTCATGCTAAATTATTAGTGGTACAACCTTAAAATCATATAAATTGAAACTTACCGAATAACTAAATATATTGTGACGTATGTGTTCGATGTATGATCCCAATGGAAATATTAGTATAATTTGACGGTAACCTATACGTTCTGTTGGCCCTTCTATTGATGTATAACGTGTGCGAAATTCGTTGGAAAATACGATTGTTCGTGACAAAAATCGATACCCCCAAACATGTTGTTAAAACTAGAATTCTCTCGTAGCTGAAAACGAATAAAAACACCATAAATCATACACATATTGAAAAGATGCGTTCGAGGGCTTAAATCGAAGCCGACTCGACGAACTTTAACCCTATGTAGAATTTTAATGTTTTCTGTTCTGAAACCTTGAAGATAATTGGATCGGAACGTGACTCTGGACTGCAGTCCAGAGCGTTTCTGATTAATGTGTTCTGTCTAAAGTCCTGCGTCCCCGTGTTTCCTGGAATCGCATGATACGGAACTTTCAGTAGTTATAAAATATACCTGTTAGTGAAAGAAAACAAGTGGTCTCATTCCGATTCATCGCAGTTTGTTATTTTAAACTTATTTTAAAAGGGCTGAACGTAAAGCTGTCCAGAACACTTTCTGAAATGACATTTGAGATTGAACTGTGTATAACTTTCAACGTACAGATGCGACTGAGGATCCGTCTGTTGCGTTGAATACTTTATCGAAAACCCTAAATTTCATTCAACTGTGACATCGCTAAATTTTGAGCCCAACTGGGTGCAATTCGTGTCGCGAAACAGACGTTCAGTTCTGAAATTGAAATTCCAGCCGCGAACACTTAAACTGAAACAGTTATATCTTGAAAACCGAAACTCCGATTGAACTGAAACAAATTTTGATGAACTCCTGACTGATTGTTCTATATATCTTACCTACATCATTTTTGCTGAATTCGTAACATATTAATTTGTGTAATTCATTTTAGTTCATGACATGCATGTTAATTCATAACATACAGAGCTTATTGGTATCACACAATACATACCTCATACCCTTGTCATATACACAGTGTTAGTGCGTGTGGACATTACATTATCGTGCGTGATAGATGTTGCTTTAGGAGTGACGAGTACACCAATGGAAAGTGAACATTCGTGACAGTGATTGATACAGTGGATAGTGATGAAACCGTGTCATTGGTATACTTGTACACAACTAGATCAATATCATAAATAGTGTAACCTGGGGAAAAAGGGGAAATCAAAGTGGAAAGAGTATCGTATTTAGCGGGACCGTGTTTAGAGGATGATCATTCGAACCGTGATACTTATACGTGTAGGACAGGATCTAGCGATCCGGCCGACAGGGTTGTGTCCCGGGCATGTGGGCCGTGGTCTCGGGTATGTACGAGACTCCTGTTAAACATGATCCTCCTTCCACTATGTGATTTCAAACATGACCTAGAGACCGATAGGGACACATAATGTCACGCCCCACCCCCAATACAGAGAGTATTGTCCGCTTTGGTCGAAACTGTTGGAGATAGTGCCCTCAGAGTCAATTATTAGGTCACAGGTACGTGATTGCAATGATTGATGGAGGACCTATCCCGGTAGGACAGTCTTACTCGAGATGATAGTATGCTATCTGGTTTACCTTTATCATCGTGTACTGTTTTAAGTGACCTGACACGTCGCTATTACACGTTGATAGAGCCCCTAGGATTCTTGCTTGACCACCAGCAGTATGAGGGCGATCATATACGTGGGAGCTGGCAGTCTATAAGCATATCCTTAAATGGTCCCTAGTCGTGTGAGTTTCGAGACAGGGCATCGATACTCCAGAGTAGACTAGTGTATACAGTCGAGACCCCGACGAGGGGCGGTGGCCGGTCTCACAAGCCACTGGTGTCAGTTGGATCACCTAAGATGTATACAGGTGCTCATTGGGTTATGAGTACACCGGACAGGACTCGCCGGGAACATGCTAGTTGGTCATATACCAGACGTCAGATGGCAGTTCCCTGGTGACATGTGTGCAGGTTAGTTCATCGACCTGGGGATCGTCATTTGTCTCGTGTGAGTTCCCACTGTACTTTGATTACTACCCTACCACGGCTCAAAGGAGTCGTGCAAACAGGTTTTAGTTGGGTACAGTCCCGAGCCACATGGAGGCAGTGAGCGTATCTTCAGGGGTTCGTCTCTCCCGGTATTGGGGGTGAGGTCGTGCTGTGTCTAGGAGAGCCATTACACGAAGCCCTCGGCCGAGGCAAGGAGATTTACTGGTAGGTATTCCAGTAGTATCTCAGGGTGTTCTGGGCTACACTCCGACACGACTTGTACCGCTTTTGGGGGTCTGACTTTTACCAACCCCCTAGGCCCGCCATGCGATACTCATAGACGAACGGACCGGACTGTACGGATATTGTCACTGACAGGCTCTGTAGGGTGTCAGGATGAGTTCGCTCATCGACGTCCCTTTTAGTCAATACCTGGTAGCCCGTTACGTATTGGCTTATACCTCTGACGTGCTAGTGGTTAAATCCACAACCAAGATGTTGACGAGTCTTTAGAGTCCCCCACATTCTGTTACTCAGCTTTCGGGCGAAAGGTTGTAGAGGCCGTATGGAGATATGGCAAGGTCCGATCAGATACGTGCGGTATTGCACGGATCAGGATCGGACAGTTTGTACTATAGGCCGTATGGTTATATGGCAGGGTTCGATCAGATACGTGCGGTATTGCACGCATCAGGATCGAACAGATATTACTAGCCGGCTTTGGTTTAAGCCGGATCCTAGTATAGTACAGTGTAGATTTTGTCTCATTGCATTTGTATTTCGGTCGAAATACAGATGCGGGTGTGTATGCACAGTATCGGGGTTTTCCTGTAATTTATTACGGGACCAGTTTTCTGGAGTTGCCAGTTTGCTTTCCGTTTCGGCCAATTTCCTTTGTTCCGTTCATTGGCCGAAGATTGGTGGAGGAGGGTTTATTTGCATTGTTGCAAATAGGCATTAGTGGAGGGGGTTCTTTGCATCTTGTTGCATCATGATGGCTTTCATGATGTGCACCATCCTTTGACTTGATTTCTTCATGATGGCATGACTTTTTGAGTCATCATGGTTCATGATGGTTGGACTTTGTGAGGTGATGATGGTGGTGTTGAGTGTTGAGTTTTCCTTACTATCATTTCTTTTGCATGATAGCTTTCCTCTCTCTCTCTTGGGTATTATATGAGTATGGCTCCCATTATTTTTGAGACTCTCTCCATTTTCTCACTCTCCTCTCTCTTGTAGTGGCCGGCCATGCTCCAAGAGGGGCTGTCCCATTTTTTGCAAGAGGGATTTACACTCATTTGGCTTGGCAAAAAATCATATTAGCTCCTCCTCCAAAAGCTTGTATCATTCCTCCACCAAAAAGGCAATTCCACATACCCCAAATGAGACTTCTTCACTACACATTCTACAGCGAATCTTGGGCACGTCGACTAGCCAGCTTCGTGCCCGAGTTGCCTCGGCATTGAGGTGGGAGCCCGTAAAAGAAGTAGGCGATGTGGTGCACTTCCGGCGACGAGGTGGAGACCGGAGCTTCCGCAGGAGATCGGGACGACGACGAGAAGACCGGAGGACTTGGATCAGTCGGTATATCTCTCTTCCCCATCTTGTAGTTAGCTAGGACTAGTTAATGGTTCGATCCGGGTATTAGTGCGCGGCGGTTTGCCAGTTCAAGAAAAATTTAAAGTTTATCACCGCTTCCGCATTTGGCCGTCGGATTGACGGCCGGGGCGCCGCCGTGCACTTACAGTGGTATCAGAGCCTCGCCATTAACATAGTCTAGCTTGGTGTAATGTGTTTTTCTGTTTCGATCGATCGAATGTTCCAAAACTGCATTTTAGTTCGCATCAGTTTCTGTTGAAAAATTTTGGTCTCGAAAAATTTTTCAGGTGATTGCAGAATGATGTACAGAGTACCCTAAGACCACTGGAAAATTTTGGTTCCCTGAACCCTCCGTACGACCGCGGAACCGCGGCCATAACCCCTTGTTGGCCGCGGTTCCGCCGCAGGTAGTTGGGTTCAGCTCACCAGCTTTTTCCAGAGGGCTTGTGGGCTTAAAATATGGGTTTTGGAATATTAATTTTGGGCCCAGATTTTCTGGATGTGCTACAGTAGTACTTGGGGGCCCACTTGTTAATTTTTGATCGAGCGGATATTTTAAACACATTTTTCACAGTATTTATATTATATCTGCGACCGTGAATGTCACTCGATCGGTAAATCCGGTCTAACTGCTATAGCCCGGTTAGACGGATTTGCGAACGTGACTTTCACGTTGATGTACTGTTTTTGCTGTGATGTTGCGGATCGGTCGTGGGGGATAGCCTGTTTGCAATGCTAGTACAGTTGTGGTTGTATTATGTACTTTTGATATTGCGGGGCGAGCGTCCGACATGTGGACTGCCGTCACTGCCTGATTGTATTATTATTTTGGGGCACGGCCAGGTTGCGGTCGATGTACCCGTTGTATGTATATTTTACTTTCTGTACTAGGATTGCCCCGCGGAGGGGTGCACGGATAGCCGGGTTCTAGAGGGCAACAAGCCCGCATCTCATGGCATTGGGACGGAGGGGGCTTCACTCTAGGATTGGCGGGATATTCGCCGCACTCGTAGGGGGTACAGGTTGACCCAGGAGGGGTGCCCAAGTTACCGGATTCCGTGAAGTGCTAGGTGGTCCATTCACGGCGCTGAAGAGGGCTGCCTCGCTTCAGGTTTTGGCGGGTAACTTGCCGCGCCCGTAGGGGTCTAGGATTTCATTGCACAGGCTATCCACACGACCAGGGGAACGTCGGGTTTCAGCGGCTCTGTGAAACCCGGGGATCCCAGATATCTGTATTGTTTCTGTGATGCTGTACATTTTCTGTGATGTTGCATTTTATTCACGCCTTGAGCGAATATAATATATTGGTATATATATTAGTAGATGTTGTATATGTTTTACATCCGCGCTAGTCCAGTCCCCGCTCTGTCGTTAGTTAGCTAACCTAACGGGTAATGACGGGACCCAGTGGCGAATGCGGATGGCATATACGTACATCAGTATATTTTCGTTCTTTTTGGTGTGATCAATTGATGGGACTGCGTTGATTCGGATCAATGCAAATTAAAAACAAACCTAATCTGATGTTGTTGGAACACTTTTCAAAAAGCTGTTATTGCAAGGACGTTTACTTTTGTTTTGCATCGTGGTATTCAGTTGGAATATCCTGCTCCTCAGTCGGCGAGGCAAGGGCCGAGATCCCTTCACCGGGAGTGACCCCTTGGACAGAAGTTTGCGTCAGGGCATTAACTTCACTATAGCCGATTACTTTTGCTTTGCACCGTGGTATTCAGTTGGAATATCCTGCACCTCATTCTACGGGGAAAGAGCCGAGATCCCTTCACCGGGAGTGACCTCTTTAGCAAAAGCTTTCGTCATTATATTTTCAAAAAGCTATCCGTTCCTTCAACGATATCAAGTTCATTACGTTAAAGGTTTTCGCCAGAAACCATTCGTAGCCCTCCGTCGTTTCATATGGGTAGTCAATAGTATTCAAGCTGTGTATGTTGGCCAAAGTCAAGGCACAGTGATTGGTAGGTATTGGATATTCATATGCAGCATAGATAGATGCGTTGGTTTGGGACAGTCGTACTGCCATTTTGGCCAAAGTCAAGGGTAGGTACGGGTGGATTCAAATTAACCTGGAGAATGACGGGTTGAACTTGACATGTGACTTATGATATGTTGGCCAAAGTCAAGGTCATAAGAGCATGGGGTAGAAATCACATCGGGAGTTTCAAAAGAACTGAAACTTGCCAGATATGCGCATACCTTCTGGAGTGTGGTAGCGTGAGCGGATTCCGTCACGTTATCATGTGATGATAGTTGGATCCCGATTCCCACTGATGAGTTAGTTTACTCCTCGGGTGACCCCGACTAATTCTTCTTTCAGGTTTGGAGGAGAATTTGAGGTACAGTGGGAGGATTCCAGATTAGATAAATTGGTAACCATTCTGATCTAGGTTAGAGTGCACGCTGAGTGTTTCTTTTCTCTCTCTCTTTGGCAGCGACCATTGACCCGACCCTAAGACTTTGACTCAGTGACCAAGTTGACCGAACCTTCTTAAACACCGGCTTTTGGATTGTCAGAGTTGCAAACCTCATTGCCACTCCTACTTTTACCCTTTTCTCCAGGACACCCCGTTTTACTACGAACGTCCACTTCCATTGGACAAAACCATCGTATTGTTAGATACGAACTCGAAAGAATTTATTCGAGGACGGTTTCCGGTTCTGGAGAAAACGGATAGGATTATTCAGTTGTCTTTTCCTTTTACCCTCTCTCAGGTTACGAGTACTCCTTGGTTTAGGGGTAGTACACCTATTACGCAAATTGGATTGTCTTCTTCCAAACCTTAGGCTGGTGCCGACTGGTAGGGAATGAAGAAAACCAATTAGCCCAACGATGGTGTACAGAAGGTATTAAGTTCAGACAAAGCAAGGGATTAGTAAGAGGGCAAAGTAAATTGCAACAGATATTCACGACCAAACCAAGTATTCCTTCGCCAATCCTAAATCACCTTTGAATTTCTCCAGGACACTCCGTATCACTACGAAGATCCACAGTTTATTGGATACTCCATCGTATGGTTATATACGAACTCGAAAGGAACTTGTTCCAGTTCGGGGATGGATTCTGCTTCCGGAGAAATAGGAATAAGATTTATTCGGTTGTCTTTTATCTTCACCCTCTCTCATTGCGAGTGTTCCTAGGATTGGGACAGTACACCCATTATGCTTATTGGATAGTCTTCTTCCAAACCATAGGCTGGTGCCGAACGGTAGGGAAGGAAGAAAACCATTTGGCCTAAAGGGGTGTACAGAAGGTAAAGACTAAAGAAATATGAAGGGATTTAGAGAGGTGGCAAAGAATTATACGGTTACAGTCGTGAATATGAAAGAGGCATTACTAGGAATACCAGTATACCCCATCGAAACATTTCGATGTTTCAGTCTCACTGTGTACTGTTAAAGGAAAACTGATTTCCCGATTAGACACTTGCTCCAGGGTATGTATTTACCAGGTATGATTCTCACATCTGTATGGTTTTACAGATGATGAGTGGGAGTAGGTTATTGGGAATTGGGTGATTATCCTCATTATATCGGGATTCGTTGTAATCGGTGATATTTGAGGAAGTCACCTGGATTGTTTGCCGGTCGGCAAATATTTGGTTTTGAATATCCGCTGTTATGAATATCCGCTGTTAATAAAGATTTGGAGGCACTATCTTTTGGGTGAGAAAGTGGAGGTATACACGGATCACAAAAGTTTGAAGTATGTTTTCACCCAGAAGGAACTGAACATGAGGCAGCGCCGATGGCTAGAGCTAATGGCAGATTATGATCTGGACCTTCAGTATCACCCGGGGAAGGTCAATGTTGTACCAGATGCACTCAGTCGCAAACCAGCGGTCATGATGTTGACCGATCAGAGGAGTATTATTGAGGATTTCCAGAGACTTGCACTTGAGGTCATTACTCCGAACGCACTCAGTCAATTTTGGCAACTACAGGTGCAATCTTCCCTGGTGGATCGCATCAAGATTGCACAAGCGGATGATCCTCGATTACAAAAGTTCAGAGAGCAAGTGGAAGCTGGACTGAGAACGGATTTGATTATACATGAGGATGGCTCTCTGAGATTCGGTAGCAGACTCTGCGTACCTAAAGGTGGTGTACGAGAAGAAGTGTTGGCTGAAGCACACAGTTCAGCTTATTCTGTGCATCCAGGAGGTACAAAAATGTATCAGGACCTAAAGCAGCACTTTTGGTGGAACGGAATGAAGCGGGAAATTGCGAGGTTCGTATCCAGATGCTTAGTATGTCAACAGGTGAAGGCGGAACATCAGAGAACAGCAGGATTATTACAACCATTGCCGATACCTGAATGGAAGTGGGAGTACATTACTATGGATTTTGTGACGGCCTTACCACGGAGCCCTAGAGGCAATAACGCTATTTGGGTTATCGTCGATCGCCTTACAAAAGCTGTACACTTTCTACCTTTCCGAGTGGGACAGTCGACAGAATCACTGGCAGAAAGATATATACAGGAGATTGTGCGACTTCACGGTGTTCCAGTCAGTATTGTGTCAGACCGGGACACGAGATTCTTGTCGCACTTTTGGAAGAGCTTACAGGAGAGTTTGGGAACCCGCCTTAAATTCAGCACAGCTTATCACCCACAGACGGATGGACAATCCGAGCGTACAATTCAGACGCTCGAGGATATGTTGAGAGCCTGTATGTTGGACTTTCATGGTTCCTGGGAGGACCATCTGCACCTAGTCGAGTTTTCTTACAACAATAGTTATCAGGCTAGTATTCAGATGGCTCCTTTTGAAGCGCTATATGGGCGGAAGTGTCGATCCCCAGTATGTTGGGATGATGTGGGAGAACGAAGATTACTGGGCCCCGAACTCATTGTTCAGACAGTGGACAAGGTCCAAATGATCAGGCAGCGTATTAAGACGGCTCAGGATCGACAAAAGAGTTGGGCAGATACCAGCAGAAGGGCACTAGAATTCGAAGTCGGAGATCATGTGTTCTTGAAGATTTCCCCTACTCGTGGAGTTATCAGATTCGGAAGTCGGGGAAAACTTAGTCCCCGTTTTATCGGACCTTTTGAGGTGCTAGAGCGAGTAGGAGAGGTGGCCTATCGACTGGCCTTGCCTCCATCGCTAGCTGGTGTGCACAATACCTTCCACGTGTCACAGTTGCGGCGTTACGTTCGAGATGAGAACCATGTTCTGGACCATTCAGAGTTAGTTTTGGGGACCGATCTGTCATACGAGGAGCAGCCTACTACCATTCTCGACCGCAGAGAGAAAGTGCTGAAGAATAAGGTCATTCCGTTAGTCCGAGTGTCTTGGGGCGGTCGTTCCCCAGGAGATTCCACCTGGGAGCGAGAGGAAGATATCCGTGATCGTTATCCACATCTTTTTGTTTAGTACATTGTTTCTTGTATCTTTGTTAAATTTCGAGGACGAAATTTTCGTTAAGGGGGTATGATGTAAATCCCCGTTCCCTTTCTACATGAAATCTCCTATTTTCTGAATTCTAGTGATTAACTTATTCTTGACTTCCTATATTTTTAGTTGGTTGTTTAAACCCTATTTTTCCAGCTCTTTTGGAATTATAGTCCAAACCCTAAAAGCTAAAACCTAAGACTTAAAACCAAAGCCGAAACAAACCAAAATGAGCAAAACGCTTAACCTTAAACAAATTTTAAACTTACAGCCCTTATTTTTACCCAGCCCAACACATTAAAATTTTATTATTAACACTTGAAAAGCCCCGGCCCATCCCCTTAAAATTCTTTCAGCCCACACATCTTAGTTAATAAAATTTCTTGTTAAATATTACCCTCAGCGCATTTCCTTTTATTTTTCACTAAGACCATTTAAAATCATTTTATGATTTCCCCAGCCGTTTCGTTTACAGCCCACAACCCTTTTTATTAAAATCCTAAGAAAATTTAATTAGCCGGCCCACTCCATTTTTAACCCAAGCCCGCTCACTCACCCTCCACTGTTCTTCTTCCCTCAAAATTCCAACGGCTACATTCCTTAACGCGCGCGCGCGACACGCCTCCCCCGCCGTCGCCCACGCCCTCGCCCTACCGTTGCCCCCACGTTGTCAACCTCGTCGCCCTCATCTCTCTCGTACTCACAAACTCCTCACCTCTCTTCTCTACATTCACCGAGCCCAAAAAAAAAAAACCCGAACACCCAAACTTTCTCTCGAGCCATTGACACCTCCACCGCCGGCGATCATCCCACCTCGTCGTTCGAGACACGACGACTACCACTCATCCACCCTCCTTCTCCCTCCACGACTCCATCTCCACCCACTCAAGTCTTCCCTGCACACAACCCCCTCTACAGGGCTCGGCCACAGCACCCTGGCACTCAACGCCGGCGAGCCCCACTTCGCCTGAACCCCCTCTACGACCCTACTCACCCTCAGCATCACCCTCATCTCTTCAGACCCGACCCCCACTGCTCCCCATCTCTCTCCAAAACTCCAAAACCATTTTCAAACAAATTTTTCCCACTGTGAAACCTCTCCGTACACATAGCCGGAGAGCCGCCGACCGACGCCAACCCCTGCACACCTCGGGAGACCCACAGAGCACCATTCTAGACGTCCAGTGGCTGTGCAAACGACTCCGGACAACCCCGACGCGAGATCCACATCTAGATCGAGGCTCGTGGGAATTCGGTACGTGGCGTATATCGCGCGTTCGTGACGACACTGCTGTCGTACGATCCCGAGGCGTTCTCCAGGCAAGTGTTTACTTGCTTCATGCTAAATTATTAGTGGTACAACCTTAAAATCATATAAATTGAAACTTACCGAATAACTAAATATATTGTGACGTATGTGTTCGATGTATGATCCCAATGGAAATATTAGTATAATTTGACGGTAACCTATACGTTCTGTTGGCCCTTCTATTGATGTATAACGTGTGCGAAATTCGTTGGAAAATACGATTGTTCGTGACAAAAATCGATACCCCCAAACATGTTGTTAAAACTAGAATTCTCTCGTAGCTGAAAACGAATAAAAACACCATAAATCATACACATATTGAAAAGATGCGTTCGAGGGCTTAAATCGAAGCCGACTCGACGAACTTTAACCCTATGTAGAATTTTAATGTTTTCTGTTCTGAAACCTTGAAGATAATTGGATCGGAACGCGACTCTGGACTGCAGTCCAGAGCGTTTCTGATTAATGTGTTCTGTCTAAAGTCCTGCGTCCCCGTGTTTCCTGGAATCGCATGATACGGAACTTTCAGTAGTTATAAAATATACCTGTTAGTGAAAGAAAACAAGTGGTCTCATTCCGATTCATCGCAGTTTGTTATTTTAAACTTATTTTAAAAGGGCTGAACGTAAAGCTGTCCAGAACACTTTCTGAAATGACATTTGAGATTGAACTGTGTATAACTTTCAACGTACAGATGCGACTGAGGATCCGTCTGTTGCGTTGAATACTTTATCGAAAACCCTAAATTTCATTCAACTGTGACATCGCTAAATTTTGAGCCCAACTGGGTGCAATTCGTGTCGCGAAACAGACGTTCAGTTCTGAAATTGAAATTCCAGCCGCGAACACTTAAACTGAAACAGTTATATCTTGAAAACCGAAACTCCGATTGAACTGAAACAAATTTTGATGAACTCCTGACTTATTGTTCTATATATCTTACCTACATCATTTTTGCTGAATTCGTAACATATTAATTTGTGTAATTCATTTTAGTTCATGACATGCATGTTAATTCAAAACATACAGAGCTGATTGGTATCACACAATACATACCTCATACCCTTGTCATATACACAGTGTTAGTGCGTGTGGACATTACATTATCGTGCGTGATAGATGTTGCTTTAGGAGTGACGAGTACACCAATGGAAAGTGAACATTCGTGACAGTGATTGATACAGTGGATAGTGATGAAACCGTGTCATTGGTATACTTGTACACAACTAGATCAATATCATAAATAGTGTAACCTGGGGAAAAAGGGGAAATCAAAGTGGAAAGAGTATCGTATTTAGCGGGAACGTGTTTAGAGGATGATCATTCGAACCGTGATACTTATACGTGTAGGACAGGATCTAGCGATCCGGCCGACAGGGTTGTGTCCCGGGCATGTGGGCCGTGGTCTCGGGTATGTACGAGACTCCTGTTAAACATGATCCTCCTTCCACTATGTGATTTCAAACATGACCTAGAGACCGATAGGGACACATAATGTCACGCCCCACCCCCAATACAGAGAGTATTGTCCGCTTTGGTCGAAACTGTTGGAGATAGTGCCCTCAGAGTCAATTATTAGGTCACAGGTACGTGATTGCAATGATTGATGGAGGACCTATCCCGGTAGGACAGTCTTACTCGAGATGATAGTATGCTATCTGGTTTACCTTTATCATCGTGTACTGTTTTAAGTGACCTGACACGTCGCTATTACACGTTGATAGAGCCCCTAGGATTCTTGCTTGACCACCAGCAGTATGAGGGCGATCATATACGTGGGAGCTGGCAGTCTATAAGCATATCCTTAAATGGTCCCTAGTCGTGTGAGTTTCGAGACAGGGCATCGATACTCCAGAGTAGACTAGTGTATACAGTCGAGACCCCGACGAGGGGCGGTGGCCGGTCTCACAAGCCACTGGTGTCAGTTGGATCACCTAAGATGTATACAGGTGCTCATTGGGTTATGAGTACACCGGACAGGACTCGCCGGGAACATGCTAGTTGGTCATATACCAGACGTCAGATGGCAGTTCCCTGGTGACATGTGTGCAGGTTAGTTCATCGATCTGGGGATCGTCATTTGTCTCGTGTGAGTTCCCACTGTACTTTGATTACTACCCTACCACGGCTCAAAGGAGTCGTGCAAACAGGTTTTAGTTGGGTACAGTCCCGAGCCACATGGAGGCAGTGAGCGTATCTTCAGGGGTTCGTCTCTCCCGGTATTGGGGGTGAGGTCGTGCTGTGTCTAGGAGAGCCATTACACGAAGCCCTCGGCCGAGGCAAGGAGATTTATTGGTAGGTATTCCAGTAGTATCTCAGGGTGTTCTGGGCTACACTCCGACACGACTTGTACCGCTTTTGGGGGTCTGACTTTTACCAACCCCCTAGGCCCGCCATGCGATACTCATAGACGAACGGACCGGACTGTACGGATATTGTCACTGACAGGCTCTGTAGGGTGTCAGGATGAGTTCGCTCATCGACGTCCCTTTTAGTCAATACCTGGTAGCCCGTTACGTATTGGCTTATACCTCTGACGTGCTAGTGGTTAAATCCACAACCAAGATGTTGACGAGTCTTTAGAGTCCCCCACATTCTGTTACTCAGCTTTCGGGCGAAAGGTTGTAGAGGCCGTATGGAGATATGGCAAGGTCCGATCAGATACGTGCGGTATTGCACGGATCAGGATCGGACAGTTTGTACTATAGGCCGTATGGTTATATGGCAGGGTTCGATCAGATACGTGCGGTATTGCACGCATCAGGATCGAACAGATATTACTAGCCGGCTTTGGTTTAAGCCGGATCCTAGTATAGTACAGTGTAGATTTTGTCTCATTGCATTTGTATTTCGGTCGAAATACAGATGCGGGTGTGTATGCACAGTATCGGGGTTTTCCTGTAATTTATTACGGGACCAGTTTTCTGGAGTTGCCAGTTTGCTTTCCGTTTCGGCCAATTTCCTTTGTTCCGTTCATTGGCCGAAGATTGGTGGAGGAGGGTTTATTTGCATTGTTGCAAATAGGCATTAGTGGAGGGGGTTCTTTGCATCTTGTTGCATCATGATGGCTTTCATGATGTGCACCATCCTTTGACTTGATTTCTTCATGATGGCATGACTTTTTGAGTCATCATGGTTCATGATGGTTGGACTTTGTGAGGTGATGATGGTGGTGTTGAGTGTTGAGTTTTCCTTACTATCATTTCTTTTGCATGATAGCTTTCCTCTCTCTCTCTTGGGTATTATATGAGTATGGCTCCCATTATTTTTGAGACTCTCTCCATTTTCTCACTCTCCTCTCTCTTGTGGTGGCCGGCCATGCTCCAAGAGGGGCTGTCCCATTTTTGCAAGAGGGATTTACACTCATTTGGCTTGGCAAAAAATCATATTAGCTCCTCCTCCAAAAGCTTGTATCATTCCTCCACCAAAAAGGCAATTCCACATACCCCAAATGAGACTTCTTCACTACACATTCTACAGCGAATCTTGGGCACGTCGACTAGCCAGCTTCGTGCCCGAGTTGCCTCGGCATTGAGGTGGGAGCCCGTAAAAGAAGTAGGCGATGTGGTGCACTTCCGGCGACGAGGTGGAGACCGGAGCTTCCGCAGGAGATCGGGACGACGACGAGAAGACCGGAGGACTTGGATCAGTCGGTATATCTCTCTTCCCCATCTTGTAGTTAGCTAGGACTAGTTAATGGTTCGATCCGGGTATTAGTGCGCGGCGGTTTGCCAGTTCAAGAAAAATTTAAAGTTTATCACCGCTTCCGCATTTGGCCGTCGGATTGACGGCCGGGGCGCCGCCGTGCACTTACAGTGGTATCAGAGCCTCGCCATTAACATAGTCTAGCTTGGTGTAATGTGTTTTTCTGTTTCGATCGATCGAATGTTCCAAAACTGCATTTTAGTTCGCATCAGTTTCTGTTGAAAAATTTTGGTCTCGAAAAATTTTTCAGGTGATTGCAGAATGATGTACAGAGTACCCTAAGACCACTGGAAAATTTTGGTTCCCTGAACCCTCCGTACGACCGCGGAACAGCGGCCATAACCCCTTGTTGGCCGCGGTTCCGCCGCAGGTAGTTGGGTTCAGCTCACCAGCTTTTTCCAGAGGGCTTGTGGGCTTAAAATATGGGTTTTGGAATATTAATTTTGGGCCCAGATTTTCTGGATGTGCTACAGTAGTACTTGGGGGCCCACTTGTTAATTTTTGATCGAGCGGATATTTTAAACACATTTTTCACAGTATTTACATTATATCTGCGACCGTGAATGTCACTCGATCGGTAAATCCGGTCTAACTGCTATAGCCCGGTTAGACGGATTTGCGAACGTGACTTTCACGTTGATGTTCTGTTTTTGCTGTGATGTTGCGGATCGGTCGTGGGGGATAGCCTGTTTGCAATGCTAGTACAGTTGTGGTTGTATTATGTACTTTTGATATTGCGGGGCGAGCGTCCGACATGTGGACTGCCGTCACTGCCTGATTGTATTATTATTTTGGGGCACGGCCAGGTTGCGGTCGATGTACCCGTTGTATGTATATTTTACTTTCTGTACTAGGATTGCCCCGCGGAGGGGTGCACGGATAGCCGGGTTCTAGAGGGCAACAAGCCCGCATCTCATGGCATTGGGACGGAGGGGGCTTCACTCTAGGATTGGCGGGATATTCGCCGCACTCGTAGGGGGTACAGGTTGACCCAGGAGGGGTGCCCAAGTTACCGGATTCCGTGAAGTGCTAGGTGGTCCATTCACGGCGCTGAAGGGGGCTGCCTCGCTTCAGGTTTTGGCGGGTAACTTGCCGCGCCCGTAGGGGTCTAGGATTTCATTGCACAGGCTATCCACACGACCAGGGGAACGTCGGGTTTCAGCGGCTCTGTGAAACCCGGGGATCCCAGATATCTGTATTGTTTCTGTGATGCTGTACATTTTCTGTGATGTTGCATTTTATTCACGCCTTGAGCGAATATAATATATTGGTATATATATTAGTAGATGTTGTATATGTTTTACATCCGCGCTAGTCCAGTCCCCGCTCTGTCGTTAGTTAGCTAACCTAACGGGTAATGACGGGACCCAGTGGCGAATGCGGATGGCATATACGTACATCAGTATATTTTCGTTCTTTTTGGTGTGATCAATTGATGGGACTGCGTTGATTCGGATCAATGCAAGTTAAAAACAAACCTAATCTGATGTTGTTGGAACACTTTTCAAAAAGCTGTTATTGCAAGGACGTTTACTTTTGTTTTGCATCGTGGTATTCAGTTGGAATATCCTGCTCCTCAGTCGACGAGGCAAGGGCCGAGATCCCTTCACCGGGAGTGACCCCTTGGACAGAAGTTTGCGTCAGGGCATTAACTTCACTATAGCCGATTACTTTTGCTTTGCACCGTGGTATTCAGTTGGAATATCCTGCACCTCATTCTACGGGGAAAGAGCCGAGATCCCTTCACCGGGAGTGACCTCTTTAGCAAAAGCTTTCGTCATTATATTTTCAAAAAGCTATCCGTTCCTTCAACGATATCATGTTCATTACGTTAAAGGTTTTCGCCTGAAACCATTCGTAGCCCTCCGTCGTTTCATATGGGTAGTCAATAGTATTCAAGCTGTGTATGTTGGCCAAAGTCAAGGCACAGTGATTGGTAGGTATTGGATATTCATATGCAGCATAGATAGATGCGTTGGTTTGGGACAGTCGTACTGCCATTTTGGCCAAAGTCAAGGGTAGGTACGGGTGGATTCAAATTAACCTGGAGAATGACGGGTTGAACTTGACATGTGACTTATGATATGTTGGCCAAAGTCAAGGTCATAAGAGCATGGGGTAGAAATCACATCGGGAGTTTCAAAAGAACTGAAACTTGCCAGATATGCGCATACCTTCTGGAGTGTGGTAGCGTGAGCGGATTCCGTCACGTTATCATGTGATGATAGTTGGATCCCGATTCCCACTGATGAGTTAGTTTACTCCTCGGGTAACCCCGACTAATTCTTCTTTCAGGTTTGGAGGAGAATTTGAGGTACAGTGGGAGGATTCCAGATTAGATAAATTGGTAACCATTCTGATCTAGGTTAGAGTGCACGCTGAGTGTTTCTTTTCTCTCTCTCTTTGGCAGCGACCATTGACCCGACCCTAAGACTTTGACTCAGTGATCAAGTTGACCGAACCTTCTTAAACACCGGCTTTTGGATTGTCAGAGTTGCAAACCTCATTGCCACTCCTACTTTTACCCTTTTCTCCAGGACACCCCGTTTTACTACGAACGTCCACTTCCATTGGACAAAACCATCGTATTGTTAGATACGAACTCGAAAGAATTTATTCGAGGACGGTTTCCGGTTCTGGAGAAAACGGATAGGATTATTCAGTTGTCTTTTCCTTTTACCCTCTCTCAGGTTACGAGTACTCCTTGGTTTAGGGGTAGTACACCTATTACGCAAATTGGATTGTCTTCTTCCAAACCTTAGGCTGGTGCCGACTGGTAGGGAATGAAGAAAACCAATTAGCCTAACGATGGTGTACAGAAGGTATTAAGTTCAGACAAAGCAAGGGATTAGTAAGAGGGCAAAGTAAATTGCAACAGATATTCACGACCAAACCAAGTATTCCTTCGCCAATCCTAAATCACCTTTGAATTTCTCCAGGACACTCCGTATCACTACGAAGATCCACAGTTTATTGGATACTCCATCGTATGGTTATATACGAACTCGAAAGGAACTTGTTCCAGTTCGGGGATGGATTCTGCTTCCGGAGAAATAGGAATAAGATTTATTCGGTTGTCTTTTATCTTCACCCTCTCTCATTGCGAGTGTTCCTAGGATTGGGACAGTACACCTATTATGCTTATTGGATAGTCTTCTTCCAAACCATAGGCTGGTGCCGAACGGTAGGGAAGGAAGAAAACCATTTGGCCTAAAGGGGTGTACAGAAGGTAAAGACTAAAGAAATATGAAGGGATTTGGAGAGGTGGCAAAGAATTATACGGTTACAGTCGTGAATATGAAAGAGGCATTACTAGGAATACCAGTATACCCCATCGAAACATTTCGATGTTTCAGTCTCACTGTGTACTGTTAAAGGAAAACTGATTTCCCGATTAGACACTTGCTCCAGGGTATGTATTTACCAGGTATGATTCTCACATCTGTATGGTTTTACAGATGATGAGTGGGAGTAGGTTATTGGGAATTGGGTGATCATCCTCATTATATCGGGATTCGTTGTAATCGGTGATATTTGAGGAAGTCACCTGGATTGTTTGCCGGTCGGCAAATATTTGGTTTTGAATATCCGCTGTTATGCACCAATTTCAAATCGATATATCTGTACGTCTATTTTCATAGAGTGAGATATACTTTTCTGAAATTATGTCTACGACATTTACCTATATCAGTGGATGGTTAGGTAAGGAGCATTAAACAGCGGTGTAATTCTTCTTAACCATAAGTACAGTTTTCAACCTACGACACACAGTGAATGAGTTTTCAGACTCAAGGGACTTATACAGAGTATTGTATGTTGTCCAGGGTCCATCAGGACAGAGGGGTTGGTCCTCGTACTATATTCGGTTTACTTATGACTTCTCTAGTTTTTAGACAAGTGTTTCGCGGAAACACAGGGTCCGAATTTTGAGAAGTTATAGGTATTTGAATAGAGTAGAGAACCAGGTGTAGCAAGTATCGGGATTCTTCAAAGAGATCGAAGATGTAGATACTTGTATATGGTATTCAGTTGATAGTAATGATTAAGAGATTTTGCTTCTCTTTCAGGTTATTCATAATTGGAAGCATTCCTAAGTTGAGTAACGCTGATCGTCCTCTTTCCATTTAGTTGACATGCACTGGAGACAGCTGCATGATTTGAATCTGGTTTGACATTCCATTGGCAACTCCGCAGATTTTGGTGGGTAACCTCAGGCGCTCGAGAGGTACTTCGGTATGCTCAAGGACGGTGGCAGGGAGGTTCTTGTTTGCCCAGACTTGCCATTGCTGTTGTTCCAGACTGTGAGATCCGGCAGGAGGATGAATATAGCGTCGTTCTAAACTAGCTTTAGAAGTGTACGTCTATATGACTCTGCCAGAGGGTTTTCGTAGTCAGTGGGAGCAGCGGAAGCATTGGTGGACAGGTGGCTTATGTCTATTTATAGACTAAAGCAGATGTAGCGGAGATAGATCATCTATTTCTGATGTAACAGTCATGGGTTTGACTTCATCAGAATAGGGGATGGATCTGTTGAGAAGGTAGTAGGGTGTGATATCCTGGTATTTGGATGACATACACAGAGTAGGAAAGGAAACTCCTATACTACAATCGGTTATACTTTGGCAGTCACACAGCGGTTTCTCCACACAGGACTTGGACATTATATCAGACATACTGGTTACTGGATCTATGGTATTAGATCTAGATTTGGGTGGTTTCCCAATCAGGGTACTTAGACAGCATTCTAAGGGTATTTAGAATGGACGACTCCATGCACGGTAGTGTACCTGCAGAAGATGGAGTCACCCTCTCTAAAGGTGTCTTACAGACTAAAGGGGAGAGGGATGTGCATGATTGGCAGATCACTTGCTCAGGCAATTGAGTCAATCATGAGATGTCAAGTACCACACCAGATGTTGTTCTTGCACTAGATGCAATAAGTTGATATTGATCCAATCCTGGAGAAACAGTTGGAAGCAGTTTTAGAACATAAGTGGATGTTCTAGGGACATGATAACGACAGCCTCATTCGGGAGACAGTTATCATTCCAGGCTTCCAAGGTGACTTGGACGACAAGGAGGTTGTCAGAGTTATAGTTTTTCCTTCTGACGAGGGGCAGTATTTTGGACAGGTGGTCCAAGGAAATACTGAGGGTGGCATGGCGCAGGATACTGATTAAGTTCAGTTGACGATACAGTCTAAGGAGTTTGGATTTGGAGTTCATTTATGAGCTATGTCCCATCAGACATCCAGACACATCCTAAGACAGGTATTGCTCATTTCGGGAGATGGGTTTCTCCGCGAACTTGAGATATAGAGAGACATAGAAAGAAACAACAAAGCGGATCCACTCACTGAGGCTATTCCTCGAACGCAATAGTTTCGCAAACGAGCTTTGTGAGACTGACTAGTAGAGGAGTTGGGTGTTCGGTATCACACGGGCTGTGAGTATGCGACATCGCAATAATTAGCCTTGAGTGCAAGTGGGAGATTGTTGGAGATAGTGCCCTCAGAGTCAATTATTAGGTCACAGGTACGTGATTGCAATGATTGATGGAGGACCTATCCCGGTAGGACAGTCTTACTCGAGATGATAGTATGCTATCTGGTTTACCTTTATCATCGTGTACTGTTTTAAGTGACCTGACACGTCGCTATTACACGTTGATAGAGCCCCTAGGATTCTTGCTTGACCACCAGCAGTATGAGGGCGATCATATACGTGGGAGCTGGCAGTCTATAAGCATATCCTTAAATGGTCCCTAGTCGTGTGAGTTTCGAGACAGGGCATCGATACTCCAGAGTAGACTAGTGTATACAGTCGAGACCCCGACGAGGGGCGGTGGCCGGTCTCACAAGCCACTGGTGTCAGTTGGATCACCTAAGATGTATACAGGTGCTCATTGGGTTATGAGTACACCGGACAGGACTCGCCGGGAACATGCTAGTTGGTCATATACCAGACGTCAGATGGTAGTTCCCTGGTGACATGTGTGCAGGTTAGTTCATCGACCTGGGGATCGTCATTTGTCTCGTGTGAGTTCCCACTGTACTTTGATTACTACCCTACTACGGCTCAAAGGAGTCGTGCAAACAGGTTTTAGTTGGGTACAGTCCCGAGCCACATGGAGGCAGTGAGCGTATCTTCAGGGGTTCGTCTCTCCCGGTATTGGGGGTGAGGTCGTGCTGTGTCTAGGAGAGCCATTACACGAAGCCCTCGGCCGAGGCAAGGAGATTTACTGGTAGGTATTCCAGTAGTATCTCAGGGTGTTCTGGGCTACACTCCGACACGACTTGTACCGCTTTTGGGGGTCTGACTTTTACCAACCCCCTAGGCCCGCCATGCGATACTCATAGACGAACGGACCGGACTGTACGGATATTGTCACTGACAGGCTCTGTAGGGTGTCAGGATGAGTTCGCTCATCGACGTCCCTTTTAGTCAATACCTGGTAGCCCATTACGTATTGGCTTATACCTCTGACGTGCTAGTGGTTAAATCCACAACCAAGGTGTTGACGAGTCTTTAGAGTCCCCCACATTCTGTTACTCAGCTTTCGGGCGAAAGGTTGTAGAGGCCGTATGGAGATATGGCAAGGTCCGATCAGATACGTGTGGTATTGCACGGATCAGGATCGGACAGTTTGTACTATAGGCCGTATGGTTATATGGCAGGGTTCGATCAGATACGTGCGGTATTGCTCGCATCAGGATCGAACAGATATTACTAGCCGGCTTTGGTTTAAGCCGGATCCTAGTATAGTACAGTATAGATTTTGTCTCATTGCATTTGTATTTCGGTCGAAATACAGATGCGGGTGTGTATGCACAGTATCGGGGTTTTCCTGTAATTTATTACGGGACCAGTTTTCTGGAGTTGCCAGTTTGTTTTCCGTTTCGGCCAATTTCCTTTGTTCCGTTCATTGGCCGAAGATTGGTGGAGGAGGGTTTATTTGCATTGTTGCAAATAGGCATTAGTGGAGGGGGTTCTTTGCATCTTGTTGCATCATGATGGCTTTCATGATGTGCACCATCCTTTGACTTGATTTCTTCATGATGGCATGACTTTTTGAGTCATCATGGTTCATGATGGTTGGACTTTGTGAGGTGATGATGGTGGTGTTGAGTGTTGAGTTTTCGTTACTATCATTTCTTTTGCATGATAGCTTTCCTCTCTCTCTCTTGGGTATTATATGAGTATGGCTCCCATTATTTTTGAGACTCTCTCCATTTTCTCACTCTCCTCTCCCTTGTGGTGGCCGGCCATGCTCCTAGAGGGGCTGTCCCATTTTTTGCAAGAGGGATTTACACTCATTTGGCTTGGCAAAAAATCATATTAGCTCCTCCTCCAAAACCTTGTATCATTCCTCCACCAAAAAGGCAATTCCACATACCCCAAATGAGACTTCTTCACTACACATTCTACAGCGAATCTTGGGCACGTCGACTAGCCAGCTTCGTGCCCGAGTTGCCTCGGCATTAAGGTGGGAGCCCGTAAAAGAAGTAGGCGATGTGGTGCACTTCCGGCGACGAGGTGGAGACCGGAGCTTCCGCAGGAGATCGGAACGACGACGAGAAGACCGGAGGACTTGGATCAGTCGGTATATCTCTCTTCCCCATCTTGTAGTTAGCTAGGACTAGTTAATGGTTCGATCCGGGTATTAGTGCGCGGCGGTTTGCCAGTTCAAGAAAAATTTAAAGTTTATCACCGCTTCCGCATTTGGCCGTCGGATTGACGGCCGGGGCGCCGCCGTGCACTTACAGAAACCGCACGGTTTTTTCCTTTAGAGCGAACCGGACCCGACCAGGGGCCACTTCCCAGAAGGTCACCCATCCCAAGACTTCCCTGGCCCGAGCACGCTTAACTACGGAGTTCTTAAGCTTCTGTAGTTCCGGTTCACTTAAAAGGCGCCTCTGTATTGAAGAGTGGTATCATTTCATTTATAGTACAGATCTGCCCCTTTCGGAATGTATTCCGAAGAGTCCCCATTGTTCTACAGTGGGTCCCACGGACTCAAGAGGTGGCCCCCACGGATTCAAGAGGTGGCCCCCGCCCACTTAACACGACACATGGCGTGGCACTTTGTTCCGTGTGGCACTTTGCTCCGTGAGCAAGAACCGGGTCCCGACATTCTCCCCACCTTTGAACAATGGTTCGTCCTCGAACCACAGACCTACTATCGAGGGACCAGCTCTGATACCATTCTGTCATGCCCCACCCCCAATACAGAGAGTATTGTCCGCTTTGGCCGAAACCGCACGGTTTTTCCCTTTAGAGCGAACCGGACCCGACCAGGGGCCACTTCCCAGGAGGTCACCCATCCCAAGACTTCCCTGGCCCGAGCACGCTTAACTACGGAGTTCTTAAGCTTCTGTAGTTCCGGTTCACTTAAAAGGCGCCTCTGTATTGAAGAGTGGTATCATTTCATTTATAGTACAGATCTGCCCCCTTTCGGAATGTATTCCGAAGAGTCCCCATTGTTCTACAGTGGGTCCCACGGACTCAAGAGGTGGCCCCCACGGATTCAAGAGGTGGCCCCCGCCCACTTAACACGACACATGGCGTGGCACTTTGTTCCGTGTGGCACTTTGCTCCGTGAGCAAGAACCGGGTCCCGACACATAACATATTCTGCATCATATTGTGACATAGTGATTACTTGCATTATTCTCATACCAGTATTACCTCATTTACCTGTTCATCTGATTATAATAATATTATTATTTGTGTCGCTCTGACGACCTGAGTATGCATGCTCAGATTCCGCTGGAGGACCAGTACAGAAGACGGATCTATCCTTTGAGCTCACGGAGATATAGTTTGGTGTACCTTCTTCATTTACTACTTTCCATAAAAGAGATTGTGAGATCGAACTTGGTTAGTTATTGTTCTTATTATCTGTAATTTGTGAACAATGGGATTTTAATGTAATAAATTAGTGATGTGATTCCTTTAATACTGTGCTTTAATTACTGATTACCATGTAGTGCTAGAAGCCGAAGTGTGACTACGGCAGGATGATTCCTTGACCGTAGGAGCATGGCTGGCCTAGTCATCCCTCGTTTTCCGTATTTTGGGAAGCGGGGCGTGACACATATCGTCAACGTAAGTAAATATGCGTATCCCAATTGTCGTTGACGTATAGCAACGAAACCGGCGATACACCCCATATCACACTTACGGTCGCAGAAAAGAAAGCGAAAACTACAACAATTGAAATACACAACCACTTTAGAGATCATAAACCCATAATATCTCATATTCCGGATTTCATGCCTAACAATATGAATTCCTTAGACATCACATGCTTAACAATTATAAACCCTGCATTTTAGTCTCGATATTGAAAACACTTTCCAATAATAAGTCGGGTAATTCAACAAGATTCCCGGCATCCTGATCGAATGCTCGTCGGAAAGTTTAATAGACGGCCACACCCCTGATACCGACGACGAAGTGCACTTAGGCGGAACACCGTGGCCGCGAGCATCCGGACGGATTCTTTTTGGCAACGGAGTTCTCCTACAGTCACTTTGTTCGGGCTATTTGGTGTGGCTATCTAGTAAGGTTACCCGGCGAGTATCCGCATACGCTACGTGATTGCGACGGACTTTTGATAACATCAAAATCCCGTGGCAACCGATCAAATGAGACCAAATTGCTAGATTTAAAAAATTCAAATATTGTGGATTCCAAGTATTGTATCACATTTCACAAATATCCGGACGATGTTAAACATTTTAATCGAATCAACGAATTCCTAAAATTTCCAAGAAAACTCAACACTTGAGCAGCATCAAAAATACCCAGTACCATGCCACAGTAGCTACGGACCTACCGTAGAAGGCCCGGCCTAAGCTTCACATATGGCACCGCGGAACCGCCGCCAAAAGCATGGTTTGGTCGCGGTTCCGTGGTCATGTTGTCGAGTTATGGCTTAATTCTTCTAGAGGGTCCATAGATTTACCTGCATATTTTTCTGAATATATTTAATTTGAAAAATTCCAACATCTTGAAAAATTTCAAGAGAATGGGCAAGTTCGTTCGAACTTGTAACTTCGCCTAGACAACTCCTAATGCTCTAGCATGGCTCTGATACCACTGTAGGGTTATTTGGCACGACCCCAAGGTTTCACAAGACATCAAACATACCGTATTTTGAAATTTCTAGTGTGACAAACAACCTAACCTAGGATCTAACTAGAGTTTTAGGAGCTAAAATAAAAAGTAAACAACTTTACATAGAAAGTGAATGAGGAATACAACCTTTGTAGACCGTTCCTTCACTTCTAAAGCTCCGTGTAGTAGTCCCTACACACCAAGTAGTGAACAAACGCACTCTAGTAAGGTTTCACATGAAGAAATGATCAACCTTGCTCGAAGTCTTTGAGGCCGAAGATGATCTACGTCGAGGAGACTCAAGCTCATGCTACCTCATCACCAATGGTAGATTAGTGAAGCAAATACCTTAAACTAAATGGATAATAGTAGTGCCAGATGAAGTAGCAAATAGGCTCACTTTAGATTTAATTTTCTCACAATATTTTCCCACATAGAAAAAGCTAGCAAGCTTTTTCTCACGAAGAACAAGATGAAGAAAGAAGATGAGAGAATGAACTCTTGAAGTGAGAATAGCAACCATGGATGAGTTAGTGTCATACATTAACTCATGTAGAGAATAAAGCATGGCTAACAATAATGATTAGGTTAATAAATATCTACAAGTAAAACAAAGCTAGTGGACTAAGTAAAAGATGCTACAAGCTTCTCCAAGCTTCCAAGCATGTGACTAATTTCCAACTAATTTGATTTACTTTAAATAAATAAAACCTTATCATTATTATAAGCATGGTGTGAGTCTCATACACGCTTGTTGCATGTGGCATCTAGCATGACACAAAAGATATACATTAATATATATATCACATATATACTAAGTGTTCACTAGTGAGAAAAGAAATCTTAAGTGAGCTAATATTAGTTAATGTAAGATAATATATTAAATATATAATTATACATTAAATTATTAAGTCAACACTTGATTTAATAATCCGGCTATATCATTTACAACCGACTAATATCAAATGTAACAATCTATCGAACAAACACTTGATCCGATATCCCGGCTTTATCAAATACAACCGTCCGATATCACATATCGTAAGAATAGAATGCGGTATCACATACATGCATTAATCTCGGTCTCGCACATATCACATGTGTGCTCCTACTTCGTTTCGCAAGAAGCAGGAAGCTTCTGTGTAGGACTCTAAAGACTCATCAATACGCCGGCAGTAGGTGATCATCATATCAAACACCCATAAGCTACCAGCGGTCTGCCAAACGTAATGGCCACCCGGGTATTGAGCGATCAAAAGATCAATAAGCAAGCCTATTCGTACTCCTGCGAATCCAATCAGCAGTACTACCATACAGTCCGGTCTGTTTGTCAGATATGTCGCATATCGTAGCATGGGGTTGGTATAACGTCAGACCCCAATAGCCTGATAAGTCATGCCGATGCAAGGTCCATAACGGTTTGAGAAACTACTAATAACACTTACCAATAAATCTCAGCAACCCTGGCCCGGGATTTCATGTTATGGCCAATCGAGCATAGCGCAACATCAACCATCAACTCCCATTACTGGGAGAGACGAATCCCCTCCTATCGCTCATTGCCTCCATGTGACTCGGGACTGTACCCAAAAACCACCTGTTTTCACGACTCAGTAGAGCCGTAGTAGGGTGGAAATCAAAGCACAGTGGGGGACACATAAGACTCTATAACGATCTCGGGTCGATAGACGAACCTGTACCAGTGTCACCAGAGAACTGCTATCCGACGATAGGTTAAAACCATCTAGAAGTTCTCCGCAAGACCGTTCAGTGCACCCAGTCTCTACTGAGCACCCGTATACCATCTTTGATGTCAAACACCAATGGATGTAGGATCATCCATCGCCCATCATATGGGTCAAGATGCTTATACGCTAGTCTACTCTGGAATATCGATGCCCTGTCTCGATACACACTCGACTAGGAACAATTATAGGGTGTACTTATGGACTACCCTTAGCCCCACTAGTATGATCTCCATCATAGCCCTGGTAGTCAAGTACACATCCTAAGGTCTTTGTCAACATGTGATAGCAAGACAGCATCACTTATACAATTCAACATGATAAGACGAAGAGTAACCAGATAGCATACTATCATGTCGAGCGAGAGAGTGCACTCTATATATGTCCAAGCATCCACTATAATGTACATCTCATGTACACCAATGGCCTCTAGGACATACATATAACTAACACCTTCATCTTTCTTCTCTTCCTCCTACACCTCCTCTACCCCATGGCAACCATCCCTAAATCTTCACCAAAACCCTAAGCTACCTTCATTAAAAATGATTCCCACTTCTTCCTTAACCCTATGGACCTTTCAAGTTTGGATTTTGGGGACTTTGGGCATCTAGGGTTTTTCTTGAGTTGCTCTCTTGAGGTATAATTCTCACATCCCACCTTGTAATTAGTTTCTTTACCTCTTAGTTTAGTTTAGTGTTCGATTTAGCATCTTTAGTGATCTTGGAATATTCCAAGTTGATGTTTAGTGGATGTTGGGACTTGTAAGTGGTAAATTGAGGTGTGGTGAGTGTTTGAAAGACTTAGTTGATGATTTTTTGGACCAATTAGAAGACTTAAACCTAAAACACGAAGTTAGAATTTCCCGACTTTGGAATTTCAACAGAATTGTGATGGTATTTTGGAATCTGGGATTACCCGAGACCACCATAAAATAAGTTCCCATGACCATGAGACGAGCAGGCAACATGGAAGCACCTCGTGAAACTCGAGACCCAAACACCTTTAGATGGCCACAGATTTATTGCTTAGGGCCGCAAATTGCGGCCAAGTTGTGGTGAAATGTGTTGAATTTTGGACCATGGCTTGGTTATGTGATATCTAGAGCAACCATATATGCAAAATTTCCTAGTTTGGCCCAGGGTCAAATATGGGAGTGATTTCCTTCGTTGCTTATTTCGATTTTGCGATTCTGAAACTTGGTTTTGGTATTTGGGATTGATTTAGTCGTTGGACGTTTGTACATCAACGGTGAGGGATAATTGGTTATTTTTTCATGCGTAAGCTATAGGTTCTAACCTATAAGCAATTCGTGTGCTGTATCGGTTTTTGGATATTGGTTTTAAAAGTATTTCGATTGTGTATTGATTGTAGGTACCTTCGCGTTGATTTCCGAGACGACGAAGCATATCGACTTCGGCTAAGCGAGGAGATTGCAGGTGAGTAGATTTATATCTATGGGGAAGTCGGGTGGATGGTGTATATCACCCCCACAACCATTGATATGGATAAGTGATATATAAATTTTTATTTTAGAGAAAACCTATGTACAAACCCACGGAGATGATCAAGGGATTTAGTGTGAAATGATATAATAAATAAGGAAGACTCGGATTGATATATGAGAATATGAAATGTAAATGTGAATCGTAATATATATATGTTATTCAAAGAGGACAAATATAAGATTTATAGTGGCGTGATATGAGATCGATACCGATATGTTATGAGATCGATATCGATGAGTCCTGTGAACGATAATACGATAAGATTGAGATAGATGTGTTATGAGATGATGTACGTGACTATAGATCCGTACTGTTGTTGTGATGATATCGTACGATGGGTATTCCGTACGTGATATATAAAGATGAAACCCGATATTTATTCCGATTGAGAACCCTTTTATTGCATAGCACAAAATGGATATTGTGACATGTTTGGTGTCATACCCATTTCAAAATAACGATTCGCACTTTTTTAAACTATAAATGTATGACTCTTACGTAGTTGCATATTTTATATACTGTTCGCGCTTGGATCTCTTATTTTTGCATATGCTCACATTTCTTTTACTAAGATAAATATATACGATGTTTGATACCCTTTATTTACCTGACTTCGTCTACTAGTACACCTGCATAATTATCGATGATGCGCATGCTACACTTACACAGAATTGCCGGCTCATACACATTCATCATCGGTAATTGTTATGCCACTTACATAGTAGAATTGCTATATCCTGATATTATTCTTAATTGTTCAATACTATCATAGGACATGATTGCATGATATACATGTAACGTTTTAAAAATAAATAAACAAATAATTAAATAAATAAAATGCTTTAGGTGAATTTTCTGATAATCGGTAAAATAAACCTATTTTCCGTAAAACTTAACTGTAATTATTTTTTAATATAGATTTAAATATGCTTATTTTAACTATGTAATTGCTAGTATTTGGTATTTATTTAGTCACTTATAAATTATTAGTTTACTTAAATATTTTTCCTTAACTAATTATTTCTAATATTAATATAAGTTTTTAATTATATATTAAATTAGTGTAAATTACAAATTTGAAGGGGTTAATCATACACTAATAAACCATGGTAACTTAAATACAAGTTTGTAACATGCTTTTTAGTAAAGATATATCTCCATAATTCTAGAGGATTTTATGATTTAATTAGAAAGAAAAAAAATTAGTGAAAAGACTAAAAAGGATGTAATAATTTAAGATGTTTCTATACATTTCCTCACCCCTCACACTCTCTCCACTCCCCTCCCTCTCCATGGCCGAGCCCTTCATGAGGCAGCCATCATTTTTCCTAAGTTCATTTCCCATCAGAAATCATCAAAAAATTCCATCAAAAATCAAATTAAAAGTCCACTAATTCATCATTTAACCCATACCCTTTATTCTTTAATCAAAGCAAGCATGGATCTTGGAGCTAGAGAGCAATTTAGAAGACCAAGAACTCAAGTTGATCTCTTAAGATTGTGAGGTATAAAAATCCTAATCCTTAGTGTTTAATTATTGGTTAAATACTTTGAATCAACTTAATTAGTTGTTTAATTATGGTTTTAATGTTAAGATTTAAAATTCAAGAGAGGGATTTAAAATTAAGTTAGGGTTTTTATAAATTGATCATGATTACAATATGTAGTTAACACTTTATGACATGCCAAATTTAGTTTAGTTGTTAGGTGTTAGTTATATGTATGCCCTAGAGGCCATTACTGTACATACGTTGTATATTGTAGTGGATGCTTGGACATATATAGGAAGGACTTTCTTGCTCGACATGATAGTATGCTATCTGGTTACTCTTTATCTTAACATGTACTCTGATTGTCTCTATGTCACATGTTGATAAAGCCCTGAGGATGAGTACTTGACTACCAGGACTATGATGCAGATCATACTAGTGGGGATAGTGTAGTCGCCAAGTACATCCTTCAAATGTTCCTAGTAGTAGGAGTACCGAGATAGGGCATCGATACTCTAGAGTAGACTAGAGTATGCGCTTCTTGACCCATATGATGGGTGATGGACGATCTCATATCCATTGGTGTTTGACATCAAAGAAGGTATACGGGTGCTCAGTGGAGACTGGGTACACTGGACGAACTCGCCAAGAACCCCCAGATGGTATTATAACTCACGTCAGATGGCAGTTCTCTGGTGACACTAGTACAGGTTAGTCTGTAGACCCGAGTTCGTCATAGAGTCTTGTGTGATTCCCACTGTGCTTTGATTTCCATCATACCACGTCCAAGAGGGCATGCAAAAAAGTGGCTTTTGGGTACAGTCCCGAACCACATGGAGGCAACGAGCGATAGGAGGGTTTCGTCTCTCCCGGTATAGGGAGTTGATGTTGCGCTGTGTTCGATTGGCTATAACTGGAAATCCCTGGCCAGGGTTGCTGAGATTTACTGGTAAGTGTTATCAGTAGTTTCTCGAACTGTTATGGACCTCATATCGACACGACTTATCAAGCTCCTTGGACCTGACGTTTACCACCCCTAGGCGAGATATGCGACATATCAGACGAAGAGACCGGACTGTACGGGCGTTTTACTGGTTGGATTCACGGGAGAATGTACAGGCTTGCTTGTTGATCTTCTGATTGCTCAATATCTGGGTGGCTGTTACGTTTAGATGACCGCTTGCATCTTGTGGGTGTTTGATATGATCATCACTTTTTGCCGACGTATTGACCATTCTTTAGAGTCCTACACAGAGGTTTCCTGGCTCAGGCAGAACGGAGTAGGAGCACATATGTGATATGTGCGGGACCGAGAATAATACGTGTACGCGATACCGTATTAGATTCTCACGATATGAGATATCTGTCGTGTATATGAGATATAGCCGGGTCATCGGATCAAGTGCTGATTCGATGAACTGATACAGATTATATTAGTCGGTTATTTGTGAAATAGCCGGATTATCGGATCAAGTGTTGATTCGATAATTTAATGTACAATTATATATTTGATATATTAAATTGCATTAACTAATATAAGCTCACTTAAGGATTCATTTTCTCACTCGGGTAATACATTGATATATATGTGATATATGTTAATTGTATTATTTTATTTTGTTACAATAAATATTGTATATATGATATATAATATTGTAACAAGTTAAGATTACAAATGCAACATGTTTTGTGGAGTTTAAACATGGTTAGGGTTTGGATTAGGGTTAAGCTTTCTTGAAGCTTCTAGAAGCTTTACTTTTGTTTTAAGCAAAGAGATTTTGTAAAGATATTTTGGTTGATATTTCTTAACCAAACCCAAACCCTTTACCATGGTTAATTATCTACATGGGTTAAGTTAACATTCTTAAACCATGGTTGCATTTCTAACCTTACACACAATTCATTATTCATTACAAATTCATTTGCTTCTTCTTCTTCTTCTTTTTTTGATGGAAAGCTTTCAAGCTTTTTCATAAGTCATGAAAATGAGTGAGATAAAGAAAACAAATGAGAGCTAAATTCTTACTTCATCATCCTCATCTATTCTTGCCACATAGATTAGGGTTTTTGCTTTGCTAATAATTGATTAGGAAAGCAAGAGCTTGGGTTTGAGTTTCTTCAAGGTAGATCATCTTTGTTATTGAAGATCGGAAGCAAGATTGCATATTTCTCTTCATGGAGCCTCTCATGAGTTCGGGTACTCGATGATCGCAGCGAAGGGACCTCAACACGGAGCTTTAGAAGTGAAGGAACGGACTACAAAGGTTCTAATCCCTAACTCTTAGATGTAAAGTTGTTTACTTGCATGTTTAACCCTAATTATATAGCAAAGATTCTCGCTTTACATTGTTCGACACGTCTAAATTTTAAATCGGGCATGGTTGATGCCTTATAGACCCTTATGACAGTGCCTAGTAACCCTACAGTGGTATCAGAGCCAGGTTAGAGCTTTAGGCGAAGTCTAGACGAAGTTTAAAGTCCGATTGAACCCCGAAACGTTGCAATACACCCTCTCTGGAAATTTTTTTCAAATGTTTATTTTTTCTGTATTAAAAATACTCAGAAAATTAACCAGGAAATTCTAAGGATAACTATAAAATACGACCACCTAATTCCATTAAAGCGCCGCGGAACCGCGGCAATACCATGCATTGCGCAGCGGTTCCGCGGCCGTACGTAGATATTAAGGACTCATTTTTCTACAGTAACATCCATAGGTATGTCTACATGCTTCTGGGAATTTTTAATATTACTTAAGTGTTGAGTTTTCTGGAGATCTTTTGTATTCGTTGATTCGATCGGAAAGTTTAATTTCGTTTATGTTTTTTCGGGTAATTTAGAACGTGTTAAAAAATTCGAACGGATATCAATAACTCACTTTTTCCCTTACCGGAAAATTTTCAAGTGTTGGATTTTTTCCTTAATTATAGAACGTTCTAAGTGGTGCAAGTAACGCAGTGGACCCTCTGGAAGAACACAAACCTTAACTCGATTATGTGACCGTCTGAACCGCCTCTAAACCTTAGGGTTTGGGGCAGTACGGCGTTACCACATGTGAAGTGTTGGTTTGACCCTACTACGGCTGGACCATTGGTACTGTGGCATGTGATGGATACTTTTTGAACTCCGCTCAAGTGTTGAGCTATTTGGGAAATCTTGGGTGTTTGTTTATTCAATCGGAAAGTTTAACATTGTCTATTTATCTGGAATGTGATACAATATTTGGAATCCACAAGTAGTTATGAGATAAATAATTTGAATGTTATAAATCTAGCAGTTTTGTCTCATTTGATCGGTTGCCACGGGATATTGATGTGATCAAAAGTCCGTCGCAATCACATAGCATACGCGGATACTCGCCGGGTAAACTTAATAGATAGCCATGCCCCATAGCCCCGACCAAGTGACTATAGAAGAACCCCGTCGCCAAAAGCATCCATTAGGGTGCTCGCGGCAGCGGTGTTCCGCCTTAGTACACTTCGTCGACGGCATCCGAGGGTGCGCCCGTCTACTAAAGTTTGCGACGAGCATTCGATCAAGATGTCGGGAATCTTGTTGAATTGCCCGACTAGATATTGAAAAGTGTATTCGAGATCGAGACTAAAATGCAGGGTTTATAATTGTTAGGCATACGATGTCTAAGGAATTCATTTGGTTAGGCATGAGATGTCTAAGGAGGTTGCGGATTCCAACTGTTGTAGTTTTACACTTTCTTTTCTGCGACCATAAGTGTAATATATGGTGTATCGCCGGTTTCATTGCTATACATCAACGACAATTAGGATACGCATATTTACTTACGTTGATGACATGTGATGTTATGTGTTGCTGTGATATGTTATATTGGATCGTCGCGTTTTGAATAGCCGAGGGTTTTATGTGAGATGAGGGTTTTTATTTTCATTCATGTAAAATTCATTGTATGTAATATTCTTTTATTGGGGCACTTCCGGGATGAGGATGATGTCACCATTGTATATTATTTACTTTTCCGCATTAGGTAGACCCAAGGCGGGAGTACAAGTAACCGGGTTTTAGGGTCCAGTGGGAGACTATCTCAAGGAGTCGAGACCGGGTCTCCTAACTCTAGAATTGGCAGTGTTGCTTGCCACTCTCATAGGGGTCTAGGGATGTGGGTTTGGCTATTCATTGTGACCGTGGAATCCGTGTTTTATACAGGCTCGTATTAAAACACAGACCTCCTAGTATATCCAATACTTCGTATATGTTCTTCTGCTGCAATGTTCTGTAATGAGATCATATTACTGCCTGAGACAAATGTTTAATATTATATATATGAGATATATGTTATATTGCTGATTTCGTTTCAAATGTGATGCTTGTGAAGCATAATAAAATGGGACTTCATTAATGAGATTAATGAAACTAAAAGAAACCTAAAGATATTGTAGCAAAACTTGTCTCAAAAACTGGTACCTCTAGTTCTTGCTTTGCATAGCGGTGTTTCTTGTAGAACATCCAGCACCTTATTCGATAAGGAGAGAGCCGAGATTCCTTCACCGGGAGTGACCTCTTTAGCGAAACTAGCAGATGCTACAAACTCGGTTTGTCTTTTGATTGTTTTTATAATTTTTGCTTTGCATAGTGATATTTGTGAAATATCCTGCACCTTATTCTATGAGAAAAGAGCCGAGATCCCTTCATAGTGAGTGACCTCTTTAGCAAAACTAAAAAAGGCCTAAAAAACATTCCATTTAAGATCACTCGATTCTACAACGATATCATGTTCATTACGCAAAGGCTTTTCTTGAAAACCTGTCGTAGCCCTCCGTCATTTCATATAAGTACTACTTAGTATTCGTGCTACGTTTGTTGACCTTAGCCAAGGCGTAGTGTGCGGTAGCTAATTAGTGCTTATCTGTATTAGCATATGATGCGATTGAGTTAGGGTAGTCATGCGACTTTGTTGACCTTAGCCAAGGGTCGTGCGGGTGGGTTTAATTCAATCGGGAAATGACGGGTTGAACTTGGCTAGCGCTTACGATTTGTTGACCTTAGCCAAGGTCATATGTTGCTAGGGGCAAAATATTATCGGGAATTTCAAGTGTTGAAATTTGCAATGAGATTGCAAACTTTCTATGAGATAGTTGGATCCCGATACCCACTGCGAGTAAGAGTTACTCCTGGGAGAGTTTTACACATTACAATTAGCCGATCGAGTAGGTGTCTAGAAAGGTGTTAACGGGGTTACGCCCCTGGGAAAACGAGGTTTATTTTAATTAGGTCCGTACGAAAGCACGGGGAACCCCTTCAAAGTACCGGCACTGACCTAGCTGAAAGATTGGCGAAATTGTAGCGTGTAATTAACCCCGGCTAGTCTTTCCTTTTAGGGTTTGAAGGAAGATTTGACTGAAACAGTGGGAGACATCCTGATTAGATATATAAATAACCAATCTAATCTTGCAAGAGCATACGCTGAGTGTTTTCTTCTATCTCTCGCCAGGTAGCGACCATGTCACGCCTTAAATCAAGATAATAATATGGATGTATTGACCGAACCCGCTTGTTATACTGTGCTAGGGAACGTTGGTCCCGCTCCAACTTATAATTGTTATAAGACAGAGAAGGAAATAGGGGATTACCAGAATTCCCGTGCTACCCAAACGAAGAAAGTGCATGCTGATGCATCTTCTCCGGGTGTGTTCATTACCGAGAACTGTTTCACTGTATCCTTTACGTCCTGGGTATGAGATACCGGATCAGGATCCCGCAAATGTAATTTGTTACATAGGCTACAGATAGGTAGAGAACGGAGAACGGGTGATAAGTTTCAAGAGTTGGAAATGATGCAAGTGTTGCAGCCAAGTCTGTTGGCAGTTATCACCCTGTATTACCATAATACATTGATTCTGAACGAATGTTATTAGATACCGAACCTGATATAAAACATCATATCAGCTTCTTTATTAGTAAAGAAGGATATAATTTTGTATTGTTGGATAATGTTTTGACCATTTCCTATATCAAGAGTTGATTGGTTCAGGCATGTTATCTAAAAGCATAGACATTCTAAATCAAACTACAGTTCTTAATGTACAGAACACACACAAGAGGAAGAGTTCAGAAATGAACAAATCCTTCTTGAGGCATTGTCGACTAGGTCATATCAATGCGACCCGACTAGCTAAAGTTACATAAAAATGCATATTTAAATTAGTTTGGATTTACATCTTGTAAAACTTGCCAGTCATGTCACAAAGATAAGATGACCGCAGCTCCGTTTATTAGAAACAGAGAAAGAGTTAGTGAACTCTTGGGATTGATACATGCTTATGTATGAAAGTCCCCTGTCTACATATGCCAGGACTGGTTCTTTGTACTTCATTACATTCAATGATGATCTCTCAAGATTCATACATATGTTCCTGTTGAAATATAAGTCCGAAGCTTTTAAGATATTCACTGCATATAAGTTAGAAGTAGAGAACCAAAAACTGGTATAAGTATTATGTCCTTTGATGTGATCAAGGGGGAGAATACTTGAGCACGGAATTCCTGGACTATTCTAAAGGAGAATGAGATTCTCTCTCAGCATTACTCCTCCGAATACACTACAGCACGTCGGTGTATCGGGGCGGAGCAATCGCACCCTATGTGATACGGTATGATCTATGATGAGTACTACTGAGTTGCCTATTTTGTTTTGGGATTATGCACTTGAGAAGTTGCATACCTATTGAATAGGGTTCCAACCAAATCAAATGCCTACCACTCCATATGTGATATGGTATGGGAAGAGCCCATCTCTTAAGGATGTTAAGATTTGGGGTTGTCCGGCCTATGTCAAAAGCAAAATCCGGACAAGCTCGAGGCAAGATCAGTTTTGTGGAAGTTTGTTGGATATCCTAAGTATTTGCAAGGGAATATCTTCTACCAAACTGGGGAACAAAAGGTGTTTTTGTTTCTCAGCATGCCATCTTTGTGAAAGGGAATTTCTTGTGAAGAAATTAGTGGTCATGAGGTAGAACTGGAAAGAGTTCCAGCTATACAAACTGCAGCTGATGATTTGGTAGAACCACAGGATTCAATAGTTTCCAATGAAACTCAGCCTCTCTGCCATCTGGTAGAGTACCTCATCCACCTGAGAGATACTTCGGTTTCTCTATGACAGTGGGAGCGAGGATTGCATCATGAGATGATGACCCAACTAGGTTTGAGCAGGCCATCAGGAGTGAGGACTCTGTGAGAATGGCTGGATGCTTAGTGATCTGAGATGGAATCCTTATACACCAACAAAGTATGGACATTGGTTGCTTTATCTGAAGGGTTAAATCCCCATCAGGAGCAAGTATATTTTGAGAAGATTACTTGGTGTACATGGAAAAGTTGAGACTTTCAAAGCTATGCTTAAGTCCATCCAGATCCTACTTGCCACTGCTACATACCATGACTACGATATCTGGCAGTTGGGTGTCATGACTGCTTTTCTAAATGATGATTTGGAAGCAAGCGTCTATAAGTACACAGCCAGAGGGCTTCATAGACAGTGGGAGCAGCGGAAACGTGTGCAAGATCATTTATGTAATAAATCAGGCATCGCGGAGTTGGAACGTCTGTTTTGATGTGGTAGTCAAAGAGTTTGAATTCATCAAAATGGTAGATGAATCTTGTATATACAAAAAGGTAGTAGAGAGTATGGTGGTGATCCTCATAGAGTACGTGGATGACATACTCTTAATAGGGAAGGAGTTTCCTATGCTACGCTCGGTCAATCTCTTCTTATCACAAAGATTCTCCATATGGGATCAAGGTGATACCTCCTAAATCCTGAGTTATGGATCTATGAGATAGATCTAATTGGATGCTAGGATTCTCACTAGTTGTAATGAGATGGTATCAATCGATCTTAGGGAGAATCACTGGAAAGGTTCCAGGGTGATAAGGACGACTGAATGTTAGTCGTAGGCATTGTCTTTACCCTTAGTAGAGGGACGGTATGTTGAAAGAGTTCCAAGCTAGATACCGTGAATTACTAGACGATTAAAGGCAAGATACATCGTTACCAAAGATGCTACAAAAGAGACATTCTGGATATATTTTAGTTCATGAGATGAACTTTGTTCCTGCCATTGTGTGACAATAGAGTTGTGGCTTATGCCAAGGAACCCCCGTCCCATCAGAGATCCAGACATATTCTTAGGCAGTATCGCCTGATCATGGAGATAGTTGATTACCAGGGAGATCAAGGTTAGGAGAGTAGACACAGAGGACAACAGCGTGGATCCACTCACAAAGGCCTATTTCCCAGTAGAGACTTTTATGGGATGGTTGAGTATGAGATACTTCAACCATAGCTGATTGTTGGGTATGAGATACTACAACAGATGGCCCTAGTGCAAGTGGAAGATTGTTAGTTATATGTATGCCCTAGAGGCCATTACTGTACATACGTTGTATATTGTAGTGGATGCTTGGACATATATAGGAAGGACTTTCTTGCTCGACATGATAGTATGCTATCTGGTTACTCTTTATCTTAACATGTACTCTGATTTTCTCTATGTCACATGTTGATAAAGCCCTTAGGATGAGTACTTGACTACCAGGACTATGATGCAGATCATACTAGTGGGGACATTGTAGTCGTCAAGTACATCCTTCAAATGATCCTAGTCGTAGGAGTATCGAGACAGGGCATCGATACTCTAGAGTAAATTAGCGTATGCGCTTCTTGACCCATATGATGGGCGATGGATGATCCCATATCTATTGGTGTTTGACATCAGAGAAGGTATACGGGTGCTCAGTGGAGACTGAGTACACTGGACGGACTCGCCGAGAACTCCCAGATGGTATTATACCTCACGTCAGATTGCAGTTCCCTGGTGACACTGGTACAAGTTAGTCTGTAGACCCGAGATCGTCATAGAGTCTTGTGTGATTCCCACTGTGCTTTGATTTCCATCATACCACGTCCAAGAGGGCGTACAAAAAGGTGGCTTTTGGGTACAGTCCCGAATCACATGGAGGCAATGAGCGATAAGAGGGGTTTCGTCTCTCCCGGTATAGGGAGTTGATGTTGCGCTGTGTTCGATTGGCTATAACTGGAAATCCCTGGCCAGGGTTGCTGAGATTTACTGGTAAATGTTATGAGTAGTTTCTCGAACTGTTATGGACCTCATATCGACACGACTTATCAAGCTACTGGGGTCTGACGTTTACCAACCCTAGGCAAGATATGCGACATATCAGACGAAGAGACCGGACTGTACGGGAGTGTTAGTGGTTGTATTCACGGGAGAGTGTACAAGCTTGCTTGTTGATCTTCTGATTGCTCAATACCTTGGTGGCTGTTACGTTTAGCTGACCGCTTGCAGCTTGTGGGTGTTTGATATGATCATCACCTACTGCCGGCGTAATGACGATTCTTTAGAGTCCTACACAGGCTCAGGAAAAACGGAGTAGGAGCACATATGTGATATGTGCGGGACCGAGAATAATACGTGTATGCGATACCGTATTAGATTCTCGCGATATGAGATATCGGCCGTGTATATGAGATATAGCCGGGTCATCGGATCAAGTGTTGATTCGATGAACTGATACAAATTATATTAGTCGGTTATTTGTGAAATAGCCGGATTATCAGATCAAGTGTTGATTAGATAATTTAATGTATAATTATATATTTGATATATTAAATTGCATTAACTAATATAAGCTCACTTAAAAATTCATTTTCTCACTCGGATAATACATTGATATATATGTGATATATGTTAATTGTATTATTTTATTTTGTTACAATAAATATTGTATATGTGATATATAATATTGTAACAAGTTAAGCTTGCAAATGCAACATGTTTTGTGTAGTTTAAACATGGTTAGGGTTTGGATTAGGGTTAAGCTTTCTTGAAGCTTCTAGAAGCTTTGCTTTTGTTTTAAGCAAAAAAATTTTGTAAAGATATTTTGGTTGATATTTCTTAACCAAACCCAAACCTTTTACCGTAGTTAATTATCTACATGGGTTAAGTTATCATTCTTAAACCATGGTTGCATTTCTAACCTAACACACAATTCATCATTCATCACAAATTGATTTGCTTCTTCTTCTTCTTCTTTTTTTTTTGATGGAAAGCTTTCTAGCTTTTTCATAAGTGATGAAAATGAGTGAGATAAAGAAAAAAAATGAGAGCTAAATTCCTACTTCATCATCCTCATCTATTCTTGCCACTTAGATTAGGGTGTTTGCTTTGCTAATACTTGATTAGCAAAGCAAGAGCTTGGGTTTGAGTTTCTTCATGGTAGATCATCTTTATTAAAGATCGGAAGCAAGATTACATATTTTTCTTCATGGAGCCTCTCTTGAGTCCAAGTACTCGATGATCGCAGCGAAGGGACCTCAACACGGAGCTTTAGAAGCGAAGGAACGGACTACAAAGGTTGTAATCTCTAACACTTAGATGTAAAGTTGTTTACTTGCATGTTTAACCCTAATTATCTAGCAAAGATCCTCGCTTTAGCTTGTTCGACACGTCTAAATTATAAATCGGGCATGGTTGTTGCCTTATAGACCCTTGTGACAGTGCCTAGTTACCTTACATTAAGTTGCAAATTGTTGCTTCAAAATTGTTAAAATTTTATAATTTTGCATACTAGGTTTTTAAAATTAATATTTATTGGTGAGATAAAATTCTAGTGAGGGTTTTTATCATTAGATTGAGATTTTAGTGAGTAGATTAACATGTTAATGGAATGCAAAACCAAATCTAGTTACTAGTTTGCTAGTTTTTACTTTAAAATTTTGATAAATATGCTAATTTTGCAAACTAGGTTTTAGAAATTAATTTAAAATGTGGGATTAAAATCTTGTTAGGGTTTTTAGCACATAATTAAGGTTTCCATGAGTGGTTTAACAATTTAAAATATGCAAAATCTAGCTTAGTTGTTAAATTGTGAATTTTGCTTTAAAAAAGTGTTAAAATTGGATAAATTTGCAAACTAGAATTTTTGGATTTATACAAATTAGTGTGATAAAAATATAGTAATGGTTTATATAACCTAGTTATGATATTTAGTTAATATTTTGGCCATTAGTTTCGTTTGAATATCAAGTTTTGAAGTAAAACAGTTAATTGACGCTTTCAAGGTTTTTTGCGAAAAAGAATGATTTGATTGATTTTAAGGTTTTGATGATTTAAGCCCTATTTTATATTATAATTAATGAGTTTTGAAACTACGATTTGTATGTTTGTGTTTTATCTCGATCAATCGGTGTTTGTACACCGATATCGAGGGTTATTTCGTTTTTTTGCATGAGCGGGTCATAGGTTTTAACCTATGCGCGTTTCGTGCGCCGTTTTGGTTTTGTCCGCAATTCGGTTTACGATATTATTTATGTTTGCGTATAGGTACCCCTCACATGGACTTCGGACGATGAAGAAGAGGATGGCGACATCGACTTCGGCAGACAAGGACCAAGTGAGTAGATGCATCGAGTGGATGGCGTATAGCACCCCCGCAAGCGTAGAATAAGGATATTACGTACTGTTATTAGGAAGTCGGACGTGACCTTAGACTCTTAGCGAATAGGGTCATATTGAGGACTTTAGGTTAGACTAGACTGATTTAGAAAGACTTAACCAGATGATGACTGCCTTGGAGGGAATTAGTAGGCTTCATGTAGACACACACACACGCACACACATAAACTTGACTTGGGGTGTGTGTGTGTGTGTGTGTGTGTGTGTGTGTAGGAATGTGTGTGTACACACACACACACACAACATATACATATGATATAAGGAGGTTATATGATACATGGCGATGAGCCGATATGGCTAGGCTTGATGCCGTGATTTATTGGATATATGATCGAGTTATGACATGAGATGTGTTATGATAGTAGCAGATCGTTGGACATTGCGACTATATAAGATATATTTTTATAAACGATAATATATGTTGATGACATTGGAATGAACGAGGCTCTAGAACAGAACCCAGATTGTAATATGTAACTTAATCATGATATGACATGTGACATGATATTTTAGTGGATCATTTAACAATGTATATTTACACAGACGATGATATATGTTTGATAATATTGGGATGTATGCGATTATAGTATAGTACCCTTGATCATTATATTGTTTGTTGATGATACTATACGAACGATGATGTATATATGTGATGATCGATCCGCACTCTTGACTTGAGGAAGTCGCACTATGTACGTGATGCTATTGAGGCTGGATCCCCGACTACTAGAGATATCGACTCAGACTTTAGGAGGATTCTTCTTACCTTTCGACTAGTGTATTTAGTTAGTTTCTTAGTTGGTTAGGTCGATCTTAGTTTGGGCTCGAGTCATACTTATTTTCAAAACTAACGAATCGTGCACATTTTTAAAGACAGCCTGAAGGATACTACGGATTTTTCAAAGGACATTTCTTTCTTAAAAACCCTGTAGTCCCTAATTTTCTGAAAACCACGATTCGTGCTTTTTCAAACAACAAACTGTATAACTCGTAATTAGTATGTAATTTCTAGTTGTGCGTTTACTACCCATTCACCGTTATATTCATGTTATATTCATCGTATTGCATATTCATACATATGTTTCTTAAGCTAATATGAATCTCTGCCTGTTAGGACACCAGCACTATTACCGATGAATCGCATGTTCAACGTACACTTATATGCCGGCTCACACACATCATTATCGGTAATTGCCATGTCACGTACACTTTAGAACATATTATCTTTATTAATATAATCAGCTAAATGCTAGACGAATATAATATTGTGTGATTACTCTCATGTGCTAGTTTAGACATTGCATTTATTACTTAGATACTTCATGCATTCACATTTTCATATTATCAAGCAGTATTGTGGGGCTTATGCCGATACTCATTATTTACTTACTCATGATTTTGGGATTTTGGATTTCTATGAGATTTCTGGATTTTGGGGAAAACCACAAGAATATATATAAAAACTTCTCTCCCTCTCATTTTAAAATATTAGTGCGGTTTTCTCGTGATGTATGTGTCGTCCACCATGAGATTTCATGTTTTCTGTTGGATGTCGAGACCCGATTCGAGGAGTAGATGAACCGTCTCGGGTACATGGTGGGCCCGGTATGGTACCCCGGGGCAAGAAACTCGAGTTGTAGATGATGAGCCTGGCAGGGGAAGACTACCTACTGGTGATGTCTGGCGTGGCGGATATCCGGAGGATACCGACCGTTGTCGTGAGATTGGATGATTGTAAGTGCACGGCGGCGCCCCGGCCGTCAATCCGACGCCGGAATGCGGAAGCGGTGATAAACTTTAATTTTCTTGGACTGGCAAACCGCCGCGCACTAATACCCGGATCGAACCATTAACTAGTCCTAGCTAACTACAAGAAAGGGAATAGAGATATACCGACGATCCAAGTCCTCCGGTCTTCTCGTCATGGTCCCGATCTCCTGCGGAAAAGTCCCGTCTCCTCCTCGTCGCCGGAAGTGCACCACATCGCCTACTTTGTTTACGGGCTCCCACCTCAATGCCGAGGCAACTCGGGCACGAAGCCGGCTACTCGACGTGCCCAAGGTTTGCTGTAGAATGTGTAGTAGAGGATTGTGTCTCATTTGGGGTTCATGGAGGTGCCTTTTGGTGGAGGGATGATACAAGGATTATGTGGAGGAACTTGTAGGCTTTTGGAGCATGAAATGAACAAGATTTCCACCCTCAAAAACTTGGACAGCCCTTCCAAGGGGAAGGCCGGCCATGACATGAAGAGAGGAGAGAATGAGAGTGTCATTTTTTTTTAAGATAAGGAGAGAGCCCTCCAATAATACCAAAAAGGGAGAGAGAGAGAAGACTATCATGCTAAAGGAAATGATCACCAAATCAAAACCCACACTCAACCACCTACCACCAACCTCATCATCAACAACCATGATGATATACAAAGTCAAGCAATCATGAGTTTATGAAGTCAAATGATGGGACAAGTATCATGACATGATAATATGCAAAGACCCCCTCCACAAATGCTTATTTGCAACAATGCAAATAAACCCTCCTCCACCAATCTTCGGCCAATGAACGGAACAAAGGAAATCGGCCGAAACTAAAAGCAAACTGGAAACTCCAAAAAACTGGTCCCGTAATAAATTACAGGAAAAACCCCGATACTGTGCATACACACCCGCATCTGTATTTCGACCGAAATACAAATGCAATGAGACAAAATCTACACTGTACTATACTAGGATCCGGCTTATACCAAAGCCGGCTAGTAATATCTGTTCGATCCTGATCCGTGCAATACCGCACGTATCTGATCGAACCCTGCCATATATCCATACGGCCTATAGTACAAACTGTCCGATCCCGATCCGTGCAATACCGCACGTATCTGGTCGGACCTTGCCATATCTCCATACGGCCTCTACAACCTTTCGCCCGAAAGCTGAGTAACTGAATGTGGGGGACTCTAAAGACTCATCAACACCTTGGTTGTGGATTTAACCACTAGCACGTCAGAGGTATAAGCCAATACGTAACGGGCTACCAGGTATTGACTAAAAGGGATGTCTGTGAGTGAACTCAGCCTGACAACCCTACTGAGCCTGTCAGTGACAATATCCGTACAGTCCGGTCCGTTCGTCTATGAGTATCGCATGGCGGGCCTAGGGGGTTGGTAAAAGTCAGACCCCCAAAAGCGGTACAAGTCGTGTCGGAGTGTAGCCCAGAACACCCTGAGATACTACTGGAATACCTACCAGTAAATCTCCTTGCCTTGGCCAAGGACTTTGTGTAATGGATCTCCTAGACACAACACGACCTCACCCCCAATACCGGGAGAGACGAACCCCTGAAGATACGCTCACTGCCTCCATGTGGCTCGGGACTGTACCCAACTAAAACCTGTTTGCACGACTCCTTTGAGCCGTGGTAGGGTAGTAATCAAAGTACAGTGGGAACTCACACGAGACAAATGACGATCCCCAGGTCGATGAACTAACCTGCACACATGTCACCAGGGAACTGCCATCTGACGTCTGGTATATGACAAACTAGCATGTTCCCGGCGAGTCCTGTCCGGTGTACTCATAACCCAATGAGCACCTGTATACATCTTAGGTGATCCAACTGACACCAGTGGCTTGTGAGACCGGCCACCGCCCCTCGTCGGGGTCTCGACTGTATACACTAGTCTACTATGGAGAATCGATGCCCTGTCTCGAAACTCTCACGACTAGGGACCTTTTAAGGATAAGCTTATAGACCCCAGCTCCCACTTATATGATCGCCCTCATACTGCTGGTGGTCAAGCAAGAATCCTAGGGGCTCTATCAACGTGTAATAGCGACGTGTCAGGTCACCTAAAGCAGTACACGATGATAAAGGTAAACCAGATAGCATACTATCATCTCAAGTAAGACTGTCCTACCGGGATAGGTCCTCCCTCAATCATTACAATCACGTACCTGTGACCTAATAATTGACTCTGAGGGCACTACCTCCAACAATCTCCCACTTGCACTCAAGGCTAATTATTGCGATGTCGCATACTCACAGCCCGTGTGATACCGAACATCCAACTCCTCTACTAGTCAGTCTCACAAAGCTCGTTTGCGGAACTATTGCGTTCGAGGAATAGCCTCAGTGAGTGGATCCGCTTAGTTGTTTCTTTCTATGTCTCTCTATATCTCAAGTTCGCGGAGAAAACCATCTCCCGAAATGAGCAATACCTGTCTTAGAATGTGTCTGGATGTCTGATGGGACATAGCTCATAAATGAACTCCAAATCCAAACTTCTTAGACTGTATCGTCAACTGAACTTAATCAGTATGCTGCGCGCCATGCCTCCCTCAGTATTGCCTTGGACCACCTGTCCAAAATACTGCCACTCATCAGAAGGAAAACTATAACTCTGACAACCTCCTTGTCGTCCATGTCACCTTGGAAGCCTGGAATGATAACTGTCTCCTGAATGAGGCTGTCGTTATCATATCCCTAGAACATCCACTTATGTTCTAAAACTGCTTCCGACTGTTTCTCCAGGATTGGATTAATGTCAACTTATTGCATCTAGTGCAAGAACAACATCTGGTGTGGTACTTGACATCTCACGATTGACTCAATTGCCTGAGCAAGTGATCTGCCAATCATGCACGTCCCTCTCCCCTTTAGTCTGTAAGACACCTTTGGAGAGGGTGACTCCATTACCTGCAGGTGCACTACCGTGCCAGGAGTCGTCCATCCTAAATACTCTTAGAATGCTGTCAAGTACCCTGATTGGGAAACCACCCAAATCTAGATCTAAGACCATAGATCTAGTAACCAGTATGTCTGATATAAAATCCATTTCCTTTTTGGAGAAACAACTGTGTGACGACCAAAGTATAACCGATCGTAGTGTAGGAGTTTCTTTTCCTACTCTGTGTATATCATCCAAATACCAGGATATCACACCCTACTACCTTCTCAACAGATCCATCCCCTATTCTGATGAAGTCAAACCCATGACTGTCACGTCAGAAATAGATGATCTATCTCCGCTACATCTGCTCTAGTCTATAAATAGACATAAGTAACCTGTCCACCAATGCTTCCGCTGCTCCCACTGACTACGACAACCCTCCGGCAGAGTCATATAGACGTACACTTCTAAAACTGGTTTAGAACGACGCTATACTCATCCTCCCGCCGGGTCTCGTAACCTGGAACAACAGCAATGGCAATTTTGGGTAAACAAGAACTTCCCTATCACCGTCCTTGAGGCTACCGTAGTGCCTCTCGGGTGCCTGAAGTTACCCACCTTATCTGCGGAGTGGCCAATGGAATGTCAATCCAGATTGAATCTTTAGGTTCCTTATCAAATCTTCAGAAATCGTTTGTGGTTCTGGAATCACTTCCAGTTCTACCATACTCCCACTACTGTTTTCTGAAAAAATCCATTTTTAATAAAACTGTGGCGAGTCTAGAACAATATCGCTATTGTTCATCCAGATGGTAGAAAGTCAACCCTCGTCATAGCCTGGGTCAACCCACAAACAGCCATTACAGAAACGTGCCTTGAGTTGTCCAGTGTCTGGTTTTAATCATAAACCGGACAACTCCCCGTACCTTAACATCGTTAAGATATGAACTGTTCTATATCCAATATAGAAACAGAGGCACTGATTTAATTGAACCAGATTCAAATCATGCAGCTGTCCCCAGCGCATGTCAACTAAATGGAAGGAGGCCGATCAGCGTTACTCAACTTAGGAATGCTTCCAATTATGAGTAACCTGAAAGAGAAGCAAGTTCTCTTAGTCATTACTAGCAATTGAATATCATTGACAAGTATCTACATCTTCGATCTTTTTGAAGAATCCCGATACTTGCTATACCTGGTTCTCTACTCTATTCAAATACCTATAACTTCTCCAAATTCGGACCCTGTGTCTCCACGAAACACCTGTCTAAAAACTAGAGAAGTCATAAGTAAACCGAATATAGTACGAGGACCAACCCCTCTGTCCTGATGGACCCTGGACAACATACAATACTCTGTATAAGTCCCTTGAGTCTGATAAATCATTCACTGTGTGTCGTAGGTTGAAAACTGTACTTATGGTTAAGAAGAATTACACCGCTGTTCAATGCTCCTTACCTAACCATCCACTGATATAGGTAAATGTCATAGACATAATTTCGAAAAGGTACATCTCACTCTATGAAAATAGACGTACAGATATATCAATTTGAAATTGGTGCATAACTGCGGATATTCAAAACCAAATATTTGCCAACCGGCAAACAGCCCAGGTGATTTTCTCAAATATCACCGATTACAACGAATCCCGATATAATGAGGATAATCACCCAATTCCCAATAACTTACTCCCACTCATCATCTGTAAAACCATACAGATGTGAGAATCATATTTGGTAAATACATACCCTGGAGCAAGTGTCTAATCGGGAAATCAGTTTTCCTTTAACTGTACACAGTGAAACTGAAACATTGAAATGTTTCGTGGGGTATCCTGGTATTCATAGTAATGCCTCTTCCATTATCCAGATTCACGACTACAACCGTATAATTCATTGCCATCTCTCCACATCCCTTCATATGTCTTTAGTCATTACCTTCTGCACACCCCTTTAGGCCAAATGGTTTTCTTCGTTCCCTACCGTTCGGCACCAGCCTATGGTTTGGAAGTAGACTATCCAATAAGCATAATGGGTGTACTGTCCTAATCCTAGGAACACTCGCAATGAGAGAGGGTGAAGATAAAAGACAACCGAATAAACCTTATTCCTATTTCTCCTGAACCGGAATCCATCCCCGAACTGGAACCAGTTCCATTCGAGTTCGTATATAACCATACGATGGAGTATCCAAATAAACTGTGGATCTTCGTAGTGATACGGAGTGTCCTGGAGAAATACAAAGGTGATGTGGGAGTGGTAACGAAATATTTGGTTTGGTCGTGAATATCTGTTACAATTTACTTTGCCCTCTTACTAATCCCTTGCTTTGTCTGAACTTAATACCTTCTGCACACCATCGTTATGCTAATTGGTTTTCTTCATTCCCTACCGGTCGGCACCAGCCTAAGGTTTGGAAGAAGACAATCCAATTTGCGTAATAGGTGTACTACCCCTAAACCAAGGAGTACTCGTAACCTGAGAGAGGGTAAAAGGAAAAGACAACTGAATAATGCTATCCGTTTTCTCCAGAACCGGAAACCATCCTCGAATAAATTCTTTCGAGTTCGTATCTAACCATACGATGGTTTAGTCCAATGGAAGTGGACGTTCGTAGTAAAACGGGGTGTCCTGGAGAAAAGGGTAAAAGTAGGAGTGGCAATGAGGTTTGCAACTCTGACAATCCAAAAGCCAGTGTTTAAGAAGGTTCGGTCAACTTGGTCACTGAGTCATAGTCTTAGGGTCGGGTCAAATGGTCGCTGCCAGAGAGAGAGAGAAAAGAAACACTCAGCGTGCACTCTAACCTAGATCAGAATGGTTACCAATTTATCTAATCTGGAATCCTCCCACTGTACCTCAAATTCTCCTCCAAACCTGAAAGAAGAATTAGTCGGGGTCACCCGAGGAGTAAACTAACTCATCAGTGAGAATCGGGATCCAACTATCATCACATGATAACGTGACGGAATCCGCTCACGCTACCACACTCCAGAAGGTATGCGCATATCTGGCAAGTTTCAGTTCTTTTGAAACTCCCGATGTGATTTCTGCCCCATGCTCTTATGACCTTGACGAAGGCCAACAAATCATAAGTCACATGTCAAGTTCTACCCGTCATTCTCCTGGTTGATTTGAACCCACCCGCACAAGCCCTTGACGAAGGCCAACAAGGCTATACGACTGTCCCAAACCAACGCATCTATCTATGCTGCAGAAAGGCAACAAGCAGCTACCATACACTATGCCTTGACGAAGGCCAACAAACATAGCATGAATACTACGTGCTACCCGTCTGAAACGAAGGAGGGCTACGAATGGTTTCTGGCGAAAACCTTTAACGTAAAGAACTTGATATCGTTGAAAGAACTGATAGCTTTTTGAAAATATAGTGATGAAAACCGTTGCTAAAGAGGTCACTCCCGGTGAAGGGATCTCGGCTCTTTCCCCGTAGAATGGGGTGCAGGATATTCCAAATGAATACCTCGATGCAAAGCAAAAGTAATCGGCTATAGTGAAGTTAATGCCCTGACGCAAACTTCTGTCCAAGGGGTCACTCCCGGTGAAGGGATCTCGGCCCTTGCCTCGTCGACTGAGGAGCAGGATATTCTAAATGAATACCGCAATGCAAAACAAAAGTGAACGTCCTTGCAATAACAGCTTTTTGAAAAGTGTTCCAACAACATCAGATTAGGTTTGTTTTAACTTGCATTGATCCGAATCAATGCAGTCCCATCAATTGATCACACCAAAAAGAACGAAAATATACTGATGTACGTATATGCCATCCGCATTCGCCATTGGGTCCCGTCATTACCCGTTAGGTTAGCTAACTAACGACAGAGCGGGGACTGGACTAGCGCGGATGAAAAACATATACAACATCTACTAATATATATACCAATATATTATATTCGCTCAAGGCGTGAATAAAATGCAACATCACAGAAAAGTACAGCATCACAGAAACAATACAGATATCTGGGATCCCCGGGTTTCACAGAGCCACTACTGAAACCCGACGTTCCCCTGGTCGTGTGGATAGCCTGTGCAATGAAATCCTAGACCCCTACGGGCGCGGCAAGTCACCCGCCAAAACCTGAAGCGAGGCAGCCCCCTTCAGCACCGTGAATGGACCACCCAGCACTTCACGGAATCCGGCAACTTGGGCACCCCTCCTGGGTCAACCTGTACCCCCTACGAGTGCGGCGAATAGCCCGCCAATCCTAGAGTGAAGCCCCCTCCGTCCCAGTGCCATGAGATGCGGGCTTGCTGCCCTCCAGAACCCGGCTATCCGTGCACCCCTCCGCGGGGTAATCCTAGTACAGAAAGTAAAATATACATACACCGGGTACATCGACCGCAACCAGGTCGTGCCCCAAAATAATAATACAATCAGGCAGTGACGGCAGTCCACATGTCGGACGCTCGCCCCGCAATATCAAATGTACATAATACAACAAAACTGTACTAGCATTGCATCCAGGCTATCCCCACGACCGATCCGCAACATCACAGCAAAAACAAAACATCAACGTGAAAGTCACGTTCGCAAATCCGTCTAACCGGGCTATAGCAGTTAGACCGGATTTACCGATCAAGTGACATTCACGGTCGCAGATATAATGTAAATACTGTGAAAAATGTGTTTAAAATATCCGACCGATCGAATATTAACAAGTGGGCCCTTAATCAAAACTGTAGCACTCACAGAAAACATGAGCCCAATTTTAATATTCCAAAACCCATATTTTAAGCCCAGAAGGCCTCTGTAAAAAATTGGTGAAGTGATCTCCACAGTGCGCGGCGGAAGGGCGGCGGGAAGGTGGTTTTCGCGGCGGTTCCGCGCTCCCACTGTGGAGTTACTTCGTCGAATTTTTACAGAGCTCTTAGATTTTCCAGTACATTAATATTTTACAACCTGAAAAATTTTTCGACACCAAAAATTTCCAACAGAAAACTGATGTGGGCAAATACGGGTTTTTGGACATTTCGATCGATCAGAACTGAAAAACACATTACACAAAGCTAGACTAAGTTAATGGGGAGGCTCTGATACCACTGTAAGTGCACGGCGGCGCCCCGGCCGTCAATCCGACGCCGGAATGCGGAAGCGGTGATAAACTTTAATTTTCTTGGACTGGCAAACCGCCGCGCACTAATACCCGGATCGAACCATTAACTAGTCCTCGCTAACTACAAGAAAGGGAATAGAGATATACCGACGATCCAAGTCCTCCGGTCTTCTCGTCATGGTCCCGATCTCCTGCGGAAAAGTCCCGTCTCCTCCTCGTCGCCGGAAGTGCACCACATCGCCTACTTTGTTTACGGGCTCCCACCTCAATGCCGAGGCAACTCGGGCACGAAGCCGGCTACTCGACGTGCCCAAGGTTTGCTGTAGAATGTGTAGTAGAGGATTGTGTCTCATTTGGGGTTCATGGAGGTGCCTTTTGGTGGAGGGATGATACAAGGATTATGTGGAAGAACTTGTAGGCTTTTGGAGCATGAAATGAACAAGATTTCCACCCTCAAAAACTTGGACAACCCTTCCAAGGGGAAGGCCGGCCATGACATGAAGAGAGGAGAGAATGAGAGTGTCATTTTTTTTTAAGATAAGGAGAGAGCCCTCCAATAATACCAAAAAGGGAGAGAGAGAGAAGACTATCATGCTAAAGGAAATGATCACCAAATCAAAACCCACACTCAACCACCTACCACCAACCTCATCATCAACAACCATGATGATATACAAAGTCAAGCAATCATGAGTTTATGAAGTCAAATGATGGGACAAGTATCATGACATGATAATATGCAAAGACCCCCTCCACAAATGCTTATTTGCAACAATGCAAATAAGCCCTCCTCCACCAATCTTCGGCCAATGAACGGAACAAAGGAAATCGGCCGAAACTAAAAGCAAACTGGCAACTCCAAAAAACTGGTCCCGTAATAAATTACAGGAAAAACCCCGATACTGTGCATACACACCCGCATCTGTATTTCGACCGAAATACAAATGCAATGAGACAAAATCTACACTGTACTATACTAGGATCCGGCTTATACCAAAGCCGGCTAGTAATATCTGTTCGATCCTGATCCGTGCAATACCGCATGTATCTGATCGAACCCTGCCATATATCCATACGGCCTATAGTACAAACTGTCCGATCCCGATCCGTGCAATACCGCACGTATCTGGTCGGACCTTGCCATATCTCCATACGACCTCTACAACCTTTCGCCCGAAAGCTGAGTAACTGAATGTGGGGGACTCTAAAGACTCATCAACACCTTGGTTGTGGATTTAACCACTAGCACGTCAGAGGTATAAGCCAATACGTAACGGGCTACCAGGTATTGACTAAAAGGGATGTCTGTGAGTGAACTCAGCCTGACAACCCTACTGAGCCTGTCAGTGACAATATCCGTACAGTCCGGTCCGTTCGTCTATGAGTATCGCATGGCAGGCCTAGGGGGTTGGTAAAAGTCAGACCCCCAAAAGCGGTACAAGTCGTGTCGGAGTGTAGCCCAGAACACCCTGAGATACTACTGGAATACCTACAAGTAAATCTCCTTGGCTTGGCCAAGGACTTTGTGTAATGGCTCTCCTAGACACAGCACGACCTCACCCCCAATACCGGGAGAGACGAACCCCTGAAGATACGCTCACTGCCTCCATGTGGCTCGGGACTGTACCCAACTAAAACCTATTTGCACGACTCCTTTGAGCCGTGGTAGGGTAGTAATCAAAGTACAGTGGGAACTCACACGAGACAAATGACGATCCCCAGGTCGATGAACTAACCTGCACACATGTCACCAGGGAACTGCCATCTGACGTCTGGTATATGACCAACTAGCATGTTCCCGGCGAGTCCTGTCCGGTGTACTCATAACCCAATGAGCACCTGTATACATCTTAGTTGATCCAACTGACACCAGTGGCTTGTGAGACCGGCCACCGCCCCTCGTCGGGGTCTCGACTGTATACACTAGTCTACTATGGAGAATCGATGCCCTGTCTCGAAACTCTCACGACTAGGGACCTTTTAAGGATAAGCTTATAGACCCCAGCTCCCACTTATATGATCGCCCTCATACTGCTGGTGGTCAAGCAAGAATCCTAGGGGCTCTATCAACGTGTAATAGCGACGTGTCAGGTCACCTAAAGCAGTACATGATGATAAAGGTAAACCAGATAGCATACTATCATCTCGAGTAAGACTGTCCTACCGGGATAGGTCCTCCCTCAATCATTACAATCACGTACCTGTGACCTAATAATTGACTCTGAGGGCACTACCTCCAACAATGATATGCGTCGATCCGGACTGACGGAGCCCGAGATATTGAGATTTCGAGATATTGAGACTTCGAGATATTGAGACTTCAAGATATATATGTTTTGTGTCGATGCTTGACACGGATTTCCATGGATTTCATTGATGATGTTTCAGATTACCATACAAATTTTACTATGATAAAAGTTAAAGATTTTCTTATACAGATATGTTCAGATTTCAATGTTGATTGTTTCATTCATAATGCATTCATACATCACATACATACATGATATGTTGCCACATAGTGACACTGACATGAGCACTGAGTATTACACTTATGCATAGCGTATTACCCTATCACTACTAGTTGTCTAGTGTTATGTTAAGTATATTATTATCACTTAGGAGATCGTTGTGCATGTGATTTCTACTCGCAGATGTCTTCTACTCACGAGTTGGCAACTCACCCCCGTTGTGCCAAATTTTCTTTCAGGTTCAGATGTACAGGTTTCCTTGGCGGCTTGCTGGCACACCATTTCATTCAGGGTGATTGCTTGGTAGGTTGGTTCACTTGTATCGTGACCGCCGTTGTACTACTATTTATTTCAGTTGTATCTAGTAAGCTCCATCAACAAGACTTGCATTATTGGTAGATTTAGAAGACCAGTTGTTTTTATTTCAATCTTAGAGTCGCGCTTGTATTATTATAGTTTTCTGGTGGATTTTGGTTTTCATTTGAGTTTTGTTCCTCGCCCTTCGGCGTTGTATATTATTTAGCTTGTGGTTGTGGCCGCTAATTGGCGAAGAGCTAGCTCCTGCTTGGGGATGCCTTTATTATTGCTTTTGTATATATTCTTGTTTGTACCCGTTTCGGGCCAGAATTTATAAAGGAGACTCTGCAGAAATTTTTGAGAAATTTGACGTTGCATTTAAAACTTGTTTTCCTACACTTCTTCCTTTAAATGGTTTAGATTTCTGGGCTTCGGCTTACTTAGATTACGTTACGCCTTTAGACGTTTCGTAATTTAAGTGCCGGTCACGTTCCGTACCTTCGGGTCGTGAAAATACTTGACATGCTCATATTACTTTTCTATGTTTGCATACATTGTACTTTATGATTGCATGCATTGTGGTGTTGTTTTATGAGATCTCTGGATTTAAGAACCGTGTTTATATTTCAAAGAAATTGTGTATTGTTTTAAAAACCCGGTTTCTCTTGACATGATATTTCGTGTCCACCATGAGTTTTCTCGGTTCTGAGTTTGGTTTTCGAGACCCAATTCGAGGAGTAGAGGAACCGTCTGCGGGTACATGGTGGGCCCAGTATGATACCCCAGGGCAAGAGAGAGATTTTATGGGGATGACGATGAGCCTGGTAGGGGAGCACTACTTACCAATGATATTTTTGGACCCGGTGGTTATCCGGAGGATACCGACCGGAGTCGTGAGATGGATATGAGGGCCGATTAGAGTATGCAGTGCCTGAGATGAGATTGATATGAGAACCGATCTGAGTATATGACGCCTGAGATATAAGGATTTATGTGTTGATGCTGGACAAGGGTTTTCATGATGTTTTAAGTGTCGGTGTTGAACACTCAGGTTCCATGATTTTGCTGTGCCGTTGATGGACACATGTGGTTGATATCCTCATACATACAGGCATATGTTTTCATGATGATTCGAGTGTCGATGTTGGACACTCAGGTTCCATGATATTGTTTGTGTCATTGATGGACATGTGTATGATATCCACATGTATGTAGGCATTGTTAGTTGTATGTATGCCCTAGAGGCCAGTATTGTACAGATTATGTATATTATATTGGATGCTTGGACATATATAGAGATGACTTTCTTGCTCGACATGATAGTATGCTATCTGGTTGCCATTTATCTTAACATGTACACTAGTCTCTTTATACTGTCTTATAGTTACATGTTGGTAAAGCCCTTAGGATGTGTACTTGACTACCTGGACTATGATACAGATCATACTAGTGGGGACATGGTAGTCCATAAGTACCTCCTTCAAGGTCCCTAGTCGTGGGTGTATCGAGACGGGGCATCGATATGCCAGTGTAGACTAGCGTATATGCTTCTCGACCCATGTGATGGGCGATGGATGATCCCATATCCATTGGTGTTTGACATCAGAGATGGTATACGGGTGCTCAGTGGAGACTGGGTACACTGGACGGACTCGCCGAGAACTCCCAGATGGTATTATACCTCACGTCAGATGGCAGTTCTCAGGTGACACTTGTACAGGTTAGTCTGTAGACCCGAGATCGTCATAGAGTCTTGTGTGATTCCCACTGTGCTTTGATCTCCACCTTACCACGTCCATGAGGGCGTGCAAAACGGTGGTCTTTGGGTACAGTCCCGAGTCACATGGAGGCAATGAGCGATAGGAGGGGTTTCGTCTCTCCCGGTATTGGGAGTTGATGTTGCGCTGTGCTCGATTGGCCGTAACAGGTAAGTCCCTGGCCAGGGCTGATCAGAGATTTGCTGGTAAGTGTTACCAGTAGTTTCTCGACCCGTTACGAGCCTCACATCAGCACGACTTATCGGGTTATTGGGGTCTGACGTATACCACCCCTAGACTTGATATGCGACATATCAGACGAAGAGACTTGACTGTATGGTAAGTGTTACTGGTCGGATTCGCAGGAGTGTGAGCGGGCTAGCTCGTCGATCTTCTGATCGCTCAATACCCGGGTGGCCGTTACGTTTAGCAGACCGCTTGCGGCTTGTGGGTGCTTGATATGATCATCATCTGCTACCGGCGTATTGACGAGTCTTTAGAGTCCTACACAGAGGTTTCCTGGCTCAAGCGAAACGAAATAGGAGCGCATATGAGATATGTGCAGGACCGAGAATAATGCGTATATGTGATACCGCATTTCATTCTCGCGATATATGTTTCGATTGGTTATATTCGATATGACCTAGTTATCGAATCATTGATTCGATAAATCGATGCATTGTATACTAGTAGGTTATGTGCGACATGACCGGATCATTGAATCAAGTGTTGATTTAATGATTTAATGTATAATTATATATTTGATATATTACTTTGCATTAACTAGTATTGGTTCACTTTAAACGGATTTTTCTCACTTGGATTGCACATTGTATATGTGATATACTTTCGTGCACTTTTTTGTATCATGTTTGATGATACTTGATCATTTAGTTAAGTGTATAAAATTAATCCATGGTTAATATGATAATTAGGGTTTTGCATTTTCATTTATTTATTTATTTATTTATTTATTTGAAATATGTTATGATAAGAATGGTGGCTAAGTTTGTCATTTTGTTGAAGCTTCATGAAGCTTTGACTTTGCTAACCATCCTTATCTTCATGCTTAACCCTAACCCATCAAAGTGACCATGGTTAATTCTCTACACTTAACCCTAGTTCAAGTTATGATAAGTATTTGTTTTATATTTATTTTTAAGATAACACTTATCATAACTTTTTCTAGAGCTCATCTTCTTCTTCTTCTTCAAGCTTGCTACTCCAATGGCAACTTGAGCTTTAGTGAGTTAAATCCAAATCCAAAGTGAACCCACCTCCTATTTCTTCACCCTCTACCTCTTGCCAAGTTGTTATGGGTGGTTACTTCACAAGTTTCACAAGTTTGTGAAGTCGGAGCTTGAGTTTGTGCAACCTCGACGTAGATCGTCTTTGACACAAAGCCGACGAGCTATTCCGCTTGCTTTCCCGATGAAGCCGATGATCGAGTCGAGGATTCATGATGGACAGCGAGGACATGACGTTGCGGAGCCGTGGAGGTGGAAATCCGGATCTACAAAGGTTGTATATCCGTATCATAGTAGTTAACTGTTAACTAGCTTTCTATTTCGCCTAAACATCTAGTTAAAGATCCGTAGTCTAGGGTTTCTCGGCACTAAAAATTTTAATATGGCATGTTCGATGCCTTGAGAGAACCCACTAGGGTGCCTAGGAACCTTTCACTGGTATCAGAGCCTAGCTAGAGCCTTAGGCGAAGTCCCGACGACGTTTGAAGTCCGAACGAACTCGAAACCCTAGAATTTTAGAGCTCTCTGGACATTTTCATAAATCTGGGATTTTTCAATATTTAAAATGTCTAAAAAATTCAGCATAGAATTCTAAGCATTACTGTGCAAAACGATCCCATCAACTGTTCATTAAGCCGCGGAAGCGCGGCATAAGCATGCTTTATGCCGCCCTTCCGCGGTCAAACAGTGACGTCATCCCATTATTTTTGCACAGTAATACCTGATAAATTCCACTGAGTTTTCTGGATATTTTTAAATTTATTTAAGTGTTGAGTGCTCTGGAGTTATATTGGGAATCGATGAATTCGATCGGAATATCAAACTTTGTCTAAGTGTTTTTCCAGATAATTGTAGAATATGTTAAAGACTTCGACCGGATATAAATACCCAGGTTTTCCCCTGCCAAAATATCCAAGTGTTGGATTATTGTGTGGTTAAAAGACGTTCTAAGTAGTGCAAGTAACGCGATGGTCCCTCTAGAAGACACAAACCTTAACTCGATTATGTGACCGTCTTGAACTGCCCTTTGAACCTTCGGGTTTGGGGCAGTACGGCGTGCCACATGTGAGGCGTTGGCTTGACCCTTCTACGGCTGGACCGTTGGTACTGAGGTATGAAGTGAATGTCTTTGAACCTATTTCATGTGTTGATCGGTGTCGGGAAAACTTGGGTGTTCGAATGTTCGATCGGAAAGTTTGATATATTCTATTTATCCGGAATTGGATACAATAATTGGAATTCACAAAAGGTTATGAGATAACTGGATGAATGTTATAGATCTAGCAGTTTAGTTTCACAAGATATCGAAAAGAGTTTTCGATGATGGGACTAAAATGCGGGATTTATAACTGTTAGGCATGTGATGTCTAAAGTAGTTGCGGATTCCAATTGTTGTAGTTTTACACTTTCTTTTCTGTGACCGTAAGTGTAGTATGTTCATATCGCCGGTTTCGTTGCTATACATCAACGACAATTGGGGTATGCATACTTACTTACGTTGATGACATGTGTTGTTATGTGTTGTTGGATATGTTATATCGGATCGTCGTGTTTGAATAGCCGGGGGTTTTTATGTGAGATGAGTGTTTTTCTTTTTCATTCATGTAAAAACATGTATGTAATATTCTTTTATTCGGGGCACTTCCAGGATGCGGGAGTTGTCACCCTTTGTATATTATTTACTTTTCTGCACTAGGATAGACCCAAGGAGGGGAGCACAAGTAACCGGGTTCTGGGGTCCAGTGGGAGACCAACTCGAGGAGTCGAGTCCGGGTCTCCTAACCCTAGAATTGGCAGGGTTGCTTGCCGCTCTCGTAGGGGTCTAGGGGTGTGGGATTGGCTATTCATCACGACCGTGGAATCCGTGTTTTATACTGGCTCGTATTGAAAACACGGACGTCCTAGTATATCCAATATTTCATATGTTTATTCTGCTGCGATATTTTTGATGTGACTCTGTGATGGATATAGTATATAGTATATATGATATATTATATAGACGTTACTTATGTTTTACATCCGCGCTAGCCCTGCCCTGCTCTGTCGTTAGTTACCTAACCTAACGGTGCACGAGGGGACATCGAGACGAATGCGGATGGCATAAGTGTACGTCATATCTATCTGTGATGTTTAGGTATTTAAATGATGGGACTTCATTAATGTGATTAATGAAAGGAAAGAAACCTAAGATGTTGTAGAATCAGATTTTAAATAAAACAGGTAGCTACAGTTCTTGCTTTGCATAGCGGTATATATGATATACCCCGCACCTCATTCGACGAGGAAAGGACCGAGATCCCTTCACCGGGAGTGACTCCTTTAGCGATAACTGGCAGATGCTACACACTCGGTTTGCTTTTGACTGCTTTTGCGTTTTTGCTTTGCACAGCGATATATATGATATATCCCGCACCTCATTCGACGAGGAAAGGACCGAGATCCCTTCACCGGGAGTGACTCCTTTAGCAAAACTAGAAAAGCCTCAAAATCACTCCATTTCAAAACTTTATTTGATTCTACAACGATATCAAGTTCATTACGCTCATGGTTTTTATGAAAAACCTGCGTAGCCCTCCGTCATTTCAGATAAGTATTAGTTAGTATTCGTGCTGCGGTAGTTTGGCCTCCGTCAAGGCGCAGTGTACGGTAGCTAACTAGTGCTTATCTGCTAGCATATGATGCGATTGGATTAGGGTATTCGTACGGCGTTGTTTGGCCTCCGTCAAGGGTTGTGCGGGTGGGTTTAATTCAATCAGGAAATGACGGGTTGAACTTGACTAGCGGACTATGGGTTGTTTGGCCTCCGTCAAGGTCATAGGACGCTAGGGGCAAAATATTATCGGGAATTTCAAGTGTTGAAATTTGCAATGAGATTGCATACCTTCTATGAGATAGTTGGATCCCGATACCCGCTGCGAGTAAGAGTTACTCCTGGGAGAGTTTTACACATTGCAATTAGCCGATCAAGTAGGTGTCTAGAAAGGTGTTAACGAGGTTACGCCTCTGGGAAAACGAGGTTTACATTTAATTAGGTTCGTGCGAAAGCACGGGGGACCTCCCTCAAAGTACCGACACTGGCCTGGCTGAAAGATTGGCAAACTTATAGTGTGTAATTAATCCCGGCTAGTCTTTCCTTTTAGGGTTTGGAGGAAGATTTGATAAAAAGCAGTGGGAGCCATCCTGATTAGATAAGATAATAACCAATCTGATCTTGCACGAGCTTACGCTAAAGTGTTTTCTTCTCTCTCTCTCCAGGTAGCGACCATTTCATGCCTTAATAAAGATAATAAAATGAATGTATTGACCGAACCCGCATGTTATACTGTGCTGGGGAACGTTGGTTCCGTTCTTTCTTATAAGAGTTATTGGAATGAACAGGATATAGGGGAATACCAGGATTCCCATGCCACCCGAATGAAGAAAGTACATGTTGATGCATTTTCTTCGGGTGTGTTCGTTACTGAAAACTGTTTCTCCATTTGCTCTACGTCCTGGGTATTAGATACCGGGTCGGGATCCCATATATGTAATCAGTTACATGGGCTTAGGAAAGGTAGAGAACTTGGAGAAGGTGATAAAGACATTAGAGTTGGAAATGGTGCAATTGTTGCAGCTAAGACTGTCGGGGAATATCACCTTGTATTACCAACGGGTAATACATTGGTTCTGAACGAATGCTATTACATGCCGAACCTGATATGCAACATTATATCGGTTTCTTTGCTAAGTAAAGAAGGATATAATTTTGTATTACAAGACAATGTTATGAACATTTTCCATAACCAAAAGTTGGTTGGATCAGGCACGTTGTGCAATGGCATTTATGTTCTAAATCAATCAACAGTTCTGAGCATAACAAACACACACAAGAGGAAGAGTTCTGAACTCAACGAATCCTTCTTGTGGCATTGTAGACTGGGTCACATCAATGCGACACGACTAGCTAAGTTGCATAAGGATGGATATTTAAATCCATTTGAATTTTCATCCTATGACACTTGCCAGTCATGTCTCAAAGGCAAGATGACCAAGACTCCGTTTACGGGACACGGAGAAAGAGTTACCGAACTCTTAGGACTAATACATAGTGATGTATGTGGTCCCATGTCTACACATGCCAGGGATGGTTCTTCATACTTCATTACATTCACTGACGATCTCTCTAGGTTCGGGTATGTGTTCCTGATGAAACACAAATCAGAAGCTTTTGAGAAATTTAGGGAATATAAACAAGAAGTTGAGAACCAAACCGGAAAAAGTATTAAAATCCTTCGATCTGATCGAGGAGGAGAATACTTAAGCAATGAATTCCTGGGCTTCCTAAAAGAGAATGGGATTCTCTCTCAGCTGACTCCTCCATATACACCACAGCACAACGGTGTATCAGAACGGAGGAACCGCACCCTATTAGATATGGTGCGCTCTATGATGAGTACAGCTGAGTTACCTATTTCCTTCTGGGGATATGCACTGGAGACTGCTGCATACCTACTGAATAGAGTTCCGACCAAATCAGTGCCTACCACTCCATATGAGATATGGAATGGCAAGAGACCATGTCTTAACTTTATTCAGATATGGGGTTGTCCGGCCTATGTTAAAACACAAAATCCGGACAAGCTCGAGGCAAGGTCTGTTCTATGTAAGTTTGTTGGATATCCCAAACATTCGCGAGGGTATATCTTCTACCACTCCGAGGAACAAAAAGTGTTTGTTTCTCGACATGCCACTTTCTTAGAAAAAAGTTTTCTTATGAAACAGATAAGTGGCATTGAGGTAGAACTGGAAGAGGTTCCAGCAATACAGACTATAACAGAAGATTTGGTTGAACCAGAGGATTCCGTAGTTCCCGATGAACCCCAGCCTCTCCGCCGATCTAGTAGGGTTCCTCGCCAACCTGAGAGATACTACGGTTTTCTCATTGATGGTGGCAGTGAGGATTGCATCATGGAGGATGATGACCCAACTAGCTTCGAGCAGGCCATCACGAGTGGGGACTCAGTGAAATGGCTGGATGCTATGCGGTCCGAGATGGATTCCATGTACACCAACAAAGTATGGACTTTGGAAGTTGCTCCTGAAGGGGTAAAACCCATTGGGAGCAAGTGGATCTTTAAGAAGAAACTTGGTGTAGATGGGAAAGTGGAGACTTTCAAAGCTAGACTTGTAGCAAAGGGTTTTCGTCAAAGACCAGGTGTGGACTATGACGAAACCTTTTCTCCAGTGGCTATGCTTAAATCCATCCGAATCATGCTTGCCATTGCTGCCTTTCATGACTACGAAATCTGGCAAATGGATGTTAAGACCGCCTTTCTAAATGGTGATTTAGAAGAGTGCGTGTACATGACTCAGCCAGAGGGCTTCGTAGACAGTGGGAGCAGCGGGAAGGTGTGCAAGCTGCTTAAATCCATTTATGGATTAAAGCAAGCATCGCGGAGTTGGAACATCTGCTTTGACGTCGTTATCAAAGAGTTTGATTTCGTCAAAAATCCAGATGAACCTTGTATCTACAAGAAGGTGGCAGAGAGTAAGGTTGTCTTCCTCGTATTGTACGTGGACGACATACTCTTGATAGGAAATGACATTCCTATGCTGCAATCGGTCAAGCTCTTCTTATCACAAAGATTCTCAATGAAAGATCTTGGTGATGCCTCCTGCATATTGGGGATCAGGATCTATAGAGATAGATCCAAACGGATTTTGGGATTGTCCCAATCCAGGTACATTGACACCATACTAAAGAGGTTTAGTATGGAAGAGTCCAAGCGTGGGAACTTACCCACGATCTCTGGAGTCACTCTCTCCAAAGAGATGTCTCCCAAGACTGATTTGGAGAGAGCTCGCATGCAAGGGATACCCTATGCTTCGGCAGTAGGCTCTATCATGTATGCGATGCTATGTACCAGACCCGATGTAGCATACTCACTAAGTGTAGTGAGCAGGTATCAAGCTGATCCTGGAGAGAGTCACTGGACAGCTGTGAAGAGCATTCTCAAGTACTTGCGAAGGACTAGAGATATGTTCTTGGTGTATGGTAACGGAGAACTCCAAGTGGAGTCCTTTACCGATTCGAGCTTCCAGAGTGATAAGGACGACTCTAAGTCGCAGTCGGGCTTTGTCTTTACCCTTTACGGAGGGGCGGTTAGCTGGAAGAGTTCCAAGCAGGAAACCGTGGCAGACTCGACGATGGAGGCTGAATACATCGCTGCCAACGATGCTGCCAAAGAGGCTGTCTGGATCAAGAAGTTCATTTCTGAACTTGGTGTGGTTCCATCCATTGAGCATCCAATACCTTTGTATTGCGATAACAATGGAGCGGTGGCTTTGGCCAAGGAACCCAGGTCCCATCAGCGGTCCAGGCATATTCTGAGGCGGTATCACCTGATCCGGGAGATAGTTGATCGCCGGGAGATCGAGGTCAGGAGAGTTGACACGAAGAACAACACGGCGGATCCACTCACGAAGGCCATTCCCCAGATACAGTTTGAGAGACTCTTCGGGATGCTCGGTATGAGATACTACAGCAGATGGCCCTAGTGCAAGTGGGAGATTGTTAGTTGTATGTATGCCCTAGAGGCCAGTATTGTACAGATTATGTATATTATATTGGATGCTTGGACATATATAGAGATGACTTTCTTGCTCGACATGATAGTATGCTATCTGGTTGCCATTTATCTTAACATGTACACTAGTCTCTTTATACTGTCTTATAGTTACATGTTGGTAAAGCCCTTAGGATGTGTACTTGACTACCTGGACTATGATACAGATCATACTAGTGGGGACATGGTAGTCCATAAGTACCTCCTTCAAGGTCCCTAGTCGTGGGTGTATCGAGACGGGGCATCGATATGCCAGTGTAGACTAGCGTATATGCTTCTCGACCCATGTGATGGGCGATGGATGATCCCATATCCATTGGTGTTTGACATCAGAGATGGTATACGGGTGCTCAGTGGAGACTGGGTACACTGGACGGACTCGCCGAGAACTCCCAGATGGTATTATACCTCACGTCAGATGGCAGTTCTCAGGTGACACTTGTACAGGTTAGTCTGTAGACCCGAGATCGTCATAGAGTCTTGTGTGATTCCCACTGTGCTTTGATCTCCACCTTACCACGTCCATGAGGGCGTGCAAAACGGTGGTCTTTGGGTACAGTCCCGAGTCACATGGAGGCAATGAGCGATAGGAGGGGTTTCGTCTCTCCCGGTATTGGGAGTTGATGTTGCGCTGTGCTCGATTGGCCGTAACAGGTAAGTCCCTGGCCAGGGCTGATCAGAGATTTGCTGGTAAGTGTTACCAGTAGTTTCTCGACCCGTTACGAGCCTCACATCAGCACGACTTATCGGGTTATTGGGGTCTGACGTATACCACCCCTAGACTTGATATGCGACATATCAGACGAAGAGACTTGACTGTATGGTAAGTGTTACTGGTCGGATTCGCAGGAGTGTGAGCGGGCTAGCTCGTCGATCTTCTGATCGCTCAATACCCGGGTGGCCGTTACGTTTAGCAGACCGCTTGCGGCTTGTGGGTGCTTGATATGATCATCATCTGCTACCGGCGTATTGACGAGTCTTTAGAGTCCTACACAGAGGTTTCCTGGCTCAAGCGAAACGAAATAGGAGCGCATATGAGATATGTGCAGGACCGAGAATAATGCGTATATGTGATACCGCATTTCATTCTCGCGATATATGTTTCGATTGGTTATATTCGATATGACCTAGTTATCGAATCATTGATTCGATAAATCGATGCATTGTATACTAGTAGGTTATGTGCGACATGACCGGATCATTGAATCAAGTGTTGATTTAATGATTTAATGTATAATTATATATTTGATATATTACTTTGCATTAACTAGTATTGGTTCACTTTAAACGGATTTTTCTCACTTGGATTGCACATTGTATATGTGATATACTTTCGTGCACTTTTTTGTATCATGTTTGATGATACTTGATCATTTAGTTAAGTGTATAAAATTAATCCATGGTTAATATGATAATTAGGGTTTTGCATTTTCATTTATTTATTTATTTATTTATTTATTTGAAATATGTTATGATAAGAATGGTGGCTAAGTTTGTCATTTTGTTGAAGCTTCATGAAGCTTTGACTTTGCTAACCATCCTTATCTTCATGCTTAACCCTAACCCATCAAAGTGACCATGGTTAATTCTCTACACTTAACCCTAGTTCAAGTTATGATAAGTATTTGTTTTATATTTATTTTTAAGATAACACTTATCATAACTTTTTCTAGAGCTCATCTTCTTCTTCTTCTTCAAGCTTGCTACTCCAATGGCAACTTGAGCTTTAGTGAGTTAAATCCAAATCCAAAGTGAACCCACCTCCTATTTCTTCACCCTCTACCTCTTGCCAAGTTGTTATGGGTGGTTACTTCACAAGTTTCACAAGTTTGTGAAGTCGGAGCTTGAGTTTGTGCAACCTCGACGTAGATCGTCTTTGACACAAAGCCGACGAGCTATTCCGCTTGCTTTCCCGATGAAGCCGATGATCGAGTCGAGGATTCATGATGGACAGCGAGGACATGACGTTGCGGAGCCGTGGAGGTGGAAATCCGGATCTACAAAGGTTGTATATCCGTATCATAGTAGTTAACTGTTAACTAGCTTTCTATTTCGCCTAAACATCTAGTTAAAGATCCGTAGTCTAGGGTTTCTCGGCACTAAAAATTTTAATATGGCATGTTCGATGCCTTGAGAGAACCCACTAGGGTGCCTAGGAACCTTTCAGGCATATGTTTCAGATGTTATTTATATATATATATCATTCGCATTGATTCGATTGTTGACATATAGGCATACATGGTCATCCTAGATATTATAGTATTACCTTTATGATATAGTATGACCTAGGGATTCGTTTTTTATTCGATTTCTACCTGCTGATGTATTCTACTCACGAGTTGGTAACTCACCCCCGTTGTGCCACAGTTCTTGCAGGTTTCACCGCTTGGGATCAATAGCAGTATCGCTGGCACACAGCTTCATCCATGGTGTTTTGCTTTGGTAGGTACGACACATATTGGATCATGCCCACTCTCAAACTTATATTCTGTTGTATCTAGATAAACTCCATCAATCAGAACTAGAATTTGTATATTAGTAAACTACAAATACTTGTGTTGCGAGACTTGAGCGATGGGTGTATGTTCGCTTCTTGAGATGATGATGTCTTTCTTTATTTGTTTTTCTTCCAGTGTTGATCTTCGCCGTTGGGCGTCATATATATGTTTTTTGTGTGGTTGTGTTTCCGCCGATTGGCGAAGAGCTAGCTCCTACTTGGGGATGCCTGTATATATTGTTATGTTATGGTTTTGGATCAAAATATACAAGGGAGGTGCCGCCCAAAATTTTAAGGACGAAAAATGTTTTCAAGGTTGAATATATTCATTGCATTTTTACATTATATGACTTATACTTTTAAAAAGGAAGGCTTGAATTTCTTATAAGATGTTTCAAAACTGCACCCCTCCACTATTTTCCGCAGAAAAGGTTTAGATTTTTATGGGTTTCGGCTTACTTGAATTACGTTACGCCTTTAGACGTTGCACGATTTAAGTGCCGATTACGTGCTAATTACGGGTCGTGACAAAGTTGGTATCGGGGCGTTAGGTTTTACCTTGGTTCGAGTCTAGGTTTGACTATGCGGAGTCTAGGACGTATATATTTCGGAACCTAGGCTTGACCTTACGGAACTTAGACTTGATGAGGGGTATTAGACCCGAACTTTCGTTACATACGTTGACCTTGTATATTTGATAGAGATAGACGTCCAGTGTATTATTTCGACCTTAGAGTCGCGTGTTGTATTATTATGGTTTTCTTGATGATTTTGAGTTTCCTTTTGAGCTTTGATCCCCGCCCTTGGCGTTGTATATTATATTGCATTGTGTGGTTTTGTCCGTCGATTGACGAAGAGCTAGCTCCCGCTTGGCGATGCCTTTATTCATTATACTTGCTTTATCAGGTTTTGTACCCATTTGGGGTCTGTATTTACAAAGAAAACTCTGCCAAAATTTTTAGAAAAGACTTGAGGTTTTTAAAGATTCAATACTTCGGCTCATGTTGTTAAACTACTTGCTTTAAATTAGTTTTTCCTTCACTCTACTGCTTTACTTAGTTTTGATTTCTGGGTTTTGGCTTACTTAGATTACATACACCTTAAGTTGTTTCGTAATTTAAGTGCCAGTCACGCTCGGTATTTTTCGGGTCATGACAAAATTGGTATCAGAGCGTTAGGTTTTACCTTCGGATTGTAGGATGACCCTTAGTTGATAGAGTAGGTGACTCAAGTAGAGTGACGTACCATGTGTATGTTCCGCGGTATACTTACGATACGATACTCCGCTTAAGGAGCCTTAGGATGTACATTTCCTTGCACCGTATTATATTCATTCCTATGATCTATCCTCATCGGTACTAATTTATGGTTTTGTTATCACGGTTGTACGGGCGTAGAGAGCTACGGCTAGAGTTGCGGTCAGCACGAGCTCGTCACGGACGAGGACTGACCAGGGCATGATTCCAGGGACATACGATTGCATAGAGGCGTCATTTTATTGTGTTTCGCGCCATGAGCGTTTTATGGATTGCCTGTATGAGATTTCTCGGACGTGCAGATCAGCACCAGCAGATTGGGCTACCGCTAAAGGAAAACCAGATTGTGATGAAAGCACAGATTATTTTGATGATTGAGGCACTGTTCAGCGTGCGGACGAATGAGCCAGCGACTTTGGCAAATGAATAGATTTCGCCCCAGATGTTTGAAGTTAATGCCGCACGAGTTATACTTCGAGATATGATAGAAGATCGCTAGTCACCAAAGATGAAGGACTAGGACACGTGATTCATTTCCTACCCCGATGCGAGGTCATCAGATTGATTGATTCCAGTTAGAGACAACTTCACGCTGATACGTTGAGAGTCGATATAGACGATCGAATGTCAGGAACCCATTTTCTAAGTTTAAAGTATTCCGAAAACAATGCAAGTAATTCTATGGACCCTCTAGAAGAATGAAACCCTAACTCGACATAATGATCATGGAACGCCGATGAACCTTAGGGTTTGCGGCAGTTCAGCGGTGCCATTAGTGAGACTTGGGTTTGCCCTTCTATGGTTGGTCTATAGGTGCTGTGGCATTTATTCGATACTATTAAACTGTACCCAAGATGTTGAGCGCTTGGGGGATTATGGAACCTCGACGAATCGATCGAAAAGTTCGATATCATTTGGATATCATGTGATGGGATACATTTCTTGGGAGACTCCAGATACGAGTATAACCGTTGGAGCGCAGTCCATGCAGGCACGAGGAGACGAGCCCGTATCAGTCGACATTGGAGAAAAATGGAGTAAGTGGTTCGTACGAGATCGTGACGAGAGGACGTCCTACTCCGCTGACATCACAGATGTGATACGCATGCAGAGGCGTTGTAAATGGATATATATTGCAAGAGGAGTCGTGATGAGTATGCAGCCGTTCCGGAACAAGAAAAAGATAAAGTAAAAGATGATAGCCTCCGTATAGCTCGGAATAGGAGAGATCGGAAGAGACCCTGAGCAGGTTCTTTCCAGGACATTGCTGCAATGAGATTTGCACCGAGGATCAGATGTGTGACGTATATTCAGAGGACCAGAGGCCGACGCCAGAGACGTGCTGCTTGATGAGTGGTCGTGCTAATTGGCCGTGAGAGGACCAGAAGAGTACTAGAGCGGATCGTTTCTGTTAGTACACCAGACCGGGCCGACGATCCGATGGATTGGGAGATCGGTAATCGATAGAGAAATGAGGACCCAGAGACAGAAGACGCCAGACCATGAGCAGGAGGCAGCGGATGTTCTTGCTCTGCTAGTTTTGAACGTACTGACAATTTTCGACATTGTAGGAGGCATACCATAGTGTCTTTCATTGCAATTTGCATTGTGATACGAGTATCACGCTTTTATCGGTTGGATTCGAGTTTTGATGATTGGGCTTTATGGTATTGTTTTCGTGCACCATGGCTACACCTACTGGGTATTTACGTTTTTGTGCATAGTTATTGCACTTGAGATATGTTTTTGTACATCGTTGTATTGATTTATCAATTGTGCGTATTTATTGCACTTGATATCGGTTTGTGCCTTGGCTGCACATGTTCATGATTTCGTGGATTTCCTACGGTTGATTTGATTTTTGTGCATATGGTATGCACTCGATTTGCTTTTTGCACTCGGTATAGCTTACATGTGCTTGTAATGCATTGATGCGTGTTTTGTGCACGCGTTCATGATTTTATACACCTTGGCACACTCGGTGTTGCTTTTAATACGCATTTGAGTTATTGATGCACTTGATTTAGCCTTCATTCGTGCAGGACGGATGCACTTGATTTGGGATTTTCGCGCATGTTGAGCGCATGATATGAGATTTGGTTTTGGGCGCTCCGAATGCACTCGATTGGGACTTCCATTCGTGCATGTTAGTTGCACTGGATTGAGATTTTTTGCACCACAGTTGCACTTGATTTTGATTTGATATCATCCGAGATGTTGATGTTGATTTCATGCCTATGGTATGCATATGATTTGACTTATGCTTTCGGCATAGTTTTCATGCACTTTTAGTATTTTGATTTGCTTTTGTGCACGCCGATGCACATGATTGTGAGATTATATACCATGGTATACCTGATTTGGATTTTGATGGAAATATGTTGTATACCGTCGATTTCGATTGTGATACTCGATATTTGTTTTGTCCACCTTATGCACCTGATTGGATTCTTGCGCATGTTTGACATGCTTGGATTGGGTTTTGCGCACGTTCGGTGCTTGATATTGGATTACGTGATTTCGTGCATGTTGGATGCACATGATTTAGATTTTATTCGTGCATGATGGATGCACCTGATTTGTATTTTCATGCATGTTGGGCGCATGATATGAGATACGATTTTGGTGCACACTAGATGCACTAAATCGAGCTTCTTTGTGCATATCAGATGCACCTGATATTCTTTTCGTGCACACCCATTGCACTGGACAGATTCTTTTGTGCACACCTATTGTACTTAGATATTGGTTCTGTGCACATGTACGACACATTCATGGATTTTTATTTCCGTGCACACCAGACGCACGTTGCATTCATATGCACATTTCAGGATTGATTCTTATGGAGCGGTACGTTTTTATGATATTACTATTTGTTTTTGTACTGAGAAGGACTAGTCAGAGGACAGTACCTGGATATGTTTTGCATGCATTGATAGCTATCGAAGGGATTTCCAAAAAGGGAGCTATAGTATCAGTATTTACCTACATGTCTATGATGACACGAAATATTTTATGAAGGAAACCCTTCTAAATCATTTCAAAACGGCGGGACGTACATATTAAACAAAGGATAAGTATATATATAGTTATTTTCATACAACAGACGTCCGCCATTGTGCCGCGATACGCGCATCGCACAGCGGCATGAAAGGTTTGGCATGCATTTCCTTCTGATGTTTACATGTATAGTTTTGATGTTTACATGTATGGTTTTGATGTATATCATGATTGGTTTCGTTTTGGGCTTTGACATTGATGTCTTCGCTATGACTCCGATGATTGCGAGATGCTTGAAGGAGTTTTGATTTGGAGTTATCTGCTCATTGTTCATGCGCATGCATTGCGCTATGATGCGTTTTATGTATTGATGATTTCAGAGCCCCGACGACTTGGACTTTTTACTTAAATGTTTTAATATTTGAGGGGTTTAAATTTAAATTCGGGGACCGAATTTCTTTAAGGGGGAAGATTGTAATATTTCAGGAAAATAAAATATTATTTTTGGAATTTTTTATAATTAAATAACAATTATTATAAATATTTTAATAATGCGGTATAATTAAATACCGATAAAGTGGAAAAATAATGGAAAATTATAGAAATTACTAAAAAGAGGGTGATTTGTGTAATTTATGCAAATTATGAAATTTTATGATTTATTATACACCATTTTATTGCTAATCGCGAATAAATATCGCTAATCGGGTATTAAGCGTATTTTGTGCACATGAGATGCACGATATCATTTTTACACTTCTGTTACATTTTCCTACAGGGCTTTCTTTTTTTGTTTTGGGTTTTATTTAGTAAAGAGAGAAGAAAAAGAAAAGGAAAGAAATAAGAAAAGGAAAGAAATAAAAAAGAAAAGGTGTTATGATGACTTAAGGATAGAGAGAGGGACACAATGATGTTGAGGCCATGCTTGGAGAGAAAGAGGGGGTGAGGGGTCAAACCATAGTCATGGCTCATCTTATCACTTCATCGTCTTCATCTTTTCTTCTTCTTCTTCCTCTCACATGGTAGCACCTCCCTCCCCTCCACTACAAACCCTCAAAACATCATCAGAACAACCCAAAAACCCGTCTCCATTTCATTAAAGACATGCTCATGCTCAAGGGAAGCACATTGGATCAAGAAAAATCAGATTTTGCTGCTCTAGGGGATTCATGAGTGCCAAATGAGGTATATCTTTCACATTAAGTGTAGTATTCCCTTTGTTTTAGCCTCTATTCAAGTTTAAATTCAATTCCGTGTAGTTTTGTGCACTTTGGAATTTCATAGAAGTGGTTATGTGGAATATTGAGTTGGGTTAGTTCTAATAAGCCTTAGTGGTAACCTTAAACCCTCCTTGGTGGTAGAAACCCAGACCAAACACAAACACCAAACTTTAGACCCAAAACAGAAAACTTCCATGTCGGTTTGTGAGTGTATAGGGCGTGCAGGGAAATCTGGATGACCTGGAATATTTTCTAGAAAAGTAAACAACACCACTAGCCTAGATTGACCACCACGGGACCACCCTGCAAAAACGACACCCCAACTCCCTTAAAAATACGGCCTGGCCGGAATTTTCTCTTGTGTGGCCGGCCACTCGGAGGAGATAGGTGCCCAAGTTGCCCCCATAGCTCATATACACTCTATACACTACTCCAGTATTGTTTGCTTACCTTGTTTTCACCTTAGGCAAAATCTGGGACAACTTTCTTGAGTTGATGTTTTGGTTCAGGGTTTTGTTTTACGTATTTTGGATTCTGGATTTTCGTATTTATGTTTTACCTCGATGGTTTGACGTTTGTATATCGACATCGAGGGTTGGTTTGGCTATTCTTGATGCGTAGGCTATAGGTTTGGACCTATATGTGATACGCGTGCCAATTTTGTTTTCGTACGTCGTTTCAATTTCGAATTGGATTTTAATGCGATACGATACGTTGTGACATGTAGGTACCCCATATGGACTTCGAGACGACAAGCAAGCGCGTGGTGACGTCGGCATCGGCAAGCGAAGATCAGGTGAGTAGATTTATATCTACGGGGGAAGTCGGGTGTATGGCGTATAGCACCCCCGCAAAGTTATGAGAAACAATGTGATGTGATATAGATATAATTTTACATGTTAGTGTGTGATATGAACCTTGGCTAGAAAAGTTTTAGGAGATTAGGGGTTAGTGTTAGCGAGAATTGAAGAAAGGACATTAGTCGATTTTTTAGTCACGAAAACCTAGAGTAAGATTTGCATACACGCACATACACATACTCGCATACATTTACTTCCTTGTGCGTATTGGGGATATATATATATATATATATATATATATATATATATATATTGGTATTCATACGTTTGGATGATGAGGATGTTATGTGATACTTGGGAATAAGTTGATATGATCAGGTTTGATGCTGTGAGATATTTAATATGTGATCGAGATATGTCATGATATTATAGTGGATCGTTGGAAGACGATACCACGCGGATGATATATATATATATATATTATAGTTGACATATGATCGAGATATGAGCTGAGATATGTTATGGTATTTATAATGGATCGCTGATTGAATGATTTAGCGTGCTTGCGCTTTCTAAAAAATAGATCAAAAATATTTGTAACCGCAATCAAGAACGGCGTCGCTTTGCAGCTAGCCGGTGAGTACGGGTCGGTCCACAGGGATGTTGTGAATCTCCGATTCGTTCTTACGAGTTAATTCCGAAGGGTGTTCTGAGTTGTTATTAAATCTAAAAATCTAATTAATCCTAAGGCAATTATCTAGCTCTATTCTTGCTAGGGTTAGGTTTAGGGATGGTTTGGAAATGCAGGTAAATCTCAACGCTTTCATACCCGAATGAAGATCTATGAGGAGTTATGGTAATTATCAATAAAGGTGATTAGATCCATTCGGGAAGGTGTTCCTTCCTCTAGGTTCTTGTCCTTCCTTTAGAGATCCTTACCCTAACCTCCATGGAATACGCGCGCAACCGGGCTTTTACACTACGGTGTCATCGTTACCTCGAGGGGTAGGATGCCGTAGGGCGCGGTGTGTGCGTGTATGCATGGAGTCCTATTGTAAATAATTGGTGGGTAAGAAAGGGATGAGAGATCTCATCTCTCAAAATCCTTCCCCAAAGCTAAACCCTAAACAAGTTCCTAGGGCATGAAATTAAATCTACCTAAGGCAAAGAATTGAAATCTAAACTAGGGCGAGAAATTAAATCTACTTACAGATGCATCCTTCCAATCATCCATGCAGGGTTGTCAGATCTGAATTTCTGAATGGAAGAGAAACACCGATGCTCTTCATAAAGGATTTCTGAATTTTTATTCATTAAAGGGAGGCATAAAGTTTACAATGCTTTAGAGTTCTATTTATAGGAAATAGAAACCCTAGGTTACATTTTGATCCGCATGTTTACAATTAGAAAAATACCCCTAAGAAAAGACCTATTCAGTGTCGCCTCAGACTTTGGTAAAAATTTCTCGAAGTACGGGCACAAGATGGCCGCGGAACCGCGGCAATGGAGGGCTTGGGCCGCGGTTCCGCGGCCCATTGGAGGGTTCATTTCCTCATTTTTCCTGTGCTTCCTTTGGGCTTTCTGGGCTATGTTATTCTTTAATTCTTTTCTCAATTTGGCTACCAAGTTGGTTCCAGATCTCCAGTGAACAATTTGCTAAGGATTTTTTAACCATTTTCCTTGTAATCTTGGACCTTGCATTGCCTTGTATTTTGTGAATTTTATCTTTGATGTAGGCTTCATCAAGAGTCTTCTGTTTGTTGGTTAAATTCCACTTTTGCATCGTCTTTTCCTCGTCTTCACTGTTTTAGATCCATGAACCTGTAACCTGTAACATGTAGCAAACATGCATCAAAAGCACCTGTTTATTTATTAAACGAATAAGAATGGGAAATATAATAATGCAATATTCTGGTGTGAACAAATACCCCAAACTTATCTTTTGCTCGTCCTCGAGCAAACTTATTTTTATTCACTAAAATCCTAACCACACTTTCGCAAGGAAACGCGATTGCACTGAGCACATGCAACAAGCCGTTAAACCTCTAGGTGTCCCTAGTAGGAGGAGTGTTGTCTCCTGAGGGTTTTCAGCGGATTACACCCACAAAATCCTATCAACTCGGCCCATTGACTTTTGTTCTCCAATTAGGTTTTCTAACAAGGAATTCTATTATCTTTTGACTCGCAAATTATCCACCCATATTCTTCACACTTCCTCATTATTTAACTTAAGATTATATATGTTATGTAGACCTACTTAGCTTTCGGCATCTCTTAAGTCTTCCTTCTAGGATTTCATCTCCACTTAGGAATTTCTATCAACTCTATTAAAGATATAAGTTCTATTTTTCATTCCTCTCTCTTATTTAAATTCCAATCACATATCTCTACGTGTGTGTATAGATCACCCCTACACTTGGAAATCCAAATCAAGCAATCATACTCTCGTCCATTGTCCAAAGCACTTATTAATTAGTGAATTTTTAACTGAAATTTGCTTACACATCCTTCATGCGACCGTTAATACTTCTTGAGGTACCAACAACCGATTACAAGATACGTTAGCACTTTAAAACGTACTTCCTAGTTTGCAACACCCAAGGCTTTAGCAGTGACTCCCAAACCAGTTGGTCTAAGGCACTAGGTGATGAAGCACCCTCGGTGAATATTTTTCTATTTTTACTGCCTTAAGTAATCACAAGAACCAGTGTCCATTTTTTTATTCTTTATTCACACTGATATATATTTTTTTATTTTCATTGCACTATGGACTTTAGACAAGAGCATTTCAAGGTCTCCTTTACTATTCCAAGTTTCAAGGTGCGTGATTGTGCAAGTTGTAGGGTATACATTTTCAGAATCTAGACTTAAGCTAGGAACTATTTTTCAAACTTATACTCTAATAAAAACTTCAATATCTTTCCTTCGTTTCGACTTAGCCCAAGAAGTGAACCCAAAATTTGCCTATTTCTAAATAAACTATAAGGCATATACTTTCTACCGTTAAACTTTTAAAAAAGGTTATCTTTAGGGTTTTTAATTCACTAAGTCTAAGATCTAGTTGTTCCTAGCCTGTTAACCTATTTGTCAAACTTAAGTCAAATATGGCCAAAATTGAATACAATTATTTTTATAATTTTTGAAATTTTTCAAATTTTTTTGGGTTTTCAAATAAATATGCACATGCAAAAATATGTACAAATGAATGCGAAGGAAGAACACGTACCGAGCATACCCCCAAACTTGAACATGACAGTGTCCTCACTGTCATACTAAACCAAGAGGGTCAAAATACTGGCACTCCCCTGTTTATTTATTTATAATTTTTTTTTTGTTTTTATTTTTTTGAATTTTTTTTTTGTTTTTTATAGAAAAAAGAAAACAAAATGATATATACATATATACAACAAGCATCCCCCCCAAACTTAAGCTTGGCCTTACACAAGCCAAAGGTTAGCACCAACCATTCAAAAATCTTATCATGGAAATGGTATAGTTGGTGCAAGAAAATGAGAAGCACGCGAGACCGTGTGGAAAGAAGAATGGTAAAATACGGTCTCGGTGGAGGAGAAGAATGGCGAAAAGAAGAAGGAAGTGGAGTACGATCTTGAGGGTGTAAATTTAGTGAATAAATTAGCGCAATATGTGATGACCGATATGTTATAAGCGATTGCGCTAACCTATCTACTCGTCGAGAAATGGGATCAAATCCCTCAAGATTCGCAAGAAAACATGGGTACGCTGAACTTGGTATCGGAGATGAAAGCGTAACGGTCATTTGTACGGTTGGGACAATAGGAGAGACGAAAGGGAGTGAATTAGGGACAGTATCTTTCTCACCGTAGTTAACTGTTTCGAACTTGAAAGATTCCATTAATGGTTCGAAACTACTATAATCAACCGAGTCTGATGGCTCATCTGAAAATGTAAAGGACTCAAACTCGGGCGGTGAGTCATCAACATCGTCCGAAAAAATGAAACACTCGTAAGTGTTATCATCTGTGAGAACAGTATTGGATTCAAAGGAAAATCTTTCAAGCTCACAGTCTTCAAGCGGGGTCGAAACGATGGGAAGGAGGGAGGGTGATATAACAGTCAAAGGTTCAGGAGGATGAATTGGAAAATCAGACATATCAAACAAAAATGATTCATCCTCAATATTATCCTCAAGACTCTTCTCGATACTATCCTCCATATTCAACTCATCCATGCCATTATCATCAAAATCTAGACGCATATGAGATTCAGGAGAAACATTTAATAACTCAGGATGATAATTTGAACATAAAATTTCAAGCAAATCGACATGTTCATCATCCGAAATTTTCCCGGCGTCTATATTCTCAATCAAGTGAAAATCTATTTCTTTAGACACCTCATCAAAAGCATGGATATCTATCGATTTAGGTTCTAGATGGGAGGTGTAAAGATCGAAAGGATTAGGTGCGGTTTCACTCGAAAGGGGTTCCTCACAATCTGGCAAATCAAACACTACAAAATCACACAACTCGTTTTTATTTTCAACTGGTGAATCATTTGGAACAATCGATGGAAAACCGGAGTTGTGGGCTTCAATTGGGTAAGGGTAGGTTTGATTTGAAAATCCTCTCTTATTCTCACTCTGTCCAACCGCCTCCTTATACATTAAAATTTTTTGAGCTAGCGGGAAACTAGCTACCGGTTCGGTAGGTTGCATAAGGGCGGCTAAAGACGCTTCCACATTCCTAGTCATTTTATTCGTTGCTGCAATGTACGCTTCCATTGATTCTTCCAAACTAGACTTAGGTGGTGAGGGGGTTTCGGTAAAAGATTCAAAATGGCGTGGATATGCAAAACTCCTAACAGGCTGTGTAGAAACGGTGTCTAGTGAAGGTGGGAAGGTTTGGTATGACTGGTAGGAAGTGGATGGTTGGACAGGGATAGGGTCAACATATGGATAAAAAGATGAATAGTCGTGTTGATCCCTAGAACTAGACGAGTGGAGAGGGGTGAAAGATCGACTGAGAGATTGAGCAATATGCTCAGCAATGGACATTGGCCTAGGAGTGACAGAAGGACTTGAAGAAGTGGTATCAAGATATGTAGGTGGTAAAGGTTGATTCGGTTGACACAAAGTAGGTTGAAAAGTCAAACTATTTCTCCTAGACGCCTCTAAGTGATCTTTCAAAGATTTTTTAGGCATGGAGGGATCGTTTTTAAATTGACCGAACAAATTAACATATGACGCAAAATTAGGTTCGGGATAACAAAGTTCGGCTAATGATTTATTTTGTGGGGTACCCATGTTAGAAGAAGAAAGGTGACAAGAAGGAAGGTTGGATGGTGCAAGGATTTATTTGGAGCTAAAAAATTTTGCAAGTTCTATAAAATATTTGTCCTTTTTATTTTCATTTTTCATTGAATTTTTCTTTCTCTTTATTTGGAAAAATTTTGTTGCAAAAAGATTTTTAGAGAAAAGATATGCAACAGCAAAAAATTTTATAGAAAAGATCTGCAACAGCAAAATATTACTTGCAATCTATTTTAGTTCAAGCGGGGACCAAAAATCCTGCACAAGATCGTTATTTGGAAGGGAATATATTTCTAAAGTGCACAAAATTCTGCAGGCATTTCCAGAAAATATATTTCAAAATATACAGAGGATGAACAGAAGATCTTACAGAGCAAAGTTGGTCTGATGATGTCACAATTCCACCGCCCTTCTGCGGCAAAACGTGGCTCCCACCACGATTGCGCGGTCACATTAACTGCACAGTGCCCCAGAATTTTTTTGGTGCGACGAATCGACAAGATGGCCGCGGTTCCGCGGCATAAGGTGGGTTTTGGCCGCGGAATCGCGGCGGGATAGGGGATTTGGGGCTCCAAAATTTTTGTACTCTTCTGTTAGTTAAAATCCCTTCTGTTCCGATACCCCTTTTACTGTTTCGCTTTCTGGAATTTTCCAGATCCGATTCTGTGTATCCTGCAAAAAATTCAACCACAAAGTATCCCTTCCAAAAATAACAAATGATATATATATTTATATTTTTTTGATTTTTCAGATTTTTATGAATTTTTAAATTTTATGATTAACCCGAAATTGCGAAAAGAAAATTCTACGCCATCCCCGGCAACGGCGCCATTTGATTCAATGATTTAGCGTGCTTGCGCTTTCTAAAAGATAGATCAAAAATATTTGTAACCGCAATCAAGAACGGCGTCGCTTTGCAGCTAGCCGGTGAGTACGGGTCGGTCCACAGGGATGTTGTGAATCACCGATTCGTTCTTACGAGTTAATTCCGAAGGGTGTTCGGAGTTGTTATTAAATCTAAAAATCTAATTAATCCTAGGGCAATTATCTAGATCTATTCTTGCTAGGGTTTGGTTTAGGGATGGTTTGGAAATGCAGGTAAATCTCAACGCTTTCATACCCGAATGAGGAGTTATGGTAATTATCAATAAAGGGGATTAGATCCATTCGGGAAGGTGTTCATTCCTCTAGGTTCTTGTCCTTCCTTTAGAGATCCTTACCCTAACCGCCATGGAAAACGCATGCAACCGGGCATTTACACTACGGTGTCATCATTACCTCGAGGGGTAGGATGCCGTAGGGCGCGGTGTGTGCGTGTATGCATGGAGTCCTATTGTAAATAATTGGTGGGTAAGCAAGGGATGAGAGATCTCATCTCTCAAAATCCTTCCCCAAAGCTAAACCCTAAACAAGTTCCTAGGGCATGAAATTAAATCTACCTAGGGCAAAGAATTGAAATCTAAACTAGGGCGAGAAATTAAATCTACTTACAGATGCATCCCTCCAATCATCCATGCAGGGTTGTCAGATCTGAATTTCTAACTGAAAGAGAAACACCGATGCTCTCCATAAAGGATTTCTGAATTTTTATTCATTAAAGGGAGGCATAAAGTTTACATTGATTTAGAGTTCTATTTATAGGAAATAGAAACCCTAGGTTACATTTTGATCCGCATGTTTAGAATTACAAAAATGCCCCTAAGAAAAGACCTATTCAGCGTCGCCTCAGACTTTGGTAAAAATTTCTCGAAGTACGGGCACAAGATGGCCGCGGAACCGCGGCAATAGAGGGCTTGGGCCGCGGTTCCGCGGCCCATTGGAGGGTTCATTTCCTCATTTTTCCTGTGCTTCCTTTGGGCTTTCTAGGCTATGTTATTCTTTAATTCTTTTCTCAATTTTCCTACCAAGTTGGTTCCAGATCTCCAGTGAACAATTTGCTAAGGATTTTTTAACCATTTGCCTTGTAATCTTGGACCTTGCATTGCCTTGTATTTTGTGAATTTTATCTCTGATGTAGGCTTCATCAAGAGTTTTCGGTTTGTTGGTTAAAGTCCACTTTTGCATCGTCTTTTCCTCGTCTTCACTATTTTAGATCCACGAACCTGTAACCTGTAACATGTAGCAAACATGCATCAAAAGCACATGTTTATTTATTAAACGAATAAGAATGGGGAATATAATAATGCAATATTCTGGTGTGAACAATCGCTAGGGCGATGTATACTTCTATATGATAATATGTGTTGATGACATCGGATTGTATGAGGCCTTAGATCAGTAGCCAGATCATGATATTGTTGATGATATTAGTAGTGTACTAGACTTAGATCAGTACCCCCCGCTCACGATATATGATGATGTGGATACCAGATGAATAATGAGATAAATGTGATATTTGATCCGTACCCTAATTTGGGATGCCATATGATGGAATTACCGTACGAGCTATTGATGATAGATCCACACTCTTGACTTGAGGATGTCATATTATATGGTGTATCGTAAGGGATACTATTGAGGCGGGATCATCGACTATTATAGATATATATACATATCGGATCAGATGTAGGTAGTTTCCTTACCCTTTTCGATTAGCCTGTTCGCTCAATCCTGTAGTTATTGTAAATGTTAGACAAGATTCGATTCATACCTATTTCAAAGCTAACGAATCGTGGGTATTTTAAAAGACAGGACAAGAGATTCTACGGATATTTCAAAGGATGTATCTTTTCTTAAAAACACCGTAGCCCCTATTTTCAAAAACACCACGATTCGTATTATTTGAAATGGCAAAACAGTATGACACATGTATATCGATGTAGATTCCTTAGTGTTATGTTATCAATCATGTTCCCCATATTATAGTAGCATTCACTATTCATTGCCATCTATTATTTTGTTATCGTTTTATTGCATATTTATTGTGTACTTAGTGATTATGAAACAATACTGTCAGGACACCAGCACCATTACCGATGATGCGTATGCTCCACATACACTTGCTTGCCGCCTCACACACATCATCATCGGTAATTGCCATGTCACGTACACTTAGAGAATATTATTTCATTGACATAACTTTCCAGCGGATAGTTGCAATGTGTTATAGCTTCATATGCTAGTTTAACTATTGCATTCATTGCATGATAGCAGTTGCATTCATATATACTCATTGTGTAACGCTTCGAAAATCGTTTAGGCAGTTTTTCGATAATCGAAAAAATAATCAGTCTTTTCCTTAAAAAGTCAAAATAAGTATTTTTCAATATAGGCCTAATTATACAAAATTTAGATAAGATATAGCTAGAATTTGGTCAGTAAATTGTCATTTAAAAATTTCTGGTCATTTAAATTTTTTTCCATAATTAATTATTTTTTTAATATTATTTTAAGCTTTTAAAAATACATTAAATTAGTGATAATTACAAATTTAAATGGGTAAATTACACCCTTAGGAAACATTATAAACTAAAATCTAGTGTTAATAAAATTTTATCAAGTCTTTTCAAGATTTTAGTTCTATGGTTAAAAATTAAAGCAAAAATGAATTAAAAATGGGGATTTTGTGTAAAAATTGATGTGATATGCATTTAATGAGTTTAAAAGATACTTTTTGTGTTGAATTTTCGACACAATCTCACTCACACCTCCCCCCTCACCCTCAGGCTGAGCTCACTGCTGGAAACCCTCAACATTTTCTACCATTTTCTTGCTTCAAAATCCATATAAAAATGAACCAAAAATCCACAAAAATTCACAAATTCCTTCACAAATTCTAACCTAAATCCTATTCCACCTCTTTCCAAACCCTAATTGGTTTAAAACAAGGAGAAAATAGGCAACTTTGGTGGCTAAGTGCAAGAGGATCAACACTTAGGAGGTATAATTTTAATCTAGTTGTTAAATTGGTAGTTTAATTATGCTAATTTAGATTTTTAAAGTGTTAATTTTATTTTAATTTCTTGTTTAAGAAATTTTAGTAAAGGTTTGGAATTTTAATTTGGGTTTGAAGCATTGTTAATAAATTAAGTTAGTGTTGTGTCCATCTAGTGGGTTAGTTTGGAAATTTGTGCTAGTTTGTGAACGCTATATCGTTAATTCGCGACGTTTGCATCGGAAATTTATATGCGAATGCTTACTAGGTTTTCTATAATTTTAGGAGGTGATTTAATTGCGATATATTGACGATTCTATTAGCATCTACTATGACTTTTAGGGTGTACGAATGCGGATTTTGGTTTAGTCGGTTATTAGTTTTGACGGTTGCCCCGAAACGACGATTTTAGTTAAGCTTTTAGTGGTTTTCGTGCGTGTTCCGCGCGTTTAGTGCACGTTGTGCCTAACTTGTGAGCGTTGATCTTTTCATATTTTGACTTGCATCGTTTCATAATGTTTAATCTTATGTTGTGTGTTAAGCAATTTGAGGATCGTTTGCGGAAACATCGGACGCGGCGCGCAAAGGCAAAGCGGCGGTTGGATCAAATTAGCGAGGCGTCAGGGTGAGTAGATGTATACATCTATGGGGAAATCGTCTGGATGGCGCGAGGCGCCCCATAGTTAGGATCACTCTATTACTTGCAAACTATATGCATAGTTAGTTAGTTAACCATCTCATTCATATACATACCCGTCTAGTTATTCGTCTGCTGGCATTGCATGGACATCTATATACCTATGTGTGATATCACCCCGTAGGACACTTACACTATTACCATTGGCTCATATTGCACGCACACTATTCATGTGAACACACACGCCTTGGTAATTGACATGTCACGAGCACTTTAAAACCTGCTTAGTTTAGTATCACCACTTGCATCATACATGATACTTCGAATTGCATAGCATGTATATACCTTATATCATCATCATGCTTATATAGATTCCTAGTCACAAATCAATTGCATACCTTTGATATCATAAACATTTATCATATACAACATGTTGGATATTATGATTATCTTGAGGATTTCAGTATTGATGAGATTTCTGGATTTTGGGGGAAAACCGCAAGAATTTAACAAAAACTTATTATCATTATTTTTAAAATAAAGTTACGGTTTTCTCGTGATATATGTGTCATCCACCATGGGTTTTCATGTTTTCTGTTGGATTTCGAGACCCGATTCGAGGAGTCGATGAACCGTCTCCGGTACATGCTGGGCCCGGTATGGTACCCCGGGGCAAGAAGATCGAGTTGTAGGCGATGAGCCTGGTAGGGGAAGACTACCTACCGGTGATGTATGGTGCGGCGGATATCCGGAGGATACCGACCGTTATCGTGAGATTTGATGATATGGTGTCACGCCCCGCTTCACAGAGTACGCTAAAATGGGCACGTGACATAGCCAACCATGCTACCTGTGGGTAGGAAGCATCCATCCATAGTCACATTACGGCTGTAGAGATATCAAGAACAGTAAAACTATCTAAACATGTCCATAATCCAAGATAACATGAGTCAATAATAATAAAGGTGCGGAAGCAAAAGATCCAATACACAATAACTGAACTGTATGTCCCATAATGCGGGCTCACATCTGGAATAAACTGCAGAAAATAAATGAACTAGCTACTACGGAACTCACAGCTCAGCCTGCTTGATGAAGTATTCCTGCTTGGACTGCAAAAGCGGTACGGAATCTGGGCCATGCAAAACCCAGACGTCAGCGCGTCATGTCATCAAGTAATATAATAATAACAGGGTAACGTCAATGCAATATAAACATGAATGAAGCAAGAGTAACAATAATATAATCAGAGCAGTGCAGGGTAGTGTGCAGTGGGTAAACTAAATTGTTCTAACAGGTTTTCTATTCTAAAGTCTTTGAAACCAAATTGATGAATCGTCGATGTAACTCAATAGTATCCCGTACATACCCGGGATCACGGCCTCAATATTCTCGGCTGCAGCCGAGACATGCCGCTAGGCACAAAACAGGAATGTGTACACTCAATAGTATACCGTACATACCCGGGACCACGGCCACAATATTCTCGGCCGAAACCGAGACATGCCGCTAGGCACAAAACAAGAATGTGTACACCCAGAACAGGTAGTGAACTGTCGAGTTACGAGTCAGGTTTCACCTTTGATTTCCCCATACCCCCAAGTTATGTGTGTATGTCAAGTCAGGTATTCCAAAATCAAGAAACTAATGCAAACACAGGATCGGGTAAACAGGTTTGTCTGGATCGACAATAGGAACGGTCCATGAGGACTACATGTCAAGTTTGTTCGCATTAGACACATGATCAGGTAACGGGTCAGGTCATGGTACATCAGGTCAAGTCAAGCAGTGTACGGTACCATATTGGGTCAATCAACATGCATGTAGCAAGTCAGTTCAAGATGTAAACGATACATAGGTGTGCTCACAATCAGTTATATAATCAAGCATGGTTATCAACAACATGATATAAGTAATGAATTAAGCAATAGGCAGATTCATTCGATTTTGCAATACAGTTATCAATTGTGTCACAGAGATGATTACAAGAGTGCAGTAACACAATTATAGCCGTTTAATCATGTTATCAAGTTAAGATTTCATGGATGCAATGATATCTACATATATAGGTTCCAAGTTCGAAAGATAAAATGTTATATAACAATACTGAACATGAAAAAGATAAATGATCGTACCAAAGTTAAATTTATCGGTTTAGTGTATCATTAATATATATGTAAATATTGTTTAGCATGTAGCAAGGGGTACTTGCCTCGACGGGTCGCAGATCGGAAAAACGGAACGATAAACATCGGCGGGAACCACACGGGTTGGGGTACCTCGCTGGAACGTCGGGACGCGTTGCCGGCATCACCAGATTCCGGCGAAGAATGAACAGTGAACGTCAAGGAAAAACTTTGCAACAGAAAAGAAAAGAAAAAATAAAGAAGAAGAGAAGGCTTACAAGGTTCTGCTCTGTGGTTACAGAGAGGAGACGTGAGGGTGACGGCGAGGTCGACGGAGCTCCGGCGGTGGCCTACGACGGCAGCGACGAGATCCTGCAGTTCCAGAAATTTTACAGAGAAGGGAAAACGCGGAAAGGAAAGAGGAAGGAGACGGATAGGTAAAGCTTACAGGTTGTTCAAGGGTGGTCTGGTGATCGTCGGCGACGACCAGGGGCGGCACAGATGCGTGCAGGGGGTTCGCTGGTGGCCGCGGCGATGATGCAGGGTGCACGGGGTTGATGAAGGAGGATATGGATGAGACGAGGTTGAGGAGGCGAGGATGCTGGTGGTGGTGGCGTCGGCGTTGGGGCTGCGGCGGCGAGGGAGACGGCGGCTGTAGGGTTCTCGCGACGTTTGGTTTGGGTTCTGGTTTTTTTTTGAAAAAGAAAAGGAGAAGGGAGAGAGATTTTTATATAGAGGTGAGAGAGAGAGAAAGATAGAGAGAGAGATAGAGAAAGAGAGAGACGGGGAGAGAGAGAGATCTGGGGAGAGAGACATTTGTATTTAGTGGAGAGAAGAGAGAGAGAAAGGGAGAGAGAGGTAGAGACGGGTAGGAAAGTGGGGCCCAGGGGTTTAAACAGGAATTTGATTGCCTGAAGGAACTGTAGGAGGTTAAGAAAATTTTAGAATAAAGATTTATAAGATTGAATTGAACAGTGAAATTTATATGGTTAAGAAAAATATATGCCGGTTTAAAATATTAAAATTTTGGGATTTTGGCGCAAAGTTAAACATTTCCAAATCGCGCCCGGGTCGGGTCGAAAAATTTGAATTTGAAATAATAGAATTTTAGGCGGGATCCAAAATTTAAAATGAGGTGTTTAATGATCAAAAAGCATACCCCCAAAACGGACACACGTACGTGCGCGTAGCCGTCCAAACTCGCCCGTTTCACTGAACGGAACGAGAACACGACGCACGGTCGCTACAACAGGGTTAGGGGTATCAAGCAGGCCAAGATGAATATTTTTAATTTTATTTTAGATGCCATAAAAATGTTATATGCAAAAATGAATTGACGGGGTAAAATTGCAATCAGTAACAATCAAGCAAGATAAATGAAATAAGGGTCACACTCCATTCATAAAGTAACAGAAATTAGTAGCATTGGGATCGGGTGTTACATTATACACAACTACAAAAGAATTTCGTCCTCGATGTTCCAAGAATACAAAGGTAGATAACTACAAGAAAAGGTGAGGGAACTTCTGCCGGATTTCATCTTCTCGTTCCCAAGTGCACTCTCCATGCGAGCGATTACCCCAAGAAACAAGTACAAGAGGGATAACCTTGTTCTTAAGAATCTTTTCCCTTCGATCCACAATTTCAATCGGTCGCTCCTCAAAAGTCAAGTCTTCTCGTACCGTTAGCTCCGAATGTTCCAATACATGCGTTTCATCGCGAACATACTTACGGAGTTGAGATACGTGAAACACATCGTGCACATTCGCCAAGGACTGCGGTAACGCCAAACGATACGCTACTTCACCAACACGCTCCACGATCTCAAAGGGTCCAACGAATCGAGGACTAAGCTTTCCTTGACTCCCAAAACGAATCACCCCTCTAGTCAGTGATATCTTCAAGAATACCAAATCACCCACGGCGAACTCTAGAGGTCTTCTTGACGTGTCTGCCCAACTCTTCTGTCGGTCTTGAGCTGCCTTCATATGATTTCTGATAGTGTTAACCTTCTCAACTGTTTGCACAACCAAATCTGGTCCCAACAATCTTCGTTCACCGACATCGTCCCAACAAACCGGTGAACGGCATTTGCGACCATACAAAGCTTCGAATGGAGCCATCTGGATTGTTGCCTGAAAAATGTTGTTGTAAGAAAACTCCACCAAATGTAAATGATCCTCCCAAGAACCCTTGAAGTCCAACATGCATGCTCTCAACATATCCTCAAGAGTCTGGATCGTTCTCTCCGACTGACCATCAGTTTGAGGATGATAAGCTGTGCTAAACTTCAATCGAGTCCCCAAACTTTCCTGTAAACTCCTCCAGAAGTGTGATAAGAACCGAGTGTCCCGGTCGGACACGATGCTTACCGGTACTCTATGCAATCTTACAATCTCTTGCATGTACCGCTCTGCCAAAGTCTCTGTTGATTGACCAACCCGGAAAGGAATGAAGTGAGCTGCCTTGGGCAATCGATCAACAATCACCCATATAGCATTGTTGCCCTTTGGACTCCACGGTAAAGCCGTCACGAAATCCATGGTTATATGTTCCCACTTCCACTGAGGAATCGAAAGTGGTTGCAATAAACCAGCAACCCTTTGATGTTCAGCCTTAACTTGCTGACATACCAAGCACTTAGCCACAAAGCGAGCAATCTCCCGTTTCATGCCTTCCCACCAGAAATGCTGTCGAATATCTTAGTACATCTTCATGCCTCCTGGATGTACAGAATAAGCTGAACTGTGTGCCTCGTTCATAAGCTCTTCGCGAATGTCTCCATTTGGCACACACAAACGGCTACCATACCTCAATGAACCATCTTCGTGGATCAATAAATATGTTCGTAGTCCGGCTTCAACCTGTTCTCAAAACTTTTGCAGTCTAGGGTCCTGCGATTGTGCTGCTTTAATATTCTCGATCAACGATGATTGTACTTGCAGCCACATCAACTGTCCCGTATGATGCGGTAGCACAACCTCCAAGTCAAATCTTCGAAAATATGCAACGATCTCCTTCTGCGTAGTTAACACCTGAATTGCTGGTAACCGATTAAGCGCATTTGGAACGACGTTAACCTTCCCCGGATGGTACTTAAGATCCAGATCGTAGTCAGCCATCAGCTCCAACCATCTACGCTGCCTCATATTAAGCTCCTTCTGCGTGAACACATACTTCAAGCTCTTATGATCAGTGAAAACTTCGACCCTTTCGCCCAAAAGGTTGTGTCTCCAAATCTTCAAAGCGAAAATCACAGCCGCAAGCTCCAAGTCATGAGTTGGGTAATTCTTCTCATGGGTCTTCAACTGTCTCGATGCGTACGCTACAACCTTCCCATGCTGCATCAAAACACATCCCAATCCTTTCCCAGATGCGTCGCTGTGAATCACCAATCCTCCGGAATTGTCTGGCACGGTTAGAATAGGGGCGGTTATCAACTTCTGCTTCAACGTCTCAAAAGCTAACGCACATCTATCCGTCCATACAAAAGGTACCTCCTTGCGCGTAAGCTTGGTCAACGGCTCCGCTAGACGAGCAAAGTTCTCCACTAATCTTCTGTAGTATCCGGCCAATCCAAAGAAACTTCTTATCTCCGCAACATTCTTTGGAATCGGCCAATCACTAACTGCTGCAATCTTTTCTGGATCGACGGCAATTCCATCGCCAGACACAACATGCCCTAAAAACTTTACTTCTTCCAGCCAAAACTCGCACTTACTCATCTTCGCATAAAGCTTCTCCTGTCTTAACGTCTGCAGTGCGATCTTCAAATGCCTAGGAAGCTCTTCAAAACTCTTCGAGTAAACCAGAATATCGTCAATGAATACCACAATAAACTGGTCTAAGAATGGGGAAAAGATTCGGTTCATCAAGTCCATGAATACTGCCGGCGCATTCGTTACTCCGAAGGGCATCACTAAGTACTCGTAATGCCCATACCGAGTTCGGAACGCCCTCTTGCAAATATATTCTGCTTTCACTCGGACCTGATGATATCCGGATCGCAAATCCAGCTTCGAGAATACCCTCGCGCCACAAAGCTGCTCAAAAAGTTCTCCGATGCGAGGGATAGGATACTTGTTCTTAATAGTCACCCGGTTTAATTCTCGATAGTCGATGCACATCCTTATTGTGCCATCCTTCTTCTTTACTAGCAGAACTGGAGATCCCCAAGGCGAGTTACTGCTTCGAATCCAACCCTTTTTAAGCAATTCAGCAACCTGTTTCTTGACTTCTTCCAACTCCACTGGTGCCATTGGATAATACGCTTTGGATACTGGCGCTGCACCAAGAATAAGATCAATTGCGAACTCCACGTCTCGCTTTGGCGGTAAACCCGATATATCTTCAAACACATCCATAAAATCGCGAACAACCGCCGGCTCTTCATTATCATCAACTTCCATTGCTTCAAGAATATCATTTGTCGGCCTAGCCCTAAACTCGACTGGCCCGACAGAACTGCTTCCTCCAGTGAAGGTAAACTCGGGATATCCGGGAATCTGGAAAATTACTTTCTTTGCCCTACAATCAATGTGAGCATGGAAAGTGCAAAGAAAATCCATTCCCAAGACGACTTCGTAGCTGCCCGTATCAATTACCAAGAAATCTGCAAAAAGCACCCGTCCGCAAACAACAACTGTACAATCTTTACACTCCCTACTAGATATGATTTTCCCATTCCCAGTGTGTATGTCCCAGAAACTAGACAGGGTCGTGCAGTCAATCGAGTGTGTTGTCATAAACTTGGATGACATAAAACAATGGGATGCACCAGAATAAAATAACGCTAATGCGGGAAAGCCATGAACTAGTAGAGTACCTGAAACAACTTCTCCCGACGCCTTAGCTTCTTCTGCTGTCAAGGTAAAAGCTCGAGCCTGATTAGGTCCTTGAGTCAGCTGTTTCTGCCCCTGGAACGGTCTCTGTGGAGGCATCTGAAAATCATCTCTCGTACGAAGCTTCGACGGACAAGCACCAACGGCGTGATCAGCTGCTCCACAAACCAAACAAAGTCCCAGCCTCCTTCGACAATTCTTTTTGCATGTGACCAGGTAAATTGCAATAGATACAGGTCATGCTCTTTCTTCGATCAACGATCACTGGCTTCTTCATGGGTGCTACACCTCGACGGTCCACTGGAATACCTCTGCGACCATGAGCTCGGTTAGGTACAAATGCTAGCTTCCTTACCGCAACTGCTGTCTGCTGCAAACCCCCATTCTTCCCAGATAGGCTCTGCTGTTCCCGAGCTGCCGTAAGAACCTGTGAGAAAGTGGTCAAACCCAGGGAGACAATCTGCCTCTGGATGTCCACATCCAAGCTGCGCATGAACCTCCGTGCCCTGTCTGCATCGTTGGCAACTAAAGGTCCAACGAATCTGCTAAGTCTCGTCCATTCTGCTGCGTGCACATCTACGGGTTCTCCATTCTGCTTTAGCCCGATGAATTTCTCTTCCATTTCCTCCCGTGCAGTCCGCAGGAAGAACTTCTCCAGGAAACTCTTAGAAAAATCCGCCCACTTGATCGGCTTGGGCAAGCGGGTCTCCTCCACATGCCACCATTCTCGGGCGTAGTCCACTAGCTGAATGCGTACCACATCAACTCTTTTCTTATCTGGAATCTGTGCTACAATAAGCAAGTTCTCCGTGTCCACTAGCAACTGCTCTGTTGGTAACGGATCCTCCAAAGCAGTAAATGTAGACGGACCCAAACGCCTGAAATCTGCTACGGTCCCTACTCGGTCGACTGGTTTAGCTTCAACCTTGTCTACAGACTGCTGAACGATCCGCAAACCTTCCTGGAATGATTCCGCTTGCTGCTGGATCAGCTCGGTCTGTCTCTTTTGATTCTCCAGCATTCCTCTTATCACTCCAAGCATGGCGGCTTCGTCCACACGCCTCTGGTACGTCTTCAAATTCTTACCTGCCATACTCCTGAAATCAAAACACCAAACATTAGCATGATGATAGATTCAAAATATAGATCAAGACTAGAACTCCAAGTTACTTAAATAGAGTACCGTATTGTAACTATGCCGCGGTATCATAGCCACAATTACATAACTCCACCCAAGTCGCCTAAGTCCTAGAGATAACAAGGAATCAGGTTTTCAAGTCGATATGCAAAGGAAGTTTGCACATCGTAAAAGATATAATCAGGAAGACTGTGATTCAAGAATGGTAACACGGCAAGGTGGCAGGACATGTTTCCTAAACACGGGTATTCTGATTCGTGTATTGGGTACAATACCCAACTACAAAAGAACCAACCCGACTAACCTATGGCTTTGATACCAAAAAAACCATGTCACGCCCCGCTTCCCAGAGTACGCTAAAATGGGCACGTGACATAGCCAACCATGCTACCTGTGGGTAGGAAGCATCCATCCACAGTTACATTACGGCTGTAGAGATATCAAGAACACAATAAAATTATCTAAACATGTCCATAATCTAAGACAACATGAGTCAATAATAATAAAGGTGCGGAAGCAAAAGATCCAATACACAATAACTGAAATGTATGTCCCATAATGCGGGCTCACATCAGGAATAAACTGCAGAAAATAAATGAACTAGCTACTACGGAACTCACAGCTCAGCCTGCTGGCTGAAGTATTCCTGCTAAGACTGCAACAGCGGTACGAAATCTGGGCCATGCAAAACCCAGACGTCAGCACGTCATGTCATCAAGTAATATAATAATAACAGGGTAACGACAATGCAATATAAACATGAATGAAGCAAGAGTAACAATAATATAATCAGAGCAGTGCAGGGTAGTGTGCAGTGGGTAAACTAAATTGTTCTAACAGGTTTTCTATTCTAAAGTCTTTGAAACCAAATTGATGAATCGCCGATGTAACTCAATAGTATCCCGTACATACACGGGATCACGGCCTCAATATTCTCGGCTGCAGCCGAGACATGCCGCTAGGCACAAAACAGGAATGTGTACACTCAATAGTATCCCGTACATACCCGGGACCACAGCCACAATATTCTCGGATGAAACTGAGACATGCCGATAGGCACAAAACAAGAATGTGTACACCCAGAACAGGTAGTGAACTGTCGAGTTACAAGTCAGGTTTCACCTTTGATTTCCGCATACCCCCAAGTTATGTGTGTATGTCAAGTCAGGTATTCCGAAATCAAGAAACTAATGCCAACACAGGATCAGGTAAACAGGTTTGTCTGGATAAACAATAGGAACGGTCCATGAGGACTACATGTCAGGTTTGTTGGCATTAGACACAGGATCAGGTAACAGGTCAGGTCATGGTACATCAGGTCAAGTCAAGCAGTGTACGGTACCATATCGGGTAAATCAATATGCATGTAGCAAGTCAGGTCAAGATGTAAACGATACATAGGTGTGCTCACAATCAGTTATATAATCAAGCATGGTTATCAACAACATGATATAAGTAATGAATTAAGCAATAAGCAGATTCATTCGATTTTGCAATACAGTTATCAATTGTGTCACAGAGATGATTACAAGAGTGCAGTAAGACAATTATAGCCGTGTAATCATGTTATCAAGTTAAGATTTCATGGATGCAATGATATCTACATATATAGGTTCCAAGTTCGAAAGATAAAATGTTATATAACAATACTGAACATGAAAAAGAGAAATGATCGTACCAAAGTTAAATTTATCGGTTTAGGGTGTCATTAATATTGTTTAGCATGTAGCAAGGGGTACTTGCCTCGACGGGTCGCGGATCGGAAAAACGGAACGATAAACGTCGGCGGGGAAACTCGCGATGAGCGCACGGTTCACGGAATGAACCCAAACGACGAACAAAGTGTTAGTTATATGTATGCCCTAGAGGCCATTACTGTACACAGGATGTATATTGTAGTGGATGCTGGGACATATATAGGGAGGACTTTCTTGCTCGACATGATAGTATGCTATCTGGTTGCTCTTTACCTTAACGTGTATACCGATTGTCTCTCTGTTACATGTTGGTAAAGCCCTTAGGATGTGTACTTGACTACCTAGACTATGATGCGGATCATACTAGTGGGGACATCGTAGTCTATAAGTACATCCTTCAAAGTCCCTAGTCGTGGGTGTATCGAGACGGGGCATCGATATACCAGAGTAGACTAGCGTGTACCTTCTCGACCCATACAGATGGGCGATGGATGATCCCATATCCATCGGTGTTTGACATCAGAGGAGATATACGGGTGCTCAGTAGAGACTGGGTACACTGGACGGACTCGCCGAGAACTCCCAGATGGTATTATACCTCACGTCAGATGGCAGTTCTCTGGTGACACTGGTACAGAGTAGTCTGTTGACCCGAGATCGTCATAGAGTCTTGTGTGGTTCCCAATGTGCTTTGATTTCCATCTTACCACGTCCAAGAGGGCGTGCAAAACAGTGGTTTTTGGGTACAGTCCCGAGTCACATGGAGGCAATGAGCGATAGGAGGGGATTCGTCTCTCCCGGTATAGGGAGTTGATGTTGCACTGTGTTCGATTGGCTATAACAGGAAGTCCCTGGCCAGGGCTGCTCAGAGAATTGCTGGTAAGTGTTACCAGTAGTTTCTCGACCCGTTATGAGCCTCATATCGACATGACTTATCGAGCTATTGGGGTCTGACGTTTACCACCCCTAGGCAAGATATGCGACATATCAGACGATCAGACCGTACTGTACGGTAGTGTTACTGGTTGGATTCACAGGAGTGTGAGCGGGCTTGCTCGTCGATCTTCTGATCGCTCAATACCCGGGTGGCCGTTACGTTTAGCAGACTGCTTGCGGCTTGTGGATGCTTGATATGATCATCATCTGCTGCCGGCGTATTGACGAGTCTTTAGAGTCCTACACAGAGGTTTCCTGGCTCAAGCGAAACGAAATAGGAGCGCATATGAGATATGTGCGGGACCGAGAATAATGCGTGTATGTGATACCGTATTTCATTCTCGCGATGAATGTATCGATTAGGTTATATGCGATATACCCTAGTTATCGAATCAAGGGTTGATTCGATAAACCGATGCATTGCATACTAGTCGGTTATATACGATATGACCGGATCGTTAAATCAAGTGTTGATTTAATGATTTGATGCATAATTATATATTTGATATATTACTTTGCATTAACTAGTATCGGTTCACTTTAAATGGATTTTCTCGCTCGGATGTGCGCATTAAATATGCGATATGATTTTGTGCACATGTTTGTATCATGTTTGATGATACATGGTTTTTGGTTAAGTGTATAGAATTAAACAAAGGTTAAGATGATGGTTAGGGTTTATTATTTGTTATTCATTTATCTTATTTAATTATCCATTTATTTATGATAAATGAATAAAAGAAAATGAAATGAAATGGTTGCTAATTTTGGATTCTAGTTGAAGCTTCTTGATCTTTTGACTAAGTGACCATTTTGTCTCTAGCTTGACCCTAACCATTCCTTTAACCATGATTAACTCTCTACACTTTACCATGGTTCACTTATGATAAGAATGGATTATTCTTTTCATTTTTGAGAATTCTTATCATAATAATTTAGCTTCTTCTTCTTCTTCCTTCAAGTGAAGAAAAGCTTGACCATCAATGGCAACTTGATGAAATGAGTGAGAAATCCAATTCTAAAGTCTACCCACTTCCTATTTCTTCATCCTCTACCTCTTGCCAAGTAGTAGAGTGTGTTTTCTTCACAAGTTTCTTGACTTGGTAGAGTCGGAGCTTGATTTAGCGATGCCTCGACGTAGATCATCTTCGGCATGGACATCGACGACCTAGCTTGCCCATTCTCCGACGAAGCCGACGCTAGAGCCCGGATTTGATTTGGACAGCGGAGACGACTTCGTTGCGGAGCTATGGAGGTGGAGCAACGGATCTACAAAGGTTGTATATCCGTATCCCTTAGTTAAGTGTTAACTAGTTACTTTTCGCCTAGACATCTAGCAAACGATCCGTAGTTTAGGGTTTCTCGGCACGTGAATTTTTGAAAATGGCATGTTCGATGCCTTGTGAGACCTCATTAGGGTGCCTAGGAACCCTACAGTGGTATCAGAGACTAGCTAGAGCCTTAGGCGAAGTCCCGACGGAATTTGAAGTCCGAACGAACCCGAAACCCCGAACCAATATTGTTCTCTGTACATTTTTGAAAACAGTGGATTTTTCCAAATTAAAAATTGCTAAAAAATTCAGCAGGAAAAAATAAGAATTACGATGCAAAAATTTTTGGATGAACAGTAAATTCCGCGGCGGAACCGCGGCAGAAGCATGCCTTCTGCGGCGGTTCCGCGGCCCCTTGGTGACGTCAGCCCACTTTGTTTGCACAGTAACTCCTGATAAATTCTGCTGAGTTTTCTGGGAATTTTTAATATTTATTCAAGAGTTGAATTTCCTGGGATTGTTTTGGGGATTCGGTGTTTCGATCGGGGTATCAAATTTTGTCTGTGTGGCTTTCCGGATAAATTTTAGAATATGTTAAAAAGTTCGACCGGATATAAATACCCAATTTTTCCCCTGCCGGGAAATTTCCAAGTGTTGGATTTTTCCGTGGTTTAACGACGTTCTAAGTAGTGCAAGTAACGCGATGGTCCCTCTAGAAGACAACAAACCTTAACTCGATTATGTGACCGTCTTGAACTGCCCTTTGAACCTTCGGGTTTGGGGCAGTACGGCGTGCTACATGTGAGGCGTTGGCTTGACCCTTCTACGGCTGGACCGTTGGTACTGAGGTACGAACTGAATGTTGTTAGACTTGTTTCATGTGTTGATCTATATTTGGAAAACTTGGGTGTTCGATTGTTCGATCGAAAAGTTTAGCATTTTCTATTTATCTGGAATGTGATACAATAATTGGAATTCACAATAGTTATGAGATAACTGAATGAATGTTATAAACGTAGCAGTTTAGTCTCACTTGATCGGTTGCCACGGAATTTTGATGTGATCAAAAGTCCGTCGCAATCACGTAGCGTACACGGATACTCGCCGGGTAAACTTAATAGACAGCCTCACCCCATTGCCCCGACCAAGTGACTGTAGGAGAACCCCGTCGCCAAAAGCATCCGTTTGGGTGCTCGCGGCAGCGGTGTTCCGCCTTGGTGCACTTCGTCGACGGTATCGGGGGTGCGGCCGCCTACTGAAGTTTGCGACGAGCATTCGATCAGTTTTTCGGGAATCCTGTTGAATTGCCCGATTTGGTATTGAAAAGTGTTTTCGATAAAGAGACTAAAATGCGGGGTTTATAATTGTTAGGCATGCGATGTCTAAGAAATTCATTTGGTCAGGCATGCGATGTCTGAGGTGATTGCGGATTCCAACTGTTGTAGTTTTACACTTTCTTTTCTGTGACCGTAAGTGTAATATGTGATATCGCCGGTTTCGTTGCTATATGTCAACGACAATTGGGATGCGCATATTTACTTACGTTGATGACATGTGATGTTATGTGTTGCTGGATATGTTATATTGGATCGTCGTGTTTGAATAGCCGGGGGTTTTTTATGTGAGATGAGTGTTTTTCATTTTCATTCATGTAAAAACTTGTATGTAATATTCTTTTATTGGGGCGCTTCCAGGTTGCGGAAGATGTCACTTTTGTATATTATTTACTTTTCCGCACTAGGATAGACCCAAGGAGGAGGGCACAAGTGACCGGGTTCTGGAGTCCAGTGGGAGACCAACTCGAGGAGTCGAGTCCGGGTCTCCTAACTCCAGAATTGGTAGGGTTGCTTGCCGCTCTCGTAGGGTTCTAGGGGTGTGGGTTTGGCTATTCATCGCGACCGTGGAATCCGTGTTTTATACTGGCTCGTATTGAAAACACGGACGTCCTAGTATATCCAATATTTCATATGATTCTTCTGCTGCGATATCTGTGATGTGATCATGTGATGTTCTGTGATAGATACAGTATATAGTATATATGATATATTATATAGACGTTACTTATGTTTTACACCCGCGCTAGCCCTGCCCTGCTCTGCCGTTAGTTACCTAACCTAACGGTGCACGAGGGGACATCGAGGCGAATGCGGATGGCATAAGTGTACGTCGTATTTATCTGTGATGTTTAGGTATATAAATGATGGGACTTCATTAATGTGATTAATGAAATAAAAGAAACCTAAGATGTTGTAGAATCGAATTTCAAAATAAAACAGGTAGCTACAGTTCTTGGTTTGCACAGAGGTATATGTGATATATCCTGCACCTTATTCGATGAGGAAAGGACCGAGATCCCTTCACCGGGAGTGACCCCTTTAGCAATAACTGGCAGATGCTACACACTCGGTTTGTCTTTTGATTGCTTTTATGAGTTTTTGCTTTGCACAGTGATATATATGATATATCCCGCACCTCATTCGACGAGGAAAGGACCAACGATCCCTTCACCGGGAGTGACTCCTTTAGAAAAACTAGAAAAGCCTCAAAAACACTCCATTTCAAAATTCATTTGATTCTACAACGATATCAAGTTCATTACGCAATAGGTTTTCAGAAAAACCTGTCGTAGCCCTCCGTCATTTCAGATAAGTAGTAGTTAGTATTCGTGCTACGTTTGTTGGCCTGCGTCAAGGCGTAGTGTGCGGTAGCTAACTGGTGCTTATCTGCATAAGCATATGATGTGATTGGATTAGGGTAGTCGTGCGACTTTGTTGGCCTGCGTCAAGGGTCGTGCGGGTGGGTTTAATTCAATCAGGAAATGACGGGTTGAACTTGACTAGCGGACTATGGTTTGTTGGCCTGCGTCAAGGTCATAGGACGCTAGGGGCAAAATATTATCGGGAATTTCAAGTGTTGAAATTTGCAATGAGATTGCATACCTTCTATGAGATAGTTGGATCCCGATACCCGCTGCGAGTAAGTGTTACTCCTGGGAGAGTTTTATACATTACAATTAGCCGATCAAGTAGGTGTCTAGAAAGGTGTCAACGGGGTTACGCCTCTGGGAAAACGAGGTTTACATTAATTAGGTTCGTGCGAAAGCACGGGGGACCTCCCTCAAAGTACCGACACTGGCCTGGCTGAAAGATTGGCGAACTTGTAGTGTGTAATTAATCCCGGCTAGTCTTTCCTTTTAGGGTTTGAAGGAAGATTTGATAAAAAGCAGTGGGAGCCATCCTGATTAGATAAAATAATAACCAATCTATTCTTGACAGAGCGCACGCTGAGTGTTTTCTTCTCTCCCTCTCCTGGTAGCGACCATATCACGCCTTAATCAAGATAATAATACGGATTATTGACCGAACCCGCTTGTTATACTGAGCTGGGGAACGTTGGTCCCGCTCCAACTTATAATTGTTATAAGACAGAGCAGGAGATAGGGGATTACCAGAATTCCCGTGCCGCCCAAACGAAGAGAGTGCATGCTGATGCATCATCTTCGGGTGTGTTCATTATACAGAACTGTTTCTCAGTATCCTTTACGTCCTGGGTATATGATACCAGATCAGGATCCCAGATATGTAATCTGTTACATAGGGCTACAGATAGGTAGAGAACTGAGAACGGGTGATAAGTTTCATGAGGCATAAAACGGGGCAAATGTTGCAGCCAAGTCTGTTGGTCACTGTCACCCTGTATTACCAATACATTGATTCTAAACGAATGTTATTAGATACCGAACCTGATATACAAAATCATATCAGTCTCTTTATTAGTAAAGAAATGATAAAATTTTGTATTGTTGGATAATGTTTTGAACATTTCCTATATCAAAAGTTGATCGGTTCAGGCACGTTATCTAAAAGCATTGATGTTCTAAATCAAACTACAGTTCTTTAGTATACGGAACACACACAAGAGGAAGAGTTCAGAAATGAACGAATCCTACTTGAGGCATTGTAGACTAGGTCATATCAAAGCGACCCGACTAGCAGAAGTTACATGTAGATGCATATTTAAATCAGTTTGAATTTACATCTTGTGAAACTTGCCAGTCATGTCACAGAGATAAGATGACCATAGCTCCGTTTAATGGAAACAGAGAAAGAGTTAGTAAACTCTTGGGATGATACATGTTGATGTATGTAGGTCCCCTGTCTACACATGCCAAGACTGGTTCTTTATACTTCATTACGTTCTCTGATGATCTCTTTAGATTCAGACATATGTTCTTGTTGAAACACAAGTCAGAACCTTTTGAGATATTCACAGAATATAAGTTAGAAGTAGAGAACCAATAAGGGTACAAGTATTATGTCCTTTGATGTGATCAGGGAGGAGAATACTTGAGCATGAATATCCTGGACTATTCTAAAGGAGAATGAGATTCTCTCTCAGCATTACTCCTCTGTATACACCATAGCACGATGGTATATCGGGGCGGAGCAGATACACCCTATATGATAAGGTGTGCTCTATGATGAGTACTACTGAGTTACCTATTTCCTTTTTAGGAGTTATGCACTTGAGAAGTTGCATACCTATTGAATAGGGTTCGAATCAAATCAATGCCTACCATTTCATATGTGATATGGAAAGGGAAGAGCCCATGTCTTAAGTTAGTTAAGATTTGGGGTTGTCCGGCCTATGTCTAAAAGCAAAATCCGGACAAACTCGAGGCAAGGTTAGTTATGTAGAACTGGAAAGGTTCCAGCTATGCAAACTACAGAAGATGATTTGACAGAACCAAAGGATTCAATAGATACCAATGAACCTCAGCCTCTCTGCCGATCTAGGAGGGTTCCTCACCCACCTGAGAGATACTTCAGTTTCTCTATGACAGTGGGAGCGAGGATTGCATCATGAGATGATGACCCAACTAGTTTCGAGCTGGCCATCAGGAGTAAGACTCTGTAAGAATGGCTGGATGCTTAGCGATCTGAGATGGAATCCATGTACACCAACAAAGTATGGACTTTGGTTGCAATATCTGAAGGGTTAAATCCCCATCAGGAGCAAGTATATCTTGAGAAGATTACTTGGTGTAGATGGAAAAGTTGAGACTTTCAAAGCTAGACTTGTTAAAGCTTTTCGTCATCGACCAGGCGTGGATCATGATGAAACCTTTTCAAGTGACTATGCTTAAGTCCATCCAGATCCTACTTGCCACGGCTACATACCATGACTGCGATATCTGGTGGTTGGGTGTCTTGACTGCTTTTCTAAATGATGATTTAGAAGAGAGCGTCTATAAGTACACAGCCAGAGGGCTTCGTAGACAGTGGGAGCAGCGGAAACGTGTGCAAGATGCTTTATAGGATAAAGCAGGCATCGCGGAGTTGGAACATCTGTTTTGATGAAGCGGTCAAAGAGTTTGACATCATCAAAATGGTAGATGAACCTTGTATATACAAAAAGGTAGTAGGGAGTATGGTGACGATCCTCGTAGAGTACGTCGATGACATACTCTTGATAAGAAAGGAGTTTCTTATGCTACGCTCGATCAATCTCCGCTTATCACAAAGATTCTCCATATAGGATTAAAGTGATACCTACTAAATCCTGGATTTTGGATCTATGAGATAGATCTAAATGGATGTTAGGAAACTCACTAGATGTAGTGAGGTGGTGTCATTCGATCCTGAGGAGAATCACTGGAAAGGTTCCAGGGTGATAAAGACGACTGAATGTCTGTCACAGGCATTGTCTTTACCCTCAGTAAAGGGACGGTATGTTGGAAGAGTTCCAAGCTGGATACCGTGACATACTAGACGATAAAGGCAGGATACATCGCTACTTAAGATACTACCAAAGAGGCTGTTTGGGTGTATATAGGTTCATGAGATGAACTAGGTTCCTACCATTGTGTGACAATGGAAGTGTGGCTTTGGCCAGGGAACCCCTGTCCCATCAGTGATCCAGACATATTCTAAGGCGGTATCACCTGATCGTGGAGATGTTTGATCTCCATGGTGATCAAGGTTAGGAGAGCAGACTAAGAGGACAACACAGCGGATCCACTCACGAAAGGCCTTTTCCCGGAGAGAGACTTTTATGGGATGGTTGAGTATGAGATACTACAACCACTGCTACAGTTGGCCCTAGTGCAAGTGGGAGATTGTTAGTTATATGTATGCCCTAGAGGCCATTACTGTACACCGGATGTATATTGTAGTGGATGCTGGGACATATATAGGGAGGACTTTCTTGCTCGACATGATAGTATGTTATCTGGTTGCTCTTTACCTTAATGTGTATACCGATTGTCTCTCTGTTACATGTTGGTAAAGCCCTTAGGATGTGTACTTGACTACCTAGACTATGATGCGGATCATACTAGTGGGGACATCGTAGTCTATAAGTACATCCTTCAAAGTCCCTAGTCGTGGGTGTATCGAGACGGGGCATCGATATACCAGAGTAGACTAGCGTGTACCTTCTCGACCCATACAGATGGGCGATGGATGATCCCATATCCATCGGTGTTTGACATCAGAGGAGATATACGGGTGCTCAGTAGAGACTGGGTACACTGGACGGACTCGCCGAGAACTCCCAGATGGTATTATACCTCACGTCAGATGGCAGTTCTCTGGTGACACTGGTACAGAGTAGTCTGTTGACCCGAGATCGTCATAGAGTCTTGTGTGGTTCCCACTGTGCTTTGATTTCCATCTTACCACGTCCAAGAGGGCGTGCAAAACGGTGGTTTTTGGGTACAGTCCCGAGTCACATGGAGGCAATGAGCGATAGGAGGGGATTCGTCTCTCCCGGTATAGGGAGTTGATGTTGCACTGTGTTCGATTGGCTATAACAGGAAGTCCCTGGCCAGGGCTGCTCAGAGAATTGCTGGTAAGTGTTACCAGTAGTTTCTCGACCCGTTATGAGCCTCATATCGACACGACTTATCGAGCTATTGGGGTCTGACGTTTACCACCCCTAGGCAAGATATGCGACATATCAGACGATCAGACCGTACTGTACGGTAGTGTTACTGGTTGGATTCACAGGAGTGTGAGCGGGCTTGCTCGTCGATCTTCTGATCGCTCAATACCCGGGTGGCCGTTACGTTTAGCAGACCGCTTGCGGCATGTGGATGCTTGATATGATCATCATCTGCTGCCGGCGTATTGACGAGTCTTTAGAGTCCTACACAGAGGTTTCCTGGCTCAAGCGAAACGAAATAGGAGCGCATATGAGATATGTGCGGGACCGAGAATAATGCGTGTATGTGATACCGTATTTCATTCTCGCGATGAATGTATCGATTAGGTTATATGCGATATACCCTAGTTATCGAATCAAGGGTTGATTCGATAAACCGATGCATTGCATACTAGTCGGTTATATACGATATGACCGGATCGTTAAATCAAGTGTTGATTTAATGATTTGATGCATAATTATATATTTGATATATTACTTTGCATTAACTAGTATCGGTTCACTTTAAATGGATTTTCTCGCTCGGATGTGCGCATTAAATATGCGATATGATTTTGTGCACATGTTTGTATCATGTTTGATGATACATGGTTTTTGGTTAAGTGTATAGAATTAAACAAAGGTTAAGATGATGGTTAGGGTTTATTATTTGTTATTCATTTATCTTATTTAATTATCCATTTATTTATGATAAATGAATAAAAGAAAATGAAATGAAATGGTTGCTAATTTTGGATTCTAGTTGAAGCTTCTTGATCTTTTGACTATGTGACCATTTTGTCTCTAGCTTGACCCTAACCATTCCTTTAACCATGATTAACTCTCTACACTTTACCATGGTTCACTTATGATAAGAATGGATTATTCTTTTCATTTTTGAGAATTCTTATCATAATAATTTAGCTTCTTCTTCTTCTTCCTTCAAGTGAAGAAAAGCTTGACCATCAATGGCAACTTGATGAAATGAGTGAGAAATCCAATTCTAAAGTCTACCAACTTCCTATTTCTTCATCCTCTACCTCTTGCCAAGTAGTAGAGTGTGTTTTCTTCACAAGTTTCTTGACTTGGTGAAGTCGGAGCTTGATTTAGCGATGCCTCGACGTAGATCATCTTCGGCATGGACATCGACGACCTAGCTTGCCCATTCTCCGACGAAGCCGACGCTAGAGCCCGGATTTGATTTGGACAGCGGAGACGACTTCGTTGCGGAGCTATGGAGGTGGAGCAACGGATCTACAAAGGTTGTATATCCGTATCCCTTAGTTAAGTGTTAACTAGTTACTTTTCGCCGAGACATCTAGCAAACGATCCGTAGTTTAGGGTTTCTCGGCACGTGAATTTTTGAAAATGGCATGTTCGATGCCTTGTGAGACCTCATTAGGGTGCCTAGGAACCCTACACAAAGGAACCACACGGGTCGGGGTACCTCGCTGGAACGTCGGGACACGTTGCCGGCATCATCGGATTCCGGCGAAGAATGAACAGTGAACGTCAAGGAAAAAGTTTGCAATAGAAAAGAAAGGAAAAAATAAAGAAGATGAGAAGGCTTACAAGGTTCTGCTCTGTGGTTACAGAGAGGAGACGTGAGGGTGACGGTGAGGTCGATGGAGCTCCGGCGGTGGCCTACGACGGCAGCGACGAGATCCTGCAGTTCCAGAAATTTTATAGAGAAGGGAAAACGAGGAAAGGAAAGAGGAAGGAGACGGATAGGTAAAGCTTACAGGGTGTTCAACGGTGGTCTGGTGATCGTCGGCGACGACCAGGGGCGGCGCAGATGCGTGCAGGGGGTTCGCTGGTGGCCGCGGCGATGATGCAGGGTGCTGATTGGTTGTCAAAGCTTGTATTTACCGCAATCAGAACGGCGCCGCTTCGCAGCTAGCCGGTGAGTGCGGGTCGATCCACAGAGACGGGTAAATTCCTTTTATGTGTTTTAACGAGTTGATTCTATTTGTCGTTTTGATTGGTTTATAAAAATCTATAAAAACTAGATCTAATTAATCTAATTAAAAGTCTTGCTAGGGTTAGGCTTAGGGGATGTTTTGAAGATTAATGTTTCCTTCACCGCTTTCAATGCCTTCTTTTTTTAGATCTATTAGATGTTAAGTTAATTATCAATAAGGTGGATACGAATCTTTTGGGAAGATGTTTTCTTCCTATAGATTTGTATCCTTCCTTTGTTGATAATTACCCTAACCCCCATGGAAAACGCGCGCAACCGGCCCTTTATACTACGGTTCACCGTTATCTCGAGGGGTAGGGTGCCGTAGGGAGCGGATGTGTGCGTATGCATGGAGTTCTAACTCTAAAGTGAAGATGGCATTGAAAGGGGTGAGAGATCTCATCTCTCAACCCTTTCGCTAAGGCTAACCCTAACAAGCGAGGAGACTACTCGCTCATTAGGGGATGATAAATTATACTAGAAAATTAAAAGCAAGGAAATAAATTACCTAAGATTTGATGGCTCCCTCCAAGCGATAAAGAACAGATCTGAATGTCACTTCCAGAAATTCTGAATTTTATTTATTGAAAAGAGGCATAGTTTTTACAGATCTAAAATTACAATTTATAGGAAAATAGGAAACCTAGGGCTACAGACTCTCGCACATGCAAAATTACAGATTTGCCCACGTAAAATCCTAACATCTGCACCGACGCGCCGACTTATAAAATATGCACCGACACGGGCCTTGTATGGCCGCGGATCCGCGGCGCTAGGCTGGGTTTGGCCGCGGTTCCGCGGCCAAATAAAGGAGTTGGGCCCTGTACTTTTTGGGCTCGGTTCAGTGGCTCTTTGGGCTTCTGTTTCTTCACTTATTTTCTCTTTTGGGCTTCTGGTTCTTCTCCAGATCTTCAGTGAAGACTTGTATTGGTCTTTTAACCGTTTCTCCTTGACATTCGTTGCCTTGCACCTGGGCTTGACTAGGATCCGTCTAATTGCTGGTCAAAAGTCCCTTTTCTGTTGTTTTGTGTCTTTTTCACTGTATTTGCTCCAGAAACCTGTATCCTGTAATATGCAACAAACGTGCGTCAAGAGTACCTGTTTATTTATAAAAAGGATAAGAATAGGGGAATGATAAATGCAATATTATGGTCTGAACAAATACCCCCAAACTTACCTTTTGCTCGTCCTCGAGCAAACTTATTATTTATTCACTAAAATCCTAACCACACTTTCGCAGGGAAACGCGATTGCACTGAGCACGTGCAACAAGCCGTTAAACCTCTAGGTGTCCCTAGTAGGAGGAGTGTTGTCTCCTGAGGGTTTTCAGCGGATTACACCCACAAAATCCTATCAATTCGGCCCATTGACTTTTGTTCTTCATTTAGGTTTTCTAATAAGGAATTCTATTATCTTTTACTTGCAAATTATCCACCCATATTCTTCACGCTTCCTCATTATTTAACTTAAGATTATATATGTTATGTAGACCTACTTAGCTTTCGGCATCTCTTAAGTCTTCCTTCTAGGGTTTCATCTCTACTTAGGAATTTTCTATCAACTCCATTAAAGATACAAATTCTATCTTTCATTCCTCTCTTTTATCTAAATTCCAATCACATGCCCCTACGTGTGTGTAAAGATCACCCCTACACTTGGAAATTCAATTCAAGCAATCATGCCCTTGTCCATTGTCCAAAGTACTTATTAATTGGTGAATTTAAATGAAATTTGCTTACACATCCTTCATGCGACCGTTAATACTTCTTGAGGTACCAACGACCGATTACAAAATGCGTTTGCACTTTAAAGCGTACTTCCTAGTCCTTGCAACACCCAAGGCTTTAGCAGTGACTCCCAAACCAGTTGGTCTAAGGCACCAGGAGATGAAGCACCCTCGCTAAATATTTTTCTATTTTAGCAGCCTTAAGTAATCACAAAAACCAGTGTCCATTTTTTTTTTATTCTTTATTCACACTTTTTCTTTTATTTTCTTCGTACTAAGGACTTTAGACAAGAGTATTTCAAGGTCTCTTCTACTATTCCAAGTTTCAAGGTGCGTGATTGTGCAATTTTGTAGGGTATACATTTTCAGAATCTAGACTTAAGCTAGGAACTATCTTTCAAACTTATACTTTAATTAGAACATCAATACTCTTCCCTTGTTTCGACTTAGCCCAAGAAGTGAACCCAAAATTTGCCTATTTCTAAATAAACTACAAGGCATATACTTTCTACCGTTAAACTTTAAGAAATGTTATTTTTAGGATTTTTAATTCACTAAATCTAAGATCTAGTTGTTCCTAACCAGTTAACCTATTAGTCAAACTCAAGTCAATTAGCCAAAATTGAATACAATTATTTTTATAATTTTTGAAATTTTTCAAATTTTTATAGGTTTTCAAATAAGTATGCAAATGCAAAAATATGTACAAATGAATGCGAAGGAAGAAGACGTACCGAGCATACCCCCAAACTTGAACTTGACAGTGTCCTCACTGTCATGCTAAACCAAGAGGGTCAAAATACCGATACTCCCCTGTTTATTTATGTATAGTTTTTTTTTTTATTGTTCTGAAATTTTTTTTTATAGAAAAAGAAAACAAAAGGATATATACATATATACAACAAGATTCCCCCCACAGTTAAGCTTGGCCTTACACAAGCCAAATGTTAGCACGAACCATTCAAAAATCTTATCATGGTAATGGTAGAGTTGGTGCAAGAATGGGATGGAAAGAAAAGAGATGAAAAGCTTGCGAGACCGTGTGGAAAGAAGAATGGTAGAATATGGCCTCGGTGGGGGAGAAGAAAGACGGAAAGAAGAAAGAAGTGGAGTGCGATCTTGAGGGTGTAAATTGAGTGAATAAATTAGCGCAATTTGTGATGACCGATGTGTTAAAAGTGATTGCGCTAACCTACCAACTCGTCGTGCAATGGGGTCAAATCCCTCAAGATTCGCAAGAAAACATGGGTACGCCGAACTTGGTATAGGAGATGAAAACGTAATGGTCATTTGTTCGGTCGGAACAATAGGAAGGAGGGAGGGTGATATAACAGTCAAAGGTTCAGGAGGCTGAATTGGAAAATCCGACACATCAATTAAAAATGGTTCAACCTCGATATTATCCTCAAGACTCTCCTCAATATTTAATCCATCTATGCCATTATCATCAAAATCTAGACGCATATGATATTCGGGGGAAACATTTAATAACTCAGGATGATGATTTGAACATAAAATTTCTATTAAATCGACAGGTTCATCATCCGAAATATTCCCGGCGTCTATATCCTCAATCAAGTGAAAATCAATTTCTTTAGACACTTCGTCCACAGCATGTATATTTATCAATGTAGGTTCTAGAGTGGAGGTGTAAAGATCGAAAGGATTAGGTGCGGTTTCACTCGAAAGGGGTTCCTCACAATTTGGCAAATCAAACACTACAAAATCGCACAACTCATTTTTATTTTCAACTGGTGAATCATTTGGAACAATCGATGGAAAACCGGAGTTGTGGGCTTCAATTGGGTAAGGGTAGGTTTGATTTGAAAATCCTCTCTCATTCTCACTCTGTCCAACTGCCGTTTTATACATTGAAAAATTCGGAGCTAGCGGGACACTAGCTACCGGTTCACTAGGTTGCATAAGGGCGGCCATGGATGCTTCCACATTCCTCATTATTTTATTTGTTACAGCAATATATGGTTCCAACGACTCTTCCAAACTAGACTTAGGTGGTGAGGGGGTTTCAGTAAAAGATTCAAAATTAGTTGGGTATGTGAAACTCCCTAATGGCTGTGTCGAAACAGCGTCTAGTGAAGGTGGGAAGGTCGGGTATGACTGGTAGGAAGTGGGTGGTAAGACAGGAGTAGGGTCAACATATGGATAAAAAGGTGAATAATCGTGCGGATCCCTAAAACTAGATGAGTGGAGAGGGGTGAAAGATCGACTGCGAGATTGAGCAATATGCTCAGCAATGGACATCGGCCTAGGAGTGGCAGAAGGACTTGAAGAAGTGGTATCAACATATGTAGGTTGTAAAGGTTGACTCGGTTGACACGAAGTGGGTTGAAAAGTCAAACTATTTCTCCTAGACGGCTCTATTTGATCTTTCAACGAAATTTTTTGCAAGGAGGGATCGTTTTTAAATTGACCAAAACAATTGACGAACGACGCAAAGTTAGGTTCGGGATACCAAAATACGGCAAGAGATTTATGATGTGGGGTACCCATGATAGAAGAGTGCAAGGATTTCTTAGCGACAAAATTTTTGCAAATTTTTTAAAAGATTTTTCTTTATTTTTTTTTTATTGGAGAGTTTTGCAATAAGGTTTTAGAAAATGGACTCGTGACATAACTGAATCAACCACACATGAACAATCAGGCCTAGATCTAGGGTCGCCTAGGTCTACTAGACAGCTCCTAACTAGGGCTAGAAATAGACCTCGAACCGCCTCTTCACGGACAAGTACGGTCAGGTAAGTGGGAAGGAACCACCACTACAGTGGGCCTAATTAAAAACCATTAGCCTAGACACCGCAATGTCGGTTAGGATAAACGGCCGATGCCTACCCTAGTCCTTTTCCTATTGAGCTCGCTGTCCTTAGGTCTGAGTCTAATCTTTTTTAATTAAAGGTGGTCGATGCAAAATGCTTAGGTGTTTTCTGGGGTCCTGGGAAGGGTGATGAAATCCCCACCCAATCTGATTTTTGGTCAATTAGCCCCTTAAGTCCAATTAAATTTTGCAAAACAAATAAAATTTCACTTGCAATCAGAATTTTTTAACCGCGGCGCAAAGAAACCTGCAGAGATCTGTTATTTAGAAGGGGGAGAAAGACTCTTTACGCAAAGAATTCCTGCAGAAAACTTTTACAGTGGAGATATCGAGGTTACAGAGGAGAGGGAGAGAAAACAAACCACACAAATTTTTAGGGCTGACGTGGCAATTCAAGAGCGGAACCGCGGCGGGAACCCTCTATATGCGGCGGAAGCGCGGTGTAACAGAGGGGTTGGGCTCTGGAAAAAATTCTGCTGCTCCTTTGTTCCACTCCTCCTCTGTTGTTACGTTCACCTTTCTGATTTGACCTCTGTAAAATTCCAGATCTTCGCTATTCCTGCAAGATTCAAAAATAAACCCTTCAAACATATCAAATTTGATAATTTTTATATTTTTTAATATTTTCAGATTTTTATAATTTTTCAAAATTTATATCAACCCGAAAATTCACAAAAAAGAAAAATTACGCCGTCCCCGGCAACGGCGCCATTTGATTGGTTGTCAAAGCTTGTATTTACCGCAATCAGAACGGCGTCGCTTCACAGCTAGCCGGTGAGTGCGGGTCGATCAACAGAGATGGGTAAATTCCTTTTATGTGTTTTAACGAGTTGATTCTATTTGTCGTTTTGATTGGTTTATAAAAATTTATAAAAACTAGATCTAATTAATCTAATTAAAAGTCTTGCTAGGGTTAGGCTTAGGGGAAGTTTTGAAGATTAATGTTTCCTTCACCGCTTTCAATGCCTTCTTTTTTTAGATCTATTAGGTGTTAAGTTAATTATCAATAAAGTGGATACGAATCTTTTGGGAAGATGTTTTCTTCCTCTAGATTTGTATCCTTCCTTTGTTGATAATTACCCTAACCCTCATGGAAAACGCGCGCAACCGGCCCTTTATACTACGGTTCACCGTTACCTCGAGGGGTAGGGTGCCGTAGGGAGCGGATGTGTGCGTATGCATGGAGTTCTAACTCTAAAGTGAAGATGGCATTGAAAGGGGTGAGAGATCTCATCTCTCAACCCTTTCGCTAAGGCTAACCCTAACAAGTGAGGAGACTACTCGCTCATTAGAGGATGATAAATTATACTAGAAAATTAAAAGCAAGGAAATAAATTACCTAAGATTTGATGGCTCCCTCCAAGCGATAAAGAACAGATCTGAATGTCACTTCCAGAAATTCTGAATTTTATTTATTGAAAAGAGGCATAGTTTTTACAGATCTAAAATTACAATTTATAGGAAAATAGGAAACCTATGGCTACAGACTCTCGCACATGCAAAATTACAGATTTGCCCACGTAAAATCCTAACATCTGCACCGACGCGCCGACTTATAAAATATGCACCGACACGGGCCTTGTATGGCCGCGGATCCGCGGCGCCAGGCTGGGTTTGGCCGCGGTTCCGCGGCCAAATAAAGGAGTTGGGCCCTGTACTTTTTGGGCTCGGTTCAGTGGCTCTTTGGGCTTCTGTTTCTTCACTTATTTTCTCTTTTGGGCTTCTGGTTCTTCTCCAGATCTTCAGTGAAGACTTGTATTGGTCTTTTAACCGTTTCTCCTTGACATTCGTTGCCTTGCACCTGGGCTTGACTAGGATCCGTCTAATTGCTGGTCAAAAGTCCCTTTTCTGTTGTTTTGTGTCTTTTTCACTGTATTTGCTCCAGAAACCTGTATCCTGTAATATGCAACAAACGTGCGTCAAGAGTACCTGTTTATTTATAAAAAGGATAAGAATAGGGGAATGATAAATGCAATATTATGGTCTGAACAGGTGCACGGGGTTGATGAAGGAGGATGTGGATGAGACGAGGTTAAGGAGGCGAGGATGCTGGTGGTGGTGGCGTCGGCATTGGGGCTGCGACGGCGAGGGAGACGGCGGCAGTAGGGTTCTCGCGACGTTGGGTTTGGGTTCTGGTTTTTTTTGAAAAAGAAAAGGAGAAGGGAGAGAGATTTATATATAAAGGAGAGAGAGAGAGAGAGAGAGATAGAGATAGAGAAAGAGAGAGACGGGGAGAGAGAGAGATCTGGGGAGAGAGAAATTTGTATTTAGTGGAGAGAAGAGAGAGAGAGAGAGAGAGAGAGAAAGGGAGAGAGAGGTAAAGACGCGTAGGAAAGTAAGGCCCAGGGGTTTAAACGGGAATTTGATTGGCTGAAGGAACTGTAGGAGGTTATGAAAATTTTAGAATAAAGATTTATATGATTTAATTAAACAGTGAAATTTATATGGTTAAGAAAAATATATGCCGGTTTAAAATATTAAAATTTTGGGATTTTGGCGCAATGTAAAACATTTCCAAATCGCGCCCGGGTCGAGTCAAAAAATTTGAATTTGAAATAATAGAATTTTAGGCGGGATCCAAAATTTAAAATGAGGTGTTTAATGATCAAAAAGTATACCCCTAAAACGGACACAGGTACGTGCGCGTAGCCGTCCAAACTCGCCCGTTTCACTGAACGGAACGAGAACACAACGCACGGTCGCTACAACAGGGTTAGGGGTGTCAAGCAGGACAAGATGAATATTTTTAGTTTTATTTTAGATGCCATAAAAATGTTATATGCAAAAATGAATTGACGGGGTAAAATTGCAATCAGTAACAATCAAGCAAGATAAATGAAATAAGGGTCACACTCCATTCATAAAGTAACAGAAATTAGTAGCATTGGGCTCGGGTGTTACATATGGGCCGATCCGGACTAACGGAGCCCGATGTATTGAGACATCGATATAGTGAGACATTGAGACAGATATATTTTCATATTTAGTGTCGATGCTTGACACGGTTTTCAGATGATTTCACTGATGGTACTTTAGCTATTGCACAGATATTCTTTTCCAAAGTTCAGAATGCAGAGCTTATAGTATTTTAAACACTTAAATATTTCGTATTGTTGTTGCATACATGTGCATGCATACTAGTGGAATTACATCACATCTAGACATACATGTTGTGACTCATTTGCCTGCATTCTTACGATAGCCTTATTAGATGTTATATTCTACTCACGAGCTGGCAACTCACCCCCATTGTGCCACAGAGTTTTACAGGTCAGACCCGTCAGCCTTGTAGCGGTGAGATTATCTTATCATTGGCTTCTTTTCCTCAGACTCGCGACATAGCTCTTAGGTGGGTTGCGAGGACACTTTAGTCTTTTTGTACAATCTTTGTATCTAGTATTCTCCATCTACCACTTCTTATTTGTGTATGCGACCTAGTGATGAGACTGAGAGATTTGTGTATATGTGGTTTCTCTGGGGTCGAGCTCACTTGAGCCGACGTTGTGCTTTTCGTATTTTGCATTTCTTTATGTTATTTGCTTGATACTGCATATATATTGTGTGTGGTTATGATCCGCCTTGGGCGAAAAGCTAGCTCCCGCTTGGGGATGCCATTTTATCGTTACAGGTTATAAATCTTGTTGTACCCATTTTTGTGGGCTAGTATTTATAAAGGAGACTCTGCCGAAATTTTCGGAAAATTTTGATGTTTTTAAAATGGGGGTTAGTGCAACTTAATTGATTTTAAAGTCGTTTTCGTAAAAGGTTTTCCTTCACTCTTATTGATTTTGGTTTAGAGTTTCTGGGCATTGGCTGACTTAGATTACGTTACGCCTTTAGACTTCTCGTAATCTAAGTGCCACTCACGTTCCGTACCTTCGGGCCGTGACAAAATTAGTATCAGAGCATAGGTTTTACCTTTCTGAGTGTAGGACGAACCTTGGTAGATGGAGTAGGTGACTTAAGCAAAGTGGCGTAGCGTGGGTATGTTCCGCGGCATACTTACGATACGGTACTCCGCCTAAGTGACCTTAGGACATAATTGCTTGTATTTCTTCCTTGATTCTATGCATTCCTTGATTCAATTGTAGTGTTCTCATCACTGCTGTTTCTCATTCCAGCTTCGATGCCGCCAAAGACTATGAGAGCTCAGCGGGCTGCTGCTAGAGATGAGCTTCGAGCGGGCTCGTCTGAGGCGAGGATCGAGCGGGATGATGTGCCTACCCCTCAGGGTCAGAATGATTGTTCATAACAGAATACTGCATTTTATACCGCCCATTCTTACGCTCGTGTGTTTATAGGTAGGTGCTTTTTATCCGTGTTTATCACATATTTGCAGAATACAGGTTCTCGGTCCTAAAACGGTGAAATTCATGGAAAACACGACAATATCCGGGTTCCTGCCAACCACTGATAAAACACGGTCTCCGCTCTCTATCCGTGTGTTGCCAGATATCAGTTTAAGAGACAAAATGTCAAATCAATGTCGTTTTCAGGCACAAGGCTCAATGGTAGCACAAAATCCAAGAGATCTACGCGGAGCTCGAGGCAATCATGACAAAAGATATCCACAAAAAGTCCACATTTCCTCAACAGAAATTCTGGAAGAATTGTGAAAGTATTTTCAGAAACTACATGTACCAGACAACAGGGGACACAAAACCAGGAAAAAACCAGAAAACCTACAGCCCATCTCCACCAAACGGCCGCGGAAGCGCGGCCAAATGGGGGTTTTGGCCGCCCTTCCGCGGCCATGTGGGGCCCACTCACAGTCGGTTTTTGGGGGTATTCTTGGGACTTCATCTCTGGTCTGCTGGTTGCCCTAGAACTCCAACTCCCTGCCTATAAATACAGCAGAACTGAGCTCAACCAGGGGTCATTCTTTTTGTTCCTCTTTTGTAGTGTTTTGTATAGTTGTTCTTCTTCTTCTTCATTCCTCTTCCATGAATTGTAGTGAGAGCTTTTTGTGGATATGAATAAAGAGAAGGGTTTTGTATCATTCTTTTGTCTTTCTTCTTCCCCTTCAGATTTCTGCTTTCTCTTGCTCATTCAACCTCTTCATTGAGCTTGAATGGGTAAGAGTTAGTTATTGATCTCAAGAGTCGTTTTTTCTCCCGGGACTAGTTCTTCACTTCACATGCGTTCTCTACCCTTCCCTTGATCTTGCAACCTCTTCATTGAGCTTGCAAGTTTAAGGGTTGGCTATTGAGCACATGCTTGGCTTGGGTTCTACTTCCGTGTTCTTTTCTTGTTCTTTTTATTACTCGCTTTTTATTACTTGTCTTTTTATTACTTGCAATTTTATTCATGCACTTTAATACTTGTATCTTTTCTTTTCTTTGTTCTTTTCTTTTTGTTCTCTTTTTTGTTCATTTTGTGAATGTTGTAATTATTGTTGTTGTTAAGAATTAATATGATTTTATAAGTTAACATTTCTTTGCCAATTCCTTTTCCCGTTATTTTTCATTTGAACTTCGCCCAAACCATAAGCAAGCGCTCCGTTAGGCACCGTACCCTGACAAGGTAACGGTGATTCCTAACCACGACCGGTTGCGTTCGGTTTGGCCGGAGGCGAAGGCAAGAGACAAGAACGGAAGGACAAGGGTAAATAAGCCGGATTCCACGAATACCGCGCTTAAATCCCCTAATCCACGTTGTTGCCGATTGCTTAGCTTCAATTGGTCAAGACTCGGCTCAAAGGTTTTGAGTACGGATTTCTTAGCTTATAATTTCGTATTTTCTTAACAACCTTATACTTGCAGATAAACACATAGGTTAGATCAAACACATACAAGATTCTTTATTGACTCGTCTAAAGCAAGAAGGTAAGATAACACCATCTCCCTGTGGACCGACCCGTGCTCACCGGCTAGCTGCATAGCGACACCGTCCTGATCGCGGTAAACTTTAATTCTTTCATCCGACACGCCAAAAGCGTGCGATCAAATGGCGCCGTTGCCGGGGAGACGGTAGCGTATTTTCTTTCTTGTTATTCGGGTTAATATTCTTTTTGTATATAAAAAAAAAATATATATATATATATATTCTTTTTTTTTTTTTTTTTTGGACAATATTTTTGTGGGCAAGTGTGCAGAATTTTGCGTATTTGCAAACTGCGATTGTGGGAGCAAAGTGTACGTTCAAAGTTAAGGTGATTACGAAGTACAGTGCCAAAGATCCGGGTAGTTTGACCCGCGCAAGCGAACCTTTCAAGCTTACCGGATTTGATTCAACGGGGGTTTCCTAACCCAAAACTTAACGGTACGTACTTTACTAACACCTTCTTCTCAAATCCGACGCTTCCAATATACTATTCTTTGCAGGATTCTTTGCAAGTTCGCTAGCAAACGCCAAAATTGACTAACCCGTATTTGTTGCAGCGCCGCGCTTAAACTAAAAAACAATTGTTTGATTCTTTATAGAATTTTTGAATTGCGCATTGCATCAATTAATACGGACTTAAGGGCAAGCGAACCCCACAACATACGGTAAAGGATTTCATCACCTTTTCCGTGGCCCACAAATCACGAACTTGAGCATAACGATTACCCGCACAAATTTAAAAGAAATTAGACTTTAAGCCTTAAGGACTTCGCGCTCACTAGGAGAAGTTAACTGTATTTAGAAACTTGCTTAACGGTATATTGTTTACGGGGTGTCTAGGAAAGTGTTAACGGCGAAACCGCCAAAAGAGAAAGGGTTATTTAATTAAGGAACTTCGCGAAAGCGTTGGAAAACCTCCCCTTATCTCTGCACTTACCTGGCCTCGTGATCAGTGTATTTTTAAGCCTGTTTCTCGACACAGTTTTACTTCGACAATCAAGTTCTCGAGCAGGTCTAGTTGACCTAGGTGAACCCTAGAACGATTAGGTGTGTGGTATTTTTTGTGTCGTGATTTTTGTCCATATTCTTTTTTTTTTGTGTATATTTCATTCTTTTGCTAACAACTACCTAAAATAAACTAAAAAAAAAAAAAAAATCACATTCTTTTTCCCACCTTTTCTCTTCCTTTCTTTCACTCTCTCTTCATATCATGGGTACTCCACCTCGCAAAACTCTTGCCGAACTTTGGTACCCACAACCAGACATTACATCATACGGTTCTTGTTTTGGTCGAACTTCAAACGACCCCTCCATGCCGAAAATTTCTTTGAAAGATCGGATAGACGCATCTAGGACAAACAACTGGACCCCACAATCCACTTCGTATCAACCGTTTCAAACATTCACCCCTTCTTGTGTTGATACCCCTTCTGAAAATCCAGTTGTAACCCCGAGACCAATGTCCATTGCTGAACATATTGCACAATCCGGTAGCCGATCTTTCACCCCTTTCACCACTATAAATTCTTGGGATCAACAATTCCATTCACCTTCTTATCCCAATGTTGATCCCACTCCTGTCCAGCCATTCAACTCCTACCAATCCTACCCTAATTTTGCACCTTCCCTAGATATTGCATCAGAACAGCAATTTGGGAGTTTTCAGTATCCAAACAACTTTGAATCTTTTACTGAAACCCCTTCACAACCAATGTCTAGTCTAGAACAATCCTTGGAAGACTTTAGGGTAGCGTCAAGCCAACAGATGATGGATTTGAATGCGTCCATAACCGCCCTCATACAACCTAGTGACCCGGTAGCTAGTTTTCAACTAGCTCCAAATTTTTCAATGTATGAAGAGGCGGTAGGACAGGCTGTGAATTTGAGTGGAGAGAGTGAGATGTACCCCCTTCCAGATCAAACCTACCCGTCTCAAATTGAATCCCACAACTCCTGTTTTGAAAGTCTATCAAGCATCCTACATGATTTATCAATTGAAGATAGAATGATGAATGAGTTGTGCGACTTCGTAGTGTTTGATTTACCCGAGTGTGAAGGGTCCCTTCCAAGTGAAACCATACCAAATCCTTTTGACCTCTACACCTCCACTCTAGAACCTGAATTGATTACTATCCATGCTTTGGTTGAGGTGTCAGAGAATTTTGATTTTCACTTGATTGAGGATATCGACGCTGGGAATATTTTGGATGATGAACCCGTAGATTTGGCTGAGTTTGTCTCTTCAAATCATCATCCCGAGTCTTTAACTGTTTTTCCCGAACCCCATATGCGTCTGGACTTTGAAGAGAAGAGCATGGATGTGCTAAATTTTGAGGAGAATTTTGAGGAGATTTTTGAGGATGAAACAGTTCTAGATGATGCGTCGGATTTTCCAATTCATCCTGTTCCTTTCACTGACTGTGTACACCCTCCAGAACCCTTAACCGATACCCTTCCTCAACCCCTTCCCTCCACTCTTTCCATCGTTCCGACCTTGCAAGAACCCGTATCATTTTCACTTCATATGTCTGGTTTACCAAGTTCGGCGTACCCATGGTTTCTTACGAATCTTGAGGGATTCGACCCAATTTCTCGGCGAGTAAATATATTAGCACAATCACTTTTCACACGTCGCTCATCACAAATTGTGCTAATCTATTTACTCCATTTGCACCCTCAAGTTCGTACTCCACTTCTTTTTCCCTTCCGCCATTCTTCTTCTTCTCATCTACCGAGACCGCATTCTACTTCTCTCCACAAGCGGTCTCGCGTATTCTCTCTCTCTTTTTCTCTACGCCTTCTTTGGCCAACCACCGCTTTACAGAGATAAGATCTTTGAATGGTTGATGCTAACCTTTGGCCTGTGTAAGGCCTTGTATAGATGGATACTGTTTTCTTTCCCCCCTAATCCTGAATTTCAACGCTTAACAGTGGAAACACTGTTTTACTTAAGTTTGGGGGGGGACACCTTTTTGTATATATTTTTTGTTTTTCCTTTTTGTTTTGTATATAATTTGTTTTTAGGAAGCGCCGGCAATTTTGACCCTCTTAGTATAGCCTGACAGTGAGGGCACTGTCAAGTTTAAGTTTGGGGGTGTGCTCGGTAAGCTTTCTTCCTTCGCATTCATTTGTATATTTTGCATTTGCATACCTTATTTTAAAAACCCATAAAAACTGAAAATTTTCTAAAATATAAAAACTTTTTTGTCAAGTTAGATTGTGGAAGAACTCTGATTCAACATTCGACGGTTTTTGTTTGAAAAAATAGGAATAACTAAATCTTATGTTTAGATTTTGAAAACCTGAAAGATAACTCTCCTTTGAAGTTAACTATAGCTGATATACGTCTTTACATCACACTACACGTGTCGTGAGTTTTTGGAAATTAGATGACAAGTCTTTTATGTTTAAAAAAAAAAAAACTTTTAAATAGATAAATGATTTTCTGAGGATCAAATAGGTTTGTTCTGAAATAAGTAATATATCAAGAATAGTTTATGAAGTAAGTGAATATGAAGGAATGTTATTGATGCCTTAATTGGAACTAAGTCTGAAAAATAACCCATCTGAAACTTGATTGGAATGATTACACACCAAACCCACTAAACACGTCTTTTATCTGAAAAATAATTGAACTGCCGGTTATATCTCCGTTCGTATTAAATCATCTGATTTTCACGACAATCTGTCTTTTGTTTTTGGACCTAGGTAACTTGAGTAATTAAGTCCGCTGGGGTGTTTCTACACCTAATGCCCTAAAACCAACTGGTTTGGGTGCATTGGCCCAAAGCTCGCTAAGAAGCCTAGAAAGTCCAGTTTTAAAACAAAGTCAAGCAAGTGTTCTCTCCGAGTTAAAATTCCTAACGGTTCTTTGTGTGAGAATAATCTTGATAAAAGACAGGCTTTTATAAAAATTTCTTAACGGAGATATGAAGGTTTTACTCTTTGATAAAGACTATTGCACGTTCACAGAGGTGTGTATGAAATGAAAACAAGAAAAAGGTGGAGTGAAGAATAAGACCTAGTTTCCTGTTAGGGAAGATAGAAATTCTGAAGTTGAAACCTTACTGGAAAACGAAACTTGAAAAATGCTTAACTCTTTATAAAACTTATGTGATCCTTTTAAAATTGTTATCTGGGCTTTATTGTGCGACATGATGACTTTAATCGACTTTTCTGGAACTTAACGGCACTATTTGCACTACACGTAAAGACATATAAAACCTGTAGTTAAATAAGAAGCGAGGTGTGAAAACTAAAGGTTCGATAGTCTAAACTTAGGATTATAGAATTGTTATTTTCTGAAACAAAACTTTAGGGGCTTGAATCTTAGTTATTTTACAAAACTAGCTTGACCGGATTTTGTGGGTAGTATCCGCTGAAAACCCTCAGGAGACAACACTCCTCCTACTAGGGACACCTAGAGGTTTAACGGCTTGTTGCACGCGCTCAGTGCAATCGCGTTCCCTGTGAAAGTGCGGTTATCATTTTATTTTTGTGAATAATTGGTTTTGCTCGGGACGAGCAAAAGTTAAGTTTGGGGGTATTTGTTCATAACAGAATACTGCATTTTATACCGCCCATTCTTACGCTCGTGTGTTTATAGGTAGGTGCTTTTTATCCGTGTTTATCACATATTTGCAGAATACAGGTTCTCGGTCCTAAAACGGTGAAATTCATGGAAAACACGACAATATCCGGGTTCCTGCCAACCACTGATAAAACACGGTCTCCGCTCTCTATCCGTGTGTTGCCAGATATCAGTTTAAGAGACAAAATGTCAAATCAATGTCGTTTTCAGGCACAAGGCTCAATGGTAGCACAAAATCCAAGAGATCTACGCGGAGCTCGAGGAAATCATGACAAAAGATATCCACAAAAAGTCCACCTTTCCTCAACAGAAATTCTGGAAGAATTGTGAAAGTATTTTCAGAAACTACATGTACCAGACAACAGGGGACACAAAACCAGGAAAAAACCAGAAAACCTACAGCCCATCTCCACCAAACGGCCGCGGAAGCGCGGCCAAATGGGGGTTTTGGCCGCCCTTCCGCGGCCATGTGGGGCCCACTCACAGTCGGTTTTTGGGGGTATTCTTGGGACTTCATCTCTGGTCTGCTGGTTGCCCTAGAACTCCAACTCCCTGCCTATAAATACAGCAGAACTGAGCTCAACCAGGGGTCATTCTTTTTGTTCCTCTTTTGTAGTGTTTTGTATAGTTGTTCTTCTTCTTCTTCATTCCTCTTCTATGAATTGTAGTGAGAGCTTTTTGTGGATATGAATAAAGAGAAGGGTTTTGTATCATTCTTTTGTCTTTCTTCTTCCCCTTCAGATTTCTGCTTTCTCTTGCTCATTCAACCTCTTCATTGAGCTTGAATGGGTAAGAGTTAGTTATTGATCTCAAGGGTCGTTTTTTCTCCCGGGACTAGTTCTTCACTTCACATGCGTTCTCTACCCTTCCCTTGATCTTGCAACCTCTTCATTGAGCTTGCAAGTTTAAGGGTTGGCTATTGAGCACATGCTTGGCTTGGGTTCTACTTCCGTGTTCTTTTCTTGTTCTTTTTATTACTCGCTTTTTATTACTTGTCTTTTTATTACTTGCAATTTTATTCATGCACTTTAATACTTGTATCTTTTCTTTTCTTTGTTCTTTTCTTTTTGTTCTCTTTTTTGTTCATTTTGTGAATGTTGTAATTATTGTTGTTGTTAAGAATTAATATGATTTTATAAGTTAACATTTCTTTGCCAATTCCTTTTCCCGTTATTTTTCATTTGAACTTCGCCCAAACCATAAGCAAGCGCTCCGTTAGGCACCGTACCCTGACAAGGTAACGGTGATTCCTAACCACGACCGGTTGCGTTCGGTTTGGCCGGAGGCGAAGGCAAGAGACAAGAACGGAAGGACAAGGGTAAATAAGCCGGATTCCACGAATACCGCGCTTAAATCCCCTAATCCACGTTGTTGCCGATTGCTTAGCTTCAATTGGTCAAGACTCGGCTCAAAGGTTTTGAGTACGGATTTCTTAGCTTATAATTTCGTATTTTCTTAACAACCTTATACTTGCAGATAAACACATAGGTTAGATCAAACACATACAAGATTCTTTATTGACTCGTCTAAAGCAAGAAGGTAAGATAACACCATCTCCCTGTGGACCGACCCGTGCTCACCGGCTAGCTGCATAGCGACACCGTCCTGATCGCGGTAAACTTTAATTCTTTCATCCGACACGCCAAAAGCGTGCGATCAATGATCCGCCATCTCCAGACCGTATTGGCAAATTAGAGGCCGGTATGAAGGAGTTGCAACAGATGATGGGATCTTTAGTTAAGTCCATTCGGGCACAGAGATTCGAGGACGTTCCTTCCACCGCACAGACCACGATTGTACCTGCCACCTAGATGGTTTCTCCTGCTATTACTACGACTATCCCCATTTCACTACAGGAGTTTATGAGGTTGAGACCTCCAGATTTTACCGGTACGGATGCGACAGAGGACCCACAGGCATTTCTTGATAGGTTGGTTAGGATTTGCCGTTCGTTGAGGTGTTCTGATGATAGATGAGTGGAGTTCACGAGTTTTGGTCTGGAGGGCCTTGCCCAGACATGGTACGATTCAATAGAGAGAGGTCGAGCTGCAGGTCTACCTCCTATGACCTGGGACGAGTTTACAGCTGCATTTCTTGCCGGTTTCCTTCCGGAGAGTATCCGAGATGCTCGAGCCCGTAGTTTTGAGTCTTTGCGCAAGGCTCCTGGGATGACAGTGTCTGAGTATGATATACAGTTTTCCAGTTGTCTCGATATGCTCCGTACCTAGTAGACACTGAAGAGAAGAGGATAAAGAGGTTTGTGTGAGGGCTTGACACACAGCTATTCCTTGCCATCGGCATCCAGTACTTTGACACATACGCAGCCGCGATGGATGCAGCCTTACTTTTGGAGGAGCGCGTTTCTAAGACTCCGGTCGTTTCTGGGCCGAAGAGGATCCGTATTGATACGCCAGCCCAGTAGCAGATGGGTAGACACCGTGATAGATTCTTTCCGGGAGATGGTGGCGGTAGAGGATTAAGACGAGGTCAGTTATTTGCTTCATATCCGCAGACCCAGCAGTCGTCGCCAGGATGTTTTCGGTGCGGGAGTCAGTACCATCGTATCAGAGACTGTACCATGGGACGCCAGGGCACAGCGACAGTGCCACATATGACCTTACCACCTTCACCGCCTCCTCAGAGAGCTCTACTTCCAACTCCTTATGATGCTCCACGCCACGCAAATGCTCCTAGAGGTCATGGGCGTAGTGGTCCGGTTCAAAAGGGACGAGGCGACAGAGGCAGAGGCAGAGGCAGATGTAGAAGCAGAGGACAGCCAGCTATTAGTGGGGGACAGGCCCGAGTGTTCGTGTTGACTCCTCAGGATGCATAGGCATCCAATGCCGTCGTGATAGGTACTCTGCCAGTATGTTCTTTTGATGCACGGGTATTATTTGATCTAGCCTCCACACATTCCTATGTATCCATATACTTTGCATCGAGGTAGGGCCGAGAGTCTTCTTCGTTAGATCAGCCGCTTATTGTTATTACTCCGGTAGGCGAGTCGTTTGTTGCCCGTTTTGTGTACCGATCATGTCCCGTTCGTATCGAGGAGAGAGATTCTTTAGTTGATTTGATTCTCCTCGATATGCTAGACTTCGACATTCTTGTTAGTATGGACTGGCTAGCCAGCCGTTTTGCATCTGTGGACTGCCGTGAGAAGGTGGTCAGATTCAGTTTTTTTGGTGAGCCGCTTCTTATTATTCAGGGAGATCGTAGTGCTACCCTTCCCATCTTGATTTCTTCTCTTCGCACTGGTCAGCTCTTGCGAAAAAGGTGTCAGGGATTCTTAGCCTATGTTTGTGATACTAGCACCACAGAGGTTCCGTTGGACCAGGTCCCTGTTGTGAGAGAGTTTCCTGATGTATTCCCTGACGAGCTTCCTGGTCTGCCACTAGAGCGCGAGATTGAGTTCTGCATCGACTTGATCCCCGGCACGGGGCCTATCTCTATACCGCCTTATCGGATGGCCCCGGCGGAGCTTAGAGAGCAGAAGGATCAGTTACAGGACTTGCTGGAGAAAGGGCTTATCCAACCGAGTGTGTCATCTTGGGGTGCTCCCGTCTTATTTGTTAAGAAGAAGGACGGCAGTATACGCTTATGCATTGATTATCGTCAGCTGAGCCGGGTTACTGTGCGTAATAGATATCCCTTACCCCACATTGAATACTTATTCGATCTGCTCCAGGGTGCAGGGTTTTTCTCGAAGGTTGATTTACGGTCAGGTTATCACCAGTTGCGGGATTGGAAGGAGGATATTCCGGAGACCGCTTTCCATACATGTTATGGTCATTATGAGTTCTTGGTGATGTCGTTCGGGCTCACCAATGCTACAGCAGCATTTATGGACTTGATGAACCGTGTATTCAGGCCGTATCTTGATTAGTTCATTGACGACGTCTTGTTTTATTCTCGGAGCTGGGAGGAGCATGAGCAGCACTTGCGTATCACATTGCAGACTTTGAGGGAGCATCAGCTGTTCGCTAAATTTTCCAAGTGTGCATTCTGGCTAGACAGTGTCGACTTCTTGGGTCATGTGGTGACGAGAGATAGTATTTGTGTGGACCCGAAGAAGATCGAGGCAGTGCAGCGTTGGTCCAGACCGGTATCAGTTACAAAGGTTCGCAGTTTTCTATGTCTGGCCGGCTATTATCAACATTTTGTCCAGGATTTCTCCCGTATTGCTGCACCGTTGGACGAGTTGACCCGGAAGGGGGTTCCTTTCGATTGGACCCAGGCATGTGAGGATAGCTTCCACCAGTTGAAGACTCGTCTGACTACTGCACCAGTGTTATCATTGCCTTAAGGATCGGGCAGTTTCGTGGTATATTGTGATGCTTCTTGAGTGGGGCTGGGCTGTGTATTGATGCAACACGACAGAGTTATTGCGTATGCTTCTCGACAGTTAAGGAAAAACGAACAGAACTACCCCACTCATGATTTAGAGATGGCTGCAGTGGTATTTGCACTTAAGATCTGGAGACATTACCTATACAGCGAGTCGTGCCAGAAATTCACTGACCAAAAGAGCTTGAAGTATATCTTTCAGCAGCGAGATCTAAATGTGAGACAGCGCCGTTGGATGGAGTTGGTAAAGGGCTATGACTGCGAGATCCTATACCATCCGGGCAAGGCAAATGTGGTGGCAGATTCTTTGAGTAGGAGGCCCGGAGGTAGCTTATCTTGTTTGAGCGCAATACAGATGCAGTCGACGGTGGATTGGCAGGTTTTATGTGACAGCAGAGTGCAGTTCGAGTTTGCTCCTACAGGGGGACAGCTGGCTCATATCAGAGCATGCCCACAGTTACTTGACCGTATCCGCGAGGCACAGTCCGGTGATGCCCGTATTTTAGAGATTATCGAGCAGATTCGGCCGGGCAGAGTTTCCGAGTTCATGATTGATGATCAGGGGATACATCGATTAGGGACTCGACTGTGCGTACCAGATTCTGAAGGACTGAGGCGTGATATCCTTGAGGAGGCACATAGATCAGTGTACAGTGTGCATCCTGGTTCCACCAAGATGTACCATGATTTGAGAGAGGTTTACTGGTAGGACGGGATGAAGAAGGATGTTACAGACTTTGTGTCGAGATGCCTTACTTGTTAGCAAGTCAAGGCCAAGCACCAGAGGCCAGCCGGTGAGTTACAGCCTTTGCCCATCCTTGAGTGGATGTGGGAACAGGTCTCCATGGACTTCGTTGTGGGTCAACCCAGGACCAGTAGAGGGTATGACTCTTTTTGGGTGATTGTGGATCGGCTGACGAAAGCGGCTCACTTCCTGCCAGTGAAGACCACTTTTGGATTTGCTCAGTACGTCCAGGTTTATATTGATGAGATCGTGCGACTACATGGCATCCCGACTTGCATCGTGTCCGTCCGGGGCACCCAGTTTACCAGCCGATTATGGCAGAAACTTCAAGAGCCTTTGGGCACCCGATTGAGTTTTAGCACAGTTTTTCAACCGCAAACTGACGGTCAGTCAGAGCGTACTATTCAGACTCTTGAGGATATGCTCAGAGCTTGTGTTTTAGATTTCGGTGGTAGCTGGGATCGTTATTTGCCCTTGATCGAGTTCTCCTACATTAATAGCTTCCAGGAGACGATTCAGATGGCACCCTTCGAGGCTTTATATGGGAGGAGATGTCGATCGCCTGTATGTTGGATAGAGCTCAGGTAGAGCAGTATTTTGGGGCTGCAGATCATAGAGGAGATGACAGAAAAAATACAGCTGATTCGGGACAGGATGAGAGCGGCCCAGAGTAGGCCGAAATCATATGCTGACAGGCGCCGTCGCCTACTCGAGTTCGCTGTTGGCGATCATGTTTTCCCGAGGGTCTCTCCGATGAAGGGCGTGATGAGATTTGCGTGGAAAGGGAAGCTTAGTCCTAGATATGTTGGTCCCTTCGAGATCCTAGAGCGTGTCTGTTCAGTGGCTTATCGGTTAGCTCTTCCACCCAGCTTCCCCGATGTTCACCCCGTGTTCCATGTTTCGATGCTTCGCAAGTACCTTCATGACCCTTCCCATGCGATTCAGCACCAGACAATCCAGCTGGAGCACGATCTTTCATTCACCGAGCAGGCGGTGGTCATTTTGGATCGGCAGGTGATGAAATTGAAGTCGAAGGTTATACCGTCCGTCAAGGTTCTTTGGCGTGGCCCGAACAGCGAGGAGGTCACCTGGAAGACCGAGGACGAGATGAGGAAGAAATATCCCCGTCTTTTTGATGGTACGCATTGTTAAATTCTAAATTCGGGGACCGAATTTCTTTAAGGGGGGAAGATTGTTACGCTTCGAAAATCGTTTAGGCAGTTTTTCGATAATCGGCAAAATAATCAGTATTTTCCGTAAAAAGTAAAAATAAGTATTTTTCAATATAGGCCTAATTATACGAAATTTAGTTAAGATATTGCTAGAATTTGGTCACTAAATTGTCGCTTAAAAATTTCTAGTCATTTAAATTTTTTTCCATAATTAATTATTTTTTTAATATTATTTTAAGCTTTTAAAAATACATTAAATTAGTGATAAATACAAATTTAAATGGGTAAATTACACACTTAGGAAACATTATAAACTAAAATCTAGTGTTAGTAAAATTTTATCAAGACTTTTCAAGATTTTAGTTCTATGGTTAAAAATTAAAGCAAAAATGAATTAAAAATGGGGTTTTTTGTGTAAAAATTGATGTGATATGCATTTAATGAGTTTAAAAGTTGCTTTTTGTGTAGAATTTTCTACACAATCTCACTCACACCTCCCCCATCACCCTTAGGCCAAGCTCACTGCCGGAAACCCTCCCATTTCCACCATTTTCTTGCTTCAAAATGCATGTAAAAATCAACCAAAAATCCACACAAATTCACAAATTCCTTCACAAATTCTAACCTAAATCCTATTCCACCTCCTTCCAAAGCCTAATTGGTTTAAAACAAGGAGAAAAGAGGTAACTTTGGAGGCTAAGTGCAAGAGGATCAACACTTGGGAGGTATAATTTTAATCTAGTTGTTAAATTGGTAGCATAATTATGATAATTTAGATTTTTAAAGTGTTAATTTGATTTTAATTTCTGGATTAGGAAATTCTAGTAATGGTTTGGAATTTTAATTAGGGTTTGAAGCATTGTTAATAAATTATGTTAGTGTTGTGGCCATCTTGTGGGTTAGTTTGGAAATTTGTGCTAGTTTATGAACACTATATCGTTAATTCGCGAGGTTTGCATCGGAAATTTATATGAGAATGCTTACTGGGTTTTCTATAATATTAGGAGGTGATTTAATTGCGATATGTTGACGATTCTATTTGCATCTACTATGACTTTTAGGGTGTGCGAATGCGGATTTTGGTTTAGTCGGGTATTAGTTTTGACGGTTGCCCCGAAACGACGATTTTAGTTAAGCTTTTAGTGGTTTTCGTACGTGTTCTGCGCATTTAGTGCACGTTGTGCCTAACTTGTGAGCGTTGATCTTTTCATATTGTGACTTGCGTCGTTTCATGATATTTAATCCTATGTTGTGTGTTATGCAATTTTTGGATCGGTTGCAGAAACATCGGATGCGGCGCGAAAAGGCAAAGCGGTGGTTGGATCAGATTTGCGAGGCGTCCGGGTGAGTAGATGTATACATCTATGGGGAAATTGTCTGGATGGCGCGAGGCACCCCATAGTTAGGATCACTCTATTACTTGCAAACTATATGCATAGTTAGTTAGTTAACCATCTCATTCATATACATACCCGTCTAGTTATTCGTCTGCTGGCATTGCATGGACATCTATATACCTATGTGTGATATCACCGCGTAGGACACTTACACCACTACCATTGGCTCATGTTGCATGCTCACTATTCATGTGAACACACACGCCTTGGTAATTGACATGTCACGAGCACTTTAGAACCTGCTTAGTTTAGTATCACCACTTGCATTATACATGATATATCGAATTGCATAGCATGTATATACCTTACATCATCATCCTGCTTATATAGATTCCTAGTCACAAATCAATTGCATACCTTTGATATCATAAACATTTATCATATACAACATGTTGGATATTATGATTTTCTTGAGGATTTCAGTATTGATGAGATTTCTGGATTTTGGGGGAAAACCGCAAGAATTTAACAAAAACTTATTATCATTATTTTTAAAATAAAGTTGCGGTTTTCTCGTGCTGTATGTGTCGTCCACCATGTGTTTTCATGTTTTCTGTTGGATTTCAAGACCCAATTCGAGGAGTGGATGAACCGTCTTGGGTACATGGTGGGCCCGGTATGGTACCCCGGGGCAAGAAGATCGAATTATAGACGATGAGCCGGGTAGGGGAAGACTACCTACCTGTGATGTCTGGCGCGGCGGATATCCGGAGGATACCGACCATTGTCGTGAGATTTGATGATATGGGCCGATCTGGACTGAAAGAGCCCGATGTATTGAGACATTGATATAGTGAGACATTGAGCCAGATATATTTCCATATTTGGTGTCGATGCTTGACACGGTTTTCAGATGAGTTCATTGATGGTACTTTAGCTATTGCACAGATATTCTTTTTCTAAGTTAAGAATGCAGAGCTTATAGTATTTTAAACACTTAAAGATTTCGTATTGATGTTGCATACATGTGCATGCATACTAGTGGCATTACATCACATCTAGACATACATGTTGTGACGCATTTGCGTGCATTCTTACGATAGCCTTATTAGATGTTATATTCTACTCACGAGCTGGCAACTCACCCATGTTGTGCCACAGTGTCTTGCAGGTCGGACCCGTTAGCCTTGTAGTGGCGGGCTGATCTTATCATTGGCTTCTTTTGCTCAGACTCGCGACATTGCTCTTAGGTGGGTTGCGAGGACACTTTAGTCTTTTTGTACTATCTTTGTATCTAGTATTCTCCGTCTTCCACTTCTTATTTGTATATGCGACCTAGTGATGAGACTTAAAGATTTGTGTATATGTGGTTTCTCTGGGGTCGAGCTCACTTGAGCCGACGTTGTGCTTTTTTTATTTTGCATTTCTTTATGTTATTTGCTTGATATTGCATATATATTGCGTGTGGTTGTGATCCGCCATAGGCGAAGAGCTAGGTCGCGCTTGGGGATGCCATTTTATCGTTATAGGATATATATCTTGTTGTACCCATTTTTGTGGGCTAGTATTTACAAAGGTGACTCTGCCGAAATTTTCGGAAAATTTTGATGTTTTTAAAATGGGGGTTAATGCAACTTAATAGATTTTAAAGTCGTTTTCATAAATGGTTTTCCTTCACTATTGTTGATTTTGTAGAGTTTCTGGGCTTTGCCTGACTTAGGTTAGGTTACGTCTTTAGACGTCTCGTAATCTAAGTGCCAGTCACGTTCCGTACCTTCGGGCCGTGACACATTGGTCATGCAGCATTACGGAGATTTTTGCCGATATTCACTGTTTACTTACTCTTGATTCTTGGATTTCAGATTTCCATGAGATTTCTGGATTTGGGGGAAAACCGCAAGAATATATATAAAAACTTCTCTCTCTCCCCTCTTTTTAAAATACAAGTTGCGGTTTTCTCATGATGCATGAGTCGTCCACCATGAGTTTTCATGAGTGCTGTTGGATTTCGAGACCCATTGCGAGGAGTGGATGAACTGTCTCGGGTACATTGTGGGCCCGGTAAGTTACCCAGGGGTAATAAGATCAAGTTGTAGATGATGAGCCTAGCAGGGGAGCACTACCTACCGGTGATTTTATCTGGCACGGCGGATATCCGGAGGATACCGTCCGTGGTCGTGTGATTTGATGATATGGGCCGATCCGGACTGACGGAGCCCTAGATATTGAGATATTGGGATACTGAGATATTGAGATATTAAGATACTAAGAGTTATGTTTTGTGTCGATGCTCGACACTGATTTCTCTGTTTATTTCATGATGTATTCTGTTTCCATTCGTCATGCATTCATACATCATATATTTGATATGTTGCTATCTGAGGTACTGACATAAGCTTGTAGTATTACATTTATACATAGATGGACCAGGATATTTATTTGAGGATATTACTTGATATGACCTAGTATAGCGTCATACATGCGATTTCTACTCATAGATATTTTGTACTCACGAGTTGGCAACTCACCCCCGTTGTGCCACAGTTCTTTGCAGGTTTTGTCGTACAGGGTTCGTTGCGGCTTTCCTGGCACATTGTTCCTTCCGGGTGATTGCCTTGGTAGGTGGTTTCTTTTGCATCAAGACCACCATTGTGTATTGTTATTTCGGTTGTATCTAGTAAAACTCCATCAACCAGACTTGTATATTTGATAGAGATAGACGACCAGTGTATTATTTCGACCTTAGAGTCGCGCCTTGTATTATTATAGTTTTCTTGATGATTTTGAGTTTCCTTTTGAGCTTTGATCCTCGCCCTAGGCGTTGTATATTACATTGCATTGTGTTGTTTTGTCCGTCGATTGACGAAGAGCCAGCTCTCGCTTGGGGATGCCTTTATTCATTATACTTGCTTTATCAGGTTTTGTACTCGTTTGGGGTCTGTATTTACAAAGAAACTCTGCCAAAATATTTAGAAAAGACTTGAGGTTTTAAAAGATGCAACACTTTGGCTCATATTGTTAAACTACTTGCTTTAAATTGGTTTTTCCTTCACTCTACTGCTTTGCTTGGTTTTGATTTCTGGGTTTTGGCTTACTTAGATTACGTACGCCTTGAGACGTTTCGTAATTTAAGTGTCAGTCATGCTCGGTATTTTTTGGGTTGTGACAGGGACAGATTCCGCCGTCAGTAATGTGCTATTTTGCGAGTGGTCACATTTATTGGCTAAACGATGATCAGAACAGTTCCATAGTGGAACTGTTCCCTTAGTACACCTGACCAGATTGACGAGCCGAAGAATTACGAGATTTGTAATCCAAAGAGTAAAAAAGGACCCAGAGACCGAATACGCCAGACCATGAGCAGGTGACAAATAGATGTTCTTGCTCTGCCAGCTTTGGGCGCACCGGAATTTTCGACATTGTAGGAGGGTATCACAATGTCATTTATTACGATTTGCGTTTTGTGATCCGAGTATCACACTTTTATCACTTGGATTTGAGTTTCATAGTGTTGTTTTCGTGCACCATGGCTGCACCTACTGGAGATTACATTTTTGTGCACAGTTATTGCACTCAATTTATGTTTATAAACCGCTACATTGGTTTATGATTTGTGCATATCTATTGCACCTGATATCGGTTTTTGCCTTGGCTGCACGTACTTATGATTTTGTGGATTTCGGTACTGTCGATTTGATTTTGTGCATGTGGTACGCACTCGATTTGATTTTTGCACTCGGTATGGCTTACATGTGCTTGTAGTGCCTTGATACGTGTTTTGTGCACACAGTTGCACACATTTATGATTTTATACACCTTGGTATGCTCGGTGTTGTTTTTGTATGCATTTGAGATATTGATGAGTTTTCGTGCATTCGTTGCACCATATTTATGTTTTCTTACGCGTCTGCACTTGATGTTCGTTATCGTGCATAATACTGCACTTGATGTTTTATTCGCACCTAACACACTTAATTTAGATTTTTTTATACACTGGGCGAATGAGATGTGGTTTTGTGCACACCGGGTGCACTCGATTGGGATTTTTATTCGCACATGTTAGATGCACTTGATAGAGACTTTATTTGTGCATGGTTGTTGCGCTTGATTGAGATTTTCGTGTAGTCATGCACACTCGTTACACTGAACAGATGCTTTTGTGCACACCCGTTGCACTTAATTTGGCTTTTATGCACATTTATGGCACTTGTATTTGGTTTTGGTTTTCCGTGTGCACCAGATGCACATGATGTTGGATACGCCTTTTGAGGCTGATTTTAGTTATGAGTATCGTGTTTTCATGGTGAGCACTATATTATATAGTATCCGAGCAGGACTGATCTAAGGAGAATGCCTGAGTACTTTTGTATGCATTAAAAGTTTACCAAAAGGTTTTAAAAAAATGAGTTATATCCGCACTATTTCTTAAGTGTCCGTGAGTGACATGAACTTTTACGAGGAGAACCCTTGGGATATTTCCAAAAGGCGGGACACATATCTTTAGCAAACTTATATAAACGTATATCTATTTCCTTACCAAATGATCGTCCGCCACATGTGCCATGAGCTACGTATCGCACGGCGATTCGGAAAAGGTTTTTCATGTGTTTTATCCAGTTTTTAGAGGAATTTAAAGGGATGCTTACTATATAGGTATTATGATTTTGACAATAGTATATTGTATTTCAGTAAGGGATTTCGAGATCTATATCTCCATTGTAACTCCGATGATTGCGTGGCGCTTGACGGAGTTCGATTTTGAGTTTCACACTCATTTTCATGCTCACATGATGCGCTGTGGTGTTTTTGTGTATTTCGTGATTTCGGAGCCCCGTTGATTTGAACAAGATTATTGAAATGTTTTAGTATTTGGGGGTTTAAATTTAAATTTGCAGACTGAATTTATTTAAGGGGGGAAGATTGTAACACTTCAAAAATATAAAATATTATTTTTGGAAATTTGAATATTAAAATAATATATTTCACGAAAACTATTCGATTTGCGAATAAGGCTTTTTCGTAAATTGGTATAAGTATATACCAATATTTGAGAAATGATTGGAGATTAAAATGATTTATTAATTATAAAGATATTTATCGAATTTTGGTAATTTTATAATTAATTATATGCAAGTTTAATTAAACTTGATTAGTGCACTGCTAATCGCGATTAAACCAAATTCGTATTTTAAAAATATTTTCCATAGCTAGTGCACCATGTCATGTTGCATTTTGTTGCGTGTTGTTCATTTACATTTGTGACTTGTGATTTATTTGTGAAAAGAAAAGAAAGAGGCATGATGACTTTTAGGAGAGAGAAAGAGAACACATGATCAGGCGTGGCATGTGAGAGTTTGAGAGAGAGAGAGAGAGAGAGAGTGAGGGTATGGCTCTACCCTTGACCCTTTCTTCACTTTTTTTCCTTCATCACTTATTTCTCCAACTCCCTCATCCTTCACCTTTCTTCTCCTCCTCCTTCACCTCCTCTACCTTATGGAAACCATCCCTAAATCTTCACTAAAACCCCATGCCACCTTCATTAAAATTGATCCCGACTTCTTCCTAAACCCTATGGACCTTTCAAGTTTGGATTTTGGAGACTTTGGGTATCTAGGATTTTTCTTGAGTTGCTCTCTTGAGGTATAATTCTCACTTCCCACTTTATACTTAGTTTCTTTACCTCTTAGTTTAGTTTAGTGTTCGATATGTTTAGTGATCTTGGAATTTTCCAAGTTGATGTTTAGTGGATGTTGGTACTTGTAAGTGGTAAATTGAGGTGTAGTGAGTGTTTGCAAGACTTAGTTGATGATTTTCTGGACCAATTAGAAGACTTAAACCTAAAACACGAAGTTTGAATTTCCCGACATTGGAATTTCGACAGTATTGTGATGGTATTTTGGAATCTGGAATGACCCGAGACCACTATAAAATAAGTTCCCATGACCATAAGACGAGCAGGCAAGCTAGAAGCACCTCGTAAAACCTGAGACCCAAACACCTTTAGATAGCCACAGATTTATTGCCTATGGCTGCAAATTGTGGCCAAGCTGTGGTGAAATGTGTTGAATTTTAGACAATGGCTTGGTTACGTGATATCTAGAGCAACCCTATATGCAAAATTCCCTAGTTTGGCCTAAGGTAAAATCTGGGAGTGATTTCCTTCGTTGCTGATTTCGGTTTTGCGATTCTGAAACTTGGTTTTGGTATTTGAGATTGATTTGGTCGTTGGACGTTTGTACGTCAACGACGAGGGATAATTGGTTATTTTTGCATGCGTAAACTATAGGTTCTAACCTAAAAGCATTTCGTGTGCCATATCAGTTTTCGGATATTGGTTTTAATAGTATTGCGATTGTGTATTGATTGTAGGTACCTTTGCGTGGATTTCCGAGATGACGAAGCATATCGACTTTGGCTAAGCGAAGAGATTGCAGGTGAGTAGATTTATATCTACGGAGGAAATCGGGTGGATGGCGTATAGCACCCCCGCAACCATTGATATGGATAAGTGATATATAAATTTGTAGTTTAGAGAAAACCTATGTACAAACCCACGAAAATGATCAAGGGATTTATTGTGAAATGATATAATAAATAAGGAAGACTCGGATTGATATATAGGAATATGAAACGTGAATGCGAATCATGATATATATATATATATATATATATATATATATATATTTAAGTGAATGAAAGAGGACAAATATAAGATTTATAGTGGCGTGATATGAGATCGATATCGATATGTTATGAGATCGATATCGATGAGACCTGTGAACGATAATACGATAAGACTGAGATAGATGTGTTATGAGATGATGTACATGACTATAGATCCGTACTATTGTTGTGATGATATCATACGATGGATATTCCGTACGTGATATATATGGATGAAACCCGATATTTATTCCGACTTGAGAACCCTTTTATTTCTTATCACAAAGTGGATATTGTGACATGTTTGGAGTCATACCCATTTCAAAGTAACGATTCACACTATTTTAAACTATTACTGTATGACTCCTACGTAGTTGCATATTTTATATACTGTCCGCGCTTACGATCTCTTATTTTTGCATACGCTCGCGTTTCTTTTACTACGATATCTATATATACGATGTTTCATACCCTTTATTTACCTGACTTCGTCTGCTAGTACACCTGCACAATTATCGATGATGCGCATGTTACACTTACACAGAATTGCCGGCTCACACACATTCATCATCGGTAATTGCTATGCCACTTACAGAGTAGAATTTGTATGCCACTTACTCAGTAAAATTTCTATGCCACTTACACAGTAGAATTGCTATGCACTTACACAGTAGAATTCCTATATCCTGATATTATTTTTAATTGTTCAGTACTATCATAGGACATGCTTGTATGATATACTTGACATGCTCATATTACTTTTCTATGTTTGCATATATCATAGTTTATGATTAGATGCCTTGAGGTGCTGTTTTATGAGATATCTGGATTTGAAAACCATGGTTATATTTCAAAGAAATTGTGAATTGCTTAAAAACTCGGTTTCTTTTGATATGATATTTCGTGTCCACTATGAGTTTTCTCGGTTTTGAGTTTGGTTTTCGAGACCTGTTTCAAGGAGTGGAGGAACCGTCTGCGGGTACATGGTGGGCCCAGTATGGTACCCCGGGGTAAGAGAAAGATTTTGTGGGGATGACGATGAGCCTGGTAAGGGAGCACTACCTACCGGTGATATTTTTGGACCCGGCGGTTATTCGGAGGATACTGACCGGAGTCGTGAGATGGATATAAGGGCCGATAAGAGTATGCGGCGCCTGAGATGAGATAGATATGATGGTCGATCTGAGTATGCGGCACCTGAGATATGAGGATTTACGTGTCGATGCTGGACATGGGTTTTCATAATGTTTCGAGTGTCGGTGTTGGACACTCAGGTTCCATGATTTTGATATGCCATTGATGGACACATGTGGTTGATATCCTCATACATACAGGCATATGATTTAATGATGATTCGAGTGTCGATGTTGGACACTCAGGTTCCATGATATTGTTTGTGTCATTGATGGACACATGGATGATATCCACAAGCATGCGGGCATATGTTTCAGATGTTATTTATATATATGGCATTCGCATTGATTCGATTGTTGACATATAGGCATACATGTGTAGGGTTCCTAGGCACTCTAATGGAGTCTCACAAGTGATCAAACATGCAGAAATCAAATTTTACAAGTGCCTACAAACCCTAATACGGATCGTTAACTAGATATATAGGCGAAGCAAGCATGTAAACGGAAATGTATCTAAAGGAAAGGGGCTACAACCTTTGTAGATCCGGTCCACCACTTCCTAAGCTCCACGATGATCTCCCTCCGCTGTCCAAATCGAACCCTTGACTCTAGCATTGGCATCATCGAAGAATGGGCGGGCTTGATCGTCGGTTCGATGCCGAAGATGATCTACGTCGAGGCATCACAAGAACAAGCTCCAACTTCACCAAGCCTTGAAAACTTATGGAGGAAACACCCTATACTACTTGGCAAGAGGTAGAGGATGAAGAAATAGGAATTTGGTAGACTTTAGTTTTGGATTTTCCACACTTTTTCATCAATCACCATTGATGTAGCAAGCTTTTTTTCTCATGTTGAAGAAGAAGAAGATGAAGAAAAAGAATATGATAAGTATTAAGTAAATGATAAATAAATCAATACTTATCATTTACTAACCCTTGGTTAGTTGTAGAGAATGGACCATGGTTAACTTGAATGGTTAGGGTTAAGGATGAGACAAGAATGGTGGACTAATTCAATGCTTCAAGAATCTTCAACTAGCAAACAAAAATAGCAACCATTCTTTTCTCATCTTTTTCCAAAATAAATAAATAAATAAATAATAAAAAAGAAAACCCTAATCATAATCTTAACCATGGTCTAATTCTTTACACTAACCCTAGCTTGCATGTATCATCAAACATGATACAATCATGTGCACAAAATATATCACATATGCAATATGCACAAACCAAGTGAGTAAATCCATTTAAAGTGAACCAATACTAGTTAATGCAAAGTAATATATCAAATATATAATTATACATTAAATCATTAAATCAACACTTGATTCAATGATCCGGTCATGTCGCATATAACCGGCTAGTATCCAATGTATCGGCTTATCGAATCAATCCTTGATTCGATAACTAGGTTATATCGCATACAACCATTCGACACATTCATCGCGAGAATGAAATACGGTATCACATACACGCATTATTCTCGGTCCCGCACATATCTCATATGCGCTCCTATTTCGTTTCGCTTGAGCCAGGAAACCTCTGTGTAGGACTCTAAAGACTCGTCAATACGCCGGTAGCGGATGATGATCATATCAAGCACCCACAAGCCTCAAGCGGTCTGCTAAACGTAACGGCCACCCGGGTATTGAGCGATCAGAAGATCGACGAGCAAGCCCGCTCACACTCCTGTGAATCCAACCAGTAACACTTACCGTACAGTCCGGTCTGTTCGTCTGATATGTCGCATATCTCGCCTAGGGGTGGTAAACGTCAGACCCCAATAGCTCGATAAGTCATGCCGACTTGAGGTCCATAACATTCGTGAAACTACTGATAACTCTTACCAGTATATCACAGCAACCCTGGCCAGGGATTTCCTGTTATGGCCAGTAGAGCATAGCACAACATCAACCCCCAATACCGGGAGAGACGAATCCCCTCCTATCGCTCATTGCCTCCATGTGAATCGGGACTGTACCCAAAAACCACCTGTTTACACAACTCAGTAGAGCCGTGGTAGGGTGGAAATCAAAGCACAGTGGGAGACACACAAGACTCTATGACGATCTCGGGTCAACAGACTAAGCTGTGTAGGGTTCCTAGGCATCCTAATGAAGTCTCACAAGGCATCAACCATGCCAATTTCAAATATTATTGGTGCCGAGAAACCCTAACACGGATCGTTGACTAGATGTTTAGGCGAAATGAGAATCTAATTAACTACTTAACTAAAAGTTAGATGCTACAACCTTTGTAGATCCGGTTCCCCACTTCCTTAGCTCCACGTGGGTGTGCTCTCGCTGTCCATCACGAATCCTAGACTCATTCGTCGGCTTCATCGGAAAAACGGGCGAGCAAGGTCATCGGCTTCGTGTCAAAGACGATCTACGTCGAGGCATCACAAGTTCAAGCTCCGACTTCACAAAGTTGTGAAACTTGTGAAGAAAACACCCAAAACAACTTGGCAAGAGGTAGAGGGTGAAGAAATAGGAGGTGGGTTCACTTTAGAATTGGATTTCACTCACTTTCACTCAAGTTGCCATTGATGGCATCAAGCTTTTCTCTTGAAGATGAATATGAAGAAGCAAATAGAATATGATAAGTATTGTGAAAAAGAATAATAAAAATCAAATATTTATCATGTTCTAACCTAGGTTAAGTGTAGAGAATAAACCATGGTCACTTGGATGGGTTAGGGTTAAGCATGAAGATAAGGATGGTTACAAAAGTCAAAGCTTCATGAAGCTTCAACTTAAAACAAAAAAAGCCACCATTCTCATCATAATCCTTTTCAAATAAATAAATAAATAAATAAATGAATATGCAAAACCCTAATCAACACTTAACCATGGTTTTAATTCTTTACACTTAACAAAAAGATCAAGTATCATCGAACATGATATAAATATGTGCACAAAAGTATATCACATATACTTCTTGCACATCAAGTGAGAAAATCCATATAAAGTGAACCATTACTAGTTAATGCAAAGTAATATATCAAATATATAATTTTACATTAAATCATTAAATCAACATTTGATTAAATGATCCGGTTATGTCGCACATAACCGACTAGAATCCAATGTATCGATTTATCGAATCAATGATTCGATAACTAGGTCATATCGAATATAACCAATCGAAACATATATCGCGAGAATGAAATGCGGTATCACATACACGCATTATTCTCGGTCCTGCACATATCTCATATGCGCTCCTATTTCGTTTCGCTTGAACCAGGAAACCTCTGTGTAGGACTCTAAAGACTCGTCAATACGCCGGTAGCAGATGATGATCATATCAAGCACCTACAAGCCACAAGCGGTCTGCTAAGCGTAACGGCCATCCGGGTATTGAGCGATCAGAAGATCGACGAGCTAGCCCGCTCACACTCCTATGAATCCAACCAGTAACACTTACCGTACAGTCCGGTCTATTCGTCTGATATATCGTATATCAAGTCCAGGGGTGGTATACGTCAAACCCCAATAACCGATAAGTCGAGCCGATGTGAGGCTCATAACGGGTCGAGAAACTACTGGTAACACTTACCAGCAAATCTCTGATCAGCCCTGGCCAGGGACTTCCCTGTTACGGCCAATCGAGCACAGCGCAACATCAACCCCCAATACCGGGAGAGACGAAACCCCTCCTATCGCTCATTGCCTCCATGTGACTCGGGACTGTACCCAAAGACCACCGTTTTGCACGCCCTCATAGACGTGGTAAGGTGGAGATCAAAGCACAGTGGGAATCACACAAGACTCTATGACGATCTCGGGTCTACAGACTAACCTGTACAAGTGTCACCTGAGAACTGCCATCTGACGTGAGGTATAATACCATCTGGGAGTTCTCGGCGAGTCCGTCCAGTGTACCCAGTCTCCACTGAGCACCCGTATACCATCTCTGATGTCAAACACCAATGGATGTGTGATCATCTGTCGCCCATCTCATGGGTCGAGAAGCGTATACGCTAGTCTACTCTGGTATATCGATGCCCCGTCTCGATACACCCACGACTAGGGACCTTAAAGGATGTACTAATGGACTACCATGTCCCCACTAGTATGATCTGCATCACAGTCCAGGTAGTCAAGTACATATCCTAAGGGCTTTACCAACATGTAACTATAAGACAGTATAAAGAGACAAGTGTACATGTTAAGATAAAGAGTAACCAGATAGCATACTATCATATCGAGCAAGAAAGTCATCTCTATATATGTCCAAGGTTCCAATATAATATACATCATCTGTACAATACTGGCCTCTAGGGCATACATACAACTAACAATCTCCCACTTGCACTAGGGCCAGCTACTGTGGTATCGCATACCGAGCATCCCGAAGAGTCTCTCAAACTGTATCTGGGGAATGGCCTTCATGAGTGGATCCGCCGTGTTGTTCTTCGTGTCAACTCTCCTGACCTCGATCTCCCGGCGATCAACTATCTCCCGGATCAGGTGATACAGCCTCAGAATATGCCTGGACCGCTGATGGGACCTGGGTTCCTTGGCCAAAGCCACCGCTCCATTGTTATCGCAATACAAAGGTATTGGATGCTCAATGGATGGAACCACTCCTAGTTCAGTAATGAACTTCTTGATCCAGACAGCCTCTTTGGCAGCATCGTTGGCAGCGATGTATTCAGCCTCCATCGTCGAGTCTGCCACGGTTTCCTGCTTGGAACTCTTCCAGCTAACCGCCCCTCCGTAAAGGGTAAAGACAAAACCCGACTGCGACTTAGAGTCGTCCTTATCACTCTGGAAGCTGGAATCGGTAAAGGACTCCACTTGGAGTTCTCCACTACCATACACCAAGAACATATCTCTAGTCCTTCGTAAGTACTTGAGAATGCTCTTCACAGCTGTCCAGTGATTCTCTCCAGGATCAGCTTGATACCTGCTCACTACACTTAGTGAGTATGCTACATCGGGTCTGGTACATAGCATCGCATACATGATAGAGCCTACTGCCGAAGCATAGGGTATCCCTTGCATGCGAGCTCTCTCCAAATCAGTCTTGGGAGACATCTCTTTGGAGAGAGTGACTCCAGAGATCGTGGGCAAATTCCCAAGCTTGGACTCTTCCATACTAAACCTCTTTAGTATGGTGTCAATGTACCTGGATTGGGACAATCCCAAAATCCGTTTTGATCTATCTCTATAGATCCTAATCCCCAATATGCAGGAAGCATCACCAAGATCTTTCATTGAGAATCTTTGTGATAATAAGAGCTTGACCGATTGCAGCATAGGAATATCATTTCCTATCAAGAGTATGTCGTCCACGTACAATACGAGGAAGACAACCTTACTCTCTGCCACCTTCTTGTAGATACAAGGTTCATCTGGATTTTTGACGAAATCAAACTCTTTGATAACGACGTCAAAGCAGATGTTCCAACTCCGTGATGCTTGCTTTAATCCATAAATGAATTTAAGCAGCTTGCACACCTTCCCGCTGCTCCCACTGTCTACGAAGCCCTCTGGCTGAGTCATGTACACGCACTCTTCTAAATCACCATTTAGAAAGGCGGTCTTAACATCCATTTCCCAGATTTCGTAGTCATGAAAGGCAGCAATGGCAAGCATGATTCGGATGGATTTAAGCATAGCCACTGGAGAAAAGGTTTCGTCATAGTCCACACCTGGTCTTTGACGAAAACCCTTTGCTACAAGTCTAGCTTTGAAAGTATCCACTTTCCCATCTACACCAAATTTCTTCTTGAAGATCCACTTGCTCCCGATGGGTTTTACCCATTCAAGAGCAACTTCTAAAGTCCATACTTTGTTGGTGTACATGGATTCCATCTCGGACCGCATTGCATCCAGCCATTTCACTGAGTCCCTACTCGTGATGGCCTGCTCGAAGCTAGTTGGGTCATCATCCTCCATGATGCAATCCTCGCTCCCACCATCCATGAGAAAACCATAGTATCTCTCAGGTTGGCGAGGAACCCTACTAGATCGGCGGAGAGGCTGAGGTTCATTGGGAGCTACTGAATCTTCTGGTTCCACTAGATCTTCAGTTACTGTTTGTGTATCTGGAACCTCTTCCAGCTCTACCACTTTGCCACTAATTTCTTTTTCAAGAAATTTCTTTTCTAAAAAGGTGGCATATTGAGAAACAAACACATTTTGTTCTTCAGCATGGTAGAAAAAATATCCTTGGGAATTCTTAGGATATCCCACAAACTTGCAAAGAACTGACCGTGCCTCGAGTTTGTCTGGATTTTGCCTTTTGACATAGGCCGGACAACCCCATATTTTAACTCGTTTAAAATATGGTCTCTTCCCACTCCATATCTCATATGGCGTGGTAGGTACAGATTTAGATGGAACTTGATTCAATAGGTATGTTGCTGTTTCCAGCGCATATCCCCAGAAGGAAATAGGTAACTCAGCTGTGCTCATCATAGAGCGCACCATATCTAATAGGGTGCGGTTCCTCCGTTCTGACACACCGTTGTGCTGTGGTGTATATGGAGGAGTTAGCTGAGAGAGAATCCCATTCTCTTTTAGGAAGTCCAGGAATTCATTGCTCAAGTATTCACCTCCTCGATCAGATCGAAGGATTTTAATACCTTTTCCGGTTTGGTTCTCGACTTCTTGTTTATATTCTCTAAATTTCTCAGAAGCTTCTGATTTGTGTTTCATCAGGAACACATATCCGAATCTAGAGAGATCGTCAGTGAATGTAATGAAGTACGAAGAACCATCCCTGGCATGTGTAGACATGGGACCACATACATCACTATGTATCAGTCCCAAGAGTTCGGTAACTCTTTCTCCGTGTCCCGTAAACGGAGTTTTGGTCATCTTGCCTTTGAGACATGACTGGCAAGTGTCATAAGATGAAAATTCAAACGGATTTAAATATCCATCCTTATGCAACTTAGCCAGTCGTGTCACATTGATGCGACCCAGTCTACAATGCCACAAGAAGGATTCGTTCAGTTCTGAACTCTTCCTCTTGTGTGTGTTTGTTATGCTCAGAACTGTTGATTGATTTAGAACATAAATGCCATTGCACAACGTGCCTGATCCAACCAACTTTTGGTTACGGAAAATGTTCATAACATTATCCTGTAATACAAAATTATATCCCTCTTTACTCAATAAAGAAACCGATATAATGTTGCATATCAGGTTCGGCATGTAATAGCATTCGTTCAGAACCAATGTATTACAGTTGGTAATACAAGGTGATATTCCCCGACAGTCTTAGCTGCAATAATTGCACCATTTCCAACTCTAATGTCTTTATCACCTTCTCCAAGTTCTCTACCTTTCCTAAGCCCATGTAACTGATTACATATATGGGATCCTGACCCGGTATCTAATACCCAGGACGTAGAGCAAATGGAGAAACAGTTCTCTGTAACGAACACACCCGAAGAAAATGCATCAACATGTACTTTCTTCAATCGGGTGGCATGGGAATCCTGGTATTCCCCTATTTCCTGTTCATTCCTATAACTCTTATAAGATAGAACGGAACCAACGTTCCCCAGCACAGTATAACATGCGGGTTCGGTCAATACATCCATATTATTATCTTTATTAAGGCATGAAATGGTCGCTACCTGGAGAGAGAGAGAAGAAAACACTTTAGCGTATGCTCGTGCAAGATCAGATTGGTTATTATCTTATCTAATCAGGATGGCTCCCACTGGTTTTTATCAAATCTTCCTTCAAACCCTAAAAGGAAAGACTAGCCGGGATTAATTACACACTACAAGTTCGCCAATCTTTCAGCCAGGCCAGTGTCGGTACTTTGAGGGAGGTCCCCCGTGCTTTCGCACGAACCTAATTACTGTAAACCTCGTTTTCCCAGAGGCGTAACCTCGTTAACACCTTTCTAGACACCTACTTGATCGGCTAATTGCAATGTGTAAAACTCTCCCAAGAGTAACTCTTACTCGCAGTGGGTATCGGGATCCAACTATCTCATAGAAGGTATGCAATCTCATTGCAAATTTCAACACTTGAAATTCCCGATAATATTTTGCCCCTAGCAGCTATATGATCTTAACATAGTCAACAAATCATAAGTGCTAGTCAAGTTCAACCCGTCATTTCCCGATTGAATTAAACCCACCCGCACGACCCTTAACATAGTCAACAAAGTCGCACGACTACCCTAATCCAATCGCATCATATGCTTATACAGATAAGCACTAATTAGCTACCGCACACTACGCCTTAACATAGTCAACAAACGTAGCACGAATACTAACTAGTATTTATCTGAAATGACGGAGGGCTACGTCAGGTTTTTCTGAAAACCTATTGCGTAATGAACTTGATATCGTTGTAGAATCAAATGAAGTTTTAAAATGGAATGATTTTGAGGCTTTTCTAGTTTTGCTAAAGGGGTCACTCCCGGTGAAGGGATCGTCGGCCCTTTCCTCGTCGAATGAGGTGCGGGATATATCGTATATATCACTGTGCAAAGCAAAAACTCTTAAAAGCAATCAAAGCCAAACCGAGTGTGTAGCATCTGCCAGTTATTGCTAAAGGAGTCACTCCCGGTGAAGGGATCTCGGTCCTTTCCTCATCGAATAAGGTGCAGGGTATATCATATATACCGCTATGCAAAGCAAGAACTGTAGCTACCTGTTTTGTTTAAAATTTGATTCTACAACATCTGAGGTTTCTTTTCTTTCATTAATCACATTAATGAAGTCCCATCATTTAAATACCTAAACATCACAGATAGATATGACGTACACTTTTGCCATCCGCATTCGCCTCGATGTCCCCTCGTGCACCGTTAGGTTAGGTAACTAACGACAGAGCAGGGCAGGGCTAGCGCGGGTGTAAAACATAAGTAACGTCTATATAATATATCATATATACTATATACTATATCCATCACAGAACATCACATGATCATATCACAGATATCGCAGCAGAAGAAACATATGAAACATTGGATATACTAGGACGTCCGTGTTTTCAATACGAGCCAGTATAAAACACGGATTCCACGGTCGTGATGAATAGCCAATCCCATACCCCTAGACCCCTACGAGAGCGGCAAGCAACCCTGCCAATTCTAGGGTTAGGAGACCCGGACTCAACTCCTCGAGTTGGTCTCCCACTGGACCCCAGAACCCGGTTACTTGTGCTCCCCTCCTTGGGTCTATCCTAATGCGGAAAAGTAAATAATATACAAAAGGTGACGACTTCCGCTACCTGGAAGTGCCCCAAATAAAAGAATATTACATACAAGTTTTTACATGAATGAAAATGAAAAACACTCATCTCACATAAAAACCCCCGGCTATTCGAACACGACGATCCAATATAACATATCCAGCAACACATAACATCACATGTCATCAACGTAAGTAAGTATGCATATCCCAATTGTCGTTGACGTATAGCAACGAAACCGGCGATATGAACATACTACACTTACGGTCACAGAAAAGAAAGTGTAAAACTACAACAGTTGGAATCCGCAACCTCTTTAGACATCGCATGCCTAACAGATATAAATCCCGCATTTTAGTCTCATTATCGAAAACTCTTTTCAATATCATATGGGACTAAATTGCTAGATTTATAACATTCATTCAGTTATCTCATAACTACTTATGAATTCCAATTATTGTATCACATTCCAGATAAACAGAAAATGTTAAACTTTCCAATCGAACAGTCGAATACCCAAGTTTTCCCGATACAACTCAACACATGAAATAAGTCTAACAACATTCAGTTCGTGCCTCAGTACCAACGGTCCAGCCGTAGAAGGGTCAAGCCAACGCCTCACATGTGGCACGCCGTACTCCCCCAAACCCGAAGGTTCAAAGGGCAGTTCAAGACGGTCACATAATCGAGTTAAGGTTTATTGTCTTCTAGAGGGTTCATCGCGTTACTTGCACTACTTAGAACATCGTTAAACTACGGAAAAATCCAACACTTGGAATTTTTCCGGCAGGGTAAAAGTTGGGTATTTAAATCCGGTCGAACTTTTTAACATATTCTAAAGTTATCCGGAAAGCCATATAGACAAAATCTGATAACCCGAACGAATAATTGAATCCCCAACGCAACCCCAAAATACTCTTCTGTAGAGTCACAATAAAAATACCCAGAAAATATAATATCCGAATTCATGAATTACTGTGAAACAATCACCAGACAAGGGGACAGTACGGCCGCGGAACCGCCGCTCATGCAAAGCTCATGCCGCGGTTCCGCAGTGGAAAAGTTGAATCAGGCCCTCGTATTTCACAGTATTTCATATAAGACCCTGCATAATTTTCTGCATATTTTTAATTGACAAAAATCCAAAATTTCAGAAAATTTCCAGAGAGCACCTTGGAATTAGGGTTTCGGGTTCGTTCGGACTTCAAACTCCGTCTAGACTTCGCCTAAGGCTCTAGCTAGGCTCTGATACCACTGTAGGGTTCCTAGGCATCCTAATGAAGTCTCACAAGGCATCAACCATGCCAATTTCAAATATTATTGGTGCCTAGAAACCCTAACACGGATCGTTGACTAGATGTTTAGGCGAAATGAGAATCTAGTTAACTACTTAACTAAAAGTTAGATGCTACAACCTTTGTAGATCCGGTTCCCCACTTCCTTAGCTCCACGTGGGTGTGCTCTCGCTGTCCATCATGAATCCTAGACTCATTCGTCGGCTTCATCGGAAAAACTGGCGAGCAAGGTCGTCGGCTTCGTGTCAAAGACGATCTACGTCGAGGCATCACAAGTTCAAGCTCCGACTTCACAAAGTTGTGAAACTTGTGAAGAAAACACCCAAAACAACTTGGCAAGAGGTAGAGGGTGAAGAAATAGGAGGTGGGTTCACTTTAGAATTGGATTTCACTCACTTTTACTCAAGTTGCCATTGATGGCATCAAGCTTTTCTCTTAAAGATGAAGATGAAGAAGCAAATAGAATATGATAAGTATTGTGAAAAAGAATAATAAAAATCAAATACTTATCATGTTCTAACCTAGGTTAAGTGTAGAGAATAAACCATGGTCACTTGGATGGGTTAGGGTTAAGCATGAAGATAAGGATGGTTACAAAAGTCAAAGCTTCATGAAGCTTCAACTTAAAACAAAAAAAGGCACCATTCTCATCATAATCCTTTTCAAATAAATAAATAAATAAATAAATGAATATGCAAAACCCTAATCAACACTTAACAATGGTTTTAATTCTTTACACTTAACAAAAAGATCAAGTATCATCAAACATGATATAAATATGTGCACAAAAGTATATCACATATACTTCTTGCACATCAAGTGAGAAAATCCATATAAAGTGAACCATTACTAGTTAATGCAAAGTAATATATCAAATATATAATTTTACATTAAATCATTAAATCAACATTTGATTCAATGATCCGGTTATGTCGCACATAACCGACTAGAATCCAATGTATCGATTTATCGAATCAATGATTCGATAACTAGGTCATATCGAATATAACCAATCGAAACATATATCGCGAGAATGAAATGCGGTATCACATACACGCATTATTCTCGGTCCTGCACATATCTCATATGCGCTCCTATTTCGTTTCTCTTGAACCAGGAAACCTCTGTGTAGGACTCTAAAGACTAGTCAATACGCCGGTAGCAGATGATGATCATATCAAGCACCTACAAGCCGCAAGCGGTCTGCTAAACGTAACGGCCATCCGGGTATTGAGCGATCAGAATATCGACGAGCTAGCCCGCTCTACTCCTGTGAATCCAACCAGTAACACTTACCGTACAGTCCGGTCTATTCGTCTGATATGTCGCATATCAAGTCTAGGGGTGGTATACGTCAGACCCCAATAACCGATAAGTCGTGCCGATGTGAGGCTCATAACGGGTCGAGAAACTACTGGTAACACTTACCAGCAAATCTCTGATCAGCCCTGGCCAGGGACTTCCCTGTTACGGCCAATCGAGCACAGCGCAACATCAACCCCCAATACCGGGAGAGACGAAACCCCTCCTATCGCTCATTGCCTCCATGTGACTCGGGACTGTACCCAAAGACCACCGTTTTGCACGCCATCATGGACGTGGTAAGGTGGAGATCAAAGCACAGTGGGAATCACACAAGACTCTATGACGATCTCGGGTCTACAGACTAACCTGTATAAGTGTCACCTGAGAACTGCCATCTGACGTGAGGTATGATACCATCTGGGAATTCTCGGCGAGTCCGTCCAGTGTACCCAGTCTCCACTGAGCACCCGTATACCATCTCTGATGTCAAACACCAATGGATGTGGGATCATCTATCGCCCATCTCATGGGTCGAGAAGCGTATACGCTAGTGTACTCTGGTATATCGATGCCCCGTCTCGATACACCCACGACTAGGGACCTTGAAGGATGTACTTATGGACTATCTTGTCCCCACTAGTATGATCTGCATCACAGTCCAGGTAGTCAAGTACATATCCTAAGGGCTTTACCAACATGTAACTATAAGACTGTATAAAGAGACAAGTGTATTGTTAAGATAAAGAGTAACCAGATAGCATACTATCATATCGAGCAAGAAAGTCATCTCTATATATGTCCAAGCATCCAATATAATATACATCATCTGTACAATACTGGCCTCTAGGGCATACATCCAACTAACAAGCTGTACCAGTGTCACCAGAGAACTGCCATCTGACGTGAGGTATAATACCATCTGGGAGTTCTCGGCGAGTCCGTTCAGTGTACCCAGTCTCCACTGAGCACCTGCATACCATCTCCGATGTCAAACACCAATGGATATGGGATCATCCATCGCCCATCGCATGGGTCGAGAAGATATGCGCTAGTCTACTCTGGAATATCGATGTCCCGTCTCGATATTCCCACGACTAGGAACAATGAAGGATGTACTCATTGACTACCCAGGCCCCACTAGTATGATCTGCATCACAGTCATGGAAGTCGAGTACACATCCTAAGGGCTTTATCAACATGTAATCAGAGAGACAGAAAGTATACATGTTAAGATAAAGAGCAACCAGATAGCGTACTATCATGTCGAGCAAGAAAGTCCTACCTATATATGTCCCAGCATCCACTACAATATACATCCAATGTACAGTAATGGCCTCTAGGGCATACATATAACTAACAATCTCCCACTTGCACTAGGGCCATCTGTAGCAGTGGTCGCAGTATCTAATACTCAACCATCCCATATGAGTCTCTCTCTGGGAAAAGGCCTTCGTGAGTGGATCTGCCGTGTTGTCCTCTGAGTCTACTCTCCTAACCTCGATCAACCAGGAGATCAGCTATCTCCATGATCAGGTGATGCTACCTCATAATATGTCTGGGTCACTGATGGGACCATGTTTCCTTGGCCAAATCCACAGTTCTATTGTCACACAATGGTAGGAACCTAGTTCATCTTATGAACCAATATACACCCAAACTGCCTCTTTGGTAGTATCTTTAATAGCGATGTTACCAGCCTTTATCGTCTAGTTTGCCACGGTATCTAGCTTGGAACTCTTCCAACATACCGTCCCTTTACTGAGGGTAAAGACAACGCCTGTGACTGACATTCAGTCGTCTTTATCACTCTGGAACCTTTCCAGTGATTCTCCCCAGGATCGATTGATACCATCTCACTACAACTAGTGAGTATCCTAACATCCAATTAAATCTATCTCATAGATCCAAAGCTTAGGATTTAGTATGTATCACTTTGATCCTATATGGAAAATCATTGTGATAAGTGGAGATTGATCGAGCGTAGCATAGGAAACTCCTTCCCTAACAAGAGTATGTCATCTACGTACTCTACGAGGATCGTCACCATACTCCCTATTACCTTTTTGTTTATACAAGGTTCATTTACCATTTTGATGATGTCAACTTCTTTAACTAATCCATCAAAACAGATGTTCCAACTCCGCGATGCCTGCTTCATTATGTAAAGCAACTTGCACACGTTTCCGCTGCTCCCACTGTTTACGTAGACCTCTGGCTGTGTTCTTATAGACGTTCTCTTCTAAATCAGTATTTAGAAAAGCAGTCATGGCACCCAACCGCCAGATATCGTAGTCATGGTATGTAGCCGTGGTAAGTGGGATCTGGATAGACTTAAGCATAGCTACTGGAAAAAGGTTTCATCATTATCCACGCCTGGTCGATGACGAAAACCTTTAACAAGTATAGCTTTGAAAGTCTCAAGTTTTCCATCTACACCAAGTAATCTTCTCAAGATATACTTGCTCCTGATGGGGATTTAACCCTTCAGTTATAGCAACCAAAGTCCATACTTTGTTGGTGTATAAGGATTCCATCTCAGATCACTAAGCATCCAGCCATTCTTACAGAGTCCCTACTCTCGATGGCCTGCTCGAAACTGGTTGGGTCATCATCTCATGATGCAATCCTCGCTCCCACTGTCATCGAGAAACCGAGGTATCTCTCAGGCAGGCGAGGAACCCTACCAGATCGGCGGAGAGGCTGAGGTTCGTCGGGGACTATAGAATCCTTTGGTTCTGTCAAATCTTTAGCTATAGTTTCGTATAGCTGGAACCTTTCCAGTTCTACAGAACTGACCTTGCCTTGATCTTGTCCGGATTTTGCTTTTGACATAGGCCGGACAATCCCAAATCTTAATTTACTTAAGAGATAGGATCTTCCCACACCATATCTTATATGGAGTGGTAGGCACTGATTTGATTCGAACCTAATTCAATAGGTATGCAGCTTCTCAAGCGCATAACTCCCAAAAAGGAAATAGGTAACTCAGTAGTACTCATCATAGAGCACACGATATCTAATATTGTGTAATTGCTCCGCCCTGATACACCATTTTGCTGTGGTGTATTCAGAGGAGTAATACGGAGAGAGAATCTCATTTTCCTTTAGAATGGTCCAGGAATGCCATGCACAAGTATTCTCCTCCCTGATCTCATCATAGGACATAATACTTATACCCGTATTTTGGTTCTCTACTTCCAACTTATATTCTGTGAATACCTCAAAAGCTTCGGACTTATGTTTCAACAGGAACATACGACTGAATCTTGAGAGATTATCAGAGAATATAATGAAGTATAAAGAACCAGTCCTGGCATGTGTAGACAGAAGACCTTACATACATCATCATGTATCAGTCCCAAGAGTTTACTAACTCTTTCTCTGCTTCCAGTAAACAGAGCTAGTGTCATTATATCTTTGTGACATGACTGGCAAGTTTCATAAGATGTAAATTCAAACTGATTTAAATATGCATCTAAAATGTAACTTCAGCCAGTCGGGTCGCATTGATATGACCTAGTCTACAATGCCTCAAGAACGAATCGTTCATTTCTGAACTCTTCCCCTTGTGTGTGTTCTGTATACAAGGAACTGTAGTTTGATTTAGAACGTCAATGCTTTTAGATAACGTGCCTGAACCGATCAACTTTTGATATAGGAAATGTTCAAAACATTATCCAACAATACAAAATTATATCATTTCTTTACTAATAAAGAGACTGATATGATTTTGTATATCAGGTTCGGTATCTAATAGCATTTGTTCAGAATCAATGTATTCGTAATACAGGGTGACAGTGACCAACAGACTTGGCTGCAACACTTGCCCCGTTTTCTGCCTCATGAAACTTATCACCCGTTCTCAGTTTTTCTACCTTTTTGTAGCCCTATGTAACAGATTACATATCTGGGATTCTGATCCGGTATCAGATACCCAGGATGCAGAGGATACTGAGAAATAGTTCTGTATAATGAACACACCTGAAGGAGATGCATCATATGCACTTTCTTCGTTTGGGCGGCATAGGAATTCTGGTATTCCACAATTTCCTGCTCTGTCTTATAACAATTATAAGTTGGAGCGGGACCAACGTTCCCCAGCTCAGTATAACAAGCGGGTTCGGTCAATACATCCATATTATTATCTTGATTAAGGCGTGATATGGTCGCTACCAGGAGAGAGAGAGAAGAAAACACTCAGCGTGCGCTCTTGCAAGATTAGATTGGTAATATATTTTATCTAATCAGGATGGCTCCCACTGTTTTTATCAAATCTTCCTTCAAACCCTAAAAGGAAAGACTAGCCGGGATTAATTACACTCTACAAGTTCGCCAATCTTTCAGCCAGGCCAGTGTCGGTACTTTGAGGGAGGTTCCCCGTGCTTTCGCACGGACCTAATTACAGTAAACCTCGTTTTCCCAGAGGCGTAACCCCATTGACACCTTTCTAGACACCTACTTGATCGGCTAATTGCAAAGTGCAAAACTCTCCCAGGAGTAACAATTATTCGCAGTGGGTATCGGGATCCAACTATCATATAGAAGGTATGCAATCTCATTGCAAATTTCAACACTTGAAACTCCCGATAAAGGTTTTTACCCCTAGCACCTATGACCTTAACTATGGTCAACAAATCATAAGTACTAGTCAAGTTCTAGCCGTCATTTCGTGATTAATTAGACCCACCCACATGACCCTTAACTAAGGTCAACAAAGTCACGCGACTGTCATAACTAATCGCATCATATGCGGTGTAGGAAGACATCACTTAGCTACCGTACACTGTGCCTTGACTATGGTCAACAAACACAGCACGAATACTAAGTACTCTACTTCCTAAAATGACGGAGGGTTGCGAATGGTTTTTGTGAAAACATTTAACGCTTTGAACTTGATCTCGTTGCGGAATCAAATGGTTTTTAAATGGAATGTTTTCGAGGCTTTTCTAGTTTTGCTAAAGGGGTCACTCCCGGTGAAGGCATCGTCGGCCCTTTCCTCGTCGAATGAGGTGCGGGATATATCATATATATCACTGTGCAAAGCGGAAACTATAAAAGCGATCAAAGACAAACCGAGGGTTGTAGCATCTGCCAGTTATTGCTAAAGGAGTCACTCCCGGTGAAGGGATCTCGGTCCTATCCTCATCGAATAAGGTGCAGGATGTTCTATAATGAACACCGCGATGCAAAGCAAGAACTGTAGCTACCTGTTTTTATTTTGAAATTCGATTCCACAACATCAATTAGGTTTATTTTCTTTCATTAATCTCATTAATGAATATCCCATCATTTAAGTCCACCTAAACATCACAGATAAATATAACGTACGCTTATGCCATCCGCATTCGCCTCGATGTCCTGTCTGCACCGTTAGGTTAGGTAACTAACGGCAGAGCGGGGCAGGGCTAGCGCGGGTGTAAAACATAAGTAACATCTATATAATATATCATATATACTATATACTACATCTATCTGAACAGAGCACAGAACATCGCATGATCACATCACAGATAACACACAGCAGAAGAAACATATGAAATATTGGATATACTAGGACGTCCGTGTTTTCAATACGAGCCAGTATAAAACACGGATTCCACGGTCGTGATGAATAGCCAATCCCACACCCCTAGACCCCTACGAGAGCGGCAAGCAACCCTACCAATTCTAGGGTTAGGAGACCCGGACTCGACTCCTCGAGATGGTCTCCCACTGGACCCCAGAACCCGGTTATTTGTGCTCCCCTCCTTGGGTCTATCCTAGTGCAGAAAAGTAAATAATATACAAATGGTGACAACATCCGCAACCTGGAAGTGCCCCAATAAAAGAATATTACATACAAGTTTTTACATGAATGAAAATGAAAAAACACTCATCTCACATAAAAACACCCCGGCTATTCAAACACGACGATCCAATATAACATATCCAGCAACACATAACATCACATGTCATCAACGTAAGTAAATATGCGCATCCCAATTGTCATTGACATATAGCAACGAAACCGGCGATATCACATATTACACTTACGGTCACAGAAAAGAAAGTGTAAAACTACAACAGTTGGAATCCGCAACCTCCTCAGACATCGCATGCCTGACCAAATGAATTCTTTAGACATCGCATGCCTAACAATTATAAACCCCGCATTTTGGTCTCATTATCGAAAACACTTTTCAAAATCAAGTCGGGCAATTCAACAAGATTCCCGAAAAACTGATCGAATGCTCGTCGCAAACTTTAGTAGGCGGCCGCACCCCCGATGCCGTCGATGAAGTGCACCAAGGCGGAACACCGCTACCGCGAGCACCCGAACGGATGCTTTCGGCGATGGGATTCTCCTACAGTCACTTAGTCGGGGCTATGGGGTGAGGCTGTCTATTAAGTTTACCCGGCGAGTATCCGCGTACGCTACGTGATTGCGACGGACTTTTGATCACATCAAAATTCCATGGCAACCAATCAAGTGAGACTAAACTTCTATGTTTATAACATTCATCCAGTCATCTCATAACTATTTGCGAATTCCAAGTATTGTATCACATTCCGGATAAATAGAAAATGCTAAACTTTTCGATCGAACAATCGAACACCCAAGTTTTCCCAATACAGCTCAACACATGAAATAAGTCTAACAACATTCAGTTCGTGCCTCAGTACCAACGGTCCAGCCGTAGAAGGGTCAAGCCAACGCCTCACATGTGGCACGCCGTACTGCCCCAAACCCGAAGGTTCAAAGGGCAGTTCAAGACGGTCACATAATCGAGTTAAGGTTTGTTGTCTTCTAGAGGGTCCATCGCGTTACTTGCACTACTTAGAACGTCGTTAAACTACGGAAAAATCCAACAATTGGAAATTTCCCGGCAGGGGAAAAAGTGGGTATTTATATTCGGTCGAACTTTTTAACATATCCAAAGATTTATCCGAAAAAACACACCGACAAAATTAGACAATCCGATCGATACACCGAGTTCCCAATACAACCCAAAAAATGCAACTCTGGAAAATTTTTTAAGAATCCCCAGGAAAACCAGCACAGACAACTAAGAGTTACTGTGCAAAATAGGATGCACAAAACGACAAAAGGGCCGCGGATCTGCCGCATGAGCCTCCTGTAAGGCCGCGGATCCGCGCCGCCTTTATGGAATCAAGCCCTCGAATTTTACAGTATCCCTTATATCATCCTGCTGATTTTTCTGAATATTTTTAATCTACAAAAATCCACATTTTACAGAAAAGTCCAGAGAGCAATTTTCAAGTCGGGTTTTGGGTCGATCGGACTTCTGATTCCGTCGGGACTTCGCCTAAGGCTCTAGCTAGGCTCTGATACCACTGTAGGGTTCCTAGGCACTCTAATGGAGTCTCACAAGTGATCAAACATGCATAAATCAAATTTTACAAGTTCCTACAAACCCTAATACGGATCGTTAACTAGATATATAGGCGAAGCAAGCATGTAAACGGAAATGTATCTAAAGGAAAGGGGCTACAACCTTTGTAGATCCAGTCCACCACTTCCTAATCTCCACGATGATCTCCCTCCGCTGTCCAAATCGAACCCTTGACTCTAGCATTGGCATCATCGAAGAATGGGCGGGCTTGATCGTCGGTTCGATGCCGAAGATGATCTACGTCGAGGCATCACAAGAACAAGCTCCAACTTCACCAAGCCTTGAAAACTTGTGAAGGAAACACCCTATACTACTTGGCAAGAGGTAGAGGATGAAGAAATAGGAATTGGGTAGACTTTAGTTTTGGATTTCCCACACTTTTTCATCAATCACCATTGATGTAGCAAGCTTTTTTTCTCATGTTGAAGAAGAAGAAGATGAAGAAAAAGAATATGATAAGTATTAAGTAAATGATAAATAAATCAATACTTATCATTTACTAACCCTTGGTTAGTTGTAGAGAATGGACCATGGTTAACTTGAATGGTTAGGGTTAAGGATGAGACAAGAATGGTGGACTAATTCAAAGCTTCAAGAATCTTCAACTAGCAAACAAAAATAGCAACCATTCTTTTCTCATATTTTTCCAAAATAAATAAATAAATAAATAAGAAAAAAGAAAACCCTAATCATAATCTTAACCATGGTCTAATTCTTTACACTAACCCTAGCTTGCATGTATCATCAAACATGATACAATCATGTGCACAAAATATATCACATATGCAATGTGCACAAACACAGTGAGTAAATCCATTTAAAGTGAACCAATACTAGTTAATGCAAAGTAATATATCAAATATATAATTATACATTAAATCATTAAATCAACACTTGATTCAATGATCCGATCATGTCGCATATAACCGGCTAGTATCCAATGTATCGGCTTATCGAATCAATCCTTGATTCGATAACTAGGTTATATCGCATACAACCATTCGACACATTCATCGTGAGAATGAAATACGGTATCACATACACGCATTATTCTCGGTCCCGCACATATCTCATATGCGCTCCTATTTCGTTTCGCTTGAGCCAGGAAACCTCTGTGTAGGACTCTAAAGACTCGTCAATACGCCGGTAGCGGATGATGATTATATCAAGCACCCACAAGCCGCAAGCGGTCTGCTAAACGTAACGGCCACCCGGGTATTGAGCGATCAGAAGATCGACGAGCAAGCCCGCTCACACTCCTGTAAATCCAACCAGTAACACTTACCGTACAGTCCGGTCTGTTCGTCTGATATGTCGCATATCTCGCCTAGGGGTGGTAAACGTCAGACCCCAATAGCTCGATAAGTCATGCCGACTTGAGGTCCATAACATTCTTGAAACTACTGATAACTCTTACCAGTATATCACAGCAACCCTGGCCAGGGATTTCCTGTTATGGCCAGTCGAGCATAGCACAACATCAACCCCCAATACCGGGAGAGACGAATCCTCTCCTATCACTCATTGCCTCCATGTGAATCGGGACTGTACCCAAAAACCACCTGTTTGCACAACTCAGTAGAGCCGTGGTAGGGTGGAAATCAAAGCACAGTGGGAGACACACAAGACTCTATGACGATCTCGGGTCAACAGACTAAGCTGTACCAGTGTCACCAGAGAACTGCCATCTGACGTGAGGTATAATACCATCTGGGAGTTCTCGGCGAGTCCGTTCAATGTACCCAGTCTCCACTGAGCACCCGCATACCATCTCCGATGTCAAACACCAATGGATATGGGATCATCCATCGCCCATCGCATGGGTCGAGAAGATATGCGCTAGTCTACTCTGGAATATCGATGCCCCGTCTCGATATTCCCACGACTAGGAACAATGAAGGATGTACTCATTGACTACCCAGGCCCCACTAGTATGATCTGCATCACAGTCCTGGAAGTCGAGTACACATCCTAAGGGCTTTATCAACATGTAATCAGAGAGACAGAAAGTATACATGTTAAGATAAAGAGCAACCAGATAGCGTACTATCATGTCGAGCAAGAAAGTCCTACCTATATATGTCCCAGCATCCACTACAATATACATCCAATGTACAGTAATGGCCTCTAGGGCATACATATAACTAACAACATGGTCACCTTAGATATCATAGTATTATCTTTATGATATAGTATGACCCAGGTAATCGTTGTTTTATTCGATTTCTACCTGCTGATGTTTTTTACTCACGAGTTGGCAACTCATCCCTGTTGTGCCACAGTTCTTGTAGGTTTTACCGCTTGGGATCAGTAGCGGTATCGCTGGCACACAGCTTCTTCCAGGGTGTTTTGCTTCAGTAGGTGGGACACATATTGGATCATGCCCACTCTCATGCTTATATTCTGTTGTATCTGGATAAACTCCATCAATCGGAACAAGAATTTGTATAGTAGTAGACTAGAAAGACTTTTGTTGCGAGACTTGAGCGATGGGTGTATGTTCGCTTCTTGAGATGATGATGTCTTGCTTTATTTGTTTTTCTTTCAGTGTTGATCTTCGCCGTTGGGCGTCGTATATATGTTTTTTTTTGTGGTTGTGTTTTCGCCGATTGGCGAAGTGCTAGCTCCTGCTTCGGGATACCTGTATATATTATTATGTTATGGTTTTGGATCAAAATATACAAGGGAGGTGCAGCCCAAAATTTCAAGGGCGAAAAATGTTTTCAAGGTAGATTATATTCATTTCCTTTTTACATTATATGACTTATACATTCAAAAAGGAAGGCTTGAATTTCTTATAAGTTGTTTCAAAACTGCACAGCTCCACTATTTTCTGCAAAAAGGTTTAGATTTTTCTTGGCTTTGGCTTACTTGAATTACGTTACGCCTTTAGACGTTGCGTGATTTAAGTGCCAGTCACATGCTAATCACGGGTCATGACACATATAGTCCGCTCCAATTAACGGAACTCCGAAGTCCCACACGAGCTATGACGTAAAATAACGCAACCGTATGCGTGAAAACTCAAAAAGATATAAAACTCATATAACTGTAACTCTAATGGTTGCTATGAGAATTACACTAGTTATGATGCAAATTTCCTTATACGAAAACCATTGTGTATATCAAGTACACGATCATTGCCATAGTCATAGTGCAATATCTGTAGCACACGATCAAGCAAGAATGTAGAAATCAAATCTATAATATATCTTATCAAGTGTTAGTTTTATGTATGCCCTAGAGGCCATTATTGTACATATGATGTTTATTATATTGGACGCTTGGACATATATAGAGAGGACTTTCTTACTCTACAGGATAGTATGCTATCTGGTTGCTCTTTATCTTAACAAGTATATGTGTCTCTTGATACTGTCTCATAGTTACTTATTGTTAAAGCCCTTAGGATGTATACTTGACTACCAGGATTATGATGCATATCATACTAGTGGGGCTATGGTAGTCCATAAGTTCATCCTTTTAATGTTCCTAGCCGTGAGTGTATCGAGACAGGGCATCGATATACTAGAGTAGACTAGCGTATACGCTTCTCGACTTATGAGATGGGCGATGGATGATCCCATATCCATTGATGTTTGACATCAGAGATGGTATATGCGTGCTCAGTGGAGACTGGGTACACTAGACGGACTCGTCGAGAACTCCTAGATGGTATTATACCTGACGTCAGATAGTAGTTCTCTGGTGACACTGGTACATGTTAGTCCGTAGACCTGAGATAATCATAGAGTCTTGTATGATTCCCACCGTGCTTTGATTTCCACCTTACCATGTTCAAGAGGACATGCAAAACGGTGGTTTTTGGGTACGGTCCCGAGTCACATGGAGGCAATGAGCGATAGGACGGATTCAGTCTGTCCCGGTATTGGGGGTAAATGTCGTGCTGTGCTCGATTGGCTATAACTGGAAGTCCCTGGCCAGGGCTGATTTCGAGATTTACCGGTAAGTGTTATCAGTAGTTTCTTGACCCGTTATGAGCCTTGTATCGGCATGACTTATCGAGTTATTGGGGTCTGACGTTTACCACTCCTAGACTGGATATGCGATATTTTAGACCAAGAGATCAGACTGTACGGTAGTGTTACTGATTGGATTCACAGGAGTATGAGCAGGCTTGCTTGTTGATCTTCTGATCGCTCAATACCCGGGTGGCCATTACATTTGGCTGACCGCTTGTGACTTATGGGTGTTTGATATGATCATCACCTACTGCCGGCATATTGACGAGTCTTTAGAGTCCTACACAGAGCTTTCCTAGCTCAAGCAAAACGAAGTAGGAGCACATATGTGATATGTGCGGGACCAAGAATAATACGAGTATGTGATACTGTATTTTATTCTCGCGATTTATTTTTATCGGTCGGTTATATATGATATAGCCGGGTTATCGAATCAAGTGTTGATTCGATAAGTTGATACATATAATATTAGTCGGTTATATGAGATATAGCCAGATTATTAAATCAAGTGTTGATTTGATAATTTAGTATATAGTTGTATATTTGATATACTGGTTTACATTAACTAATATTATCTCACTTAAATGCTTCTTTTCTCACTTGTGTGCATAAGTATATATATCTGATATATATTAATGTACATTTTTTTAGTGTCATGCTTGATGATACACACTACATGGGTGTCTGAGACTTACACCATGCTTATGATAATTGTGAGGATTATTTATTTTAAGGAAATCCAAATTAGATGGATAATAGTCACATGCATGAAGTTTGTAGAAGGTTGTAGATGCATTGACTTAGTTCACTAATTTTGTTTTACTTAAGATATTTATAAACCTAACCATTATCACTTAGCCATGGTTATGTCTCTACATGAGTCAGTATATGATACAAACTCACCCATGGTTGCCATTCACTCTCTAATATATTATTTCTTCATTTTCTTCAAGCTCAAGAAAAGCTTTCTAGGTTTTTTAGAGAAAGAAGAAAAAGAGTGAGAAAATTAATTCTAAAGTGAGCAAAAATCCTACTTCATCATGCTCTACTAGATTAGCCATTTAGTTTAGGGTGTTAGCTTCACTAATCCCATATTGGTGAAGAGGTAGATTGGGTTTGTGTCTCCTCGACGTAGATCATCTTCGGCCTCGAAGACTTCATGCAAGCTCGTTCCTTTCTTCTTGTGAAGCCATGCTAGAGTCCGGAAGATCACTACTTGGAGCGAAGGGACTACTAGACGGAGCTATTGAAGTGAAGGACCGGTATACAAAGGTTGTATTCCTAGTTCTCATAGTTGTAAAGTTGTTTACACTTTGTTTTTGTCTAAATCTATAGTAAAGATTCTTGGGTTAGGATTGTTTAGTAGGGCAAAATTTTGAAAATGGCATGGACGATACCTCCCGAAATCTTGCTGTTGTGCTAGGTAATCCTTTAGTGGTATCAGAGCCAAACTAGAGCTTTAGGCGATGTCTAGATGAAGTTGGAAGTCCGATCGAACCCCAGAAACCCAATTTTGGACCCCTCTCTGGAAAATTTTCAGAAAGTTGGAATTTTTCATGTTAAAAATACTCTAAAATCATGCAAGTAATTCCATGGACCCATCTGAAGAACGAGTCCCTAACTCGTCGAAGTGACTGCGGAACCGCGGCCAAAACATAGTTTTGGCGGCTGTTCCGCGGCACCACTTGAGAAGCTTGGGAAGGGCCTTCAGCTGCTGGTCTATGCGCACTGTGGTATGGTTCTGATTACTTCTAACACTGCTCAAGTGTCGAGCTCTCTGGGAAAATTTTGGAATTTTTTGATTCGATCGGAATATTTAACACCGTCTAGCTATTTGTGGAATGTGATACAATATGTGGAATTCATATAGTTAGGCATGAAATCCGAGGTATGTGATATTTCGGATTTATGATGTCTAAAGTGATTATGGATTCCAAATGTTGTAGTTTGACATTTTCTTTTCTGTGACCATAAGTGTAATATGTGGTGTATCGCCGGTTTCGTTGCTATATGTCTACGACAATTGGGATACACATATTTACTTACGTTGATGACATGTGATGTTATGTGTTGCTGTAATATGTTATATTGGATTGTCGTGATTTCAATAGCCGGGGGTTTTATGTGATATGGGAGTTTTTATTTTCATTCATGTAGTATTCATTATATGTAATATTCTTTTATTGGGGCACTTCCGGGTTGAGGATGATGTCACCGAAGTTGTATATTATTTACTTTTCTGCATTTGGATAGACCCAAGGTGGGGAGCACAAGCAGCCGGGTTCTAGGCTCCAGTGGGAAGCCATCTCGAGGAGTCGAGATCGGGTCACCTAACTCTAGAATTGGTAGGGTTGCTTGCTGTTCTCGTAGGGGTCTAGGGATGTGGGTTTGGCTATTCATCGTGACCGTAGAATCCATGTTTTATACAAGCTCAAAATAAAACACGGACATTCTAGTATATCCAATATTTCATATGTTGATTTCTGCTGCGATATTCTGTTATGAGATCACTTTATATGTTTGAGATGAATGCTTTATATTATATATATGATATATAATAAACGTTGCTTATGTTTTCCACCCGCGCTAGTCCTTCCCCGCTATGCCGTTAGTTAAGTAACCTAACGGTGCATAACGGGACACTGTGGCGAATGCGGATGGCATAAGCGTACGTTGTATTTTCGTTTCTTCTGTCATGCTTAGGAAGCACAGATGATGGGACTTCATTAATTAGATTAATGAAAGAAAAGAAACCTAAAACATGTTGTAGAATCAAATATTCAAAAAGGGTAGCTCTAGTATTTGCTTTACATAGCGGTATTCACTGAATAGAATATCCAGCACCTTATTCGATAAGGAAATAGCCGAGATCCCTTCATAGGGAGTGAACTCTTTAGCAAAACTAGTTGATGCTACAACTCACTCGGTTTTATTTTTGATTGCTTCTATAGTTTTTGCTTTGCATAGCGGTATTCCTTGTAGAATATCCAGCACCTTGTTCGATAAGAAAGAGCCGACGATCTCTTCACCGGGAGTGGCCTCTTTAGCGAAACTATTAAAAGCCTCAAAAACACTCTTTTTCAAAATCACTCGATTCTACAATGACAAGTTCATTACGCAAAAGGTTTTCTTAAAAACCTGACGTAGCCCTCCGTCATTTCAGATAAGTACTACTTAGTATTCGTGCTACGTTTGTTGATTATGTTAAGGTGTAGTGTGCGATAGCTGATTAGTGCTTATCTGCTAAAGCATGAGATGCGATTGGATTAAGGTAGTCGTACGACTTTGTTGACTGTATTAAGGGTCGTGCGGGTGGATTTAATTCAACCAGGAAATGACGGGTTGAACTTGGCTAGCGCTTATGATTTGTTGACTATGTTAAGATCATAAGTTGCTAGGGGCAAAATATTATCTGGAATTTCAAATGTTGAAATTTGCAATGAGATTGCATACCTTCTATGAAATAGTTGGATCCCGATACCCACTGCGAGTAAGAGTTACTCCTGGGAGAGTCTTGCACTTTACAATTAGCCGATCAAGTAGGTGACTAGAAAGGTGTCAACGAGGTTATCCCTTTGGGAAAACGAGATTTATTTAAATTAGGTCCGTGCGAAAGCACGGGGAACCTCATTCAAAGTACCGGCACTGCCTGGCTGAAATATTGGCGAAATTGTAGGGTATAATTAATCCCGGCTAGTCTTTCCTTTTAGGGTTTGAAGGAAGATTTGATAAAAACAGTGGGAGCCATCCTGATTAGATAATCCTGCAAGAGCATACGCTAAAGTTTTTTCTTCTCTCTCTCTCCAGGTAGCGACCATGTCACATCTTAATCAAGATAATAATATGGATGTATTGACCGATCCCGCTTGTTATACTGAGCTAAGGAACGTTGGTTCCGTTCTTTCTTATAATTGTTATAAGACAGAGCAGGAAATAGGGAAATATCCGGATTCCCACGCCGCCCAAACGAAGAATAAGCATGTTGATGCATCTTCTTCGGGTGTGTTAGTTATCGAGAACTGTTTCTTAGTTCACTCTATATCCTGGGTATTAGATACCGGATCGGGATCTCACATATGTAATATGTTAGATGGGCTAATGAAAGGTAGAGAACTGGGAATGGGTGATCATTCCGTAAGAGTAGGGAATGGTGCAAATGTTGCAGCCAAAGCAGTTGGCTAATATCATATTGTATTACCAAATGGTAATACATTGATTCTGAAAGAATGCTATTACATACCGACCCTGATATGCAATCTTATATCAGTTTCTTTATTAAGTAAAGAAGGATATAATTTTGTAGTATAGGATAATGTTATGAACATCTTCCTCAATTAAATGTTGATTGGATCAGGCTCGTTAAATAATGGCATATACGTTCTAGGTCAAACCACAGTTCTTAATCTACAAAACACACACAAGAGGAAGAGTTCAGAAATGAACGAATCCTACTAGTGGCATTGTAGACAAGGTCATATCAATGCGACACGACTAGCTAAGTTACATAAGGTTGGACATTTGAATTCGTTTGAATTTTCATCTTATGACACTTGCCAGTCATTTCTCAAAGGCAAAATGACTAAAACTCCATTTACTGGACACGGAGAGAGAGTTATGGAACTTTTAGGACTGATACATAGTGATGTATGCGGTCCTATGTCTGCACATGCCAGTAATGGTTCTTCATACTTCATTACATTCACTGACGATCTCTCAAGATACGGACATGTGTTCCTGTTGAAACACAAGTCTGAAGCTTTTGAGAAATTCAAAGAATATGAGCATGAAGTCGAGAACCAAACGGGTAAAAGTATGAAAATCCTCGATCAGATCGAGGAGGAGAATACTTGAGCAATGAGTTTGTGGATTATCTAAAAGAGAATGGGATTCTCTCTCAGCTTACTCCTCCGTATAAACCATAGCACAACGGTGTATCGGAATAGAGGAACCGCACCCTATTAAATATGGTGCGCTCTATGATGAGCACCACTGAGTTGCCTATTTCCTTTTGGGGTTATGCGTGTGAGACAGTAGCATACCTATTGAATCAAGTTCCATCTAAATCTGTACCTACCACACCAAATAAGATATGGAGTGGGAAGAGACTATATTTTAAACGAGTTAAGATATGGGTTTGTCCGGCCTATGTCAAGAGGCAAAATCCGGACAAACTCGAGGCACGATCAGTTTTTTGCAAGTTTGTGGGATATCCAAAGAATTCATAAGGATATATTTTCTACCACGCTGAGGATCAAAAAGTGTTTGTTTCTCAATTCGCCAACTTTTTGGAAAATGATTTCTTGTAAAAGAAATTAGTGGTAAAGAGGTAGAGCTGGAAGAAGTTCCAGCAGTATAAACTGCAACTGAAGATTGTATGGAACCAGAGGATACGATAGCTCCCAACGAATCTCAGCCTCTCCGCCGATCTAGTAGGGTTCCTCATCCACCTGAGAGATAATACAGTTTTTTCATTGATGGTGGGAGCGAGGATTGCATCATGGAAGATGATGACCCAACTAGCTTCGAGCAGGCCATCATAAGTGGGGACTCTGTTAATTGGCTGGATGCAATGCGATCTGAGATAGAATCCATGTACACCAACAAAGTATGGACTTTGGAAGTTTCTTCTGAAGAGGTAAAACCCATTGGGAGTAAATGGATCTTTAACAAGAAACTTAGTGTAGATGGAAAAGTTGAGACATTCAAAGCTAGACTTGTTGCAATAAGTTTTCGTCAACGACCAGGTGTGGATTATGATAAAACCTTTTCTCTAGTTGCTATGCTTAAGTACATCCGGATCCTGCTTGCCATTGCTGCATACAATGACTACGAAATCTGGAAAATGGTGTTAGTTGTATGTATGCCCTAAAGGCCGTTATTGTACATATGATGTATATTATATTGGATGCTTGGACATATATAGAGAGGACTTTCTTGCTCGATATGATAGTATGCTATCTGGTTGCTCTTTAACTTAACATGTATACTTGTCTCTTGATACTGTCTTATGGTTACATGTTGGTAAAGCCCTTAGGATGTGTACTTGACTACCAGGACTATAATGCAGATCATACTAGTGGGACCATGGTAGTCCATAAGTTCATCTTTTAATGTTCCTAGTCATGGGAGTATCGAGACAGGGCATCGATATTGTAACATTTCAGAAAATATAAAATATTATTTTTGGAATTTAATATAAAAATAATATATTTCCTGAAAACTGCCCGATTTGCGAAATTGAGATTTTCGAAAAAGGGTATAAATGTATACCGATAATTGTGAAATGGAAATTAAAATGATTTATTCATTTAATATTATATTTACGCGATATGGCATCTTTAAAATTTATTATATGCAGTTTGGATAATAACCAGATTAGTACACTGCTAATCGTAATTAAGCCAAATCCGTGTTTCTACAGTTTTCCATGGCTAGTGCACCATGTCATGTTATATTTTGTTACATGTTGTTGCATTTGTGTTGATTTATAGGTATTATGTGATTTGGTTTTGAAATTTGAAAGAGAAAAGCAAAAGAAATGAAAAAGGGTTAAAAAGGTGAATGATTGGAGAGAGAGAGAGAGTTTGAGAATAAGTGAGAGAGAGGGGAGGCTGCTGCCATAACCTTTTTCCCCTATCATTTTCATCTCCTTCTTCATCTCCTCAAGCTTATCTCCTTCCACTTCTAACCCTAGATCCATCTCCAAATAATCCCCAAAACGTTATACTCCCTTCACAAAAATTAATCCCCATCACTTCCTCTACACATTGGACCAAGAAAAGTGGGATTTTGACAACTTTGGGACTTCTAGGGTTTGCTTAAGTGACATCCATGAGGTATAATTTCTTCCATTAGTTTAGTTTCAAGTTTTCCTTGCTTTTTGTTTAAGTTTAGAGTTCGTTTAGTGATGGATTGGTGATGCTTAGAAATTCTAGTGAGGGTTTGAGTGAAATTGTAGATTGGTGATGATTGATTCGCTGTTGAGTGGCTATTTAAGACCTAGAATTTAGTATAGAAACCAAAATATGGATTTAGGATTTTTTCCATGTCAGTTTTGTGAGGATATAGGGTGTGCATGGAAATCTGGAGAAACCCGGGGACTTTCTGAGTTTAGCAAACTATAACAGAGACCCATTTTAGACCATAGGAGACCACCATGACCAAACGAAGCCCAACAGAGTATGGGGGCCCGAGGAGGCCGGATTTTGGGGCCCTGTAGCCGGCCACTTGGTTGTCTTTGGTTTCGGGGTTAATCCATTAGGTTATATACACCATGTACATCACCCTAGACTTGTTTGCTTAGCTTTATTTGACCTGAGTCAAAATCTGTGAGCATTTTAGTGTGATTTTGGCCATGTTTTTCATATTTTGAAATGTTTAGTTTTGACATTTGGATTTGTATTTGGTTGTTGCATGTTTGTACATCAACGACTAGGGGTAATTTGTTGGTTTTGCATACGTTGGCTATAGTTTCTAACCTATAGGCAATCCGTGTGCCGTTTTGGATTTCAGAACTTGATTTTTATAGCGTTGCGATATGTGTTGTTATTGTAGATACCCTCGTGTGGATTCCAAGGCGACGAAGCATGGCGTCGTCGACTTCTACTGGCATGGGTCAAGATGAGTAGATCTATATCTACGGGGGAAGTCGGGTGGATGGCGTATAGCACCCCCGCACACTTTGATGGAAACCGATTTATATATAGATTATGGTTAATGAAACTTTTAATAGAAAACTATAGATAGAGAAAAAGGGTAGTTAGAGAACCATATTAGAAACTAAGAATCGTTAGAAATGATATGATACGACTAGTATGTGATGATGGGACTTGAGGATGAGATTTGATGATATTGCCGTTTAGGGTACTATAGGACTAGATAGTCGATGTAGATGTGTCATCCGAAACATACCTATTTTCAAACTGAAGAATCGTATGCATCTTTTAAACAGATACCTTGAGGGACATTATGCATTTTCAAATAATATCTTTTCCTTAAAAACACTGTAGCCCCTACTTTCAAAACTACGATTCGCATCTTTCAAAAACTGTTTATATGGTTCAGGTGTGTATGTTAGATTAGATACTTATGCTTATAGTAAAGGTAGAATTTATTTGTAAAATTGACATGATGAGGGATATAAATGTGATGAAAAGAATATATGACGTGATATGATGATTTGGTGATATGTTGGTATACGGATACGAGTCGATTGAGATGATTGATACCCTGTCGGTCCCCTGATATGAGATTTTTGCGGATGTGACCTGGGACATAGGTATATAGAGATATTTATATATGTTGTGAATCGTGAGTGTTAGCTAATTGAATTTATTGATTCCCGATTGTGTCGGTTATTAGAAAATTATATAGAAATCACAACCAAAAATATTTTGACCGCAATCAATAATGGTGTCGGATGTAGCGCGTTAGTAAGTGCGGATCGTCCACAGGGAAAGTGAGATCCGTTCAATTTCCGAATTAGATGAGTTGAAAATTTAAGGAAAAGAAAAGAAAACAATTCATGATTTGTAATTGAAGATCAAGAATTAGAAAAATCTAGATCTAGAAAAAAAAACATTAAAAACAAGAATTGAGATGTGTGATAATTTCCAACCAACAATCAAGATTAGAAGTATGGCTCGTAGGAGTAGATCGGATATATAGATGTGATGAGATCTAATGATTACTCATTCTTATCCATTAATGAATTGATACTAGATCGATGAGAATTTACCGAGGGTTAAGGATCTTGCGAGGAAATTAGGGATTCCGCAACTCATTCTTTGTCCTTTCGATGAATCTCATTCAAATTCTAGCTTCTAGTTAATCAAATGATCAATAGTTGTTTCCTAGTTTCGAGTGAACACGATCAAGAAAGCATCATCTCGAAACTAGGTCATTAATCATTTGATTCACTAGAATTTCCAAACATTATAGGATTTAAGAATTGTAAAAGTGTCTAAATCATCATCATCTATCGATCGTCACAACTCCTACACGAGCGGAGTTTTACTCAAACATCATGATCACAAACACAATCACAAATTGAGATCTAATCATAATACTTGAATTAAAAGATAAGCAAGATATAGAAATTTCACCTTTATTTATCAACAAATTTTGTTACAACTCTCTTGAATTTACAAAAGGAAGGAACTAGATTGTCGATTTCGGCTTCGCTCGGCTCCTTGAGTCGCGGATCGGCTTGGATCTCTTGCTCCGTTGATATCCAGCGTCGCTTCTAAAGGTTGAAGGCTCTCTTGCTTGAATTGCACTCGGGATCTTGATCATGATTTTGAATTGGAATTAGGGTTAGGGTTTGAGGCTCAAGTTGTGTCACTCAACTTATGGGTAGAAGATGGTGGATTCTTGAACAACCTCAACCCTAGATTTAGGCTCCTTTTTATAGACTCCAAAACCCTAGATCTAGGATTTGAATTTTGAATTTTCCCTCCAAAAGTTTGTTAAGAGAGCTTTCTAGAAATAGTTTGTTAAGCTAAGCCTTCTAGATGTGCCACGTGGAGTTTCTGGGGTCTTTTGGAAGCTTTGGCCGTTAGAGGTAAGCACGTGGCAAAACTGGGAGCTTTGATTAATTAATAAGGCCGCGGATCCGCGGCGCCAAGGGGGTTTGGACCGCGGATCCGCGGTCCTTTGAGGGCCCCACTACTTGAGATTTCTGCTAAAGATTTGGGCTGACATTTGAGCTTGTTTCTGATATGTTGAATTTTGTTTGGCCCTCTGTATCACTACCAGATCTTACATCTTGGAGTTGGCGTATCTTTTATCAGCTCTTTTTTTTCCAATTTTGGGCCTTGCTTCTGGAATTTCCTACATAGACTCCAAGACAAGAGTTGCGCTATACATGAATGATGCGATGTCGTGATAAACACACAATTTCCCTAAAAGTGCCGGTTTTAAAGTCCAACACATGCAATCTGGTATTTCAGAGATGTTTTGCCAATATGTGCAATATGAATACCGAACACTTCTAGATGAGTGCAAATGATAGGGAAATTGCCGTGTTAAAAATGCAGTATTTTCGACTGATCAAATTCCCCCAAACTTATTTTCGATCGTCTCGATCGAACTGTTTTATTAAAAAGAGAAAGAGAAAATAAAGAAAGAGAAAAACTAACGAGCACACTTTCGTAGGCAACACGATTGCACTGAGCACGTGCAACAAGCCTTTAAACCTCTAGGTGTCCCTAGTAGGAGGAGTGTTGTCTCCTAAGGCTTTTCAGCTGATTGCACCCACAAAATCCAATAATAAAAGAAAGGTCATGAATATTACATTTAAAGACAAGAATTGTAAAAGAAAAGCCTTGAAAAAAATAGGGTTTCCAACTAAGCTAGCTTTTCGGTTGTCATGAGCCCTATCTTAATGGTCATGAAAAGATGTCAGAAATCACGTCCTCCCTCAATAAAACATCGTCTTATTCTTCATTCCTATCTTTCTTCCAAACATCGATCATATCACCCTGCGTGTGTATAAAGGACATCCCTACACCCGGAGAATTCAATTCAAGTTATCATACTCTTGCCCATCAGCCTCAGTACTTTTTAATTAATGAATATTTAGATGTGCTCACACACTTTCATGCGACCGTTAATACTTCTTGAGGTACTAACCGACCAACTACTCATGTGCTTGCTTATTTGGTGTATTTTCCTCGTCTTGCACCACCTCAGGCATAGCAGTGACTCCCAGACCAGTTGGCCTTAGGGCACTAGGTGAAGAGGCACCCTCGCTATATATTTTTTATTGCCCTTGGTGATAACAAGACCAGTGTCCATTTTTCTCACCACTTTTTTTTTATTTCCTTCATACATCGGCTTTAAGACAAGAGCATTTCAAGGTATCCTCTACTATCCCGGGCTTAAAGACGTGTGTAAGTGCGAATAGCAGGGTATCAACGTTCAAAATGTTTGACTTTCCAGAATAGAAACTATTTTTCAGACTTATTTTTATCCTCAGATTAGTGACTTCCTCCATCTTACTAACCCTTGGGACAACGGCTCATAACTACATATTACTAGTTCGTATAAGAAAACTTCTAATTTTCTTGGTTTTCTTAAATTTTTCTAATCTCATGGAAGTAATTGTTCACTATCTAATCTTTTATTATCTTAAATATTAAATAATTTTATATTTTGAAAATTTTGAAATTTTTATGGGTTTTGAAAAATTTTTTAATTTTTTATAGGTTTTTAAAATTTTTCAATTTTTATGGATTTTAAAATTTTTTTTTTACAAAAAATGATGAGCCGAAAATTTGTACACAAAATTTTTATGGGTTTTGAATTTTTTTTTTTATTTTTATAAATTTTTAAAATTTTTAAATTTTTATGGGTTTTTCAAAGAAATGTTTTGAGCTTATGCAAATGATATGCAAATGATGCAAAACTAAGCACAAACCTCCCCCAAACTTGTTTTCAACAGTGTACTCACTGTTGCCAACCGCTATATCTACAAAACCTGTAAGCCTGGGAGGATTTTATTAGTGGGGGCAAAATATATAAGTGATGATCCTCCCCCAAACTTATTCTTTTCACTCACCTCCATTCAAAAAGATGATGCAGTAATATACAGGACATGGAGGTGAGACGGAGGAATTTTAATCAAGATAAACTGGCTTCTGTAAGAACAGGAGCTCCTCCATGGGGTCAGTGGAAAAATACGGCTTTAGTCTATGTCCATTCACTTTGAAAAATGTGCCGTTTTTAACGTTTTCTACCTCTACTGCCCCGTGCGGGCATATAGACCGCACAACAAAAGGTCCCTTCCATCGAGACCGAACCTTACCCGCGTGAAGGTGTAATCGTGAATCATAAGAAGGACTTGCTGACCGGGCGAAAATGTTTTCCTCTAAATGTTTTTATCGTGAAAAACCTTGGTCCTATTCTTTACGATTACAGCGTTATCATAAGCTTCATCGCGGAGTTCGCTTAGCTCATTCAATTGCAGCTTCCGAAAGTTGCAGGCATGGTTTAACTCAAAGTTGATTTCCTTAATAGCCCACAATGCTTTATGCTTTATCTCGACTAGTAAGTGACATGCCTTCCCAAACACTAACCTATATGGAGACATCCCTAGGTCGGTTTTAAATGCAGTTCTGAATGCCCAAAGAGCATCCATCAGTTTGGTCGACCAATCTTTTCTATTCTTAGCAACAGTTTTCTCCAGGATTTGTTTGATCTGTCTATTCGAAATCTCAGCCTGCCCGCTCGTTTGGGGATGATAGGGTGTAGAAAGTCTGTGGTTGATTGCGTATTTCCACATCAAAGTCTCAAAAGACCTATTGCAGAAATGTGTCCCGTTATCGCTAATGATAGTGCATGGGTGTCCAAATCGCGAAAAGATATTTTCTCTTAAGAACTTAATGACAACCTTCTTGTCATTAGTGCGACATGGAATGGCTTCAACCCACTTCGAGACGTAATCAACCGCAAGCAGTATGTACAAATTCCTAAAGGAGTTGGGAAAGTGACCCATAAAGTCAATGCCCCAAACATCGAAAATTTCAACCACTAGGATGGGTTGCTGAGGCATCTCATTTCTCCGGGAAATTCTACCCATGTGTTGACACTGTGTACAGGTTTTGCAATAGTCAAATGCGTCCTTGAACAAGGTTAGCCAATAAAATCCGCATTGCAAAACCTTCTCTGTCGTCTTTTTAGGACCGAAGTGACCCCCACAAGCCTGATCATGACAAAAAGAAAGAACACTCTTGAACTCTTCATTCGGGACACACCGGCGAATGATCTGATCAGGACAATACTTAAACAGATATGGATCATCCCAGTAAAAGTGTTTTACTTGGGATAGAAAACGGTATTTGTCCTGTTTTGACCAATCACTGGGTATCAGTCCCGTGACAAGATAGTTCACAATATCCCTGAACCAAGGTTCATTGGATACGCTCAAGAGTTGTTCGTCCGGAAACGAATCATTGATCGGCAGGCTCACAGGGAAAGAAGAGATGCGTGAAAGATGGTCGGCTACAACATTTTCACATCCTTTCTTATCTTTGATAAAAAGATCAAATTCTTGTAATAGAAGGATCCAACGTATTAGCCTACATTTTGCATCTTTCTTCGCCAAAAGATGTTTCAAGGCGGAATGGTCTGTGTACACAACTATTGGTGAGCCAATCAAGTAAGGTCTGAATTTTTCTAGTGCAAATACAACCGCCAAAAGCTCTTTTTCAGTAGTTGTATAATTGATTTGCGCATCATTCAGGGTCTTACTTGCATAATAAATCACGTGTGGCATCTTTTCAATGTGCTGTCCTAAGACTGCACCTATTGCAAAGTCTGATGCATCACACATAAGCTCAAAGGGGTAGTCCCAATTTGGAGACGATAGAATGGGGGCTGTAATGAGGGAGTGTTTGTGTGGGTCGAAAGCTGCCTCACAATCCGAGTCAAAGTGGAAGGTCGTATCCTTGGCTAAGAGAAGAGTTAAGGGTCTAGCAATTTTGCTAAAATCCTTAATGAATCTCCTATAAAAGCCCGCATGGCCAAGAAATGATTGGATATCCTTGACGCTTTTGGGATGAGGAAGGTTTTGAATGACATCTATCTTAGCTCTGTCAACCTCAATGCATTTTCTCGAAATAACATGTCCAAGCACAATTCCCTCTTGGACCATGAAATGGCATTTTTCCCAATTCAAGGTTAAGTTCTTCTCCTTGCAACGAGTAAGAACTGCGTCAAGATTCCTTAGGCAGTCGGAAGAGGAGTCTCCGAAAATCGAGAAATCGTCCATGAAAATCTCCAAAAAATTCTCGACCATGTCAGAGAATATCCCCATCATACACTACTGAAAGGTAGCGGGAGCATTGCATAACCCAAAGGGCATGCGTCTATAAGCAAAGGTACCAAAAGGACAAGTAAAAGTGGTTTTATCTTGATCCTTTTTGGCTATGGGGACCTGATTATAGCCAGAGTATTCGTCCATAAAGCAATAATACGGACGTCCAGCTAAGCGTTCCAGCATCTGATCAATGAAAGGTAGAGGAAAGTGGTCTTTCCTCGTAGCAGCATTGAGTTTTCGGTAATCAATACATACAGGCCACCCAGTTTGGGCGCGTGTCTGAATCAACTCATTTGCCTCATTGGTAATAACAGTGATGCCAGATTTCTTAGGGACGATATGTATTGGACTCACCCATTGGCTATCGGAGATTGGGTATATGATACCATTATCAAGGCATTTGACAATCTCTTTCATCACCGCTTCCTTCATGACGGGGCTCAATCGTCTATGTGGTTCTCGGGTAGGTCTGGCATCATCCATCACAAGTATATGATGTTCTACAATCAAAGGACTAATCCCTTTGATGTCCGCCATGGTCCAACCAAACGCCTCCTTATTAGATCTCAATACCGATAAGAGTGCATTCTCTTGCTCTGATGCTAGAGAAGCGGAAATGATAACCGGTAAAGATTCATTCTCACCTAAATATGCATATTTAAGATGAGAAGGTAAAATTTTGGAGATCTAATGCTGGCCGAAAAATAATAGAAGGTGGGATCATTGAATGATTTTCGGAGTCATAAAGAAGCTCATAGCCTGTAAAAGATACAGACTCGGATGGTGATGAGTCAGGAGTGGCAGACTCAAGCGTGAAAATGGTGTCCTCACTAAGATCATGTGCCAGGTCAAACAGTGATGTAGTAGTGTCGTCGAGATCTGTAAAGCAAAGTTCCTCAACTCCGCAACTTTCGGGAGCAATCTCGTGGACAGAGCACACATCAAGGATATGAGCAGAGGGTTCTGATGGCTGACTTACAATTTTGTAGATGTTTAGTTCAATGGTCATATTTCCAAATGATAAGTTCATTGAACCATTTCTACAGTTAATGACAGCATTGGAAGTGGCAAGGAATGGTCGACCCAAAATCACCGGAATTTGGCTCCGAGGGGTTCGCTACAGGTTGTGTATTGAGAACAATGAAGTCTACAGGGAATACAAATTCCCCGACCTTTATCAACACATCCTCTAGTTCACCTCTAGGTTTGGTGATTGAACGGTCTGCCATTTGGAGAGTGCAGTGAGCAGGTTTCAACTCTCCAATCCCTAGCTGCTCATAGACAGAGTATGGAAGTAGGTTAACACTTGCGCCAAGGTCTAAAAGAGCACGGTTGATGTTTTTACCCCCAATAGAAATCGATATCGTAGGACATCCTGGGTCCTTACATTTCTTTGGTAGCTGAGGGATAAAAGCAGTGCTAATGTTATTAGACATGAAGACCTTCTTTGGCACTTGAGTCTTCCTCTTCCTAGTGCACAAGTCCTTAAGAATTTTCGCATAAGCGGGGAGTTGTTGAATCGCATCTAGAAGAGAGATGTTGATGTTAACCTGTTTGAACATTTCCATAATTTTCTCCATATGTGGACTTGATTTGTTAGCCCTTAACCGATTCGGATAAGGTGCTTTAGCAATGAGCGTTGGGTCCATCATAGGAGAAGGAAGTGGGGGTAGACGTGATCCCGAAAGAGGAGTGGGGATCGTCTGTGGAGAACTAGAAGAGAGTTGCTGAGGTGTCGAGCCTAGAGGGAAATGGTGAATAGGTTCGCGAGAAGGCGGTGGGGTAGAAGAACAAGCATCAGAAGTAGAAGTGTGTGTGTGAGGGAAAGCCGGGGTGTTGATAGGATTTTCAATATCATCAACTTCATCCCCAACATGGTTATTCAGCACTCTTCCTGATCTCAACGTTGTGATGGCATTTACATTGTAATGCCCAGGATTCGGTAGGGGTTGAGATGGAAGTTTCCCTTTTTCTCTCGCTCTCATTTCGGCCTTAAGTCGTGCAATTTCAGCTTCCATCATTCTGATACTCTCAGCTTGGGACGCTGAGTTTTTCTTTATCTTACCGACGGAAGACCCAACCTCAGCCGACACTTCCAAGAAATTTGATAAGAGTGATTTCATGGTTTTAGTGAATTGAGAGAACTCGTCAAAACAGGTCGATTGCATAGGATTAGACGGTGCAGGAGGGTTGACCTGGTTTTGGAAATTTTGTGACTGGTAGGGGTTCTGAGTGAGTTGAAGTGGTTGCTGTTGTGGTGGAGGGACCCTTTGGAAATGATTCGGATTTTGAACCGTGTTTTGCGATTGGTTCCAAGCAAAATTCGGGTGATTCCTCCAACCCTGATTATATGTTGAAGAAAAAGGGTCATTTCTAGGTCTTTGAAATGCGGCATTGGTATGCTCGAGACCCTGAAACTGATAGTTTAATGGACATTCTTCCGTTAAGTGAGAAGGATCAGAACAGCACCCACATACAGTTTTGGGGAGCGACATTGGGTTTCGGGAGGCTGCTAAGAATTTGTGTTCCATAGCTTCGAGCTTATTTTGCATTGCTGCCATCTCAGCTTGAACACCTATGGACACGTCTATTTGGTGTACACCACCCCTAGTCGATGGCTGGGTTCCAGTCTCCTACTGTAAGGACTTTTCAGCGAACTCTTCTAAAAATTTCCATGCTTCCCCATCATCCTTGGTCATAAAGGTGCCTTGACACATGTTTTCAAGGTTTTGTTTAGTGGTAGGGTTAATGCCCTCATATATGATTCGGCAAAGGTCCCATCTCGGGATGCCGTGATGTGGGCATTGAACCAAAAGATCCTTGAATCGTTCAAAGCAATTTGAGAATGGTTCAGCCGGAAGCTGGGTGAATTGATATAGTTCGCTACGGATTCGAGCTGTCTTTTGCATAGGGTAGAATTTCTTAAGGAATGCCACAACGAATTCCTCCCAATTCGTAATGGAATGTGCGGTGGTGTTATACAGCCACTTCTCGGCTATATCGCACAAAGTAAATGGAAGAAGACGTAGACGGATGGCATCCACAGAAAGTTTTGATGTACCCATCATTGCGCATACGTTTTCAAATTTGGTGATAAAAACGTATGCGTCTTCAGTCTCGAGACTGTGGAATTTGGGTAGAAGGTTGATGTATTGGGTTTTAATCTCAAAGTTGTCCCCGTTGGCTGGTGGAATGGATAAGCAGGTCGAGAGAGGACCCCGCAAAGGGTAGCACCTCTCTTGGAGAGAGATGCGGGGAGGATTCTGCGCACCAACGGACGGCGGCAGAGCAGCGGTAAAGAGGTTCGATGGAGACGGATCCATCGGTGTGGGTGTGGTGGTGGGTAAAAGAGAGGTAAATGGAGAAATACCGACTTCGGAGTCGATCGAGAGGACGCGGACAAGTCGGGCACTAAAATCCCGTGTCCAGCCTATCTTGCACTAAAAAAGGTTAGTACAAGTGGCAGCGTGATTTATAATTAGGGGAAATGAATGAATGCGGTGTTTGTTTTGAAAAATGATACGGATTTTGGAAATATGATGCGATCACAACAAATGCAACAAGCAACCCTAAAATCTATGGTCACCTAGGTCAAAGCTCTAGACCGCTCCTAACTTCCAAAAGACAAATCGCAGGATAAAATCCTCTACTGCCTCTTTATCTCTCCTGTGGCCAGGTAAGTGCCAGGTAAGTGGGAGGTTCTCCACTACGTAAGTAGTAGGCCTAATTAAGTAACCACTAGCCTTCGACACACTTACCTTAGACACCACAAAAGAAACGCGGATAAGCAATGAATTACCCACGGCCTTCTTCTGTCCTAAGTGAGCGCGACGGTCCTTAGAGTCATCGCTAGATGTTTTTTAGTTAATGTGGGTAATGCGGATGCTGGTTTGTGATTTTTGGGGCTTAGGAAGGGTAATGAGCTCCCTACCTAATCTGGATTTGGCCGTGCCCCTTAATGTCCGTATTAATTATGCAAACAACCACAAAATCAAAAACAAGCACAATTTATTTTGCTTTTTGCGGCGCTACGATTTTTGCAAAGAAGCCTGCAACAAATTGTTAATTGGAGCAGATTTAGGAAGGTGATAAGAAAGATAGAGGTTACCTGACAAAAATAGTACACAGATCCTCCTGAACTGCAGCGATTCCGCCGCAGGAGTCAAGTAATGCTGCTCTGCACAGAAAAATTTGATCCTGTTCCTGTTCAACTCCTGAACTCTCTGGAATTCTCCAAATAATTTTCCAATTTCACAGCAAGCTCCAGATTTCCTTGCAATTAACCACAACAACTCGTTTAGTATTTTGCGCGAGTTTTGATCTAAAAATATTGATGAAACAAACTTTTCAACTCAAATTTCAAAAATGAATAAATTAGCACACGATCCCCAGCAACGGCGCCATTTTGATTGAATTGTTGATTCCCGATTGTGTCGCTTATTAGAAAATTATATAGAAATCACAACCAAAAATATTTTGACCGTAATCAATAACGGTGTTGGATGTAGCGCGTTAGTAAGTGCGGATCGTCCATAGGGAAAGTGAGATCCGTTCAATTTCCGAATTAGATGAGTTGAAAATTTAAGCAAAAGAAAAGAAAACAATTCATGATTTGTAATTGAAGATGAAGAATTAGAAAAATCTAGATCTAGAAAAAAAACATTAAAAACAAGAATTGAGATGTGTGATAATTTCCAACCAACAATCAAGATTAGAAGTATGGCTCGTAGGAGTACATCGGATCTATAGATGTGATGAGATCTAATGATTACTCATTCTTATCCATTAATGAATTGATACTAGATCGATGAGAATTTACCGAGGGTTAACGATCTTGCGAGGAAATTAGGGATTCCGCAACTCATCCTTTGTCCTTTCGATGAATCTCATTCAAATTATAGCTTCTAGTTAATCAAATGACCAATAGTTGTTTCCTAGTTTCGAGTGAACACAATCAAGAAAGCATCATCTCGAAACTAGGTCATTAATCATTTGATTCACTAGAATTTCCAAACATTATAGGATTTAAGACTTGTAAAAGTGTCTAAATCATCATCATCTATCGATCGTCACAACTCCTACACGAGCGGAGTTTTACTCAAACATCATGATTACAAAAGGAAGGAACTCTCTTGAGTTTACTCAAACACAATCACAAATTGAGATCTAATCATAATACTTGAATTAAAATATAAGCAAGATATAGAAATGTCACCTTTATTTATCAACAAATTTCGTTACAACTCTCTTGAGTTTACAAAAGGAAGGAACTAGATTGTCGATTTCGGCTTCGCTCGGCTCCTTGAGTCGCGGATCGGCTTGGATCTCTTACTCTGTTGAAATCCGGCGTCGCTTCTAAAGGTTCAAGGCTCTCTTGCTTGAATTGCACTCGGGATCTTGATCTTGATTTTGAATTGGAATTAGGGTTAGGGTTTGAGGCACAAGTTGTGTCACTCAACTTGTGGGTAGAAGATGGTGGATTCTTGAACAACCTCAACTCTAGATCTAGGCTCCTTTTTATAGACTCCAAAACCCTAGATCTAGGATTTGAATTTTGAATTTTCCCTCCAAAAGTTTGTTAAGAGAGCATTCTAGAAATAGTTTGTTAAGCCGAGCCTTCTAGATGCGCCACGTGGAGCTTCTGGGGTCTTCTGGAAGCTTTGGCCGTTAAAGGTAAGCACGTGGCAAAATTGGGAGCTTTGATCACTTAATAAGGCCGCGGATCCGCGGCGCCAAGGGTGTTTGGGTCGCGGATCCACGGTCCTTTGAGGGCTCCACTGCTTGAGATTTCTGGTAAAGATTTGGGCTGACATTTGGGCTTGTTTCTGATATGTTGAATTTTGTTTTGCCTTCTGTATCACTACCAGATCTTACATCTTGGAGTTGGCGTATCTTTTATCCGCTCTTTTTTTTCCAATTTTGGGCTTTGCTTCTGGAATTTCCTGCATAGACTCCAAGACAAGAGTTGCGCTATACAAGAATGATGCGATGCCGTGATAAACACACAATTTCCCTAAAAGTGCCGGTTTTAAAGTCTAACACATGCAATCTGGTATTTCAGAGATGTTTTGCTAATATGTGCAATATGAATACCGAACACTTCTAGATGAGTGCAAATGATAAGGAAATTACCGTATTAAAAATGCAGTATTTTCGACTGATCATTAGCCGTACGTGACGTTGGGACGGTACCCTCCTCGTCTTAAAGGTTGATAGGATCCCTATTGGTTTTATGCTGCCGTACGATGATTTTCCGTACGTGATGAGTTTGACTTGATGTTTGATCCATACCCTTGACTAGAGGATGCCGTAATATGGGTTATACCGTACGTGATGCTGTGAGGATAGATGCTGATTGATAGATTCAACGACTACGACAGATTATAGATACGGATACCTTATAGCTTTTAGCTGATGATTTACCTTATGATGCATTCGTGTTATTCTCATTACATTGCATATAACTGTGCTAGTACACTCACACCATTATCAATGATGCGTATGTTATACGTACACAGATTGTTAGTTATATGTATGCCCTAGAGACCATTACTATACATAGGATGTATATTGTAGTAGATGCTTGGACATATATAGGGAGGACTTTCTTGCTCAACATGATAGTATACTATCTGGTTGCTCTTTACCTTAACGTGTACACTGATTGACTCTCTGTTACATGTTGGTAAAGCCCTTAGGATGTGTACTTGACTACCTGGACTATGATGCAGATCATACTAGTGGGGACATGGTAGTCCATAAGTACATCCTTCAAGGTCCCTAGTCGTGGGTGTATCGAGACGGGGCATCGATATACCAGAGTAGACTAGCGTATACCTTCTCGACCCATACAGATGGGCGATGGATGATCCCATATCCATTGGTGTTTGACGTCAGAGATGATATACGGGTGCTCAGTGGAGACTAGGTACACTGAACGGACTCCCCGAGAACTCCCAGATGGTATTATACCTTACGTCAGATGGCAGTTCTCTGGTGTCACTGGTACAGAGTAGTCTGTTGACCCGAGATCATCATAGAGTCTTGTATGATTCCCACTGTGCTTTGATTTCCACCTTACCACGTCCAAGTGGGCGTGCAAAACGGTGGTTTTTGGGTACAGTCCCGAGTCACATCGAGGAAATGAGCGATAGGAGGGGATTCGTCTCTCCCGGTATAGGGAGTTGATGTTGCGCTGTGTTCGATTGGCTATAACCGGAAATCCCTGGCCAGGGTTGCTGAGATTTACTGGTAAGTGTTACCAGTAGTTTCTCGAACTGTTATAGACCTCATATCGACACGACTTATCAAGCTATTGGGGTCTAACGTTTACCACCCCAAGGCGAGATATGCGACATATCAGACGACGAGACCGGACTGTACGGTAAGTGTTACTGGTTGGATTCACAGGAGTGTGAGCGGGCTTGCTCGTCAATCATCTGATCGCTCAATACCCGGGTGGCCGTTATGTTTAGCAGACCGCTTGCGGCATGTGGGTGTTTGATATGATCATCACTAGCTGCCGGCGTACTGACGAGTCTTTAGAGTCCTACACAGAGGTTTCCTGGCTCAACCGAAACGAAATAGGAGCGCATATGAGGTATGTGCGGGACCGAGAATAATACCAGTATGTGATACTGTATTCTATTCTTGCGATTTGCATCATTGGACGGTTATATATGATATAGCCGGAATACCGAATCAAGTGTTGATTCGATACATTGATACACTAGATATTAGTCGGTTATATGCGATATGACCGGATCATTAAATCAAGTGTTGATTTAATGATTTAATGTATAATTATATATTTGATGTATTATTTTACATTAACTAATATTTGTTCACTTAAGATTGATTTTCTCACTTGATGTGCACATTGTATATATGATATAGTTTTGTGCACTAGTTTGTATCATGTTTGATGATACATGCAAGCTTAGGTGTATGTTTACTTTAAACCTTGGTTAAGTGAATGGTTAGGGTTTTGAATTATTCTCTTATTCATTTTATTTATTTATTTGTTTATTTTGGCAAGAATAAAATGGTGGCTTAATTTGTTACATTCTTGAAACTTCATGAAGTTTTGAAAGCTTTGACAATTTTGTTTTTTTCCTTAACCCTAACCATTCAACTAAACCCTAGTTTATTCTCTACAATTGTTAAACTAACCTAAGGTTGCATTATGATAAGAATCACATTATTTTCCATTGATTCATTATTCTTATCATATTCTTTTTCTTCTTCTTCTTCTTCTTCAAGAAGAAAAAAGCTTGCTAGCTTCAATGGTGACTTGAGAAAAAGAGTGAGAAATCCAATTCTAAAGTGAACCCACTTCCTATTTCTTCATCCTCTATCACTTGCCAAGTAGTATAGGGTGTTTTCTTCACAAGTTTCATGGCTTGGTGATGTTGGAGCTTGATCTTGTGTTGCCTCGACGAAGATCATCTTCGGCATCAAAGTCGACGACCTAGCCCGATTATTTCTTCAACGAAACCATTACTAGAGTCCGGGATCCGTTGATCGCAGCCGAGGGACGTCAACGCGGAGCTATGGAGGTGGAGGACCGGATCTACAAAGGTTGTATTTCCGTTCACTTAGCACTAAAGTAGTTTAGTAGCATTTCGTTTCGCCTAAACTCTAGTTAACGATCTAGTATAGGGTTTCTTTGGCACATGAAAAATTATAATTTGGCATGGTTGATGCCTTGTGAGACCTCATTAGTGTGCCTAGGAACCCTACAGTGGTATCCGAGCCTAGCTAGAGCTTTAGGCGAAGTGTAGACGAAGTTAGAAGTCTGATCGAACCCGTAAACCCCGACAAAACCCTTTTTCTGTACATTTTTCAAAACAGTGGATTTTTGTGAATTAAAAATTCTCAGAAAAACAAGCAGGAAAAACTAAGAATTACTGTGAAGTACGGTCCTCTAAGTCAATAATTTGACCGCGGAACCGCGGCGAAACCATGGGTTTGGCTGCGGTTTTGCGGCCAAAATTTAGACTTAGTCCCTGAAATTTCATATATTTATTCTTAGGTCCTTTCTTGGTAATTTTTTATGGGAATTTTTTAATTCCACTCAAGTGTTGAGTTTTCTAGGGTTTTATTGGGGACTCGTTAATTTGATCGGATAATTTAACTTCGTTTATGTTTTTCCGGTTATTTTAGAAACTGTTAAAAAGTTCAACCGGATATAAATACCCACTTTTTCCCCTGCCGGGAAATTTCTAATTGTTGGATTTTTCCGTAGTTTAAGAATGTTCTAAGTAGTGCAAGTAACGCGATGGACCCTCTAGAAGACAACAAACCTTAACTCGATTATGTGACCGTCTTGAACTGCCCTTTGAACCTTAGGGTTTGGGGCAGTACGGCGTGCCACATGTGAGGCGTTGGCTTGACCCTTCTACGGCTGGACCGTTGGTACTGAGGCATGAACTGGAAGTTTTTAAACCTATTTCATGTGTTGAGCTGTATCGGGAAAACTTGGGTGTTTGGTTGTTCGATCGGAAAGTTTAACATTTTCTATTTATCTGGAATGTGATACAATATTTGGAATCCACAAGTAGTTATGAGATAATTGAATGAATGTTATAAACATAGCACTTTAGTCTCACTTGATCGGTTGCCACGGAATTTTGATGCGATCAAAAGTCCGTCACAATAACGTAGCGTACGCGGATACTCGCCGGGTAAACTTAATAAACAGCCTCACACCATAGCCCCGACCAAGTGACTGTAGGAGAACCCCGTCGCCGAAAGCATCCGTTCGGGTGCTCGCGGCAGCGGTGTTCCGCCTTGGTGCACTTCGTCGGCGGCATCGGCAGTGCAGCCGTCTACTGAAGTTTGCGACGAGCATTCGATCAGGATGTCGGGAATCTTGTTGAATTGCCCAACTTAATATTGAAAAGAGTTTTCGATAATGAGACTAATATGCGGGGTTTCTAATTGTTAGGCATGCGATGTCTAAGGAATTCATTTGGTTAGGCATGCGATGTCTAATGAGTTTGCGGATTCCAACTATTGTAGTTTTACACTTTCTTTTCTGTGACCTTATGTGTAATATGTGATATCGCCGGTTTCGTTGCTACATGTCAACGACAATTGGGATGGGCATATTTACTTACGTTGATGACATGTGATGTTATGTGTTGCTGGATATGATATATTTGATCGTCGTGTTTGAATAGCCGGGGGGTTTTATGTGAGATGAGTGTTTTTCATTTTCATTCATATAAAAATTTGTATGTAATATTCTTTTATTGGGGCACTTCCAGGTTGCGGATGTTGTCACCTTTGTATATTATTTACTTTTCCGCACTAGGATAGACCCAAGGAGGAGGGCACAAGTAACCGGGTTCTGGAGTCCAGTGGGAGACAAACTCGAGGAGTCGAGTCCGGGTCTCCTAACTCTAGAATTGGTAGGGTTGCTTGCCACTCTCGTAGTGGTCTAGGGGTGTGGGTTTGGCTATTCATCGCGACCGTGGAATCCGTGTTTTATACTGGCTCGTATTGAAAACATGGACGTCCTAGTATATCCAATGCTTCATATGATTCTTCTGCTGCGATATCTGTGATGTGATCATGCGATGTTCTGTGATAAATACAGTATATAGTATATATGATACATTATATAGGCGTTACTTATGTTTTACACCCGCGCTAGCCCTGCCCCGCTCTACCGTTAGTTACCTAACCTAACGGTGCACGAGAGGACATCGAGGCGAATGCGGATGGCATAAGTGTACGTCGTATTTATCTGTGATGTTTAGGTACTTAAATGATGGGACTTCATTAATATGATTAATGAAAGAAAAAGAAACATAAAGATGTTGTAGAATCGAATTTCAAAAATAAAACAGGTAGCTACAGTTCTTGCTTTGCACAGCGGTATATGTAATATATCCTGCACCTTATTCGATGAGGAAAGGGCCGACGATCCCTTCACCGGGAGTGACCCCTTTAGCAATAACTGGCAGATGCTACACACTCGGTTTGTCTTTTGATAGCTTCTATAGTTTCTGCTTTGCACAGTGATATATATGATATATCCCGCACCTCATTCGACGAGGAAAGGGCCGACGATCCCTTCACCGGGAGTGACCCCTTTAGCAAAACTAGAGAAGCCTCAAAAACACTCCATTTTAAAATCATTCGATCTTACAACGATATCAAGTTCATTACGCAATAGGTTTTCAGAAAAACTTGTCGTAGCCCTCCGTCATTTCAGATAAGTACTAGTTAGTATTCGTGCTGCGGTAGTTTGGCCTTCGTCAAGGCGTAGTGTACGGTAGCTAACTAGTGCTTATCTGCTAGCATATGATGCGATTGGATTAGGGTATTCGTACGGCGTTGTTTGGCTTCCGTCAAGGGTCGTGCGGGTGGGTTTAATTCAATCAGGAAATGACGGGTTGAACTTGACTAGCGGACTATGGGTTGTTTGGCCTCCGTCAAGGTCATAGGACGCTAGGGGCAAAATATTATCGGGAATTTCAAGTGTTGAAATTTGCAATGAGATTGCATACCTTCTATGTGATAGTTGGATCCTGATACCCACTGCGAGTAAGAGTTACTCCTGGGAGAATTTTACACATTACAATTAGCCAATCAAGTAGGTGTCTAGAAAGGTGTTAACGAGATTACGCCTCTGGGAAAACGAGGTTTACATTAATTAGGTTCGTGCGAAAGCACGGGAGACCTCCCTCAAAGTACCGACACTGGCCTGGCTGAAAGATTGGCGAACTTGTAATGTGTAATTAATCCCGGCTAGTCTTTCCTTTTAGGGTTTGAAAGAAGATTTGATAAAAAACAGTGGGAACCATCCTGATTAGATAAAATTATAACAATTCTATTCCTGCAAGAGCGCACGCTGAGTGTTTTCTTCTCTTTCTCTCCAGGTAGCGACCATATCACGCCTTAATCAAGATAATAATACGGATATATTGACCGAACCCGCTTGTTATACTGAGCTGGGGAACGTTGGTCCCGCTCCAACTTATAAAAGTTATAAGGCAGAGCAGGAATTTGGGGAATACCAGAATTCCCGTGCCGCCCAAACGAAGAAAATGCATGATGATGCATCATTTTCGGGTGTGTTCATTATACAGAACTGTTTCTCAGTATTCTTTACGTCCTGGATATGAGATACCGGATCAGGATCCCGCTTATGTAATCTGTTAGATAGGGCTACAGAAAGATAGAGAACTGAGAACGGGTGATAACTTTCATGAGACAAAAAACGGTGCAAGTGTTGCAGCCAAGTCTGTTGGTCACTGTCATCCTGTATTCCAAATACATTGATTCTGAATGAATGTTGTTAGATACCGAACCTGATATACAAAATCATATCAGTCTCTTTATTATTAAAGAAATGATAAAATTTTGTATTGTTGGATAATGTTTTGAACATTTCCTATATGAAAAGTTGATCGGTTCAGGCACGTTATCTAAAAGCATTGATGTTCTAAATCAAACTATAGTTCTTAGTATACGGAACACACAAAAGAGGAAGAGTTCAGAAATGAACGCATCCTTCTTAGGCATTGTAGACTAGGTCATATCAATGTGACCCGACTGGCTGAAGTTACATTTAGATGCATATTTAAATTAGTTTGAATTTACATCTTGTGAAACTTGCTGGTTATGTCACAAAGATACGATGACCATAGCTCTGTTTACTGGAAACAGAGAAAGAGTTAGTCAACTCTTGGGATGATACATGTTGATGTATGTAGGTCCCCTGTCTACACATGCCAAGACCGGTTCTTTGTATTTCATTACATTCTCTGATAATCTTTCAAGATTCAGACATATGTTCCTGTTGAAACACAAGTCCGAACCTTTTGAGATATTCACAGAATATAAGTTAGAAGTAGAGAACCAAAAACCGGGTAGAAGTATTATGTCCTATGATGAGATCAGGGAGGAGAATACTTGTGCATAGAATTCCTGGATTATCCTAAAGGAGAATGAGATTCTCTCTTAGCATTACTCCTCCGTATACACCATAGCACGATGGTATATTGGGGCGGAGCAATTGCACCCTATTCGATATGGTGCGCTCTATGATGAGTACTACTGAGGTACCTGGGGGTTATGCACTTGAGAAGCTACATACCTATTGAAAAGGGTTCAAATCAAATCAATTGCCTACCACTTCATATGTAATATGGAAAGGGAAGAGCCCATATCTTAAGTTAGTTAAGATTTGGGGTTGTCTGGCCTATGTCTAAAAGCAAAATCCGGACAAGCTCGAGGCAAGGTCAGTTATGTAGAACTGGAAAGGTTCCAGCTATACAAACTACAGCAGATGATTTGGTAGAACCAAAGGATTCAGTAGAGACCAACGAACCTCAGCCTCTCCGCCGATCTAGTAGGGTTCCTCACCCACCTGAGAGATACTTCTGTTTCTCTATGACAGTAGGAGCGAGGATTACATCATGAGATGATGACCCAACTAGTTTCGAGCTGGCCATCAGGAGTAAGACTCTATAAGAATGGCTGGATGCTTAGTGATCTGAGATGGAATCCTTATACACCAACAAAGTATGGACTTTGGTTGCTTTATCTGAAGGGTTAAATCCCCATCAGGAGCAAGAATATCTTGAGAAGATTACTTGGTGTAGATGGAAAAGTTGAGACTTTCAAAGCTAGACTTGTTAAAGGTTTTCATCATCGACCAGGCGTGGATAATGATGAAATCTTTTCCAGTGGCTATTCTTAAGTCCATCAGGATCCTACTTGCCACGGCTACATACCATGACTACGATATCTGGCGGTTGGGTGTCATGACTGCTCTTCTAAATGATATTTTAAGAAGAGAGAGTCAATAAGTACACAGTAAGAGAGCTTCGTAGACAGTAGGAGCAGCGGAAACATGTACAAGATGCTTTATAGGATAAAGCAGGCATCGCGGAGTTGGAACATCTGTTTTGATGTAGTAGTCAAATAGTTTGACTTCATCAAAATGGCAGATGAACCTTGCATATACAAAAAGGTAGTAGGGAGTATGGTGGTGATCCTCGTAGAGTACGTGGATGACATACACTTGATAATAAAGGAGTTTCTTATGCTACGCTCGGTCAATCTCCGCTTATCACAATGATTCTCCACATAGGATCAAAGTGATACCTACTAAATCCTGGGTTTTGGATCTATGAGATAGATCTAAATCGATGTTAGGATTCTCACTAGATGTAGTGAGATGGTATCAATCGATCGTGGGGAGAATCACTGGAAATGTTCCAGGGTGATAAGGACGACTGAATGTCAGTCACGGGCATTGTGTTTACCCTTGGCAAAGGGACGGTATGTAGGAAGAGTTCCAAGCTAGATACCGTGGCTTACTAGATGATAAAGGCTGGATACTTCGCTACTTAAGATGATACGAAAGAGGAAGTCTGGGTGTATAAGAGTTCATGAGATGAACTTCGTTCCTACCATTGTGAGACAATGGAGTTGTGGCTTATGCCTAGGAACGCCCGTCCCATCAGTGATCCAGACATATTCCGAGGCAGCATCACCTGATCATGGAGATAGTTGATCTCCAGGGTGATCGAGGTTAGGAGAGTAGACTCAGAGGACAACACGGCGGATCCACTCACAAAGGCCTTTTCCCAAAGAGAGACTTTTATAGGATGGTTGAGTATGAGATACTACAACTACTGCTACCAGATGGCCCTAGTGCAAGTGGGAGATTGTTAGTTGTATGTATGCCCTATAGGCCATTACTATACATAGGATGTATATTGTATTGGATGCTTGGACATATATAGGGAGGACTTTCTTTCTCGACATGATAGTATGCTATCTGGTTGCTCTTTACCTTAACGTGTACACTGATTGTCTCTCTGTTACATGTTGGTAAAGCCCTTTGGATGTGTGCTTGACTACCAGGACTATGATGCGGATCTTACTAATGGGGAAATGGTAGTCCATAAGTACATTCTTCAAGGTCCCTAGTCGTGGGTGTATCGAGACGGGGCATCGATATTCCAGAGTAGACTAGCGTATACCTTCTCGACCCATACAGATGGGCGATGGATGATCCCATATCCATTGGTGTTTGACATCAGAGATGATATACGGGTGCTCAGTGGAGACTGGGTACACGGACGGACTCACCGAGAACTCCCAGATGGTATTATACCTTACGTCAGATGGCAGTTCTCTGGTGACACTGGTACAGAGTAGTCTGTTGACCCGAGATCATCATAGAATCTTGTGTGATTCCCACTGTGCTCTGATTTCCACCTTACCACGTCCAAGAGGGCATGCAAAACGGTGGTTTTTGGGTACAGTCCCGAGTCATATGGAGGCAATGAGCGATAGGAGGGGATTCGTCTCTCCCGGTATAGGGAGTTGATGTTGCGCTGTGTTCGATTAGCTATAACCGGAAATCCCTGGCCAGGGTTGCTGAGATTTACTGGTAAGTGTTACCAGTAGTTTCTTGAACTGTTATAGACCTCATATCGACACGACTTATTGAGCTATTGGGGTCTGACGTTTACCACCCCTAGGCGAGATATGCGACATATCAGACGACGAGACCGGACTGTACGCTAAGTGATTCACAGGAGTGTGAGCGGGCTTGCTCGTCGATCTTCTGATCGCTCAATACCCGTGTGGCCGTTACGTTTAGTAGACCTCTTGCGGCTTGTGGGTGTTTGATATGATCATCACCTGCTACCGGCGTATTGATGAGTCTTTAGAGTCCTACACAGAGGTTCCCTGGCTCAAGCGAAATGAAATAGGAGCGCATATGAGATATGTGCGGGACCCAGAATAATACCAATATGTGATACTGTATTCTATTCTCGTGATTTGTATCATTGGACGGTTATATATGATATAGCCGGAATACCGAATCAAGTGTTGATTCGATACATTGATACACTAGATATTAGTCGGTTATATGCGATATGACCGGATCATTAAATCAAGTGTTGATTTAATGATTTAATGTATAATTATATATTTGATATATTATTTTACATTAACTAATATTTGTTTGCTTAAGATGGATTTTCTCACTTGATGTGCACATTGTATATATGATATTGTTTTGTGCACTAGTTTGTATCATGTTTGATGATACATGCATGCTTGGGTGTATGTTTACTTTAAACCATGGTTAAGTGAATGGTTAGGGTTTTGAATTATTCTCTTATTCATTTTATTTATTTATTTGTTTATTTTGGCAAGAATAAAATGGTGGCTTAATTTGTTTCATTCTTGAAACTTCATGAAGCTTTGAAAGCTTTGACCATTTTGTTTTTTTCCTTAACCCTAACCATTCAACTAAACCCTAGTTTATTCTCTACACTTGTTAAACTAACCTAAGGTTGCATTATGATAAGAATCACATTATTTTCCATTGATTCATTATTCTTATCATATTCTTTTTCTTCTTCTTCTTCTTCTTCAAGAAGAAAGAAGCTTGCTAGCTTCAATGGTGACTTGGGAAAAAGAGTGAGAAATCCAATTCTAAAGTGAACCCACTTCCTATTTCTTCATCCTCTACCACTTGCCAAGTAGTATAGGGTGTTTTCTTCACAAAGTTCATGGCTTGGTGATGTTGGAGCTTGATCTTGTGTTGCCTCGACATAGATCATCTTCGGAATCAAAGTCGACGACCTAGCCCGATCATTTCTTCGACGAAACCATTACTAGAGTCCGGGATCCGATGATCGCAGCGGAGGGACGTCAACGCGGAGCTGTGGAGGTGGAGGACCGGATCTACAAAGGTTGTATTTCCGTTCACTTAGCACTAAAATAGTTTAGTAGCATTTCGTTTCGCCTAAACTCTAGTTAACGATCTAGTATAGGGTTTCTTTGGCACATGAAAAATTATAATTTGGCATGGTTGATGCCTTGTCAGACCTCATTAGTGTGCCTAGGAACCCTACACAGATTTGCCGGCTCACACATTTCATCATCGATAATTTCCATGCCACCACACAGTAGGATTACTGCATCATGATATGACTCCTTGCATAGTTTACTTGCTATAATTGCATATGCACCCTTATACGATGTTGCATTTGACTTTGGAGAATTTGGGAACCGTAGGACATATCCTAAAACTGGATTCACTTAAAAGAGCGGTTTTCCCTCGATATGTGCATATTACTGTTCCATGTTGCATGATATACGGATATGCTTACATTTCTGTTATATGTCGCATACATCATGCTTTACGATTATACGCATTGAGACATGCTGTTTTCATGAGATTTCTGGATTTGAGAACCGTGGTCATTTTAAAAAGAAAGTATGTATTGTTTTAAAAATCCGGTTTCTTTTAATATGATATTTCAGTGCGTCCACCATGCGTTTTCTTGGTTCTGAGACGTGTGACAGTGATACCCGATTCGAGGAGCAGGATGAGGCCGATTGCGGGTACATGGTGGACCCGGTATGGTACCCCGGGGTTAGAACGGATCTTCTGTGCAGTAGTCGGTGAGCCTGGCAGAGGGACCACTACCTACCGGTGATAGTATTTGGGCTCAGCGGATATCCGGAGGATACTGACCAGAGTCGAGAGATGAGATGGGCCGATCCGGACCGACGGAACCCGAGAGATATGAGGAATTACGTGCCAATGCTGGGCACGGTTTTCATGATGTTTTCGAGTGTCTATTCTAGGCACTCAGGTTCCATAATTTTGATGTGTAGAGAGGGACACACATTGATTTATATCCTCATATTTTTATGCATTTGCTTTTATGATACATACATGGAGGATATGGTTGGACGAGATCCACATGCATACAGACATTGATCATTTGATTGAATGATATCTACATACATATAGGTGTTGATTTCATTGTTGGCACACATACAGATATGGTCATCGTAGATATCATAGTTTTACCTTTATGATATAGTTAACCTAGGAGTCGTTGTTTATTCGATTTCTATCTGTTGATCTATTTCTATTCACGAGTTGGCAACTCACCCTCGTTGTGCCACAGTTCTTGCAGGTTGACCGCATGGATCCTGTTGGAGATAGTGCCCCCAGAGTCAATTATTGGATCACATGCACGTGATTGCAATGATTGAGAGAGGACCTATGCCGGTAGGACAGTCTTACTCAAGATGATAGTATGCTATCTGGTTTATCTTTATCATCGTGTACTGCTTTAGGTGACATTACTGATCACTATTGCACGTTGATAGAGCCCCTAGGATTCTTGCTTGACTTCCAGCAGTATGATGGAGATCATATACGTGGGAGCTGGGGTCTATAAGCACATCCTTAAATTGGTCCCTAGTCATGGGAGTTTCGAGACAGGGCATCGATACTCCAGAGTAGACTAGTGTATGTAGTCGAGACCCCGACGAGGGGCGGTGCCCGGTCTCACAAGCCACTGGTATCAGTTGGTTCACCTAAGATGTATACAGGTGCTCATTGGGTTATGAGTACACCGGACAGGACTCGCCGGGAACATGCTAGTTAGTTTTATACCTAATGTCAGATGGCAGTTCCCTGGTGACATGTGTACAGGTTAGTTCATCGACCTGAGATCGTCATTTGTCTCGTGTGAGTTCCCACTGTACTTTGATTACTACCCTACCACGGCTCAAAGGAGTCGTGAAAACAGGTTTTAGTTGGGTACAGTCCTGAGCTACATAGAGGCAGTGAGCGGATCGGCAGGGGTTCGTCTCTCCCGGTATTGGGGGTGAGGTCGCGCAGTGTCTAGGAGAGCCATTACACGAAGTTCTTGGCCAAAGCAGGAGATTTACTGGTAGGTATTCCAGTAGTATCTCAGGGTGTTCTAGGCTACACTCTGACATGACTTGTACCACTTTTGGGGGTCTGACTTTTACCAACCCCCTAATCCCGCCATGCGATGCTCATAGACGAACGAACCGGACTGTACGGATATTGTCACTGACAGGCTCAGTAGGGTGTCAGGATGAGTTCTCTCATCGACGTCCCTTTTGGTCAATAGCTGGTAGCCCGTTACGTATGGCTAATACCTCTGACGTGCTAGTGGTTAAATCCATAGCCAAAGTATTGACGAGTCTTTAGAGTCCCCCACAGACAGTTTCTCATGTTTCGGGCGAAACGCTGTAGTGGCCGTACGGATATATGGCAGGGTTCGATCATGTACGTGCGGTATTGCACGGATCATGATCGGACGGATAATACTAGCGGGCTTCTGTTTAAACCGGATCCTAGTATTGTACAGTGTACATTTTGTCTCATTGCATTTGTATTCGGTCGAAATACAAATGCGGGTATGTATATACAATCGCGGGGTTTTCCTGTAATTTATTACGGGATCGATTTTTTGAAGTTGTCAGTTTGCATTCCGTTTCGGCCATTTTCCTTTGTTTCTTTCCTTGGCTGAATTATCCATGGAGGGGGTTATTTGCAATTGTGCATTTTATAATGGAGAAGACTTTTTGTGGCACATGATAGTTTCATGATGGTTCCACCATCCCTTGACTTCTTTTGTTCATGATTACTTGACTTTGGTGATGAGATGGTTGATGGAGTGGAGACTTGGTTGTGATCATATCTTTCTAATTATCACTCATTATTCACTCTTGCATGATTGACCTTCCTCCTCTCTCTCTCATTGGAAGTGGCCGGCCACACTTGTGTAGGGGGATGTCTAAAAATTTGGTGGTGGGGGGGGGGGTTTATCTCTTATGCTTGCAACAAAAACTCTTGAACCATCACAAAATTCCATTTTCTTCTTCTTCCCTCCTAAAATGGAAACCTCAATAACCCCTTTGAGACATAGTGATCTACACTTAGCCTACAACATTCTTGGACATGTCGACTCGCCAACTTCGTGCCCGAGTTGCCTCGGTCCAGAGGTGGGAGCCCGTAAAAGAACCCGGCGATGTGGTGCCCTTTACGACGAGGAGATGAAGACCGGAGATTCCGCGAGGTGATCGGGATGGAGGCTGAAGACCGAAGGACACGGATCACTCGGTATAACTTTCTACCCATTATTTAGTTAGCTCGCATTAGGTTAATGGCCCGATCCGGGTTTTAGTACGCGGTAGCACCGGTTTTAAATTTAAAGAAAAGTTTTCGTTTCCGCATTCCGGCGTCGGATTGACGGCCGGGGCGCTGCAGTGCACTTACATTGGTATCAGAGCCATGCCATTAACCTAGTCTAGCTTGCTCTAACGTGTTTACAACTTTGATCGAACGGATTTTCCTAAAACCCCATTTTCAAGTCCAAGTTTATGTCGAATTTTTGCTATGCTCAAAAAATTATTTGGTACATTGCAAAAATATGTGCAGGGTTTTATAAGAATTCTGTGAAAATTTGGTCGGCTGAAATTACTGTAGCGCGGAAGATCAGCGGCCAAAACCACGTTTTGGCCGCTGATCCGCCGCCGAACTGTGGCCAAACTGCACTAATTTTCTACAGTGGGTTTCTGACATGGAAATAGGGTTTCTGGTATATTCTTTTTGGGCCCAGATTATTTTTGAGTGCTACAGTTGTGCTCGGGGCCCACTTCGGGAAATTTTGTCGATTGAAAATTTTAAACATGTTAGTGTAGGGTTGCTAGGCACGTGCACAAGGGTCTACGAGGCATCAACCATGCCCGATTAAAATTTTAGCCATGACGAACAACTCTAATACGGATCATTAAACTAGGGTTTAGGCGAAAACTTGCATGTTAACAACTTTAACACTAAGTGAAAAGGATTACAACCTTTGTAGATCCGGCCCTTCACTTCAATAGCTCCGTGTAGATGTCCCCTTCGCTGCAATCGTGAACTTCGGACTCTGGAGAAGATCCACAAGAAGAACGAACGTGCTTGCTTCGTTGACTTCGAGGCCGAAGATGATCTACGTTGGGGAGACACTAACTCAAGTTATTCCTTCACTAGGTCATGAACTTTGTGAAGAGAACACACTCTACTACAAGGCAAGTGGTATAGGATGAAGAAGTAAGAAGTGGGCTCACTTTAGAATTGATTTTCTCACATTTTTCCTCATGGCACCATTGGAGCTAGCAAGCTTTTCATGTAGCTTGATGAAGAAGAAGAAGAAGAAAAGAATAATTTTTTTTTTAAAAAGAAAATTCAAGTGATGTCTATCATATTGCAACAATGGGTGAAGTAAACTCATGTAGAGAATAAGCTAGGGTTTAGGTAATGGTTAGGTTTAAGAACAAAACAAAAATGGTTTAGACTTTTTGAAGATGCTAGAAAACAACATGAAGCTTCTAGCAAAGAAAAGAAAGAAACCATTTTTTTTTATAAAATAAATAAAGAAAACAAAAACCTAACCATTAACTAAACAAAGGTGTAAGTCACCCACCCACCCATGTTTGCATATATCATCAAACATGATACAAACTAGTGCACAAACATATATCATATATACAATGTGCACAATCTAGTGTGAAAAATAATCTTAAGTAAACCAATACTAGTTAATGTAAAGTAATATATCAAATATATAATTATACATTAAATCATTAAATCAACACTTGATTTATTGATCCGGTCACACTGCATATAACCGACTAATATCAAGTGTATCAACTTATCGAATCAACACTTGATCCGATAATCCGGCTATATCGCATATAACCGATCAATGTCACAAATTGCGAGAATCGAATATAGTATCACATACTGGTATTATTCTCGGTCCTGCACATATCTCATATGCGCTCCTATTTCGTTTCGCTTGAGCCAGGAAACCTCTGTGTAGGACTCTAAAGACTCGTCAATACGCCGGCAGTAGGTGATGATCATATCAAACACCCACAAGCCGCAAGCGGTCTGCTAAACGTAACGGCCACCCGGGTATTGAGCGATCAGAAGATCAACGAGCAAGCCCGCTCACTCTCCTGTGAATCCAATGTTGGAGATAGTGCCCTCAGAGTCAATTATTGGATCACAGGCACGTGATTGCAATGATTGAGGGGAGGACCTATCCCGGTAGGACAGTCTTACTCGAGATGATAGTATGCTATCTGGTTTATCTTTATCATCGTGTACTGCTTTAGGTGACCTTTCGAGTCGCTATTACACGTTGATAAAGCCCCTAGGATTCTTGCTTGACTTCCAGCAGTATGAGGGCGATCATATAAGTGGGAGCTGGGGTCTATAAGCGCATCCTAAAATGGTCCCTAGTCGTAGGAGTTTCGAGACAGGGCATCGATTCTCCACAGTAGACTAGTGTATACAGTCGAGACCCCGACGAGGGGCGGTGGCCGGTCTCACAAGCCACTGGTGTCAGTTGGTTCACCTAAGATGTATACAGGTGCTCATTGGGTTATGAGTACACCGGACAGGACTCGCCGGGAACCTGCTAGTTGGGCATATACCAGACGTCAGATAGCAGTTCCCAGGTGACATGTGTACAGGTTAGTTCATCGACCTGGGATCGTCATTTGTCTCGTGTGAGTTCCCACTGTACTTTGATTACTACCCTACCACGGCTCAAAGGAGTCGTGCAAACAGGTTTTAGTTGGGTACAGTCCCGAGCCACATGGAGGCAGTGAGCGGATCTGCAGGGGTTCGTCTCTCCCGGTATTGGGGGTGAGGTCGTGCTGTGTCTAGGAGAGCCAGAACATGAAAAGTCCTTGGCCAAGGCAGGAGATTTGCTGGTAGGTATTCCAGTAGTATCTCAGGGTGTTCTGGGCTACACTCCGACACGACTTGTACCGCTTTTGGGGGTCTGACTTTTACCAACCCCCTAGGCCCGCCATGCGATGCTCATAGACGAACGGACCGGACTGTACGGATATTGTCACTGACAGGCTCAGTAGGGTGTCAGGATGAGTTCGCTCATCGACGTTCCTTTTGGTCGATAGCTGGTGGCCCGTCACGTATGGCTAATACCTCTGACGTGCTAGTGGTTGAATCCACAGCCATAGTATTGACGAGTCTTTAGAGTCCACCACACAGACAGTTACTCAAGTTTCGGGCGAAACGCTGTAGAGGCCGTATGGAGATATGGCAGGGTTCGATCAGATACGTGCGGTATTGCACGGATCGTGATCGGACGGATTTTACTAGCCGGCTTTGGCTTAAGCCGGATTCTAGTTTTAGATAGGGTAGTTTTGTCTCTTTGCATTTGTATCCGGTCGGAATACAAATGCGGGCATGTATTTGCAGTAGCGGGGTTTTCCTGTAATTTATTACGGGATCGGTTTTCTGTAGTTGCCAGTTTGCATTCCGTTCCGGCCGGTTTTCTTTCATTCCTTCTCGGTCGGACTTTCTTGTTGGAGGGGGTTATTTGCAATTTGCAAATAACTCTTTTGTGGAGGGTTTTCTTGCACTTGTGGATTATGATGAGACTTGCTTCATGATGATATTCCTTTCTTATCCTTTTGATGGCTTTTCACTTGATGGTTTGATTAGTGAAATGAGAGTGACCTTTTTTCTATATTGTTGATATATTCTTTTCTTGCATTTTTTTTTCTCTCTCCAATCTCATTCTTGAGGAGAGAGGGCCGGCCACTATGGGGAGGGGAGAGATGAGAGGAAATTTCATGGTGTATGGAAATTATATCATCTCATTCTTGCTTGCTCCAAAAAATCCAATAACCCTTCTCCAAAGTTCTTTCTTGTTTCCTCCACAAACCATGGCAACCTCATAAACCCCAAGAGACAAGCTTCTACACTATTTCTATAGCAAGCCTTGGACGCGTCGGCTAGCCAACTTCGCGCCCGAGTTGCCTCGGTCAAGAGGCGGGAGCCCGTAAAAGATTCCGGCTACGTGGTGCCCTTTCCGACGAGCGAGGAGGTGACGGAAATTCCGCAGGAGATCGGAGTGGAGACGAAGACCGAAGGACACGGATCGCTTGGTATAGCATCTCTACTCTTTTCTTTTTGCTAGCTAGCTAGGTTAATGGCCCGATCCGGGTAAAAAGTCCGCGGCGGTGCCGTTTTGCAAAGTTCGCAAAGTTTTTGTTTTCCGCGTTTCCGGCGTCGGATCGACGGCCGGGGCGCCCCCGCGGGCTTACAATGGTATCAGAGCCACGCCATTAACCTTGCCTAGCTTGCTCTAGCGCGTTTAGAACCCGATCGAACAAAATCCCCAAAAACCGTATTTTTGTGCACATGTGTTCTCTGTTGAAATTTTTTGAGCTCCTAAAATTTTTCAGGTTGTTGCAGAGGCATGTACAAGCAATTATAAGAAATATGGGAAAATACGATCCACCAATTCCTCAGTTCCACCGCGGAAGCGCGGCCAAAACCCTGGTTTGGCCGCGCTTGCGCGGCGGATAAGAGGAATTGTGGCACCAAATTTTCCCAGTAAGCTTGTGGTATAGAAATAGGGCTTTTGGGATATTTTATTTGGGCCCAGGTTTTCTGTAAGTGCTACAGTTCTTTTTGGGGGCCCACTTTGATAAATTTGTTCGATCGGATATTTTAAACATGCTAGTTCACAGTTTTTACATTATATCTGCGACCGTGAATGTCACTTGATCGGTAAATCCCGTCTAACTGCTATAGCCCGGTTAGACGGATTTGCGAACGTGACTTTCACGTTGATGTTCTGTGATTGTACTGTGTTGTTGCGGATCGGTCGTGGGGGATAGCCTGGTTGCAGTGGTAGTACAGTTTTGTTGTATTATGTACTTTTGATATTGCGGGACGAGCGTCCGACATGTGGACTGCCGTCACTGCCTATTTGTATTATTCTTTTGGGGCACGACCTGGTTGCGGTCGATGTACCCGTTGTATGTATATTTTACTTTCTGTACTAGGATTACCCCGCGGAGGGGTGCACGGATAGCCGGATTCTAGAGGGCAACAAGCCCGCATCTCATGGCATTGAGACGGAGGGGGCTTTACTCTAGAATTGGCGGGCTATTCGCCGCACTCGTAGGGGGTATAGGGTTGACCCAGGAGGGGTGCCCAAGTTACCGGATTCCGTGAAGTGCTGGGTGGTCCATTCACGGCGCTGAAGGGGGCTGCCTCGCTTCAGGTTTTGGCGGGTAACTTGCCGCGCCCGTAGGGGTCTAGGATTTCATTGCACAGGCTATCCACACGACCAGGGGAACGTCGGGTTTCAGCGGCTCTGTGAAACCCGGGGATCCCAGATATCTGTATTGATCTGTGTTGCTATACATTTCTGTGTTGCTGCATTTTTATCACGCCTTGAGCGAAAATTATATTTTATATATATACTAGTAGATGTTGTATATGTTTTTCATCCGCGCTAGTCCAGTCCCCGCTCTGTCGTTAGTTAGCTAACCTAACGGGTGATGACGGGACCCAGTGGCGAATGCGGATGGCATATATGTACGTCAGTATATTTTCGTTCTTTGTGGTGTGATCAATTGATGGGACTGCGTTGATTCAGATCAATGCAAGATAAACAAACCTAATTGATGTTGTTGGAACACTTTTTCAAAAAGCTGTTATTGCAAGGGCGTTCTCTTTTGTTTTGCATCGTGGTATTCAGTTGGAATATCCTGCTCCTCAGTCGACGAGGCAAGGGCCGAGATCCCTTCACCGGGAGTGACCCCTTGGACAAAAGTTTGCGTCAGGGAAATAACTTCACTATAGCCGATTACTTTTGCTTTGCATCGTGGTATTCAGTTGGAATATCCTGCACCTCATTCTACGGGGAAAGAGCCGAGATCCCTTCACCGGGAGTGACCTCTTTAGCAAAGGTTGTCGTCACTATATTTTTTTAAAAGCTATCAGTTCCTTCAACGATATCAAGTTCATTACGTTAAAGGTTTTCGCCAGAAACCATTCGTAGCCCTCCGTCGTTTCATATGGATGGTCAATAGTATTCAAGCTGTGTATGTTGGCCAAAGTCAAGGCACAGTGTTTGGTAGCTGTTGGGTATTCATATGTAGCATAGATAGATGCGTTGGTTTGGGACAGTCGTACTGCCATTTTGGCCAAAGTCAAGGGTAGGTACGGGTGGGTTCAAATTAACCAGGAGAACGACGGGTAGAACTTGACATGTGACTTATGATATGTTGGCCAAAGTCAAGGTCATAAGAGCATGGGGTAATAATCCACATCGGGAGTTTCAAAAGTACTGAAACTTGCCAGATATGCGCATACCTTCTGGAGTGTGATAACGTGAGCGGATTCCGTCACGTTATCATGCGATGAGAGTTGGATCCCGATTCCCACTGATGAGTTGGTTTACTCCTCGGGTTATCCCGGCTAATTCTTCTTTCAGGTTTGGGGAAGAATTTGACGTTACAGTGGGAGGTTTCCAGATTAGATAAATTGGTAACCATTCTGATCTAGGTTAGAGTGCACGCTGAGTGTTTCTTTTCTCTCTCTCTTTGGCAGCGACCATTGACCCGACCCTAGACTATGACTCAGTGACCAAGTTGACCGAACCATCTTAACACTGGCTTTTGGATTGTCAAAGTTGCATACCTCTTTACCACTCCTACTTTTACTCTTTTCTCCGGGACACCCCGTATTACTACGAACGTCCACTTCCATTGGACAAAACCATCGTATGGTTATATACGAACTCGAAGGACTTCGAGGATGGTTTCCGGTTCGGGAGAAAACGAATAGGACTATTCAGTTGTCTTTACCTTTTACCTTCTCTCAGGTTGCGAGTACTCCTTGGTTTAGGAGATAGTACACCTATTACGCAAATTGGATAGTCTTCTTCGAAACCTTAGGCTGGTGCCGACTGGTAGGGAATGAAGAAAACCAATTAGCCTAAACGGTGTACAGAAGGTATTAAGTTCAGACAAAACAAGGGATTAGTAAGAGGGCAAAGTAAATTGCGACTGCTATTCACGACCAAACCATGTACTTCTTTGTCAATCCTAAATCACCTATGAATTAAGTTCATTCGGTTGTCTTTTATCCTCACCTTCTCTCGCATTGCGAGTGCTCCTAGGATTAGGACAGTACACCCATTATGCTTATTGGATAGTCTTCTTCCAAACCATAGGCTGGTGCCGAACGGTAGGGAAGGAAGAAAACCATTTAGCCTAAAGGGGTGTACAGAAGGTAATGACTAAAGACATGTAAAGGGATTTGGAGAGGTGGCAAAGAATTATACAGTTATAGTTGTGAATCTGCATAATGGAAGAGGCATTACTAAGAATACCAGGATACCCCATCGAAACATCTCAATGTTTCAGTTTCACTGTGTACTGTTAAATGAAAACTGATTTCCCAATTAGGCACTTGCTCCAGGGTATGTATTTACCAGGTATGAGTCTCACATCTGTATGGTTTTACAGATGATGAAGGGGAGTAAGTTATTGGGAATTAGGTGACCATCCTCATTATATCGGGATTCGTTGGAATTGGTGATATTTGAGGAAGCCACCTGGGTTGTTTGCCGGTCGGCAAATATTTGGTTTTGAATATCCGTTGTTGTGCACCAATTTCAAATTGATACATCTGTACGTCTATTTTTATAGAGTGAGATATACTTTTTGAAATTATGTCTATGACATTTACCTATACCAGTGAATGGTTAGGTAAGGAGCATTGAACAACGGTGTAATTCTTCTTAACCAAAAGTACAGTTTTCAACCTACGACACACAGTGAATGGGTCACTAGACTCAGGGGACTTATACAGAGTATTGTATATTGTCCAGTGTCCATTAGGACAGGGGGGTAGGTCCTCGTACTGTATTCTGTTTACTTTTAACTTCTCTGGTTCTTAGACATGTGTTTCTTAGAAACGCAGGGTCTAAGTTTTGAGGAGTTATAGGTATATGAATAAAGTAGAGAACCAGGTGTTGCAAGTATCGGGATTCTTCAAGGTGATCGAGGATGTAGATACTTGTGAATGGTATTCAGTTGATAGTAATGATTAAGAGAACTAGCCTCTCTTTCAGGTTACTCATAATTGGAAGTACTCCTAAGTTGAGTAACGCTGATCGGCCTCTCTTCCATTTAGTTGACATGCACTGGAGACAGCTGCATGTTTTGAATCTGGTTCAATTAAATCAGTGCCTCTGTTTCTTGGATATAGAACAGTTCATATCTTGACATTGTTAAGATACGGGGAGTTGTCCGGCTTATGCTTAAAACCAGACTCTGGACAACTCAAGGCACGTTTCAGTAATGGCTGTTTGTGGGTTGACCCGGGCTATGACGAGGGTTGACTTTCTACCATCAGGAAGATCAATAGTGATATTGTTCTAGACTCGCCACAGTTTTATTAAAAGTGGATTTTTCAGAAAAACAGTAGTGGGAGTATGGTAGAACTGGAAGTGATTCCAGAACCACAAACGATTACTGAAGATTTCATAAGATCCTAAAGATTCAATCTGGTTTGACATTCCATTGGCCACTCCGCAGATATGGTGGGTAACCTCAGGCACTCGAGAGGTACTTCGGTATGCTCAAGGACGGTGGCAGGGAGGTTCTTGTTTACCCACACTTGCCATTGCTGTTGTTCCAGGCTGCGAGACCCGGCGGGAGGATGAGTATAGCGTCGTTCTAAACTTGCTTTAGAAGCGTACGTGTATATGACTCTGCCAGAGGGTTGTCGTAGTCAGTGGGAGCAGCGGAAGCATTGGTGGACATCAGGCTTATGTCTATTTATAGACTAAAGCAGATATAGCGGAGATAGATCATCTATTTCTGATGTGAAGTCATAGGTTTGACTTCATCAGAATAGGGGATGGATCTGTTAAGAAGGTAGTAGGGTGTGATGTCCTGGTATTTGATGACATACACAGAGTAGGAAGTGATATTCCTATACTACGATCGGTTATACTTTGGTCGTCACACAGTGGTTTCTCCACATAGAACTTGGACATTATATCAGACATTCTGGTTACTAGATCTATGGTTTTAGATCTAGATTTGGGTGTTTTCCCAATCTGGGTACTTTGACCGCATTCTATGAGTATTTAGAATGGACGACTCCTGGCACGGTAGTATACCTGCAGGTGATGGAGTCACCCTCTCTAATGGTGTCTTACAGACTAAAGAGGAGAAGGATACGCATGATTGACAGATCACTTGCTTAGGCAATTGAGTCAATCATGAGATGTCAAGTACCACACCAGATGTTGTTCTTGCAGTAGGTGCAATAAGTTGATATTGATCCAATCCTGGAGAAACAGTCGGAAGAAGTTTTAGAACATAAGTTGATGTTCTAGGGAATTGATAACGGCAGCCTCCTTTACGAGACGGTTATCATTCCAGGCTTCCAAGGTGACCTGGATGGCAGAGTGGCTGTCAGAGTTATAGTTTTTCCTCTGACGAGGGGCAGTATTTTGGACTGGTGGTCCAGGTGGATACTGAGGGAAGGTATGGCGCAGGATACTGATTAAGTTCAGTTGACGATACAGTCTAAGAAGTTTGGATTTGGAGTTCATTTATGAGCTAGGTCCCATCAGACATCCAGACATTCTAGGACATGTATTGCTCGTTTTCGGGAGATAGTTTTCTCTGCGAACATGAGATATAGAGAGACATAGAAAGAAACATCAAAGCGGATCCACTCACCGAGGCTATTCCTCGAACGCAATAGTTTCGCAAACGAGCTTTGTGAGACTGACTAGTAGAGGAGTTGGGTGTTCGGTATCACACGGGCTGTGAGTATGCGACATCGCAATAATTAGCCTTGAGTGCAAGTGGGAGATTGTTGGAGATAGTGCCCTCAGAGTCAATTATTGGATCACAGGCACGTGATTGCAATGATTGAGGGGAGGACCTATCCCGGTAGGACAGTCTTACTCGAGATGATAGTATGCTATCTGGTTTATCTTTATCATCGTGTACTGCTTTAGGTGACCTTTCGAGTCGCTATTACACGTTGATAAAGCCCCTAGGATTCTTGCTTGACTTCCAGCAGTATGAGGGCGATCATATAAGTGGGAGCTGGGGTCTATAAGCGCATCCTAAAATGGTCCCTAGTCGTAGGAGTTTCGAGACAGGGCATCGATTCTCCACAGTAGACTAGTGTATACAGTCGAGACCCCGACGAGGGGCGGTGGCCGGTCTCACAAGCCACTGGTGTCAGTTGGTTCATCTAAGATGTATACAGGTGCTCATTGGGTTATGAGTACACCGGACAGGACTCGCCGGGAACCTGCTAGTTGGGCATATACCAGACGTCAGATAGCAGTTCCCAGGTGACATGTGTACAGGTTAGTTCATCGACCTGGGATCGTCATTTGTCTCGTGTGAGTTCCCACTGTACTTTGATTACTACCCTACCACGGCTCAAAGGAGTCGTGCAAACAGGTTTTAGTTGGGTACAGTCCCGAGCCACATGGAGGCAGTGAGCGGATCTGCAGGGGTTCGTCTCTCCCGGTATTGGGGGTGAGGTCGTGCTGTGTCTAGGAGAGCCAGAACATGAAAAGTCCTTGGCCAAGGCAGGAGATTTGCTGGTAGGTATTCCAGTAGTATCTCAGGGTGTTCTGGGCTACACTCCGACACGACTTGTACCGCTTTTGGGGGTCTGACTTTTACCAACCCCCTAGGCCCGCCATGCGATGCTCATAGACGAACGGACCGGACTGTACGGATATTGTCACTGACAGGCTCAGTAGGGTGTCAGGATGAGTTCGCTCATCGACGTTCCTTTTGGTCGATAGCTGGTGGCCCGTCACGTATGGCTAATACCTCTGACGTGCTAGTGGTTGAATCCACAGCCATAGTATTGACGAGTCTTTAGAGTCCACCACACAGACAGTTACTCAAGTTTCGGGCGAAACGCTGTAGAGGCCGTATGGAGATATGGCAGGGTTCGATCAGATACGTGCGGTATTGCACGGATCGTGATCGGACGGATTTTACTAGCCGGCTTTGGCTTAAGCCGGATTCTAGTTTTAGATAGGGTAGTTTTGTCTCTTTGCATTTGTATCCGGTCGGAATACAAATGCGGGCATGTATTTGCAGTAGCGGGGTTTTCCTGTAATTTATTACGGGATCGGTTTTCTGTAGTTGCCAGTTTGCATTCCGTTCCGGCCGGTTTTCTTTCATTCGTTCTCGGTCGGACTTTCTTGTTGGAGGGGGTTATTTGCAATTTGCAAATAACTCTTTTGTGGAGGGTTTTCTTGCACTTGTGGATTATGATGAGACTTGCTTCATGATGATATTCCTTTCTTATCCTTTTGATGGCTTTTCACTTGATGGTTTGATTAGTGAAATGAGAGTGACCTTTTTTCTATATTGTTGATATATTCTTTTCTTCCATTTTTTTTCTCTCTCCAATCTCATTCTTGAGGAGAGAGGGCCGGCCACTATGGGGAGGGGAGAGATGAGAGGAAATTTCATGGTGTATGGAAATTATATCATCTCATTCTTGCTTGCTCCAAAAAATCCAATAACCCTTCTCCAAAGTTCTTTCTTGTTTCCTCCACAAACCATGGCAACCTCATAAACCCCAAGAGACAAGCTTCTACACTATTTCTATAGCAAGCCTTGGACGCGTCGGCTAGCCAACTTCGCGCCCGAGTTGCCTCGGTCAAGAGGCGGGAGCCCGTAAAAGATTCCGGCTACGTGGTGCCCTTTCCGACGAGCGAGGAGGTGACGGAAATTCCGCAGGAGATCGGAGTGGAGACGAAGACCGAAGGACACGGATCGCTTGGTATAGCATCTCTACTCTTTTCTTTTTGCTAGCTAGCTAGGTTAATGGCCCGATCCGGGTAAAAAGTCCGCGGCGGTGCCGTTTTGCAAAGTTCGCAAAGTTTTTGTTTTCCGCGTTTCCGGCGTCGGATCGACGGCCGGGGCGCCCCCGCGGGCTTACATCCAACCAGTAACACTTACTGCACGGTCCGGTCTGTTCGCCTGATATGTCGCATATCTTGCATAGGGGTGGTAAACGTCAGACCCAGTAGCTCGATAAGTCGTGTCGATTTGAGGTCTATAACAGTTCGAGATACTATTGATAACATTTACCAATAAATCTCAGCAACCCTGGCCAGGGATTTCCGGTTATAGCCAATCGAACACAGCGCAACATCAACTCCCTATACCGTGAGCGACGAATCCCCTCCTATCGCTCATTGCCTCTATGTGATTCGGGACTGTACCCAAAAACCACCGTTTTGCATGCCCTCTTGGAAGTGGTAAGGTGGAAATCAAAGCACAGTGGGAATCACACAAGACTCTATAACGATCTCGAGTCTACAGACTAACCTGTACCAGTGTCACCAGAGAACTGCCATCTGACGTAAGGTATAATACCATCTGGGAGTTATCGGCGAGTCCGTCCAGTGTACCCAGTCTCCACTGAGCACCCGTATATCATCTCTGATGTCAAACACCAATGGATATGGGGTCATCCATCGCCCATCTGTATGGTTCGAGAAGGTATACGCTAGTCTACTCTGGTATATCGATGCCCCGTCTCGATACACCCATTACTAGGGACCTTGAGGATGTACTTATGGACTACCATGTCCCCACTAGTATGATCCGCATCACAGTCCAGGTAGTCAAGTACACATCCTAAGGGCTTTACCAACATGTAACAGAGAGACAATCAGTGTACACGTTAAGGTAAAGAGCAACCAGATAGCATACTATAATGTCGAGCAAGAAAGTGCTCCCTATATATGTCCAAGCATCCACTAAAATATACATCCTATGTATAGTAATGGCCTCTAGGGCATACATATAACTAACAATCTCCCACTTGCACTAGGGCATCTGATAGCAGTGGTTGTACTATCTCATACTCAACCATCCGATAAAAGTCTCTCTCTGGGAAAAGGATTTTGTGAGTGGATCCGCCGTGTTGTCCTCTGAGTCTACTCTCCTAACCTCGATCCTCTGGAGTTTAACCATCTCCATGATCAGGTGATACTGCCTCAGAATATGTCTGGGTCACTGATGGGACCAGGGTTCCTGGGCCAAAGCTACACTTCCATTGTCACACAATGGTAGGAACCTAGTTTATCTCATGAACCAGTATACACCAAAACTGCCTCTTTGGTAGTATCTTTAATAGCAATGTTACCATCCTTTTTCGTCAAGTTTGCCACGGTATCCAGCTTGGAACTCTTCCAACATACCGTCCCTCTACTGAGGGTAAAGACAATACCTGCGACTGACATTCAGTCGTTCTTATCACCCTGGAACCTTTCCAGTGATTCTCCCCAGGATCAATTGATACCATCCCACTACAACTAGTGAGTATCCTAATATCCAATTAGACCTATCTCATAGATCAAAACTTAGGATTTTAGGAGGTATCACTTTGATCCTATATGGAGAATCCTTGTGATAAGCGGAGATTGACTGAGCGTAGCATAGGAAACTCCTTCCCTATCAAGAGTATGTCATCCACGTACTCTACGAGGATCATTACCATACTCCCTACTACCTTTTTGTTTATACAAGGTTCATCTACCATTTTGATGATGTCAAACTCTTTGACTAACACATCAAAACAGACATTCCAACTCCGCGATGTCTGCTTTATTCTATAAAACATCTTGCACACGTTTCTGCTGCTCCCACTGTCTATGGAGCTTTCTGGCTGTGTACTTATAGACGCACTCTTCTAAAACATCATTTAGAAAAGCAGTCATGTCACCCAACCGTCAGATATCGTAGTCATGGTATGTAGCCGTGGCAAGTAGGATCTGGATGGACTTAAGCATAGGGCCTTGAAAAAGGTTTCATCATTAGCCACAATTGGTCTATGATGCAAACCTTTGACAAGTCTAGCTTTGAAAGTCTCAACCATTCCATGTACACCAAGTAATCTTCTCAAGATATACTTGCTCCTGATGGGGATTTAACCCTTCAGATAAAGCAACCAAAGTCCATACTTTGTTGGTGTATAAAGATTCCATCTCAGATCGCTAAGCATCCAGCCATTCTTATAGAGTCCTACTCCTGATGGCCTGGTCGAAACTAGTTGGGTCATCATCTCATGATGTAATCCTCGCTCCCACTGTCATTGAGAAACCGAAGTATCTCTCAGGCGGATGAGGAACCCTGCTAGATCAGCAGATAGGCTGAGGTTTGTCGGAATCTATTGAATCCTTTGGTTCTACCAAATCATCAGCTGCAGTTTGTATAGCTGGAACCATTCCAGTTCTACATAACAGACCTTGCCTCGAGCTTGTCCGGATTTTGCTTTTAGACATAGGCCGGACAACCACAAATCTTAACTTAACTTAAGAGATAGGCTCTTCCCATACCATATCTTATATGGAGTGGTAGGTAGTGATTTGATTCGAACCCAATTCAATAGGTATGCAGCTTCTCAAGTGCATAACCCCTAAAAGGAAACACGTAACTCAGAAATACTCATCATAGAGCACACCATATGCAATATGGTGCGATTGCTCCGCCCCGATACGCCTACGTGCTGTGGTGTATTCAGAGGAGTAATACTGAGAGAGAATCTCATTCTCCTTTCGAATAGTCCAGGAATTCTATGCACAAGTATTCTCCTCCCTGATCTCATCATAGGACATAATACTTCTACCCGATTTATGGTTCTCTACTTCTAACTTATATTCTGTGAATATCTCAAAAGCTTCGGACTTGTGTTTCAACAGGAACATATGTCTGAATATTGAGAGATCATCAGAGAATGTAATGAAGTACAAAGAACCGGTCCTGGCATGTGTAGACAGGGGACCTTACATACATCATCATGTATCAGTCCCAAGAGTTTACTAACTCTTTCTCTGTTTCCAGTAAACAGAGCTATGGTCATTTTGTCTTTGTGACATGACTGGCAAGTTTCACAAGATGTAAATTCAAACTGATTTAAATATGCATCTAAATGTAACTTTAGCTAGTCGGGTCGCATTGATATATCCTAGTCTATAATACCTCAAGAAGGATCCGTTCATTTCTGAACTATTCCTCTTGTGTGTGTTCTGTATACTAAGAACTGTAGTTTGATTTAGAACACTAATGCTTTTAGATAACGTGCCTGATCCGATCAACTTTTGATATAGGAAATGTTCAAAACATAATCCAACAATACAAAATTATATCCTTCTTTAATAAATAAAGAGATTGATATGATTTTGTATATCAGGTTCGGTATCTAATAGCATTTGTTCAGAATCAATGTATTTGTAATACAGGGTGACAGTGACCAACAGACTTGGCTGCAACACTTACACCGTTTTCTATCTCATGAAACTTATCACCCGTTCTCAGTTCTCTACCTTTCTTTAGCCCATGTAACAGATTACAGTTGCGGGATCCTGATCCGGTATCTAATACCTAGGACGTAGAGGACACTGTGAAACGGTTCTTTATAATGAACACACCTGAAAGAGATGCATCATATGCACTTTCTTCGTTTGGGCGGCATAGGAATTCTGGTATTCCCCTATATCCTGCTCTGTCTTATAACAATTATAAGTTGGAGCGGGACCAACGTTCCACAGCTCATTATAACAAGCGGGTTCGGTCAATATATCCGTATTATTATCTTGATTAAGGCGTGATATGGTCGCTACCTGGAGAGAGAGAGAAGAAAACACTCAGCGTGCGCTCTTGCAAGATCAGATTGGTTATTATTTTATCTAATCAGGATGGCTCCCACTGTTTTTATCAAATCTTCCTTCAAACCCTAAAAGGAAAGACTAGCCGGGATTAATTACACGCTACAAGTTCGCCAATCTTTCAGCCAGGCCAGTGTCGGTACTTTGAGGTAGGTTCCCCGTGCTTTCGCACAGACCTAATTAAAGTAAACCTCGTTTTCCCACGGACGTAACCGCGTTGACACCTTTCTAGACACCTACTTGATTGGCTAATTGCAAAGTGCAAAACTCTCCCAGGAGTAACTCTTACTCGCAGCGGGTATCGGGATCCAACTATCTCATAGAAGGTATGCAATCTCATTGCAAATTTCAACACTTGAAATTCCCGATAATTTTTCCCCTAGCACCCTATAACCTTGACGGAGGTCAACAAACCATAGGCTACTAGTCAAGTTCAACCCGTCATTTCTTGATTGAATCAAACCCACCCGCACGACCCTTGACGGAGGTCAACAAGGTCGCACGACTACCCTAATCCAATCTGCATCATATGCATAAGCAGATAAATACTAGTTAGCTACCGCACACTACACCTTGACGGAGGTCAACAAACATAGCACGAATACTAAGTAGGACTTATCTGAAATGACGGAGGGCTACGACAGGTTTTTCTGAAAACCAATTGCATAATGAACTTGATATCGTTGTAGAATCAAATGATTTTAAAATGGAGTGTTTTTTAGGCTTTTCTAGTTTCGCTAAAGGGGTCACTCCCGGTGAAGGGATCGTCGGCCCTTTCCTCGTCGAATGAGGTGCAGGATATATCATATATATCTCTGTGCAAAGCAGAAACTGTAGAAGCTATCAAAAGACAAACTGAGTGTGTAGCATATGCCAGTTATTGCTAAAGGGGTCACTCCCGGAGAAGGGATCTCGGTCCTTTCCTCATCGAATAAGGTGCAGGATGTTCTACAAGGAACACCGCTATGCAAAGCAATAACTAGAGCTACCAGTTTTTAAACAAGTTTCTATAACATCTTTAGGTTTCTTTTATTTCATTAATCATATTAATGAAGTCCCATCATTTATGTCACCTAAACATCACAGATAAATATAACGTACGCTTATGCCATCCGCATTCGCCTCGATGTCCCGTCTGCACCGTTAGGTTAGGTAACTAACGGCAGAGCAGGGCAGGGCTAGCGCGGGTGTAAAATATAAGTAACGTCTTTATAATATATCATATATACTATATACAATATCTATCTGAACAAATCACATGATCACATCACAGATAACGCAGCAGAAAATATCATATGAAATATTGGATATACTAGGACGTCCGTGTTTTATTTTGAGCCTGAATAAAACATGGATTCTACGGTCGTGATGAATAGGCAATCCCACACCCCTAGACCCCTACGAGAGCGGCAAGCAACCCTACCAATTCTAAGGTTAGGAGACCCGGACTCGACTCCTCGTGATGGTCTCCCACTGGACCCTAGAACCCGGTTACTTGTGCTCCCCTCCTTGGGTCTATCCTAATGCGGAAAAGTAAATAATATACATCAACGGTGACATCTTCCGCAACCTGGAAGTGTTCCAATAAAAGAATATTACATACAAGTTTTTACATGAATGAAAATGAAAAAACACTCATCTCACATAAAAACCCCCGGCTATTCAAACACGACGATCCAATATAACATATCCAGCAACACATAACATCACATGTCATCAACGTAAGTAAATATGACCATCCTAATTGTCGTTGACATATAGCAACGAAACCGGCGATATCGCATATTACACTTACGGTCGCGGAAAAGAAAGTGTAAAGCTACAACAGTTAGAATCCGCAGCCTACTTAGACATCGCATGCCTAACCAAATGAATTCCTTAGACATCACATGCCTAACAATTATAAACCCCGCATTTTAGTCTCATTATCGAAAACTCTTTTCAATATTAAGTCGGGCAATTCAACAAGATTCCCGGCATCCAGATCGAATGCTCATCGCCAACTTTAGTAGACGGCCGCACCCCCGGATGCCGTCGACGAAGTGCACTAAGGCGGAACACCGCTGCCGCGAGCACCCGAACGGATGCTTTTGGCGACGGGGTTCTCCTACAGTCACTTGGTCGGGGCTATGGGGCATGGCTATCTATTATGTTTATCCGGCGAGTATCCGCGTACACTACGTGATTGTGACGGACATTTGATCACATCAAAATTCCGTGGCAACCGATCATCTGAGACTAAACTGCTATGTTTATAATATTCAAATCAGTTATCTCATAACTACTTGTGGATTCCAAATATTGTATCACAATCCAGATAAATAGACAATGTTAAACTTTCCGATCGAATACCGAGTCCCTAAAACAACCCAGAAAACTCAACTCTTGAGAATAAATTAAAAAATACCCAGAAAACATAAGAATCAAATAAGGAGTTACTGTGATAAATGCATAGGATAAAGTGTTTATTCGGCCGCGGAACCGCCGCACGAGCCATGCTCATGCCGTGGTTTCGCGGCGCTTTTATTGATTTAAGCACACGTGCTTCACAGTAACTCCTCAAAGACCCTGCTGAATTTTTTGGCTATTTTTAATTTGGAAAAAACCACAGTTTAAGAAAATGTACAGAGAGGGGTCTTGGTTAGGGTTTCGGGACTCGATCGGATTTCCAACATCGTCTACACTTCGCTAAATGCTCTTGCTAGGCTCTGATACTACTGTTGGGTTGCTAGGCACGCGCACAAGGGGCTATGAGGCATCAACCATGCCCGATTAAAATTTTAGCCGTGCCGAACAACTCTAATACGGATCTTTAAACTAGGGTTTAGGCGAAAACTTGCATGTTAACAACTTTAACACTAAGTGAAAGGGATTACAACCTTTGTAGATCCGGTCCTTCACTTCAATAGCTCCGTGTAGATGTCCTCTTCGCTGCGATCATGAACTTCGGACTCTCGAGAAGATCCACAAGAAGAACGGACGTGCTTGCTTCGTTGACTTCGAGGCCGAAGATGATCTACGTCGGGGAGACACTAACTCAAGCTATTCCTTCACTAGGTCATGAACTTTGTGAAGAGAACACACTCTACCACATGGCAAGTGGTAGAGGATGAAGAAGTAGGAAGTGGGCTCACTTTAGAATTGATTTTCTCACATTTTTCCTCATGGCACTATTGGAGCTAGCAAGCTTTTCATGGAGCTTGATAAAGAAGAAGAAGAAGAAAAGAATAATTATTTTTTTAAATATAAAATTCAAGTGATGTCTATCATATTGCAACCATGGGTGAAGTAAACTCATGTAGAGAATAAACTAGGGTTTAGGTAATGGTTAGGTTTAAGAACAAAACAAAAATGGTTTAGACTTTTCAAAGATGCTAGAAAACAACATGAAGCTTCTAGCAAAGAAAAGAAAGAAACCATTTTGTTTTTATAAAATAAATAAAGAAAACAAAAACCTAACCATTAACTAAACAAAGGTGTAAGTCACCCACCCACCCATGTTTGCATGTATCAGCAAACATGATACAAACTAGTACACAAACATATATTATATATACAATGTGCACAATCTAGTGAGAAAAATAATCTTAAGTGAACCAGTACTAGTTACTGTAAAGTAATATATCAAATATATAATTTTACATTAAATCATTAAATCAACACTTGATTTAATGATCCGATCACACTGCATATAACCGACTAATATCAAGTGTATCAACTTATCGAATCAACACTTGATCCGATAACCCGGCTATATCGCATATAACCGATCAATGTCATAAATCGCGAGAATCGAATACAGTATCACATATTGGTATTATTCTCGGTCCCGCACATATCTCATATGCGCTCCTATTTCGTTTCGCTTGAGCCAGGAAACCTCTGTGTAGGACTCTAAAGACTCGTCAATACGCCGGCAGTAGGTGATGATCATATCAAACACCCACAAGCCGCTAGCGGTCTGCTAAATGTAACGGCCACCCGGGTATTGATCGATCAGAAGATCAACGAGCAAGCCCGCTCACTCTCCTGTGAATCCAACCAGTAACACTTACCGCACAATCCGGTCTGTTCGCCTGATATGTCGCATATCTTGCCTACGGGTGGTAAACGTCAGACCCCAGTAGCTCGATAAGTCGTGTCGATTTGAGGTCTTTAACAGTTCGAGATACAACTGATAACACTTGCCAGTAAATTTCCGCAACCCTGGCCAGGGATTTCCGGTTATAGCCAATCGAACACAGCGCAACATCAACTCCCTATACCGGGAGAGACGAATCCCCTCCTATCGCTCTTTGCCTCCATGTGATTCGGGACTGTACCTAAAAACCACCGTTTTGCACGCCCTCTTGGACGTGGTAAGGTGGAAATCAAAGCACAGTGGGAATCACACAAGACTCTATGACAATCTCGGGTCTACAGACTAACCTGTACCAGTGTCACTAGAGAACTGCCATCTGACGTAAGGTATAATACCATCTGGGTGTTCTCGGCGAGTCCGTCCAGTGTACCCAGTCTCCACTGAGCACACGTATATCATCTCTGATGTCAAACACCAATGGATATGGGATCATCCATCGCCCATATGTATAGGTCGAGAAGGTATAAGCTAGTCTACTCTAGTATATCGATGCCCCGTCTCGATACACCCACGACTAGGGACCTTGAAGGATATACTTATGGACTACCATGTCCCCACTAGTATGATCCGCATCACAGTCCAGGTAGTCAAGTACACATCCTAAGGTCTTTACCAACATGTAAGAGAGAGACAATCAGTGTACACGTTAAGGTAAAGAGCAACCAGATAGCATACTATCATGTCGAGCAAGAAAGTCCTCCCTATATATGTCCAAGCATCCACTACAATATACATCCTATGTATAGTAATGGCCTCTAGGGCATACATATAACTAACATTAGTTCACAGTATTTACATTATATTTGCGACCGTGAATGTCATTTGATCGGTAAATCCTGTCTAACTGCTATAGCCCTTTTAGACGGATTTGCGAATGTGACATTCACGTTGATGTTCTGTGTTGTGTTGTGATGTTGCGGATTTGTCATGGTGGATAGCCTGGATGCAATGTTAGTACAGTTTAGTTTAATTTGTACATTTGATACTGCGGGGCGAGAGTCCGACATGTGGACTGTCGTTACTGCCTGTTTGTATAATATTCTTTTGGGGTACGACCGGGCTGAGGTCGATGTACCCGTTGTATGTATATTTTACTTTCTGTACTAGGATTACCCCGCGGAGAGGTGCACGGATAGCCGGGTTCTAGAGGGCAACGAGCCTGCATCTCATGGCTTTGAGACGGAGGGGGCTTCACTCTAGAATTAGCGGGCTATTTGCCGCACTCATAGGGGGTATAGGTTGACCCAAGGAGGGGTGCCCAAGTTACCGGATTCCGTGAAGTGCTGGGTGGTCCATTCACGTTGCTGAAGGGGGCTGCCGCGCTTCAGGTTTTGGCGGGTAACTTGCCGCGCCTGTAGGGGTCTAGGATTTTATTGCACAGGCTATCCACATGACCAGGGGAACGTCGGGTTTCAGTAGCGGCTCTATGAAACCGGGGGATCCCAGATATCTATATTGTTCTGTGATGCTTATTACATTTCTGTGATGTTGCATTTTATCACGCCTTGAGCGATTATTATATATTGATATATATACTAGTAAATGTTGTATATGTTTTGCATTCGCGCTAGTCCAATCCCCGCTCTGTCGTTAGTTAAGTAACCTAATGAGTGATGACGGGACCCAGTGGCGAATGCGGATGGCATATACGTACATCATTATTTTCGTTCTTTATTGGTGTGATCAATTGATGGGACTGCGTTGATTCGGATCAATGCAAGCTAAACAAACCTATTCTGATGTTGTTGGAACATTTTTCATAAAGCTGTTATTGCAAGGGCGTTCTCTTTTCTTTTGCACAGTGGTATTCGGTTATGAATATCCAGCACCTCAGTCAACGAGGTAAGGGCCGAGATCCCTTCACCGGGAGTGACCCCTTGGACAGAAGTTTGCGTCAGGGCAATAACTTCACTATAGTCGATTACTTTTTGCATTGTGGTATTCAGTTGGAATATCCTGCACCTCATTCTACGGGGAAAGAGCCGAGATCCCTTCACCGGGAGTGACCTCTTTAGTAAAGGTTTTCGCTGCTATATTTTTATAAAAAGCTATCCGGTTCCTTCAACGATATCAAGTTCATTACGTTAAAGGTTTTTCGCCAAAAACCATTCGTAGCCCTCCGTCATTTCAGAGAGGTAGCACTTAGTATTCATGCTATGTATGTTGGCCTTCGTCAAGGCATTGTGTATGGTAGCAATTTGTTACTTTTCTGCAGCATAGATAGATGTATTGGTTTGGGACAGTCGTACTACTATTTTGGCCTTCATCAAAGGTATGTACGGGTGGGTTCAAATTAACCTGGATAATGACGGGTAGAACTTGACATGTGACTTATGATATGTTGGCCTTCGTCAAGGTCATAAGAGCATGGGGTAAAAATCACATCGGGAGTTTCTAAGGAAACTGAAACTTGCCAGATATGCGCAAAGCTTCTGGAGTGTGATAACGTGAGTGGATTCAATCAGGTTATCATGCAATGATAGTTGGATCCCGATTCCTACTGATGAGTTGGTTTACTCCTCGGGTGATCCCGACTAATTCTTCTTTCAGGTTTAGAGGAGAATTTGAGGTTACAGTGGGAGGTTTCCTGATTAGATAAATTGATAACCATTCTGATCTAGGTTAGAGTGCATGCTGAGTGTTTCTTTTCTCTCTCTCTTTGGCAGCGATCATGGCCCGACCCTTGACTATGTCTCAGTAACCAACATTAACCGAACCTTCTTAAACACTGGCTTTTGGATTGTCAGAGTTGCATACCTCATTGCCACTCCTACTTTTACCCTTTTCTCCAGGACACCCCGTATTACTACGAACGTCCACTTCCATTGGATAAAACAAATAAAGGGGTTAGAAGGAGGGCAAAGTAAATTGCGACTGCTTTTCACGACCAAACCAAGTATTTCTTCGCCAATCCTACATCACCTTCATATTTCTTCAGGACACTCCGTATCACTACGAAGATCCACAGTTATTTGGATACTCCATCGTATGGTTATATACGAACTCGAAAGGAACTAGTTCCAGTTCGGGGATGGATTCTGGTTCAGGAGAAATAGGAATAAGGTTTTATTCAGTTGTCTTTTATCTTCACCTTTTCTCGCATTGCGAGTGCTCCTACGATTAGGACAGTACACCCATTACGCTTAATGGATAGTCTTCTTCCAAACCATAGGCTTGTGCCGAACGGTACGAAAGGATGAAAACCATTTGGCCTAAAGGGGTGTACAGAAGGTAATAACTAAAGACATATAAAGGGATTTGGAAAGATGGCGAAGAAATATACGGTTATAGTTGTGAATCTGATAATGGAAGAGGCATTACTAAGCATACACGGATACCCCTTCGAAACATTTATATGTTTCAGTTTCACTGTGTGTTGTTAAAAGAAAACCGATTTTCCAATTAGTCCTTGCTCCAGGGTATGTATTTACCAGGTTTGTTTCTCACATTTGTATGGTTTTACTGATGATGAGTGGGAGTAAGTTATTAGGAATTAGGTGATCATCCTCATTATATCGGGATTCGTTGTAATTGGTGATATTTGAGGAAATCACCTGGGTTGTTTGCCGGACGGCAAATATTTGGTTTTGAATATCCGTTGTTGTGCACCAATTTCAAATTGATATATCTGTACGTTTATTTTTATAAAGTGAGATATAACTTTTTGAAATTATGTCTATGACATTTACCTATATCAGTGGATGGTTAGCTTAGGAGCATTAAACAGCGGTGTAATTCTTCTTAACCATAAGTACAGTTTTCAGCCTACGACACACAGGGAATGAGTTATTAGACTCAGGGGACTTATACAGAGTATTATATGTTGTCCAGTGTCCATTAGGACAGAGGGGTTGGTACTCGTACTAGATTCTGTTTACTTGTGACTTCTCTAGTTCTTAGACATGTGTTTCGTAGAAATGCGAGGTCTAAGTTTTGAGAAGTTATAGGTATAAGAATAAAGTAGAGAACCAAGGGTTGCAAGTATCAGTATTCTTCAAGGTGATCGAAGATGTAGATACTTGTCTATGGTATTCAGATAATAGTAATGACTAAGAGAACTTGCTTCTCTTTCAGGTTACTCATAATTGGAAGTACTCCTAAGTTGAGTAATGCTGATCGGCCTCTCTCCATTTAGTTGACATGCACTGGAGACAGCTGCATGATTTGAATCTGGTTCCAATTAAATCAGCGCCTCTGTATCTATATTAGATATAGAACAGTTCATATCTTAACAATGTTAAGGTACGGGGAGTTATCCGGCTTATGCTTAAAACCAGACTCTGGATAACTCAAGGCACGTTTCTGTAATTGCTGTTTGTGGGTTGACCTGGGCTATGACGAGGGTTAACTTTCTACCACCTAGAAGTTCAATAGTGATATTGTTCTTGACTCGCCACAGTTTTGATAAAAATGGATTTTTTCAGAAAACAGTAGTGGGAGTATGGTAGAACTTGAAGTGATTCCAGAACCGCAAACGATTACTGAATATTTGATAAGAACCTAAAGATTCAATCTGGATTGACATTCCATTGGCCGCTCCTTAGACATGGTGGGTAACCTCAGGAACTCGAGAGATACTTCGGTATGCTCAAGGACGGTGACGGGGAGGTTCTTGTTTACCCAGACTTTTTGCTCTTGTTCCAGACTGTGAGACCCGGCAGGAGGATGAGTATAGCGTCGTTCTAAACTAGCTTTAGAAGTATACGTGTATATGACTCTGCCAGAGGGTTGTCGTAGTTAGTGGGAGCAGCGGAAGTATAGTGGACAAGTAGCTTATGTCTATTTATGGACTAAAGCAGATATAGCGGAGATAAATCATCTATTTCTGATGTGACAGTCAAAGGTTTGACTTCATCAGAATAAGGGATGGATCTGTTAAGAAGGTAGTAGGGTGTGATGTCCTCGTATTTGAATGACATATAGAGAGTAGGAAGTGAAATTCTTATACTACGATCGGTTATACTTTGGTTGTCACACAGTGGTTTCTCCACATAGGATATGGATATTATATCAGATATTCTGGTTACTAGATCTATGGTTTTAGATCTAGATTTGGGAAGTGTCCAAATCAGGGTAATTAGACAGCATTCTAAAGGTTTTAGAATGGACGACTCCTGGCACGGTAGTGTACCTGCAGGTGATGGAGTCACCCTCTCTAAAGGTGTCTTACAGACTAAAGGGGAGAGGGATGCGCATGATTGGCAGATCGCTTGCTTAGGCAATTGAGTTGATCATGAGATGTCAAGTACCACACCATACGTTGTTTTTGCACTAGATGTAATAAGTTGATATTAATCGTATCTTGGAGAAACGTTCGGAAGCAGTTTTAGAACATAAGTGGATGTTCTAGGGATATGATAACAATGTTCAGACCATAATATTGCATTTATCATTCCCCTATTCTTATCCTTTTTATAAATAAACAGGTACTCTTGATGCACGTTTGTTGCATATTACAGGATACAGGTTTCTGGAGCAAATACAGTGAAAAAGACACAAAACAACAGAAAAGGGACTTTTGACCAACAATTAGACGAATCCTAGTCAAGCCCAGTTCACATAGGTGCAAGGCAACGAATGTCAAGGTGAAACGGTTAAAAAGCCCAATACAAGTCTTCACTGAAGATCTGGAGAAGAGTGAGAAGCAAACAGAGAAAAAGAAGTATAAAACTAAGAATCCCAGACAACCACAAAAGGACCCCAGAAGTTTGGAAGCCCAAGACCATCAATGGGCCACGGATCCGCGGCCCAAGCCATCAATTGCCGCGGATCCGCGGCCGTCTAATGCCCGTGTCGGCGCAAAGATTTTGTGTTGTTGCGTCGGTGCGGGTGTTGGGATTCTCAGGGGTCAAATCAGTAATTGCGCATGTGCGAGAGTCTGTAACCCTAGGTTTCCTATTTTCCTATAAATTGTAATTTTAGATCTGTAAAAACTATGCCTCTTTTCAATAAATAAAATTCAAAAATTCTAGAAGTGACATTCAGATCTGTTCTTTATCGCTTGGAAGGAGCCATCACCATTAGTAAGTATTTTTCTTTTATTCTTTTAATGTTATTTCATCCCCTAATGAGCGAGTAGTCTCCTCACTTGTTAGGGTTAGCCTTAGGGAAAGGGTTGAGAGATGAGATCTCTCATCCCTTTCAATGCCATATTAAACTAACCCATTAAGAACTTCATGCATGCGCGCACAACCGCTCCCTGCGGCACCCTACCCCTCGAGGTAATGGTGAACCGCAGTATAAAGGGCCGGTTGCGCGCGTTTTCCATGGGGGTTAGGGTAATTAACGATAAAGGAAGGATACGAATCTAGAGGAAGAAAACATCTTCCCAAAAGAGTCGTATCCACTTTATCGATAATTACTATAACACCTAATGGATCTAAAATACGGCATTGAAAGCGGTGAGGAAACATCAATCTCCAAAACTTCCTCTAAGCCTAACCCTAGCAAGAATTTAAATTAGATTAATTAAGTTTTAGATCTAGATTTTTATAAAACCAAAACGACAAATAGAATCAACTCGTTAAGACACAATAAAGGAATTTACCCGTCTCTGTGGATCGACCCGCACTCACCGGCTAGCTGCGAAGCGACGCCGTTTCTTGATTGCGGTAATTACAGTTTTTGATCGTAAAATCTCATACCAATCAAATGGCGCCGTTGCCGGGGACGGCGTAATATTTCTTTTTTGTGAATTTTCGGGTTGATATAAATTTTAAAAAATTATAAAAATCTGAAAATATAAAAAAAAAAATAAAAAAAAAATTTATCAAATTTGATATGTTTGAAGGGTGTATCTTTTGGATCTTGCAGGAACAGCGAAGGTCACGGATCTGGAACTTTACAGAGGGCAAATAAAAATTTGGAGCATAAAAACAGAGAGAAATTGTAATTACAGAACAGTGCAAAAATTTCCAGAGCGCGATCCCACCAGAACGCCGCGCTTCCGCCGCATTAGGGGCCATCTGCCGTGGATCCGCGCTCCTCCTGCCACGTCAGCGCACCAACTTTTGTGGGTTTGTCTCTCTTTCTTCCCTCTGCAACCTAAAGTATATCTCTCTGTAAAAGTTTTCTGCAGGAATTCTTTGCGTAAAGAGTCTTTCTCCCCCTTCTAAATAACAGATTTCTGCAGGTTTCTTTCCGCCGCGCTAAAAAATTCTGATTGCAAGTGAAATTTTATTTATTTTGCATAATTTAACCGGATTCTAAGGGGCTATTTGACCAAACTCAGATTGGGTGGGGATTTCATCACCCTTCCCAGGACCCCAGAAAACACCTAAGCATTTTGCATCGACCACCTTTAATTAAAAAAGATTAGACTCAGACCTAAGGACAGCGAGCTCAATAGGAAAAGGACTAGGGTAGGCATCGGCCGTTTATCCTAACCGAAATTGCGGTGTCTAGGCTAGTGGTTTTTAATTAGGCCCACTGTAGTGGTGGTTCCTTCCCACTTACCTGGCCGTATTTGTCCGTGAAGAGGCGGTTCGAGGTCTATTTCTAGCCCTAGTTAGGAGCTGTCTAGTAGACCTAGGCAACCCTAGATCTAGGTCTGATGGTGCATGTGTGGTTGACACATTGGTGTCAAGAGTCCCATTTTCTAAAATCTTCTTGCAAAACTCTCGAATAAAAAATTAAAGAAAAATCTATTTTAAAGAGAAAAAAAAAACTTGCAAAAATTTTGTCGCCAAGAAATCCTTGCATTCTTCTATCATGGGTACCCCATATCATAAATCTCTTGCCGAATCTTGGTATCCCGAACCTAACTTTGCGTCGTTCGTCAATTGTTTCGGTCAATTTAAAAACGATCCTTCCTTGCCAAAAATTTCGTTGAAAGATCAAATAGAGGCGTCTAGGAGAAATAGTTTGACTTTTCAACCCACTTCGTATCAACCGAGTCAACCTTTACAACCTACATATGTTGATACCACTTCTTCAAGTCCTTCTGTCACTCCTAGGCCGATGTCCATTGCTGAGCATATTGCTCAATCTCGCAGTCGATCTTTCACCCCCCTCCACTCATCTAGTTTTAGGGATCCACACGATTATTCACCTTCTTATCCATATGTTGACCCTACTCCTGTATTACCACCCACTTCCTACCAGTCATACCCGACCTTCCCACCTTCACTAGACACTGTTTCGACACAGCCATTAGGGAGTTTCACATACCCAACTAATTTTGAATCTTTTACTGAAACCCCCTCACCTCCTAAGTCTAGTTTGGAAAAGTCGTTGGAAGCATATATTGCTGTAACAAATAAAATAATGAGGAATGTGGAAGCATCCATGGCCGCCCTTATGCAACCTAGTGAACCGGTAGCTAGTGTCCCGCTAGCTCCGAATTTTTCAATGTATAAGGCGGCAGTTGGACAGAGTGAGAATGAGAGAGGATTTTCAAATCAAACCTACCCTTACCCAATTGAAACCCACAACTCCGGTTTTCCATCGATTGTTCCAAATGATTCACCAGTTGAAAATAAAAATGAGTTGTGCGATTTTGTAGTGTTTGATTTGCCAAATTGTGAGGAACCCCTTTCAAGTGAAACCGCACCTAATCCTTTCGATCTTTACACCTCCACTCTAGAACCAACATTGATAAATATCCATGTGGTGGATGAAGTGTTTAAAGAAATTGATTTTCACTTGACTGAGGATATAGACGCCGGGAATATTTCGGATGATGAGCCTGTCGATTTAATAGAAATTTTATGTTCAAATCATCATCCCGAGTTATTAAATGTTTCCCCCGAATCTCATATGCGTCTAGATTTTGATGATAATGGCATGGATGAATTAAATATTGAGGATAGTACTGAAGAGAGCCTTGAGGATAATATTGAGGTTGAACCATTTTTATTGGATGTGTCGGATTTTCCAATTCAGCCTCCTGAACCTTTGACTGTTATATCACCCTCCCTCCTTCCTATTGTTCTGACCGAACAAATGACCGTTACGCTTTCATCTCCGATACCAAGTTCGGCGTACCCATGTTTTCTTGCGAATCTTGAGGGATTTGACCCCATTGCACGACGAGTTCATAGGTTAGCGCAATCGCTTTTAACACATCGGTCATCACAAATTGCGCTAATTTATTCACTCAATTTACACCCTCAAGATCGCACTCCACTTCTTTCTTCTTTCCATCTTTCTTCCCCCCCACCGAGACCATATTCTACCATTCTTCTTTCCACACGGTCTCGCGTGCTTTTCATCTCTTTTCTTTCCATCCCATTCTTGCACCAACTCTACCATTACCATGATAAGATCTTTGAATGGTTGGTGCTAACCTTTGGCTTGTGTAAGGCCAAGCTTAAGTTTGGGGGGAATCTTGTTGTATATATGTATATATCCTTTTGTTTTCTTTTTCTATAAAAATATATAAAAAAAATTTCAAAACATAAATATTTTTTTTTATAAATAAATAAACAGGGGAGTATCGGTATTTTGACCCTCTTGGTTTAGCATGACAGTGAGGACACTGTCAAGTTCAAGTTTGGGGGTATGCTCGGTACGTCTTCTTCCTTCGCATTCATTTGTACATATTTTTTGCATTTGCATACTTATTTGAAAACCCATAAAAATTTGAAAAATTTGAAAAATTAAAAATAATTGTATTCAATTTTGACTAATTGACTTGAGTTTGACAAATAAGTTAACTATTTAGGAACGACTAGATCTTAGACTTAGTGAATTAAAAACCCTAAAAATAACCTTCCTTAAAGTTTAACAGTAGAAAGTATATGCCTTGTAGTTTATTTAGAAATAGGCAAATTTTGGGTTCACTTCTTGGGCTAAGTCAAAATGAGGGAAGAGTATTGATGTTCTTATTAGAGTATAAGTTTGAAAAATAGTTCCTAGCTTAAGTCTAGATTCTGAAAATGTATACCCTACAAAATTGCACAATCACGCACCTTGAAACTTGGAATAGTAGAAGAGACCTTGAAAGGCTTTTGTCTAAAGTCCTTAGTATGAAAAAGTGTGAATAAAGAAAAAAATGGACACTGGTTTTTGTGATTACTTAAGGCTGCAAAAATAGAAAAATATTTAGCGAGGGTGCTTCATCACCTAGTGCCTTAGACCAATTGGTTTGGGAGTCACTGCTAAAGCCTTGGGTGTTGCAAGGACTAGGAAGTACGCTTTAAAGTGCAAATGCATTTTGTAATCGGTCGATGGTACCTCAAGAAGTATTAACGGTCGCATGAAAGATGTGTAAGCAAATTTCATTCACCAACTAATTAGTACTTTGGACAATGGACAAGGGCATGATTGCTTGAATTGAATTTCCAAGTGTAGGGGTGATCTATACACACACGTAGGGATATGTGATTGGAATTTAGATGAGAAAAAGGAATAAAGAATAGAACTTGTATCTTTAGTAGAGTTGATAAAAATTCCTAAGTGGAGATGGAACCCTAGAAGGAAAACTTAGGAAATGCCGAAAGCTAAGTAGGTCTACATAACATATATAATCTTAAGTTAAATAATGAGGAAGCGTGAAGAATATGGGTGGATAATTTACAGGTAGAAGATAATAGAATTCCTTGTTAGAAAACCTAATTGGAGAACAAAAGTCAATGGGTTGAGTTGATAGGATTTTGTGGGTAGTATCCGCTAAAAACCCTCAGGAGACAACACTCCTCCTACTAGGGACACCAAGAGGTTTAACGGCTTGTTGCACGTGCTCAGTGCAATCGCGTTTCCCTGCGAAAGCGCGGTTAGGATTTTAGAGAATAAAACAATAAGTTTGCTCGAGGACGAGCAAAAGGTAAGTTTGGGGGTATTTGTTCAGGCCATAATATTGCATTTATCATTCCCCTATTCTTATCCTTTTTATAAATAAACAGGTACTCTTGACGCACGTTTGTTGCATATTACAGGATACAGGTTTCTGGAGCAAATACAGTGAAAAAGACACAAAACAACAGAAAAGGGACTTTTGACCAACAATTAGACGAATCCTAGTCAAGCCCAGTTCATATAGGTGCAAGGCAACGAATGTCAAGGTGAAACGGTTAAAAAGACCAATACAATTCTTCACTGAAGATCTGGAGAAGAGTGAGAAGCAAACAGACAAAAAGAATTATAAAACTAAGAATCCCAGACAACCACAAAAGGACCCCAGAAGTTTGGAAGCCCAAGACCATCAATGGGCCGCGGATCCGCGGCCCAAGCCATCAATTGCCGCGGATCCGCGGCCGTCTAATGCCCGTGTCGGCGCAAAGATTTTGTGTTGTTGCGTCGGTGCGGGTGTTGGGATTCTCAGGGGTCAAATCAGTAATTGCGCATGTGCGAGAGTCTGTAACCCTAGGTTTCCTATTTTCCTATAAATTGTAATTTTAGATCTGTAAAAACTATGCCTCTTTTCAATAAATAAAATTCAGAAATTCTGGAAGTGACATTCAGATCTGTTCTTTATCGCTTGGAGGGAGCCATCACCATTAGTAAGTATTTTTCTTTTATTCTTTTAATGTTATTTCATCCCCTAATGAGCGAGTAGTCTCCTCGCTTGTTAGGGTTAGCCTTAGGGAAAGGGTTGAGAGATGAGATCTCTCACCCCTTTCAATGCCATATTAAACTAACCCATTAAGAACTCCATGCATGCGCGCACAACCGCTCCCTGCGGCACCCTACCCCTCGAGGTAACGGTGAACCGCAGTATAAAGGGCCGGTTGCGCGCGTTTTCCATGGGGGTTAGGGTAATTAACGATAAAGGAAGGATACGAATCTAGAGGAAGAAAACATCTTCCCAAAAGAGTCGTATCCACTTTATCGATAATTACTATAACACCTAATGGATCTAAAATACGGCATTGAAAGCGGTGAGGAAACATCAATCTCCAAAACTTCCTCTAAGCCTAACCCTAGCAAGAATTTAAATTAGATTAATTAAGTTTTAGATCTAGATTTTTATAAAACCAAAACGACAAATAGAATCAACTCGTTAAGACACAATAAAGGAATTTACCCGTCTCTGTGGATCGACCCGCACTCACCGGCTAGCTGCGAAGCGACGCCGTTTCTTGATTGCTGTAATTACAGTTTTTGATCGTAAAATCTCATACCAATCAAACAACAGCCTCTTTTAGGAGACGGTTATCATTCCAGGCTTCCAAGGTGACCTGGATGATAGAGTGACTGTCAGAGTTATGTTTTCCCTCTGACGAGGGGCAGTAGTTTGGACAGATGGTCCAAACGGATACTGAGGGAGGCATGGCGCAGGATACTGATTAAGTTCATTTGACGATACATTCTAAGAAGTTTGGATTTAGAGTTCATTTATGAACTAGGTCCCATCAGATATCCAGACATATTCTAAGACAGGTATTGCTCATTTCGGGAGATGGCTTTCTCCGCGAACTTGAGATAAAGAGAGACATAGAAAGAAACATCAGGGTGGGTCCACTCACTGAGGCTATTCCTCGAACACAATAGTTTCCCAAACGGGCTTTGTGAGACAGATTAGTAGAGGAGTTGGGTGTTCGATATCATACTGGCTGTGAGTATGCGACATCGCAATAATTAGCCTTGAGTGCAAGTGGGAGATTGTTGGATATAGTGCCCTCAGAGTTAATTATTGGATCACAGGCTGATTGCAATGATTGAGGGAGGACCTATACCGGTAGGACAGTCTTACGCAAGATGATAGTATGCTATCTGGTTTATCTTTATCATCGTGTACTGCTTTAGGTAATCTTACAGGTCGCTATTACACGTTAATAGAGCCCTTAGGATTCTTGCTTGACTTCCAGCAGTATGATAGCGATCATATACGTGGGATTTAGGGTCTATAAGCACATTCTTAAAGTGGTCCCTAGTCGTGGGAGTTTTGAGACTGGGCATTGATACTCCATTAGTTGACTAGTGTATACAGTCGAGACCCCGACGAGGGGCAGTGGCCGGTCTCACAAGCCATTGGTGTCAGTTGGATCACCTAAGATGTATATAGGTGCTCATTGGGTTATGAGTACACCGGACAGGACTCACCGGGAGCATGCTAGTTGGTATTATACCTGTCGTCAGATAGCAGTTCCCTGGTGACATGTGTACAGGTTAGTTCATCGACCTGAGATCGTCATTTGTCTCGTTTGAGTTCCCACTGTACTTTGATTACTACCCTACCACGGCTCAAAGGAGTCGTGCAAACAGGTTTTAGTTGGGTACAGTCCCGAGCCACATGGAGGCAGTGAGCGGATCGGCAGGGGTTCGTCTCTCCCGGTATTGGGGGTGAGGTCGCGCTGTGTCTAGGAGAGCTATTGCACGAAGTCCTTGGCCAAGGCAAGAGATTTACTGGTAGATATTCCAGTAGTATCTCAGGGAGTTCTGGGCTACGCTCCGACACGACTTGTACCGCTTTTGGGTGTCTGACTTTTACCAACCCCCTAGGCCCGACATGCGATGCTCATAGACGAACGGACCGGACTATACGGATATTGTCACTGACAGGCTCAGTAGGGTGTCAGGATGAGTTCGCTCATCGACCTCCCTTTTGGTCAATACTTGGTAGCCCGTTACGTATGGCTAATACCTCTGACGTGCTTGTGGTTAAATCCACAGCTAATGTATTGACGAGTCTTTAGAGTCCCCCACAGACAGTTTCTCAAGTTTCGGACGAAACGTTGTAGAGGTCGTATGATATATGGCAGGGTCCGATCATATACGTGCAGTAGTGCACGGATCATGATCGGGCGGATCATACTAGTGGGCTTTGGTTTAAGCCGGATCCTAGTATTAGATTTGTTGGATTATTTTAGTCTCGTCGCATTCGCATTCAGTCGGAATGCGGATGCAGGTATGTATATACAGGTGAGGGGTATCCTTGTGATCCGTCACGAGTTTACTTTAGATGTTGCCGTATCTTTTTATTGTTGCAAACATTTGGATTATTGTTTGTAAATGGAAATTGTGAGCTAGAATTCATCATTTGGAGCATTTATTGTGACACATGCACAAGTGGTGACTCAAGGTCTCTTTTCTTGTGCATGTGTCACATAATGTGATATATTTGTGTTGATATGATGAGAGGAGAGAGAGAGAGGGTCTGTCTAATGATATGTTTGGTCTTGTATTTTTTCTCCCTCTCTCACTCTCATTCTATAACAAGAAAAGAAAAGAAAAGGAAAAAGAAAGCTTCTTCTTTTTTTCCTCCTCTTGCTCAAAGCCTCCATTAATGGCAACACCTCTAACCTCCATCCAAGCCATGGATGCAAGAGACAAAGTGATCACAAACATTCTCTACAACACCTTGGACACGTCGGCTAGCACACTTCGTTCCCGAGTTGCTTCGGATGAAGCGAGAGCCCGTAAAACGACTCGTAGATGTGGTGCCCTTTCCGACGAGGAGATCTAGACCGGAGATGCCGCGAGGAGCTTGGGATGGTGGCCAAAGACCGAAGGACACGGATCAATCGGTATAGCTTTCCGACCCTCTCTCTAGATAGCTAGTTGTAGGTTAATGGTTCGATGCGGGTTTTAAGCATACGATAGCGCCGGTTTCTAGTTTGAAAAAGTTTTCGTTTCCTCATTTTGGCCTCGTACAGACGGCTGGGGTGCTACCGTACACTTACAGGCTGCTCTCATTCTATTCTGTATCAACTGGATCATTTCTATAGTCTCCTGTACTATCTGTGGTCCCAACACGCTACTCTCGATGAGTGTTCATACCAGAATATTGCATTTTAATACCGCTCATTCATTGTCTATTTTTTGATATATAGGTACTATTAACCAGTATCTGCTCAATATTACAGATTACAAGTATCCATGACAAAATATTGGAAATACATTCAAAATCATGGGCATATCATTTGTGAGCCGCCACTGCAACCAAAACAGCAAACCGACCGATATCCCAAGAGTTATTTTGCAACAAGTATGTGCACAATATTTTGGTCCAACACATAACATGTGTACACTCTATACTCTTAGAGACTGGACCATGGACCTAGGGGGCTGCCATGGCACACACTCATGATGGCTGAAGCAAGTAGGCATGGTGTGATGTACATTAATGGTGCATTTAATGCAAAAAGAGTTGATGTGATTTGAAGCTACAAGTTCCCTCCAAAACCTGGGTGGATCCAAAGCTTTTACAGATTAATCAAACAACACCAAAATTTTATTTGAGTGCATACTAGTCAACACACCAAGTTCGAGCCACGCCCCCAGGATTTTGCCCGAGCCGCTTCTCATTTGGGCCGAGCAGGCCGGCCACACCACCACCTGTGGGTCCCAAACTTCTACTTCCCCCTCCTTGCTGCCTTGTCATCATTTTGTTATTGTTTATTTATTCACCTTTTGAGCCTATAAATACAGAACAGAGGGCAAAGGAGTGGGATACCTTTTGTTTAGTTTTGTATCAAAACTTTTGTAATTTGTAAGCTTGCTTTCCTTTGTAATTCTTAAGCTCTTGCGCCTTTGCCTTGACCTTGCAACTTCTTTATTGAACTTGCAGGCTTAAGTTTTAGGTTCTTGACTTCAAGATTAGTGTAACTTGTTTGTGATTTAATAAAAAGTTTTCATTTTTTATTACCATGTCTTGTTCTATGTTTACATATTTGAACTTATGAAATTCTCGCATTACTTTGATCTTGCAACCTCTTAAGTGAGCTTGCAACCTTAAAATTTTGTGTTTGGATTTCACACTTCACCGGGCTTACGAACACTTGGAGATATTCACATTTGGATTCATTAGTTCTCTCTTTTTCTTTCTTTTCTCGTATTTTTCATTATGTTCCTTACTCTTTTCCCTTTTTCTTATTTTTACTTTGTAAATATGTGTGAGTAGTCGCTATACTTGTTAAGGGTGGAATATGGTGAGATTGTATTTGAAGATATTATTTTCTAAAAACCATAAAAACCTTACACATTGCAATTGAAACTCCGTGCAAATCACTCGTAATTCCGCTCCGCTAGGCATCCTATCCTACCCCGATAGCGATGATTCTTAATTGTGACCGGATTCCTAGTGGTTTGCCGGAGGCTAGAATCCAAAGATAATAACAGAACGAGAAGTGACAAGGAATAGGGATTTAGCGAAATGCTGCAAATACCATATTTCAAGTTCCCTAATCCACGTTGTTACTTTTTGCTTTAGTGTCAATACCAAAGTTGGGTCTATAAGGATTCGACAAACTTCACCTTCATACAAGCTAACCTATTACTACCCTTAACAAGTCCTTTTATCTCACAACCCAAAAAGTACGGAACATGACCGGCACTTAAATTACGAAACGTCTCAAGGCGTACGTAATCTAAGTAAACCAAAACCCAGAAATCAAAACCAAAGAAGCAGTAGAGGGAAGGAAAAACAAATTTAAAGCAAGTAGTTTTAATCAACATAGGCCGAAGTATGTATTTTTAAAATCTCAAGTATTTTCTGAAAATTTCGGCAGAGTCTCCTTTGTAAATACAGGCCCCAAATAGGGTACAACATGAATAGTATACGAAATAAACAAAAAGTCATCCCCAAGTAGGAGCTAGCTCTTCGTCAATCGACGGTCACAACCACGCAAGCAATATAATATACAACGCCGAAAGGCGAGGATCAAAACTCAAAAGAAAACCAAAAATCAGCAAGAAAACCATAATAATACAACGCACGACTCTAAGGTCGAAATAATAACAAGTTCGGTCTTCTATCTCTATCAAATATACAATCTGGTTGATGGAGTTTCTAAATACAACTGAAATAATAAATGAACGATGGTGGTCCTGATGCAAAAGAACCTACCTACCGAAGCAATCACCCGGAAGGAACAGTGTGCCAGCAAAGCCGCAATGAAACCTGTACGGCAAAACTTGTAAGGAACCGTGGCACAATGGGGGTGAGTTGCCAACTCGTGAGTAGAAAACATCTACCAGCAGAAATCGCATGTATAACGCGATCCTAGGTCATACGATCAGTAATATCCTCAAAATAACAATATGTCCTGAAGCATAATATAATGGTAAGGGTAAACATCTATCCCTAAGTGTAATACCAAGTACTCATGTCAATGCCTTAGGTAACAACATGTCAATAATATGATGTAAAAATGTCAGGTAGCAACATATCACTAAAATGATGTGCAGATGCATATAATAAGAACAAAGTACATCATGAATAAAGAACAGTTTTTCTTTATTTAATAAGATTTCTGTATGTTTATAAATCGAGATATCATCAATGAAATCAACATCAAATCCGTGTCAAATATCGACACAAAACATAAACCTCAATATCTCAATATCTCAGGCTTCGGCTATCCGGACTGCCCTGTATCATCAAATCTATATATCTCAGTGTCTCAAATCTCAATATCTCAATACCTCGGGCTCCGTCAATCCGGATCGGCGCATATCATCATTCACACGACCACGAACGGTATCCTCCGGATATCCGCCGCGCCAGGTAAAATCACCGGTAGGCAATCTCCCCCTGCCGGGCTCATTGTCTACAACTCGAGCTTCTTGCCCCGGGGAACCATACCGGGTCCACCATGTACATGAGAAGGTTCATCCAACTCCTCGAATCGGGTCCCGAAAACATCTCTGAATAGAGAAAACATCATGGTGGACGACTCATACATCATGAGAAAACTGCACTTTTCATTTTTAAAAGGATAATAAGTTTATAAATCCTTGCGGTTTTCCCCCAAATCCAGAAACCTCATGGAAATCCGAAATCATCAATATCATGATATCAATAAACAATGAAAACCGGCAAAAATCTCCATATTACTGCATAAAAAATGAATATCTTGATGCATCTGATATCATGCAATAAATTAACTAGCATATGAAAGCTAAAACATGTAGCAACTATCAGTTAGCAAGCTATGTCAATGAAATAGTGTTTTCTAAAGTGTACGTGATATGGCAATTACCCATGATGATGTGTGTGAGCCGGCAAGTAAGTGTATGTGGAACATACGCATCATCGGTAATGGTGCTGGTGTCCTGACAGCATGGTTCATAATCACTAAGTACACAATAAACATGCAATGAGACGATAACAACATGATAAATGGCAATGAATAGTAATTGCAACAATAATATGCGGAACATGAATGATAACGTAACAATAAGGAATCTACGTCGCTAAACCTGTGTTATACTGTTTGGCCGTTTGAAATAGTACGAATCGTAGCGTTATGAAAATAAGGGCTACAGTGTTTTTATGAAAAGGTACGTCTTTGAAATATCCGTAGTAACCCTTGAAATGTTTTTAAAATCCTCATGATTCGTTAGTTTTGGAAATAGGTATGACTCGGGTCCAGTCTAACATCTACAAGGTAACTACAGGTCTAACTAACAACCATTCGGAAGGGGTATGGAAACTACATAAATTTGAGTCGATATATATATGTGTATAATAGTCGGTGATCCCGCCTCAATAGTATCCCATAGGATACCCTATATAATATGACATCCTCGAGTCAAGAGTGCGGATCTATCATCAATATATAGCTCATACGATAAATCCGTTCTACGGCCTCCCAAATCTGGGTACGGGTCAAATGTCACATCTATCACATTATTCATCTGGTATCCTCTTTATCAAATATCATGATCGGGTGTACTGATCTACGTATAGTACAATATTGATACCATCTATGTATATGCATGTGTGTGTTTGAAAACACCACGTCAAAGGACCCGCTAAAACATCACGTCGTATCTCAAATACGAACCATATCACATCACCAATCTCAAGGCCTCAAGCCCCATCTCATCGACTCATCTCCAAACCCAAGTACTATCCTCATAATCCGTGTATATGTATACGTATATATATATATATACATAGTCCCATACCCATGTGTGTGTGTGTGTGTATACATATCCCCATATATGCACAGGTAATAAAGTGAAAGCAGGTGTGAGCGTGTGGGTGTAAACCTATTCTAGGTTTCGCGACTAAGAAACAATGCTAGTTCCCTTCCAATAACACCAAACTAACCATAAACACATAATCATAACTTGATAATCATCCATGGATCATAAACCACTTATAGATCCAATTATATATCATAATATACTACGAACTGCGGGGGTGCTATACACCATCCACCGGACTCCTCCCCGTAGATATAAATCTACTCACCTGATCTTTGTTCGCCGGTGCCGATGTCGCCACGTGCTTTCTTGCCATCTCGAAGTCCACATGGGGGTACCTACATATCACAACGTATCGTATCGCATAAAAACCCAATTCCAAATCGAAATGGCATACGAAAACCAAATCGGCACGCGTATCACGTATAGGTCAAAACCTATCGCCTACGCATGCAAGAATAGCCAAACCAACCCTCGATGTCGATTTATAAACATCAACCCATCGAGAAAAATCCAAACGCACCCATTTTCACATTCACAAACACTAATTATAATATAAAATAGGTTAAAATTCACAAAAACCTCAAACTCACATTAAAAGCTATTTTTCCGAAAATCTAGCAAGGAAAATTTACCGTTTTAGTACAAAACTTGATGTTTAAACAAATATAGCGGCCACAATGTTCACTAATTAGCTTAATTAGGCCAAAAAAACATTTACTAGATTTTATCACACTAATGTATGAAACCAACATTTTTAGTTTCCACACTAATCCAATTTTTAACTTTTTTAAAGCAAAAATTCACAATTCAACAATTAAGTTTGGTTTTTCATGAACTAAAGTATTGAACTATAGTTTAAAATGTTAATAATGTCGTGAATAACCTAATTAGATTTTTCTCTTAATTATTTTCACAATTTACAAAAACCTAGTTTGCTAAAAAGCTTAATTTGGACATTTTACAAGTAACAATTTGTAATTAGCAACTAAATTACTTTTAACAAGTCTTAAGATGCTAGCCTACATCACACAACCATTCACAATTGATCACAACCCTAACTCCAAAACAAAACCCTCACTTGAATTTCTTACACTTGAAATTGGAACCATGATTTTTACTAAATAAGTTTTGATTAAAGCAACCAAACAACAATTTAACAAAAGGTTGAGATTATACCTCCAAACCATGAGATCAGCATGGAACTAAGCCTCCAAAATCCTAACTTTTCACCACAATCCATGCTTGTTAGGCTAAACTAAAATGGGTAAGAGTTGGATTTGGATTTTGGGATATTTTTGATGGATTTTGAGGAAATTTTGATGAATTTTTTTCAAGAGAATGAGATGGAGATTTGGGAGGGGGCTGCTGCTGAAGGAGGAAGGGGGCTCGGCCTAATGCTGGAAAGGAGAGGAGAGAGAGTGTGGTGGGGAAAAGAAAGTCAAGGCAATACCCATACCTTAAAGTCAACACTCATACATCCATTTTCTTTATTATTTCTTTTCTTCCATTTTCTTTTCTTTTAGCAATTCAAGTGGGGAAATGAAGGGCAACTTGGGGCTGTTGCTATTTTGGGGAGAGGAGAGAGGGTGTGGGTGAGTGTGGGTGAAGGAAAAATGATAAATATTATACCCCAATTTCCGTTTAATTTATTTTCACAATTTAAGCCTTTTTCTTCGATATTTTCTAAAATCGTTTGACAGTTTCATTTCATTTCAAAAGCAATATTTTACATGTTAGTTTAATATGTCATGATGGAAAAAATTTGTATCAACCCATTCCAATTTGTAATTTTCCCTAGTTAAATGTATTAGTGACGGCTTAAAATAATATTAAAATAATTAATTTCACAAAAAATTTCCGTAATTTAGAAATTTTACAAGTGGCTCAATAAACACCAAATACTAGCAATTACATAGCTAGAATACGTATATTTAATTTTATATTAAAAGATATTTATATCTTGATTTTTTTTAAAGGAAAACACCTGTTATTTTACCGATTTTCCGAAATTTCACCTAAACGATTTTCAAAACGTTACATTTTATTATACATATCCCTGTTGCGACATTTAGTTTAATCAACAAATCAAAATACGTTGTTAACTCGTTTATATAAGCCTAAAATCTTACCATCTCCTTTCGGACAAGCCGTACTCATCGCGTCTCGCTACACGCGACATTGTTTTGATTGCGGAAATTTCTAAACTCTTTCTAAAATACGACACGGCAAAAACGTAACAATCAAATGGCGCCGTTGCCGGGGAGACGGTAACACTTTTATACTTGTAATCTCGGGTTCATTTGTTCAAATTTTGTATAAAAATTAACTTTCTAACACATTCAAACGGATAAAACCATTCTTTTTCAAAACCAACACAAATACAAAAATATTCTTTTTTTCTCTGGATTTGTGCTAACACTTTGAGGTTTAAAGAAAAAATCAAGTTATAAAAGTGGAATGATATTACTTCACTGAGACAACACACAAAATTTGAGCCCATTCCCTCACACAAAAACCGGCTACACACCCTTGTTTTCCGAGGTCGCCGGCCATTTGGTGCTCTTTTCACTTGTGGTTTTTTGTGTTGCCTTCAGTATTCTAATAGAATCCCATTTTTATTGTTTAATTTTCTTAATTATTTGTGTTCAGAATTTTGGCTATCTATATCGTTTTTGGCTCAAAAATCCGTATTTTTCCGACATTTGCAGATTTGACGGATTGCGAGCAGCGATCGTGCGGAACAAGGGGTATTTTGAAGAACAAGAGGAGTGAACACTTAGTACCAAAGATCCGGGTAGTTGGACCCGCGCAAGTGAACCATTCGACCACTCGGAGGCTATATCGACACGAGTTTTCTTAAACTCGACACTTTTGGTACGTATTTCTCTAAACACTTCCTCTTATTAAACTCGACGCACTAATATCCTTGTCTTTGCAGGATTCTTAGCAACATCGCCAAAAAAAAAGAGCCAAAGAAAAGACTAACCGTATTTGTTCCAGCGCCACATTTAAAGTAAAAAACAAATTGATTGTTTGAAAATAAAACTTTGTTGATTTGCGCATTGCATCATTTAATACGGTCTTAAGGGGCTCTAACACCATTCCAGATTGGGTGGGGATTTCATCACCCTTCCTAAGACCCCGGAAATCACTAATTGCTTAAGTGTCACCTCAAGCTTAATAAAAAATATCTAGACTTAGCCAACTAAGGACTTGTCGCGCTCAATAGGACAAAGGAGGATTGTGGGCATTCGGTGGTTTATCTAAACATGACTTTTATGATGCCTAGGGTAGACAAGTGAGGAGATAATTTTAAAAGGCCCGTCTCACGGTGATTCGTGAGCGGAACCCTCCTTACCTCACTTGTGCTTAACTGGCCACAACTGGATGTGAAGAGGCGATTTGAGGGTTATCTCACAGTTTGTCTCTTTAGAACAGTTAGGAACAGGTCTAGTAGACTTAGAGGACCGTAGTCTAGGTGTTGATTGTGCATTTGTGACTGTGCATTTGTGATTGTGTTTGTTGAACTATCTTGTCATTTTTCCATTCTTTTGAAACAAAAACAAATCTTCCATTTTTACCACCATCACCCGATTTTTCTCCACTTTCGTTTTCTTATCCTCACATTCTACTCTTTGACTACACTAAACTCGTTTAGTGTATGCCCACTTAGACTAGGGACCCTAGTGCCCGTTTAGTCCGCGTTTCGTTAGTCCCTACGAACTACGCGATTAACACCGCAGTCGAAACTCCTTCCACGCCTCTTTCACCCCAACCTTTGCCGGCCAACTCCGACGTTGACCATGATTCTGTTCATACATCTTCACCTTCACCTTCACCATCACCAAATTCTTCTTTTGAGATGTCAGGATTTCCTCCTAACATCCCTTTACCTCCCTCGGGACTGATTCCACCTCATCTGGGTGCGAATAACCCGCAACCACCTCCTGTTGTAGCACCACAGCGAATCGCGCTCCTGGATCGTTTCTATCCCACTTGCTCTGCACTTCCTACCTGTCTTTGACTTCCGCCAGCAAATGGGGATAATTTCGAAATTAAGCCCTGCTTCATCAACATGTTGCCCAAATTTCACGGGCTGGAATCCGAAGATGCCTATATCTTCATCAACAAATTCCAGAAAGTCTGTGTAATGATGAAGACAACCAAACTGTCCGACGATGCTATACGGCTACGAGTCATCCCTTTCACTCTGTGTGACCTTGCTGAGAAGTGGCTGTATAGCACCGCGTCTCATTCCATAACCAGTTGGGATGAGTTTGTAAAAGCATTTTTCAAAAAATTTTACCCGAACCACAGGACTGCGAGAATCCAAAACGAAATTAACCAATTTTCCCAGCTTCCTACCGAACCCTTTTGGAAGTGCTTTGACCGATACAAGGACCTTCTGGTTCAGTGCCCTCATCACAGTATTGAGAGATAGCAACTTTGCCAAACCTTATACGAAGGCCTGAAACCAGCAACGAAGCAGTTGTTGGAAACCATTTGTCAAGGCCACTTCCTATCCAAATCTGACGAGGAAGCTTGGCAATTCTTCAACGATCTTGCGGAATAGAGTCTTCAGTGGGAGAGCACCAGACCGAGTACTTCTTCTTCTTCTTCTTCCACTTCTCCCGGTCAGTCTAGGGCAGGCATTCATCAACTCTATATCTCAATTTCAATGAAGGCCGAGATGGCAGCTATCACACAGAAACTGGAAGCAATTGAGAGCAAATTCTCGTCTCCTTCTTCTGCCCCTGCTCCTCCCCCTCGTACCATCTGCGCTTGTTGTTCTGATCCATCCCATTTGACCGAAGAGTGTCCTTACAACCCACCTTCTCAAGAACAGGATCAGGTCAATGCTTCCTTTCAGTAAAGACCAAGAAATGATCCATACTCTTCCACCTAAAATCTCGGTTGGAGGAACCACCCCAATTTCGCCTGGAATCAGAACCAGCATCAATTCCAAGGCTACAACAACTTCCAGAGGCCTCCTCCTCCTCCTCAACAAGCCAAGCAACAAACTCAACATCAATATCAGCAGCCCTTCCAACTACAACCTTTTCAAAATCCGACAAACAACTTTGCACCCAACAATTCTTTTCCTCAAAACAACTTTGTTCCGTCAAACAATGATAAGGTTTCCTCGCTAGAATGAAGTCTGGAGGCATTTGTAAAGCAATCGACTCAATCCACCACCAACATCCAGTCTTCCATTCAGTCTTTGGTGCAACACACTGCCGCCTACAGGAAAAGCGTCAAAACCATCGAAGCCCAGATAGCACAGCTAAATGCGGCCTTAAGCGAGTGAGAGAAGGGGAAGCTTCCATCTCAACCACTCCCACATCCTGGTCACCCACATAATGTCCATGTTGCTCTTGAACAACAGAACCATAATGTGAGTGCCGTGACTACATTAAGATCTGGAAGGATGCTGCACAACAACATTGGGACACGGATAGTTGATGACACCCTGGCCGCTTCTTCTTCTTCTTCTTCTTCTTCATCTTCTGAGCCTATGCTCCCTTCTTCAAAAGGCTCTTCTTCTTCAGCTACTCTGAACGGACCACTTCTCACTCCATGAAAACTCCAGCTCTAGGATCCGTTCCAACTCCACAATCTCCTCCACAAGCATTGGACTCAACCAATTTTAAAAACGTTCCATTTCCAAACCGGTTGAGCTCCAACAAACAAAATCCACAAATGGAGATGATTCTGGAGTTGTTTAAGCAGGTTAACATCAACATTCCCCTTTTAGATGATGTCCAACAAGTCCCTTCCTATGCAAAAATCTAGATGGACTTGTGCACGAAAAAGTGAAAATCTCAGGTACCCAAGAAAGTTTTCTTAGCTAGTGATGTGAGTGATGCTCTTATCCAAGCTTTACCTCAAAAACGGAAAGACCCTGGCTGTCCTACGATTTCAATTACCATTGGGGATAAGAACATCAATCGCGCACTTTTGGATCTTGGTGCTAGTGTTAACCTGCTTCCATACTCAGTATATGAACAACTAGGTGTAGGAGAGCTGAAACCCACACATTGTACTCTCCAAATGGCTGACCGATCTATCACCCATCCTAGGGGTGAGCTAGAGGATGTGTTAATCAAGGTTGGGGTCTTCATATTCCCCGTTGACTTCATTGTTTTAGACACACAGCCTGTAGCTAACCCCCGGAATCAAATTCCGGTGATACTCAGACGTCCATTCCTTACAACCTCTAATGCAGTGATCAATTGTCGAAATGGTTGGATGAACCTATCATTTGGAAACATGATAATTGAACTCAACATTTTCAGGTTGGGAAATCAGCCCTCTGAACCTAATGCTCATATATTAGACGTTTATTCGATCCAGGAGATCACCTCAGAGGACTGTGAATTCGAGGTGTTTTTGTTCGATCACAGCAATCTTGAAGCCACTAGTGTGTTTCTCTTCGAACCTGCTGTTGCTTCTGCTCCCGACTGTGATTACGATGTTTCACTTTCTCGAACGATCTTGGCCAGTGACCACCGGAGTTTGAATCCTTTGAATTTTCGGATGAATTAGCAAAACCATCCAACTCGGTCGCTTACACTCATTTTGAACCTCTGCTGGAATTCATTGAGTTCGAGACCTTTTCACCAATCTTGCCTTAAATCGTTTCACCGCCAATGCTCGAACTCAAGCCATTGTCGTCTCACCTTAAGTACTCGTACTTGGGTGAGAACGAGACCCTCCTATTTATCATCTCGGCTTCTCTAGCTCCAGAGCAAGAGAAAGCCCTTCTTATGGTCTTGCACAGCAATCGGCAAGCTTTTGGCTGGTCAATGGCGGACATCAAGGGGATTAGTCCCGTGATCGTTGAACATCATATTCATCTGATGGATGATGCCAAACCAGCCAGGGATCTACAAAGGCGACTCAACCCAGTCATGAAGGAGGCTGTAAAAAAGGAGATCGTAAAGTGTCTGGATATTGATATCATTTACCCTATCTCTGATAGCCAGTGGGTTAGCCCCATTCACATTTGTCCCCAAGAAGTCAGGCATAACGGTCATAGCCAATGAGGCAAATGAGTTAATCCCTACTCATACCCAGACTCAGTGGCGAGTATGCATCGATTATAGAAAACTCAACACCGTAACGCGGAAAGACCACTTTCCACTATCTTTCATTGACCAAATGCTTGAACGATTGGCTGGACAAGAGTACTACTGCTTTCTGGATAGCTACTCCGGCTATAATCAGATTCCCATCGCCGAAAAAGACCAAGACAAGACCACATGCACCTGTCCTTTCGGCACGTTTGCATATCGTCGCATGCCCTTTGGGTTATGCAATGCGCCCGCTGCCTTCCAGTGGTGTATGATGGGAATCTTCTCAGACATGGTGGAAAAATTCTTGGAGATCTTCATAGATGATTTCTCCATTTTCGGCGATTCCTTTCATGAGTGTTTGCGGCATCTTGACGCTGCCCTTACCCAGTGTATGGATAAGAACCTTACTTTAAACTGGGAGAAGTGCCACTTCATGGTACGCGAAGGTATTGTCCTAGGACATATCACTTCGCAAAATGGCATTGAGGTAGATAAAGCAAAGATTGATGTCATTTCCAATCTCCCTCCTCCCAAAAACGTCAGAGACATCCGAGCCTTCCTTGGCCATGCCGGTTTCTATAGACGGTTCATCAAGGACTTTAGCAAGATTGCTAGGACCTTGACTCTTTTTCTGGCTAAGGACACGACATTTGACTTCAACTCGAGCTGTGTGACTGGATTTGAGTCATTAAAACGATCACTCACTTCTGCTCCCGTTCTTTCTTCTCCTAACTGGACGTATCCATTTGAGATTATGTGCGATCCATCTGACTTTGCCATCGGTGCGGTCCTTGGACATCACATCGATAAGATACCGCATGTAATCTATTATGCTAACCGAACCCTGAACGATGCCAAACAGAACTACACAACAACCGAGAAGGAATTCTTGGCTATTGTGTTCGCTTTAGAAAAGTTCAGGCCTTACTTGATTGGCTCTCTAGTCATCGGCTACACGGACTATTCAGCTCTTCGCCATCTTTTTCCAAAGAAGGATGCAAAATCTCGGTTGATATGTTGGATTCTCTTACTTCAAGAGTTTCACCTTGTCATCAAGGACAAAAGAGGATGTGAAAACGTAGTCGCCGACCATCTTTCATGGCTCCCTTCTTCGCCAACGCTTCAACTTTCGATCAACGACGTTTTTCCGGATGAACAGCTCTTGACAGTATCTTGCAAACCCTGGTTCGCAGATATTTTGAACTATTTGGCCACAAGATTACTACCAACTGAATGGTCAAGTCAGGACAGACTTCGATTCTTATCCCAAGTGAAACACTTTTACTGGGACGAACCCTATCTGTTAAAGTACTGTCCCGACCAGATTATTCGTCGGTGTGTCCCTGACAATGAATTCAAGAATGTGCTGTATTTTTCCCACGATCAAGCATGTAGCGGGCACTTTCACCCTAAAATGACGGCCGAGAAGATCTTGCAGTGTGGTTGCTACTGGCCATAACTCTTTAAAGACGCTCTTGACTACTGCAAGACTTGCTCCCGATGCCAACACTTGGGCCGGATATCCAGGAGAAACGAGATGCCGCTCCAACCAATCTTGGTTGTGGAGATTTTTGATGTTTGGGGGATTGATTTTATGGGGCCGTTTCCCAGCACTTTTGGGAACTTGTACATTCTTCTCGCTGTTGATTATGTTTCTAAGTGGGTCGAAGCTGTGCCCAACCGGACTAACTAGATTTCTTAAGGAAAACATCTTTTCCCGGTTTAGGCACCCCCGCGCGATCATTTGTGACAATGGAACTCATTTCTGTAAAAGGACTTTCGAGGCTTTGATGCGGAAGTATTCCATTAATCATAAGCTATCAACGCCCTACCCCCCAAACATGTGGGCAAGCCGATGTTTCAAATCGACAAATCAAACAGATATTGGAGAAGACAGTTTCCAAGAACCGTAAGGATTGGTCTTTAAAACTCACTGATGCCCTTTGGGCATTTCGAACTGCTTATAAGACCGATCTTGGCATGTCTCCCTATCGGCTTGTTTACGGAAAGGCTTGCCACCTTCTAGTGGAAATAGAGCATCGTGCATTTTAGGCAATAAAGGAGCTGAATCTATCTCTCGAAGATGCGGGTAACCAACGGAAGCTGCAGTTAAACGAATTGAGCGAGCTTCGGGATGGGGCTTACGAAAATGTAGTTGTCGTTAAGAACCGAACGAAGGTGTTTCACGATAAACACCTTTTGCGCAAAACTTTCGCACCTGGTCAACAGGTACTGCTTTATGACACCCGGCTACATTTCCATCCAGGTAAGCTCAGATCTCGCTGGAAAGGGTTGTGCGGAATGTGTACCCGCAAGGCACTGTGGATTTGGAAAATCCAAAGGACGGCTCGTTTTTCACTATAAACTGACATAGACTGAAACCGTACATTAGCGCTGAACCAACAGAGGAGCTCCTGGTCTTACAAGAGCCGGTTTACCCTGCAAAATCTTCCTCTGCCTACCACCAAACTTCGGTTATCCAGCCAAACAGTGGACACTGTTTCAAATAAGTTTGGGGGTATGCATATACTATTTTTTATATCTATGTGGATATTCTTGTCCGGTGCATATCCATTTTTAACGAGCAATCTTGTCTGGTGATGCTCATTTTTTTTATTTAAAAAAAAATTGTGTATATCTAACCGACAATTTTGACCCTTCAATAATTTTTAATGCAATGACAGTGAGGGGACTGTCCAGTTTAAGTTTGGGGGTACGCTCGGTACGCATTTCTAACCTTCGCATTCATGTGTATATTTTGCATTTGCATACTTATTAAAACACATAAAAATCAGAAAATTTTCTAAAAACTTAAAAACATTGTTGTCAAGTTAGCTAGTGGGAGAACTTAGATTCAATATTTCAACAGTTTTGTTTGATAAGATAGGAGCAACTAGATCCTATTTTTAGATTTTGAAAACCTGAAAGATAACCCTCCTTTGATGTTAACTATAGATAATATACGCGTTTACATCACACTACACATGTCGTGAATTTTGAAAATTAGATGACAAGTCTATTATGTCTGAAAACTTTTTAATTGATAAACTATTTTCTGAGGATCAAATAGGTTTGTTCTGAAATAAGTAATATCAAGAATAGTTTATGAAGTGAAGAGGATATGAAGGGATGTTATTGATGCCTTAATTGGAACTAATTCTGAAGAATAACTCATCTGGACCATGATTGGAGTGATTACACACCTAACCCACTAAACACGTTTTTTATCCAAAAAAATAATTGAACTACCGGTAATATCTCCGTTCGTATTAAATCATTATGATTTTCATGCTAAAATTGGTCTTTTGTTTTAGGGCCTAGGTAACTTGAGTAATTAAGTCCGCTGGGGTGTCTTTACACCTAATTTCCTAAAACCAACTGGTTTGGGTGCATTGGCCCAAAGCTCGCTAAGAAGCCTAGAAAGTCCAAATTAAAACAAAGTCAATCAAGTGTTCTCTCCGAGTTAAAATTCCTAACGGTTCTTTATGTGAGAATAATCTTGACAAAAGAAAGGATTTTTATAAAAAATATTTTTAACGGAGATATGAAGGTTTTATTCTATGATGAAGACTTTTGCACGTTCAAAGTGGTGTGTAGGAAATGAAAACAAGAAAAAGGTGGAGTGAAAAATAAGACCTAGTTTCCTGTTAAGGAAGATAGAAATTCTGAATATGAAACCTAACTGGAAAACAAAACTTGAGACGTACTTAACTCTTTATAAAACTTGTGTGATCCTTTTTAAATCTTTATCTGGGCGTTATTTTGTGACACGTCGACTTTAATCGATCCTTATCAAACTTAACGACACTATCTGCACTGAACGTAAATATATATAGAATCATAAGTTAAATAAGAATCGAGGTGTGAAAACTAAAGGTTCGATAGTTATAAATTCAAGATAATAGAATTGCTAGCTTTAAAACAAAACCTAGGGATTAGAATCATAGTTATTCCGCAAAACTAGCTTGACAGGATTTTGTGGGTGCAATTCGCTGAAAACCCTCAAGAGAAAACACTCTTCCTACTAAGGACACCTAGAGGTTTAACGGCTTGTTGCACGAGCTCAGTGCAATCGCGTTCCCTACGAAAGTGAGGTCAGGATTCTTTTCTTTTTGTTTTGCTCGGGACGAGCAATAGATAAGTTTGGGGGTATTTGTTCATACCAGAATATTGCATTTTAATACCACTCATTCATTGTCTATTTTTTGATATATCGGTACTATTAACCAGTATCTGCTCAGTATTACAGATTACAGGTATCCGTGACAAAATACTGGAAATACATTCAAAATCACAGGTATATCATATGTGAGCCGACACTGCAACCAGAACCGCAAACCGACCGATATCCCAAGAGTTATTTTGCAACAAGTATGTGCACAATATTTTGGTCCAACACATAAGATGTGTACACCCTAACCTGTTGGATATAGTGCCCTCAGAGTCAATTATTGGATCACAGGCACGTGATTGCAATGATTGAGTGAGGACCTATACCGGTAGGACAGTCTTACTCAAGATGATAGTAAGCTATCTGGTTTATCTTTATCATCGTGTACAGCTTTAGGTGACCTTACAGGTCACTATTGCACGCTGATAGAGCCCTTAGGATTCTTGCTTGACGGCCAGCAGTATGATGGCGATCATATATGTGGGAGCTGGGGTTTACAAGCATATCCTTAAAAGGTCCTTAATCGTAGGAGTTTTGAGACTGGGCATCGATATTCCATTAGTAGACTAGTGTATACAGTCGAGACCCCGACGAGGGGCGGTGGCCGGTCTCACAAGCCATTGGTGTCAGTTGGTTCACCTAAGATGTATACAGGTGCTCATTGGGTCATGAGTACACCGGACAGGACTCGCTGGGAACATGCTAGTTGGTATTATACTTGACGTCAGATAGCAGTTCCCTGGTGACATGTCTATAGGTTAGTTCATCGACCTGAGATCGTCATTTGTCTCGTGTGAGTTCCCACCGTGCTTTGATTACTACCCTACCACGGCTCAAAGGAGTCGTGCAAACAGGTTTTAGTTGGGTACAGTCCCGAGCCACATGGAGGCAGTGAGCGGATCGGCAAGGGGTTTCGTCTCTCCCGGTATTAGGGGTGAGATCGCGCTGTGTCTAGGAGAGCCATTACACGAAGTCCTTGGCCAAGGCATGAGATTTACTGGTAGGTATTCCAGTAGTATCTCAGGGTGTTCTGGGCTACACTCCGACATGACTTGTACCGCTTTTGGGGATCTGACATTTACCAACCCCCTAGGCCCGCCATGCGATGCTCATAGACGAACGGATCGGACTGTACGGATATTGTCACTGACCGGCTCAGTAGGGTGTCAGGATGAGTTCGCTCATCGACCTCCCTTTTGGTCAATACCTGGTAGCCCGTTACGTACAGCTAGTACCACTGACGAGCTAGTGGTTAAATCCACAGCCAAAGTATTGACGAGTCTTTAGAGTCCCCAACAGACAGTTTCTCAAGTTTCGGGCGAAACGATGTAGAGGCCGTATGACATATGGCAGGGTCCGATCATATACGTGCAGTAGTGCACGGATCATGACCGGGCGGATCATACTAGTGGGCTTTGGTTTAAGCCAGATCCTAGTATTAGATTTGTTGGATTACTTTAGTCTCATTGCATTCGCATTCAGTCGGAATGCGGATGCAGGTATGTATATACAGGTGAGGGGTATCCTTGTGATCCGTCACGAGTTTAATTTAGATGTTGCCGTATCTTTTTGTTGTTGCTAAAATTTGGATTAATGTTTGTAAATGGAAATTGTGAGCTAAATGTCATGATAAGGAGCATTTATTGTGACACATGCACAAGTGGTGACTCATGGTCTCTTTCTTTGTGCATGTGTCACATTTGAGATTGATTTGTGAGTTGATATGAGAGGAAGAAAGAGAAAGGGCAACCATATGGTTGTAGTTAGCTCTTGTATTCTCATTCATAATCTCTCTTTTTATCATATCATTCCAACACAAGAAAAGAAAAGAAGAGAAAGCTTATCCTCCTCCTTCTTCCTCTAGCTCATAACCTTCATTAATGGCAACACCTTCAACCTCCATCCAAGCAACGGATGCAAGAGACAAAGTGATCACAAACATTCTTTACAACACCTTGGACACGTCGGCTAGCACACTTCATGCCCGAGTTGCTTCGGATGAAGCGGGAGACTGTAAAAAGACTCGTAGATGTGGTGCCCTTTCCGACGAGGAGATCAAGACCGGAGATGCCGTGAGGAGCTTGGGATGGTGGCCAAAGACTGAAAGACACGGATCGATCGGTATAGCCTTTCTATCCCTTCTCTAGTTTGCTAGTTGTAGGTTAATGGTTCGATCCGGGTTTTAAGCATACGATAGCGCCGGTTTCTAGTTTACGAAAAAGTTTCGTTTCCGCATTTTTCCCTCGGACAGACGGCCGGGGCGCTACCGTACACTTACATGGTATCAGAGCCATGCCATTAACCTTTACTTTCTTGCTCTAACGTATTTAAAACATCGATCGAACGAATTTTCTAAAAACTGCATTTCCAAGTCATTAGTTTCTGTTGAATTTTTCCTACAGTCAAAAATTTATTTGGTGTGTTGCAGAAAATCTAGCTGGCTGTTCTAAGAACACTGCAGAAAATTGGTGGCATGATAGCACTGTAGCGCCACGGAACCGCGGCCTAACCCCGTTTTGGCCGCGGTCGCACTGTAGCTGCACTGCACCATTTTTTCTACAGTGCTCTCTGACAAGGAATTGGGGTTTCTAGTATTTTTTGTTTGGGCCCAGATTATTTTGAGTGCTGGATTTGTGCTTGGAGCCCACTTCGGGAAATTTTGTCGATCAAAAATTTTAAATATGTTAGTTCACGGTATTTAAGTTATATTTGCGTCCGTGAATGTCATTTGATCGGTAAATCTTGTCTAATTGCTATAGCCCATTTAGACGGATTTGCGAACGTGACATTTACGTAGATGTTCTGTGTTGTGCTGTGATGTTGCGGATTTGTCACGGTGGATAGCCTGGATGCAATGTTAGTACAGTTTGGTTGTATTTGTACATTTCATATTGCCGGGCGAGCGTCCGACATGTAGACTACCGTCACTGCCTATTTGTGTATTATTCTTTTGGGGCACGACCGGGCTGAGGTCGATGTACCCGTTGTATATTTTACTTTCTGTACTAGGATTACCCAGTGGTGAGGTGCACGGATAGCCGGGTTCTAGAGGGACACGTGCCCGCATCTCATGGCTTTGAGATGGAGGGGGCTTTACTCTAGAATTGGTGGGCTATTCGCCGCACTCGTAGGGGGTACAGGTTGACCCAAGGAGGGGTGCTCAAGTTACCGGATTCCGTGAAGTGCTGGGTGGTCCATTCACGTTGTTGAAAGGGGCTGCCTCGCTTCAGGTTTTGGCGGATAACTTGCCGCGCCCGTAAGGGTCTAGGATTTCATTGCACAGGCTATCCACACGACCAGGTGAATGTCGGGTTTCAGTAGCGGCTCTATGAAACCCGGGTATCCCAGATTATCTGTTTTATTCTGTGATGCTTATTACATTTCTGTGATGTTGCATTTTATCACGCCTTGAGCGAATATTATATATTGATATATATACTAGTAGATGTTGTATATGTTTTGCATCCGCGCTAGTCCAGTCCCCGCTCTGTCGTTAGTTAAGTAACCTAGCGGGTAATGACGGGACACAGTGGCGAATGCGGATGGCATATATGTACATCGTATTTTCGTTCTTTTGTGGCGTGATTAATTGATGGGACTGTGTTGATTCGGATCAATGCAAGCTAAACAAACCTGTATGATGTTGTTGGAACATTTTTCAAAAAGCTGTTATTGTAAGGGCGTTCTCTTTTATTTTGCACAGTGGTATTCGGTTATGAATATCCAGCACCTCAGTCGACGAGGCAAGGGCCGAGATCCTTTCACCGGGAGTGACCCCTTGGACAGAAGTTTGCGTCAGGGTAATAACTTCACTATAGCCGATTGCCTTTTTGCTTTGCATCGTGGTATTTAGTTGGAATATCCTTTACCTCATTCTACGGGGAAAGAACCGAGATCCCTTCACCGGGAGTGACCTCTTTAGCAAAGGTTTTCGCCACAATATTTTTATAAAAAGCTATCCGGTTCCTTCAACGATATCAAGTTCATTACGTTAAAGGTTTTTTGCCAAAAACCATTCGTAGCCCTCTGTCATTTCAGAGAGGTAGCACTTAGTATTCATGCTATGTATGTTGGCCTTCATCAAGGCATAATGTATGGTAGCTATTTGTTACTTTTCTGCTACGTAGATAGATGCGTTGGTTTAGGACAGTCGTACTACTATTTTGGCCTTCGTTAAGGGTATGTACAGGTGGGTTCAAATTAACTTGGACAATGATGGGTAGAACTTGACATGTGACTTATGATATGTTGGCCTTTGTCAAGGTCATAAGAGCATGGGGTAAAAATCACATCGGGAGTTTCTAAAGAAACTGAAACTTGCCAGGCATGCGCATGCATTCTAGAGTGTGATAACGTGAGTGGATTCCATCACGTTATCATGCGATGATAGTTGGATCCTGATTCCCACTGATGAGTTGGTTTACTCCTCGGGTGATCCCGACTAATTCTTCTTTCAGGTTTGGAGGAGAATTTGAGGTTACAGTGCGAGTTTTCCTGATTAGATAAAGTGATAACCATTCTGATCTAGGTTAGAGTGCATGCTGAGTGTTTCTTTTCTCTCTCTCTTTGGCAGCGACCATCACCCGACCCTTGACTATGACTCAGTGACCAAGTTAACCGAACCTTTTTAAAACACTGGCTTTTGGATTGTCAGAGTTGCATACCTCATTGCCACTCCTACTTTTACCCTTTTCTCCAGAACACCCCGTATTACTACGAACATCCACTTCCATTGGATAAAACCATCATATGGTTATATACGAACTCGAAGGAACTTCTTCCAGATTCGAGGATGGTTTCCGGTTCTGGAGAAAATGAATAGGACTATTCAGTTGTCCGTTCCTTTTACCTTCTCTCAGGTTACGAGTGTTGCTTGGATTAGGACGGTACACCTATTACGCTAATTGGATAGTCTTCTTCCAAACCGTAGGCAGGTGCCGAACGGTGGGGAATGAAGAAAATTAATTAGCCTAACGATGGTGTACAGAAGGTAATAAGTTAAGACAAATAGAGGGATCAGTAAGAGGGCAAAGTAAATTGCGACTGCTATTCATGACCAAACCAAGTATTTCATCGTCACTCCTATTTCACCTTTGTACTTCTCTGGAACACCTCGTATCACTACGAAGATCCACAGTTTATTGGATACTCCATCTGTAAGTCCACGTTACCTCTCCCGGTACTTACGGGCTTGCGGAAATGATGAAAAACGATTTTTCAAGAGGTGGTAACATGGACTCAAAATACGGATCTTTGTTAAACAACTAACTAACAAACCTAACAAGAGTTTTACCTACTCGGTTAGGGGGTTATACCTTTCTTGAACTCCTTCGTCTTCAACTCTTTCGTCTTCAACTCTTTCCGGTGTACGGATCGGCCTCACCCCGTCGTCTCCTTGCGCCGAAGATGGATCCACCTGAAAGCTTCTAACTTTGGCTTCTTTTTCGATCTTGAAGAAACTAGAACACTTGGTTTGCTAAACCTTGTGAACTAGGATGAGTAGAGGAGTGTGTTGGGATTTATCTCTATGGTTCATGCTTCTCAACACATGAGACAAGTGAACCATAGACTAAAGAGAGCAAGAGGAAGAGGGAGAGCTCAAGTAAGAGAGAGAAAGCAAATGAGAGAATGAGTAACTCTTTTGCCATCCAAGCTCTCATAATCCAAAATCATCATAACAAATAATAGTAATCAAGTATTGTGTGATGGTTCAAGTCAAAAAGGCTATATAATTTCATGCACTCATTTTTCAAAAACAAATAAGCAAGCAAAAGTCTTCGCCATGAAATGATAGCCATTGTCATGATGATGGTCAACTAGTCTAACCTAGTCAACCGGTCAACAAAGTCAACCCCTCATCAGCCATGTCACTATAATACTTAATTAATATTGTTTTTAATTATATTTCTTATTCCCATTAGGGTTTAGCAAAAAGTCAATAGTCAACGGTCAACAATCAACAACCCCAATAAGAATCCTCTGCCTCTGTCTCTCTGTCAACTGTGCATACACACCCGCATCCGCGTTCCGAGAAACACGAATACAAACGAGATAAAACCAATTCCAAAATGTATACTAGGATCTGGCTTAAACCAAAACCCGCTAGTGTTAACTGTCCGGACACCAAACGTGCACAAGTGCACGGATGTGACCGAACCCTGTCGCAAAACCATGCGACCTCTACTCTTTTGCCCAAAGGCGAATAGCTTTCTGTGTGGGACTCTAAAAACTCGACACTACGCTGGCAGTGGGTTTAACCAAGCGGCACTAGCTGTGCGTAACGGTCCCCAGGTAGATGCCGACAAGAAGACTGACGAGGTGAAACCCATCCGAACTCCTACTGACCCTGAATGTGACAGTCTCCGTACAGTCCGGTCTGTTCGTCTGATACATCGCATGGCGGGCCTAGGGGGTGGTGAACGTCAGTCCCCTAATAGCGGTACAAGTCGTGTCGGAGTGTAGCCCAGAACACCCTGAGATAACACTGGAAACCTACCAGTATATCTCGCTTGCCCTGGCCAGGGACTACTCGTGTAATGGCTCTCCTAGACACAGCGCTATGTCAACCCCCAATACCGGGAGAGACGAATCCTGTCTAACCGTCACTGCCTCCAAGTTCTTCGGGACCGCACCCAACTACTACCTGTTTGCACGACTCCTTTGAGTCGTGGTAGGGTAGTAATCAAAGTACAGTGGGAACACACTCGAGGCGAAGTGACAGTGTCATGTCAGTGGACTAAGCTGTACTCATGTCACCTGGGAACTGATAATTGACGATAGGTATAGTACCAACCAATCAGTTTCCGACGAGTCCTGTCCAGTGTACTCGTAACCTAACGAGCACCCGCATACTATCTCAAGTACGACGTACTGACGGCTGTGGGACAGACCGTCTACCTTGCTGGGATGAGAAGCGCATACGCTAGTCTACTCCGGAGTATCGATGCCCTGTCTCGATAGTCCTACGACTAGGGACCTGTATAAGGATATGCTTGTAGATTACCCAGCCCCCACTAGTGTGACTGCCATCACAACGCTGGTAATCAAGCAAAGATCCTAAGGGCTCTACTAATATGTATAAGCGATATGCTAAAAGAAACACATGCACATATTGAAGTAGAGACAAACAAAGTAGCATACTACCATTTTGAGCAATATTGTCAATACAAAGTGAATATCCCAAGCTTCCATTAAGTAATATACATACTAGTATGATACAGTAATGGCCTCTAGGGCATATACAAAAACAATCTCCCACTTGCACTAAGGCCATGTATTGGCGTATCGAAGACCTATCATCTCGATCAGCCGCTCGAACTGAGTCTGGGGTAAGGCCTTCGTGAATGGATCAGCAGTGTTATCTTCTGTATTTACTCTCTTCACCTCGATCTCCCTGCGATCAACGATCTCCCTGATCAGGTGGTACCGCCTCAAAATGTGCCTGGACTTCTGATGGGACCTGGGTTCCTTCGCAAAAGCTATAGCTCCGTTGTTGTCACAATACATCGGTATTGGATCAACATGGTAGGAACCACCTAAAGCTCCGTGAGGAACTTCTTCATCCAGACAGCTTCCTTTGCGGCATCGCAAGCAGCTATGTATTCCGCTTCCATCGTCGAGTCAGCAACGGTTTCCTTTTTGGAACTCTTCCAACACACCGCCCCCCATTGAGGGTGAAGACATAACCCGACATGGACTTGGAATCATCCTTGTCACTCTGGAAACTGGAGTCAGCAAAGGCCTCGATCTGGAGGTCTTTTCTGCCATATACCAAGAACATCTCCTTAGTCCTTCTCAGGTACTTGAGAATGTTCTTTACCGCTATCCAGTGCTTCTCCCCTGGGTCCGACTGATACCGGCTTACAACGCTCAATGCATATGCTACATCTGGTCTGGTACACAACATCGCATACATAATAGAGCCTACCGCAGATGCGTAGGGTATTGATGACATGCGAGCCCTTTCCAAATCAGTCTTAGGAGACATCTCTTTGGAGAGGGTGATTCTGTGACAAGCCGGTAGATTAGCGCGCTTGGAATCTTCCATACTGAATCGTTTCAGTATGGTGTCGATGTACCTGGACTGTGAAAGTCCCAACATCCTTTTAGATCTATCACGATAGATCTGGATCCCCAGAATGTAGTTGGCATCGCCCAGGTCCTTCATGGAGAACCTTTGTGACAAGAATCCTTTAACTGACTGTAGCATAGGAATATCATTTCCTATTAGGAGAATGTCATCGACGTACAAGACGAGGAATACCACATTTCTCCCTACAATCTTACTGTAAATGCATGGTTCATCTGGGTTTTTGATAAAGTCGAATTCTTTGACAGTATCATCAAAGCAGATGTTCCAACTCCGCGATGCCTGTTTCAGTCCATAGATGGACTTGAGCAACTTGCACACTTTATCGCTGCTCCCACTCTGATTGAATCCCTCTGGCCGATCCATATGTACGCACTCTTCTAAATTTCCATTTAGGAAAGTCGCCTTTACGTCTATCTGCCAGATCTCATAATCGTGGAAAGCAGCAATGGCAAGAAGGATCCGAATGGATTTGAGCATGGCTACCGGAAAAAAGGTCTCGTCATAGTCCAAACCAGGTCTTTGATGAAAACCCTTTGCAACAAGCCTAGCTTTATAGGTTTCAACCTGCCCATCTACACCAATCTTCTTTCTGAAGATCCATCTGCAGCCTACGGGTTTTACCCCTTCTGGAGCAAAGTCTAAAGTCCAAACTTTGTTGGTGTACATAGACTCCATCTCGGTCCGCATTGCATCCAGCCATTTTACCGAGTCAGCACTCTGAATGGCTTGCTTGAAGCTAGTAAACTCGTCATAATCAATGACGCAATCCTCTCTATCCCCGTCTATGAGAAAATCGTAGTATCTCTCGGGCGGATGAGACTGCCTACTACTCCTGCGGAGCGGCGTAGGAATGTCCGGTTCTCCTGAAACTTCTGGTTATTCCAAGATTTCAGTAATAGCTTGTGGTTCGGGAATTTCTTCCAGTTCTATTGCGCTCCAACTTATCTGATTTTCCAAAAATTCAGTTTCCAAGAAGTGGGCATGCGGAGAAACAAAAACTTTTTGTTCTTCTGCGGAATAGAAAAGATACCCCGTGGAGTTCTTTGGGTATCCCACAAACTTACACAGTACTGAGCGTGCCTCGAGCTTGTCTGCATGCTGCTTTTTTACAAAAGCTGGACATCCCCATGTCTTAAGATACTTAAGACAGGGTTTCTTCCCACTCCACATCTGATATGGGGTGGTAGGCACAGTCTTGGTTGGAGCCTTGTTCAAGAGATATGCAGCTGTTTTTAGTGCTTAACCCCAGAAAGATTGCGGTAACTCAGCCTTACTCATCATGGAACGAACCATATTCAATAGGGTTTGATTTTGTCTTTCAGATACACCGTTGTGTTGTGGTGTGTATGGAGGAGTATGCTGAGAGAGAATTCCACTCTCTTTTAAGTAGTCCAGAAACTCGGCACTCAAGTATTCACCATCTCGATCAGATCTCAGTGTCTTTATACTTTTGCCTGTTTGTTTTTCAACTTCATTCTTGTATTCCCGAAATTTCTCAAAGGCCTCGGATTTGTGCTTCATTAAGAAGACATGTCCATACCTAGAGAAATCATCTGTGAAAGTAATGAATTATGAACAACCACTTCGCGCATGTGTAGACATTGGACCACACAAATCACTGTGTATGAGTCCCAAGAGCTCGCTCGCTCTTACTCCGTGTCCAGTGAACGGAGTCTTTGTCATCTTTCCCATGAGAGAAGATTCCCAAGTGGCATAAGACTGATACTCGAACGGATTCAAGTATCCCTCTTTATGTAACTTAGTTAATCGTGTCTCATTAATGTGACCCAGTTTACAATGCCATAAGAATGCCTGATTTGTTTCCGGAGACTTTCTTTTAAGTGTGTTCTGGACACTGAAAATCTGAGCTTGATTCAATACGTATATCCCGTTATTTAATGTACCTGACCCAATCAGAACTTGATTTAGGTGGATGTATACTACATCGCTTACAAAAGTAAAACCATATCCTTCCTTAAAAAGTAAGGATACAGATATGATATTACAAGTCGCACCTGGTACATACAAACAGTTACGCAAAATCAATATCTGCCCAATTGTCAGTCCAAGATGATATTCCCCTACGGATTCAGCATGCATGCTCATTCCGTTAGCAACCCAGAGAGTCATATCACCTTTCCTGATAACCCTACGGTTTCTCAGAGCCTGTAATGAATTACAGATGTAAGATCCTGATCCGGTATCCAATACCCAGGAAGTAGGGTTAACTGACATACAGTTCTCTACTACAAACACACCCGAAGCCGAAGCCACAACATGCTTCGAATTCTGGCTACTTGCATTGCTAGCCCTGCAATCTTTCTGCCAATGTTCATTCCCGTTACAATAGGAACGTCCCTCTTTAACTACATCCAGTCCCCAAACATTTTCCCTTCCTTTTCCTTCTTCTTCCCTGGTTTCCTTCAGGGTATAAGCAGAGGGCAGGAACTGTAGAATCAAGTCAGTACTTGACCCATTCTCCAACGTGGTCTCCAGGTCCGTGAGCTCAAAATAGCTGGTCTCTGTAAGGACGTTGCCCCCTACAGATGACCCGACAACCAATCTCGCTTGAAGCAATTCGTTCGAGGTCTCATATCTTGCGATACGAGATTGCTCTCCATATAAATCTTTTTTATGGAGGAAGATAGAAATTGAGTCCATCTTCTCGTGCTGCCTCTGGTTTGCACCATCAACTGAGGCTAACACGAGGCACTTGGCTTTCGCACAGTCTTTTTCCGATGTCATACGGATGTCAATGTCCGTGACAGGGGAAACTGGTCCTGAGACGGTAGGGGTTTGATTAGTTAAGAGGTGTCCCAGCTTGTCATGGGTAATGGACATTTGGATAGACCTTTGCCAATCATAACAGTCAGGTTCAGTCATTTTATTATCTAGATGTAACCTATGTGTGGTCACTAGGTCGCTGCAATTAAAAGAAAGAGAAGAAAACACTCAGCATGATGCTCTTGCAAGTTTAGATTGGTTTTTAATTTATCTAAACAGGATGGCTCCCACTGTCTCTCGAATCCCTCCTCAAACCATAAAGGAAGAATTAGTCGGGATCAATCTCACCGTACAATACTTTCTTAACCGTTCAGCCAGGCCAGTGTCGGTACTTCGAGGGAGGTTTTCCAATGCTTTCGCGAAGTTCCTTAATTAAATAACCTCTTTTCCCTGTAGCCGTAGCCCCGCTAACACCTTTCTAGACACCTACTTGGTTTATAGCATTGATCGTTAAGTGAGAAAGTTCCTGAGGAGTAGCATATACTCACAGTAGGATCGGGATCCAAATATCATCGCGTGACAAAACTGAAGAAATCCTACCAGAATCACCACACTCCAAATGGTATGCAGCACTAGCAAGTTTCAGGTTCTTTTGAAACTCCCGATGTGGATTTTTGCCCCATGCTCTTATGACCTTGATGAAGGTCAACAAATCATAAGTCACATGTCAAGTTCTACCCGTCATTGTCCAGGTTAATTTGAACCCACCCGTATATACCCTTGACGAAGGTCAACAAGGTAATACGACTGTCCCAAACCAACACATCTATCTATGCTACATATGAACACCCAACAGCTACCAATCACTATGCCTTGACGAAGGTCAACAAACATAGCTTGAATACTATTGAATATTCATACGAAACGACGAAGGGCTACGAATGGTTTTGGCGAAACCGTGAACGTAGTGAACTTGATATAATCGATGGAACGAGATAGCTTTTAAAAGGAGTGGCTTAAGCTCCGCGTTTAAAAATTGTTTTTGAAAAGAAACCAGTGGTTTTTGAAATTGTTCCAACGACTTTTACTTGATTTATTTTTTCACGCATTAATTCTTTTTAATGCGTCCTATCATTTAATCCTACCATTGCAGAAAACAACCAAAATATGACGTACGCTTATGCCATCCGCATTCGCCACGGGGCCCCGTCATTACCCGTTAGGTTACTTAACTAACGACAGACCGGGGGCTGGACTAGCGCGGATGCAAAACCTAAGCAACGCCTAAATAATATCATATATAGATATATTGCAATGATAGCCATTTCAGATCACAGATGAACACATTGGATATACTAGGAATCCGCAATTCGTACGAGCCTGTAACGAAAAGCGGATTACACGGTCGCGATGAATAGCCAATACCCCACCCTAGACCCCTACGAGTGCGGAAAACTACCCGCCAAATATCCGAAGCGGAGCAACCTCCCTCAACGACGTGAGTAGGCCACTCGGCACTTCGAGATACCCGGTAGTTTGTGCACCCCACCATGGGTCTATCCTAGGAGCAAAAACGGTAAAAAGAAATTATACAATGACGGCTACAACCCCGATCTGGTTGTGCGGCCATACAAATAATATTACATCAATTTAGATATTACATGAATTGAAAGATAAAAGGAAAAACTCTCATCTCACAACCCCCGGCTATTCACCCGCGACAATCCAATGAATTCATATACGCATACCATCAACATTATAGATCACAGATATGTATAACCCCCACGAATCGACGTATAGCGATTAGCGGACATTCAATACATATAACACAGCACAGATATAACCCGTTAGCTTTAAGTCTTCAGAAGTTCGATCAAAATACGGATTTTTAGACCCTAAAAACAAATTTTGCTTTCTGGAAAATCTGGGTATAAAAATCATATTGTAAAAATCCCAAAACAACCCCAGAACCACACTGCAAGGAAAATCGTCCACGGCCGAGTCAACTCGGCCGCGGATCCGCGGCGCGTTGATCGGCACTCTGGACCATTTTCCTACAGTGTGCTATAAAAACCCTGAGTCGAATTTTAAGGCAAGATTTATTATTTTTGGAACAGAGGAAAAATTCGACAGAAAGATGATTTTACGGGTTCGTTTCGCGACTTTTTCTCCGATCGAATTTCTAGTTACTTTGCTAACATGCTAGATAGTGTTTAACTTAGCTCTGATGCTACTGTAAGTCCACGTTACCTCTCCCGGTACTTACGGGCTTGCGGGAAAGATGAAAAATGATTTTTCAAGAGGTGGTAACATGGACTCAAAATACGGATCTTTGTTAAACAACTAACTAATAAACCTAACAAGAGTTTTACCTACTCGGTTAGGGGGTTATACCATTCTTGAACTCCTTCATCTTCAACTCTTTCCGGTGTACAGATCGGCCTCACCCCGTCGTCTCCTTGCGCCGAAGATGGATCCACCTGAAAGCATCTACCTTTGGCTTCTTCTTCGAACTTGAAGAAACTAGAACACTTGGTTTGCTAAACCTTATGAACTAGGATGAGTAGAGGAGTGTGTTGGGATTTATCTCTATGGTTCTTGCTTCTCAACATATGAGACAAGTGAACCATAGACTAGAGAGAGAGCAAGAGGAAGAGGGAGAGCTCAAGCAAGAGAGAGAATGAGCAACTCTTTTGCCATCCAAGCTCTCATAATCCAAAATCATAATAACAAATAATAGTAATCAAGTATTGTGTGATGGTTCAAGTCAAAATGGCTATATCATTTCATGCACTCATTTTGCAAAAACAAACAAGCAAGCAAAAGTCTTTGCCATGAAATGATAGCCATTGTCATGATGATGGTCAACTAGTCCAACCTAGTCAACCGGTCAACGAAGTCAACAATGTCAACAAAGTCAACCCCTCAACAACCATGTCACTATAATACTTAATTAATATTATTGTTAATTATATTTCTTATTCTCATTAGGGTTTAGCAAAAAGTCAATAGTCAACAGTCAACAGTCAACAACCCCAATGAGAATCCTCTGCCTCTGTCTCTCTGTCAACTGTGCATACATACCCGCATCCGCGTTCCGAGGAACACGAATACAAACGAGATAAAACCAATCCCAAAATGTGCACTAGGATCTGGCTTAAGCCAAAACCTGCTAGTGTTAACTGTCCGGACACCAAACGTGCACAAGTGCACGGATGTGACCGAACCCTGTCGGAAAACCATGCGGCTTATCGCAAAACCATGCGACCTCTACTCTTTTGCCCAAAGGCGAATAGCTTTCTGTGTGGGACTCTAAAGACTCGACACTACGCTGGCAGTGGGTTTAACCAAGCAGCACTAGCTGTGCGTAACGGTCCCCAGGTAGATGCCGACAAGAAGACTGACGAGGTGAAACCCATCCGAACTCCTACTGAGCCTGAATGTGACAGTCTCCGTACAGTCCGGTCTGTTCGTCTGATACATCGCATGGCGGGCCTAGGGGGTGGTGAACGTCAGTCCCCTAATAGCGGTACAAGTCGTGTCGGAGTGTAGCCCAGAACACCCTGAGATAACACTGGAAACCTACCAGTATATCTCGCTTGCCCTGGCCAGGGACTACTCGTGTAATGGCTCTCCTAGACACAGTGCGATGTCAACCCCCAATACCGGGAGAGACGAATCCGGTCTAACCGTCACTGCTTCGAAGTGCTTCGGGACTGCACCCAACTACTACCTGTTTGCACGACTCCTTTGAGCCGTGGTAGGGTAGTAATCAAAGTACAGTAGGAACACACTCGAGGCGAAGTGACAGTGTCAATTCAGCGGACTAAGCTGTACTCATGTCACCTGGGAACTGATAACTGACGATAGGTATAGTACCAACCAATCAGTTCCCGACGAGTCCTGTCCAGTATACTCGTAACCTAACGAGCTCGCGCATACTATCTCAAGTACGACGTACTGACGGCTGTGGGACAGACCGTCTCCCATGCTGGGATAAGAAGCGCATACGCTAGTCTACTCCGGAGTATCGATGCCCTGTCTCGATAGTCCTATGACTAGGGACCTGTATAAGGATGTGCTTGTAGATTACCCAGCCCCCACTAGTGTGACCGCCATTACAACGCTGGTAATCAAGCAAAGATCCTAAGGGCTCTACTAATATTTATAAGCGATATGATAAAAGAAACACATGCATATATTGAAGTAGAGACAAACCAAGTAGCATACTACCATTTTGAGCAAGATTGTCAATACAAGGTGAATATCCCAAGCTTCCATTAAGTAATATACATACTAGTATGATACAGTAATGGCCTCTAGGGCATACACACTAACACCATCGTATGGTTATATACGAACTCGAAGGGACTTGTTCCAGTTCGGGGATGGATTCTGGTTCAGGAGAAATAGAAATAAGATTTATTCAGTTGTCTTTTATCTTCACCTTCTCTCAGGTTACGAGTACTCCTCGGATTAGGAGAGTGCACCCATTATGCTTATTGAATAGTCTTCTTCCAAACCATAGGCTGGTGCCGAACGATAGAGAAGGAAGAAAACCATTTGGCCTAAGGGTGGTGTACAGAAGGTAATGACTAAAGACATATAAAGGGATTTGGAGAGATGGCAAAGAAATATACGGTTATAGTTGTGAATCTGATAATGGAAGAGGTATTACTAGGAATACCCGGATAGCCCTTCGAAACATATTCATATTTCACTTTCACTGTGTATTGTTAATAGAAAACTAATTTCCCAATTAGTACTTACTCCAGGGTATGTATTTACCAGGTTTTATTCACACATCTGTATGGTTTTACAGATGATGAGTGGGAGTAAGTTATTGGAAATTGGGTGATCATCCTCATTATATCGGGATTCGTTGTAATTGATGATATTTGAGGAAATCACCTGGGTTGTTTGCCGGACGGCAAATATTTGGTTTTGAATATCCGTTGTTATGCACCAATTTCAAATTGATATATCTGTACGTTTATTTTTATAAAGTGAGATAGAACTTTTTGAAATTATGTCTATGACATTTACCTATATCAGTGGATGATTTGGTAAAGAGTATTAAACAGCGGTGTAATTATTCCTAACCATAAGTACAGTTTTCAACCTACGACACACAGGGATTGAGTTATTAGACTCAGAGGACTTATACAGAGTATTGTATGTTGTCCAGTGTCCAAAAGGACAGAGGGGTTGGTACTCGTACTATATTCTGTTTACTTGTGACTTCTCTAGTTCTTAGACATGTATTTCGTAGAAATGCAAGGTCAAAGTTTTGAGAAGTTATAGGTATAAGAATAAAGTAGAGAACCAGGCGTTGCAAGTATCGGGATTCTTCAAAGTGATCGAAGATGTAAATACTTGTGTATGGTATTCAGTTGATATTAATGATTAAGAGAACTTGCTTCTCTTTCAGGTTACTTATAATTGGAAGCACTCCTAAGTTGAGTAATGTTGATCAGCCTCTCTCCATTTAGTTAACATGTACTGAAGACAGCTGCATGATTTGAATCTGGTTCCAATTAAATCAGTGCCTCTGTTTCTATATTAGATATAGAATAGTTCTTATCTTAACAATGTTAAGGTACGGGGAGTTGTCCGGCTTATGCTTAAAACCAGACTCTGGATAACTCAAGGCACGTTTCTGTAATGGTTGTTTGTGGGTTGACCCGGGCTATGCTGAGGGTTGATTTTCTACCATCTGGAAGATCAATAGTGATATTGTTCTTGACTCGCCACAGATTTGATAAAAATGTATTTTTTCAGAAAACAGTAGTGGGAGTATAGTAGAAATGGAAGTGATTCCAGAACCGCAAACGATTACTGAAAATTTGATAAGAACTTAAAGATTCGATCGGATTTGACATTCCATTGGCCACTCCGCAGATATTGTGGGTTACCTCAGGCACCCGAGAGGTACTCCGGTAGCCTCAAGGACGGTGACAGAGAGGTTCTTGTTTACCCAGACCTGACACTACTGTCGTTCCAGAATATGAGACCCGGCAGGAGGATGAGTATAACGTCATTCTAAACTAGATTTAGAAATGTACGTGTGTATTATTCTGCCAGAGGGTTGTCGCAGTCAGTGGGGGCAGCGGAAGCATAGTGGACAAGTAGCTTATGTCTATTTATGGACTAAAGCAAATATAGCGGAGATAGTTCATCTATTTATGATGTGACAGTCATAGGTTTGATTTCATCAGAATAGGGGATGGATCTGTTAAGAAGGTAGTAGGGTGTGATGTCCTGGTATTTGGATGACATAGACATAGTGGGAAGTGAAATTCCTATACTACGATCGGTTATGCTTTGGTTGTCATACAGTGGTTTCTCCACATAGGACTTGGATATTATATCAGAAATTCTGGTTACTAGATCTATGGTTTTAAATCTAGATTTGGAAAGTGTCCCAATCAGGGTACTTAGACAGCATTCTAAAGGTGTTTTAGAATGGACGACTCCTGGCACGGTAGTGTACCTGTTGGTGATGGAGTCACCCTCTCTAAAGGTGTCTTACAGACTAAAGGGGAGAGGGATGTGCATGATTGGCAGATCGCTTGCCTAGGCAATTGAGTCAATCATGAGATGTCAAGCACCACACCAGACGTTTTTGCACGAGATGCATTAAGTTTATATTAATCCTAACCTGGAGAGACATTCGGAAGCAGTTTTAGAACATAAGTGGATGTTCTAGGGATATGATAACAACCGCCTCTTTTAGGAGACGGTTATCATTCCAGGCTTCCAAGATGACCTGAATGACAGAGTGACTGTCAGAGTTGTAGTTTTCCCTCTGACGAGGGGCAGTGTTTTGGACAGGCGGTCTAAGCATATACTGAGGGAGGTTTGGCGTAGGATACTGATTATGTTCAGTTGACGATACAGTCTAAGAAGTTTGGATTTGGAGTTCATTTATGAACCAGGTCCCATCAGATATCCAGACATATTCTAAGACAGGTATTGCTCATTTCGGGAGATGGCTTTCTCCGCGAACTTGAGATAAAGAGAGACATAGAAAGAAACATCAGGGCGGATCCACACACTGAGGCTATTCCTTGTAGGGTTGCTAGGCACGCGCACAAGGGCCTACGAGGCATCAACCATGCCCGATTATAATTTTAGCCGTGCCGAACAACCCGAAGCCGGATCTTTAAACTAGGGTTTAGGAGAAAACAAGCATGTGAAACCGTTTAACACTAAGTGAGAGGGATTACAACCTTTGTAGATCCGGTCCTTCACTTCATAAGCTCTGTCTTGAGGTCCCTTCGCTGCGATCATCGTGTTTCGGACTCACGAGAGGGTTCACGAAGAGAATGATGCAACCTTACTTTCGATCTTCAATAACATAGATGATCTACCTTGAAGTTTCATTAACACAAGCTAACACTCATAAAATGAAGTGAACACCCTCATCTAAATGGCAAGGGTAGATGAGGATGATGAAGTAGGATTTTTGGTCTCATTTATAATCTTTTTCTCACTCATTTTCATCACAAAAGCAAGCTTTTTCAAGAAAGAACTCAAGGAAGAAGATGAATGAATATTATCACTTAATCCTTTTGTGATGAACAATGAATTATTGTAGTGGTTTCAAATCTAACCAAGGGTTAAGCATGAAAGAGTTAACCCTTGTAGAGAGTTAACTAGAGTTAATGGTTTGGATTGGGTTAACATAATATCTAACAAAAATATCAAGCAACCACAAAGTCAAAGCTTCATGAAGCTTCATGGAAGCTTCATGCAAAAGCTAACCCTAATCCAAACCCTAACCAAGTTTAAACCCTAAACCATTGTTAAATTTGTAACCCTAACATGTTACAATATTATATATCACATATACAATATATTTTGTAACAATAGAAAATAATACAATTAACATATATCGCATATATATCAATGTATTATCCCGTGAGAAAATGAATCTTTTAGTGAGCTAATATTAGTTAATGTAATTTAATATATCATATATATTATTATACATTAAATTATCGAATCAACACTTGATCCGACAATCCGGCTATATCGCATATACACGACTAATATGATGACCCGGCTATATCATATATACCCGGCCGATATCTCATATCGCAAGAATCCAATACGGTATTACATACCGCATTATTCTCGGTCCCGCACATATCACATATGTGCTCCTACTCCGTTTTGCCTGAATTAAGAAACCTCTGTGTAGGACTCTAAAGAATCGTCAATACGCTGGCAGTAGGTGATGATCATATCAAACACCCACAAGCTGCAAGCGGTCAGCTAAACGTAACAGCCACCCAGGTATTGAGCGCTCAGAAGATCAACAAGCAAGCCTGTACATTCTCCTGCGAATCCAAACAGTAACACTCCCGTACAGTCCGGTCTCGTCATCTGATATGTCGCATATCTCGCCTAAGGGTGGTAAACGTCAGACCCCAGTAGCTTGATAAGTCGTGTCGATATGAGGTCTATAACAGTTCGAGAAACTACTGATAACACTTACCAGTAAATCTCAGCAACCCAGGCCAGGGATTTCTTGCTATAGCCAATCGAACACAGCGCAACATCAACTCCCTATACCGGGAGAGGCGAATCCCCTCCTATCGCTCGTTGCTTCCATGTGATTCGGGACTGTACCCAAAAGCCACCTTTTTGCATGCCCTCTTAGACGTGGTATGATGGAAATCAAAGTACAGTGGGAATCATATAAGACTCTATGACGATCTCGGGTCAACAGACTAACCTTTACCAGTGTCACCAGAGAACTGCCATCTGACATAAGGTATAATACCATCTGGGAGTTCTCGGCGAGTCCGTCCAGTGTACCCAGTCTCCACTGAGCACCCGTACACCATCCTTGATGTCAAACACCGATGGATATGGGTTCATCCATAGCCCATCATATGGGTCAAGATGCATATACGCTAGTCTACTCTGGTGCATCGATGCCCTGTCTCGATACACCCTCGACTAGGAACAGTTATAGGATGTACTCGTCGACTACCGTGGACCCACTAGTATGATCTCATCATAGTCCCAGCAGTCGAGTACATATCCTAAGGGCTTTATCAACATGTAACATAGACACAGTCAGAGTACATGTTAAGATAAATTACAACCAGATAGCATACTATCATGTCGAGCAAGAAAGTCCTCCCTATATATGTCCTAGCATCCACTACAATATACATCGTATGTACAGTAATGGCCTCTAGGGCATACGTATAACTAACAATCTCCCACTTGCACTAGAGCCATCTGTTGTGCTATCACATACCCAACAATTAGCTGCGGTTGAAGTATCTAATACTCAACCATCCCATAAAAGTCTCTACTGGGAAAAAAGCCTTTGTGAGTGGATCCGCGCTGTTGTCCTCTGTGTCTACTCTCCTAACCTCGATCTCCCTGGAGATCAACTATCTCCATGATCAGGTGATACTGCCTAAAAAGAATATCTGGATAACAAATGGGATGGGGGTTCCTTGGCATAAGCCACAACTCCATTGTCACACAATGGTAGGAACGAAGTTCATCTCATGAACTTATATATTTCAAGACTGCCTCTTTGGTAGCATCCTTGGTAACGATATATCTTGCCTTTAATCGTCTAGTAAGTCACGGTATTTAGCTTAGAACTCTTCCAACAAACCGTCCCTCCACTAACGGTAAAGACAATGCCTGCAACTGACATTCAGTCGTCCTTATCACCCTGGAACCTTTCTAGTGATTCTCCCCAGGATCGATTGATATCATCTCACTACAACTAGTGAGTATCCTAACATCCAATTAGATCTATCTCATAGATCCAAAACCCAGGATTTAGGAGGTATCGCTTTGATCCTATATGGAGAATCCTTGTGATAAGCGGAGATTGACCGAGCGTAGCATAGGAAACTCCTTCCCTATCAAAAGTATGTCTTCCATGTACTCTACGAGGATCACCACCATACTCCCTACTACCTTTTTGTATATACAAGGTTCATCTACCATTTTGATGAAGTCAAACTCTTTGACTACCACATCAAAACAGACGTTCCAACTCCGCGATGCCTGCTTTATCATATAAAACATCTTGCACACATTTCTGCTGCTTCCACTGTCTACGAAGCCCTCTGGCTGTGTACTTATAGACGCTCTCTTCTAAAATATCATTTAGAAAAGCAGTCATAACACCCAACTGCCAGATATCGTAGTCATGGTATGTAGCCGTGGCAAGTAGGATCTGGATGGACTTAAGCATAACTTTGAAAGTCTCAACTTTTCCATGTACACCAAGTAATCTTCTCAAAATATACTTGCTCCCGATGGGGATTTAACCCTTCAGATAAAGCAACCAAAGTCCATACCTTGTTGGTGTATAAGGATTCCATCTCAGATCACTAAGCATCCAGCCATTCTTACAGAGTCCCACTCCTGATGGCCAGCTCGAAACTAGTTGGGTCATCATCTCATGATGTAATCCTTGCTCCCACTGTCATAGAGAAACCGAAGTATCTCTCAGGTGGGTGAGGAACCCTACTAGATCGGCGGAGAGGCTGAGGTTCGTTGGAAACTATTGAATCCTTTGGTTCAACCAAATCATCAGTTGTAGTTTGTATAGATGGAACTTTTCCAGTTCTACATAACAGACCTTGCCTCGAGCTTGTCCGGATTTTGCTTTTAGACATAGGCCGGACGACCCCAAATCTTAACAAACTTAAGATATGGGCTATTCCCTTTCCATATCACATATGAAGTGGTAGGCAACTGATTTGATTTGAACCCTATTCAATAGGTATGCAGCTTCTCAAGCGCATAACATCCAAAAGGAAATAGGAAACTCAGTATTACTCATCATAGAGCACACCATATCATATAGGGTGCTATTGCTCCGTCCCGATACACCGACGTGCTGTGGTGTATACAGAGGAGTAATGCTGAGAGAGAATCTCATTCTCGTTTAGAATAGTCCAGGAATTCCGTGCTCAACTATTCTCCTCCTTGATCACATCAAAGGACAAAATACTTTTACCCGTATTTTTGTTCTCTACTTCTAACTTACATTCTGTGAATATCTCAAAAGGTTCGGACTTGTGTTTCAACTGGAACATATGTCTGAATCTAGAGAGATCATCAGTGAATATAATGAAGTACAAAGAACCGGTCTTGGCATGTGTAGACAGGGGACTTTCATACATCAACATGTATCATCCCAAGAGTTCACTAACTCTTTCTCTGTTTCCAATAAACAGATCTAAGGTCATCTTATCTTTGTGACATGACCGGCAAGTTTCACAAGATGTAAATTCAAACTAATTTAAATATGCATCTTTATGTAAATTCAGCTAGTCGGGTCGCATTGATATGACCTAGTCTACAATGCCTCAAGAAGGATTCATTCATTTCTGAACTCTTCCTCTTGTGTGTGTTCTGTATACTAAGAACTGTAGTTTGATTTAGAACGTCAATGCTTTTAGATAACGTTTCTGAACCGATCAACTCTTGAAATAGGAAATGATCAAAACATTATCCAACAATACAAAATTATATCCTTTCTTTATTAATAAAGAGAATGATATGATGTTGTATATCAGGTTCGGTATCTAATAACATTTGTTCAGAATCAATGTATTCAGGTAATACAGGGTGATAGTGACCAACAGACTTGGCTGCAACACTTGCACCGTTTCTATCTCATGAAACTTATCACCCGTTCTCAGTTATTTACCTTTCTGTAGCCCATGTAACAGATTACATATGCGGGATCCTGATCCGGTATCTCATACCCAGGACGTAAAGAATACTGAGAAACAGTTCTATATAATGAACACACACGAAGAAAATGCATCAGCATGCACTTTCTTCGTTTGGGCGGCACGGGAAATCTGGTATTCCCCAATTTCCTGCTCTGTCTTATAACAATTATAAGTTGGAGTGGGACCAACGTTCCCCAGCTGAGTATAACAAGCGGGTTCGGTCAATATATCCGTTTTATTATCTTGATTAAGGCGTGATATGGTCGCTACCTGGAGAGAGAGAGAGAAGAAAACACTCAGCGTATGCTCTTGCAAGATTAGATTGGTTATCTAATATATCTAATCAGGATGCCTCCCACTGTTTTAATCAAATCTTCCTTCAAACCCTAAAAGGAAAGATTAGCCGGGATTAATTACACGCTACAAGTTCGCCAATCTTTCAGCCAGGCCAGCGTCGGTATTTTAAGGGAGGTCCCCCGTGCTTTCGCACGAACCTAATTAAAGTAAACCTCGTTTTTCTAGGGTCGTAACCCCGTTAACACCTTTCTAAACACCTACTTGATCGGCTAATTGTAATGTGTAAAACTCTCCCAGGAGTAACTCTTACTCGCAGCGGGTATCGGGATCCAACTATCTCATAGAAGGTATGCAATCTCATTGCAAATTTCAACACTTGAAATTCCCGATAATATTTTGCCCCAAGCGATCTATGACCTTGACTGAGTCAACAAACCATAGACCGCAAGTAAAGTTCAACCCTTCATTTCCCGATTGAATTAAACCCACCCGCACGACCCTTGACTGAGTCAACAAGGCCGCACGACTACCCTAATCCAATCGCATCATATGCTTTGCAGATAAGCACTAATCAGCTACCGCACACTACGCCTTGACTAAGTCAACAAACGCAGCACGAATACTAACTATTACTTATCTGAAATGACGGAGGGCTACGACAGGTTTTTAAGAAAACCTTTTGCGTAATAAACTTAATATCGTTGTAGAATCGAGTGATTTTAAATAGAGTGTTTTTTAGGCTTTTCTAGTTTTGCTAAAGGGGTCACTCCTGGTGAAGGGATCGTCGGCCCTTTCCTCATCGAATAAGGTGCAGGGTATATCATATATACCACTATGCAAAGCAAGAACTATAGAAGCAATCAAAAGACAAATCGAGTTTGTAGCATCTGCTGGTTTCACTAAAGAGGTCACTCCCGGTGAAGGGATCTCGGCTCTTTCCTTATCGAATAAGGTGCTGGATGTTCTACAAGGAACACCGCTATGCAAAGCAAGAACTAGAGATACCAGTTTTTAAACAAGTTTCTACAACATCTTTAGGTTTCTTTTAGTTTCATTAATCTCATTAATGAAGTCCCATCAATTAAGTCACCTAAACATCACAGATAAATACGACGTACACTTATGCCATCCGCATTCGCCTCGATGTCCCCTCGTGCACCGTTAGGTTAGGTAACGAACGGCAGAGCGGGGCAGGGCTAGCGCGGGTGTAAAACATAAGTAACGTCTATATAATATATCATATATACTATATAAAGTATCTACCACAACATATCAAATGATCACATCACAGATATCACAGCAGAAGAAACATATATGAAATATTGGATATACTAGGACGTCCGTGTTTTCAATACGAGCTTGTATAAAACACGGATTCCACGGTCGCGATGAATAGAGAAACCCACATCCCTAGACCCCTACGAGAGCGGCAAGTAACACTGCCAATTCTAGGGTTAGGAGACCCGGTCTCGACTCCTCGAGATGGTCTCCCACTGGACCCTAGAACCCGGTTACTTGTGCCCCCCGCCTTGGGTCTACCTAATGCGGAAAAGTAAATAATATACAAAGGTGACATCATCCTCAGCCCGGAAGTGCCCTAATAAAAGAATATTACATACAAATGAATTTTACATTAATGAAAAAGAAAAAACTCTCATCTCACATAAAACCCCCGGTTATTCAAAACGCGACGATCCAATATAACATATCACAGCAACACATAATATCTCATATCATCAACGTAAGAAAGTATGCTTATCCCGATTGTCGTTGATGTATAGCAACGAAGCCGGCGATACACCACATACTACGCTTACGGTCACAGAAAAGAAAGTGTAAAACTACAACAGTTGGAATCCGCAACCTCTTTAGACATCACATGCCTAACCAAATGAATTCCTTAGACATCGCATGCCTAACAATTATAAACCCCGCATTTTAGTCTCATTATCGAAAACACTTTTCAATATCATGTCGGGCAATTCAACAAGATTCCCGACAACCTGATCGAATGCTCATCGTAAACTTTAGTAGACGGCCGCACCCCCGGATGCCGTCGACGAAGTGCACTAAGGCGGAACACCGCAGCCGCAAGCACCTGAACGGATGCTTTTGGCGACGGGGTTCTCCTACAGTCACTTGGTCGGGGCTATGGGGCATGGCTGTCTATTAAGTTTACCCGGCGAGTATCCGCGTACGCTACGTGATTGCAACGGACTTTTGATCGCATCAAAACTTCGTGGCAACCGATTATTTGAGACTATACTGCTATGTTTATAATATTCAAATTAGTTATCTCATAACTTCTTGTGGATTCCAAATATTGTATCACAATCCAGATAAATAGACAATGTTAAACTTTCCGATCGAATAATCAAACACCCAAGATTTCTCTAATATATCTCAACACTTGAAATCAGTTTAAAAACATCCATCACATGCTACAGTACCAATGGTCCAGCCGTCGAAGGGTCAAACCAACGCCTCACATGTGGCACGCCGTACTGCCCCAAACCCTAAGGTTTATAGGCAGTTTAAGACGGTCACATAATCGAGTTAAGGTTTGTTGTCTTCTAGAGGGTCCACCGCGTTACTTTCATGACTTAGAACGTTCTTAAACTATAGAAAAAAAATCCAACTTTTGAAAAATTTTCCGACAGGGGAAAAAATGAGTTATTGATATCCGGTCGAACTTTTTAACAGTTTCTAAAAATTATCCGGACAAACTAAGCAAAGTTAAATTATCCGATCGAATCAACGAGTCCCCAATACAACCCTAGAAAACTCAACACTTGAGTGGAATTAAAAAATTCCCAGAATAAATTGCCAAGAAAGGATCTAAGAATAAATATATGAAATTTCAGGGACTAAGTCAAATTTTGGCCGCGGAACCGCCGCCAAACCCATGGTTTGGCCGCGGTTCTGCGTTCATTTCAGGGACTTAGTGGACCGTACTTCACAGTAATTCTTAGTTTTTCCTGCTTGTTTTTCTGAGCAATTTTAATTCATAAAAAAATCATATTTTCAAAAAATGTACAGAGAATGGTTTACATCGGGGTTTTCGGGTTCGATCGGACTTTAAACTTCGTCTAGACTTCGCCTAAAGCTCTAGCTTGGCTCTGATACCACTGTAGGGTTGCTAGGCACGCACACAAGGGTCTACGAGGTATCAACCATGCCCGATTAAAATTTTAGCCGTGCCGAACAACCCGAAGCCGGATCATTAAACTATGGTTTAGGCGAAAACAAGCATGTTAAACTATTTAACACTATGTGAGAGGGATTACAACCTTTGTAGATCCGGTCTTTCACTTCTTAAACTCCGTGTTGAGGTCCCTTCGCTGCGATCATCACGTTTCGGACTCACGAGAGAGTTCACGAAGAGAATGATGCAACCTTGCTTCCGATCTTCGATAACATAGATGATCTACCTTGAAGTTTCATTAACACAAGCTAACACTCATAAAATGAAGTGAACACACTCATCTAAATGGCAAGGGTAGATGAGGATGATGAAGTAGGATTTTTGCTCTCATTTATAATCTTTTTCTCACTCATTTTCATCACAAAAGCAAGCTTTTTCAAGAAAGAACTCAAGGAAGAAGATGAATGAATATTATCACTTAATCCTTTTGTGATGAACAATGAATTATTGTAGTGGTTTCAAATCTAACCAAGGGTTAAGCATGAAAGAGTTAACCCTTGTAGAGAGTTAACTAAAATTAATGGTTTGGATTGGGTTAACATAATATCTCACAAAAATATCAAGCAACCACAAAGTCAAAGCTTCATGAAGCTTCATGGAAGCTTCATGCAAAAGCTAACCCTAATCCAAACCCTAACCAAGTTTAAACCCTAAACCATTGTTAAATTTGTAACCCTAACATGTTACAATATTATATATCACATATACAATATATTTTGTAACAATAGAAAATAATACAATTAACATATATCGCATATATATCAATGTATTATCCCGTGAGAAAATGAATCTTTTAGTGAGCTAATATTAGATAATGTAATTTAATATATCATATATATTATTATACATTAAATTATCGAATCAACACTTGATCCGACAATCCGGCTATATCGCATATACCCGACTAATATGATGACCCGGCTATATCACATATACCCGGCCGATATCTCATATCGCGAGAATCTAATACGGTATCACATACCGTATTATCCTCGGTCCCGCACATATCACATATGTGCTCCTACTCCGTTTTGCCTGAGTTAAGAAATCTCTGTGTAGGACTCTAAAGAATCGTCAATACGCCGGCAGTAGGTGATGATCATATCAAACACCCACAAGCTGCAAGCGGGCAGCTAAACGTAACAGCCACCCAGGTATTGAGCGCTCAGAATATCAACAAGCAAGCCTGTACATTCTCCTGTGAATCCAAACAGTAACGCTCCCGTACAGTCCGGTCTCGTCGTCTGATATGTCGCATATCTCGCCTAAGGGTGGTAAACGTCAGACCCCAGTAGCTCGATAAGTCGTGTCGATATGAGGTCTATAACAGTTCGAGAAACTACTGATAACACTTACCAGTAAATCTCAGCAACCCTGGCCAGGGATTTCTTGCTATAGCCAATTGAATACAGCGCAACATCAACTCCCTATACCGGGAGAGACGAATCCCCTCCTATCGCTCATTGCCTCCATATGATTCGGGACTGTACCCAAAAGCCTACTTTTTGCACGCCCTCTTGGACGTGGTATGATGGAAATCAAAGTACAGTGGGAATCACACAAGACTCTATGACAATCTCGGGTCAACAGACTAACCTGTACCTGTGTCACCAGAGAACTGCCATCTGACGTAAGGTATAATACCATCTGGGAGTTCTCAGTGAGTCCGTCCAGAGTACCCAGTCTCCACTGAGCACCCGTACACCATCCTTGATGTCAAACACCGATGGATATGGGATCATCCATTGCCCATCATATGGGTCAAGATGCGTATACGCTAATCTACTCTGGTGCATCGATGCCCTGTCTCGATACACCCTCGACTAGGAACAGTTATAGGATGTACTCGTCGACTACCGTGGCCCCACTAGTATGATCTCATCATAGTCCCAGCAGTCGAGTACATATCCTAAGGGCTTTATCAACATGTAACATAGAGACAGTCAAAGTACATGTTAAGATAAAGTACAACCAGATAGCATACTATCATGTCGAGCAAGAAAGTCCACCCTATATATGTCCTAACATCCACTACAATATACATCGTATGTACAGTACTGGCCTCTAGGGCATACATATAACTAACATTCCTCGAACGCAATAGTTTCCCAAACAGGCTTTGTGAAACTGATCAGTAGAGGAGTTGGGTGTTCGGTATCATATGGGCAGCGAGTATGCGACATCGCAATAATTAGCCTTGAGTGCAAGTGTGAGATTGTTGAATAAAGTTCGCTCAGAGTTGATTATTAGATCACAGGCACGTGATTGCAATGATTGAGGGAGGACCTATACCGGTAGGACAGTCTTACTCAAGATGATAGTATGCTATCTGGTTTATCTTTATCATCGTGTATAGCTTTAGGTGACCTTACAGGTCACTATTGCACGTTGATAGAGCCCTTAAGATTCTTGCTTGATGGTGATCATATACGTGGGAGCTGGGGTCTATATCTTAAAAGGTCCCTAGTCATGGGAGTTTCGAGACTGGGCATCGATACTCTATTAGTAAACTAGTTTATACAGTCGAGACCCCGACGAGGGGCGGTGGCCGGTCTCACAAGCCATTGGTGTCAGTTGGTTCACCTAAGATGTATACAGGTGCTCTTTGGGTTATGAGTACACCGAACAGGACTCGCCGGGAACATGCTTGCTGGTATTATACCTGACGATAGATAGTAGATCCCTGGTGACATGTGTACAGGTTAGTGCATCGACCTCAGATCGTCATTTGTCTCGTGTGAGTTCCCACTGTGCTTTGATTACTACCCTACCACGGCTTAAAGGAGTCGTGTAAACAGGTTTTAGTTGGGTACAGTCCCGAGCCACATGGAGGCAGTGAGCGGATCGGCAGGGGTTTCGTCTCTCCCGGTATTGGGGGTGAGATCACGCTGTGTCTAGGAGACCCATTACACGAAGTCCTTGGCCAAGGCAGGAGATTTACTGGTAGGTATTCCAGTAGTATCTCAGGGTGTTCTGGGCTACACTCCGACACTACATGTACCGCTTTTGGGGGTCTGACTTTTACCAACCCCCTAGGCCCGCCATGCGATGCTCATAGACGAACGGACCGGACTGTATGGATATTGTCACTGACAGGCTCAGTAGGGTGTCAGGATGAGTTCGCTCATCGACCTCCCTTTTGGTCAATACCTGGTAGCCCGTTATGTACAGCTAGTACCACTGACGTGCTAGTGGTTAAATCCACAGCCAAAGTATTGACGAGTCTTTAGAGTCCCCCACAGACAGTTTCTTAAGTTTCGGGCGAAACGATGTAGAGGCCGTATGACATATGGCAGGGTCCGATCATATATGTGCTGTAGTGCACGGATCATGATCGGGCGGATCATACTAGTGGGCTTTGGTTTAAGCCGGATCCTAGTATTAGATTTGTTGGATTACTTTAGTATCATTGCATTCGCATTCTGTCGGAATGCCAATGCAGGTATGTATATACAGGTGAGGGGTATCCTTGTGATCCATCACGAGTTTACTTTAGATGTTGCCGTATCTTTTTGTTGTTGCAAACATTTGGATTAATGTTTGTAAATGGAAATTGTGAGCTAAATGTCATGATAAGAAGCATTTATTGTGACACATGCACAAGTGGTGACTCATGGTCTCTTTCTTTGTGCATGTGTCACATTTAAGATTCTTTTGTGAGTTGATATGTGAGGAAGAAAGAGAAAGGGCAACCATATGGTTATAGTTAGCTCTTGTATTCTCATTCATACTCTCTCTTTTTATCATATCGGTCCAACACAAGAAAAGAAAAGAAGAGAAAGCTTCTCCTCCTCCTTCTTCCTCTAGCTCATAACCTCCATTAATGGCAACACCTTCAACCTCCATCCAAGCAATGGATGCAAGAGACAAAGTGATCACAAGCATTCTCTACAGCACCTTGGACATGTAGGCTAGCACACATCGTGCCTGAGTTGCTTCGGATGAAGCGGGAGCCCGTAAAAAGACTCGTAGCTGTGGTGCCCTTTCCGATGAGGAGATCAAGACCGGAGATGCCGTGAGGAGCTTGGGATGGTGGCTAAAGACCGAAGGACACAGATCGATCGGTATAGCCTTTCTATCCCTTTTCTAGTTTGCTAGTTGTAGGTTAATGGTTCGATCCGGGTTTTAAGCATACGATAGCGCCGGTTTCTAGTTTATGAAAAAGTTTCGTTTCCACATTTTGGCCTCGGACAGACGGCCGGGGCGCTACCGTACACCTACATAACCTCTTGGAGCTTGGACCATGGACCTAGGGGGATGCCATGGCACAAACTCATGATGGCTATAGCAAGTGGGCATGGTGTGATGTGCATTAATGGTGCATTTAATGCAAAAAGAGTTGATGTGATTTGAAGCTACAAGTTCCCTCCAAAACCTGGGTGCATCCAAAGCCTTTACAGACTAATCAAACAACACCAAAATGATATTTGAGTGCATACAAGTCAACACAGCAAGTTCAAGCCACGACCCTCGGATTTTGGCCGAGCCCCTTCTCATTTGGGCCGAGCAGGCTGGCCCCACCACCTCCCGTGGGTCCCAAACTTCTACTGCCCCCTCCTTGCTGCCTTGTCATCATTTTGTTATTGTTTATTTATTCATCTTTTGAGCCTATATGTACAGAACAGAGGGCAAAGGAGTAGGATACCTTTTATTTAGTTTTGTATCAAAACTCTTGTAATTTGTAAGCTTGCTTTCCTTTATAATCCTTGAGCTCTTGCCCCTTTTCCTTGACCTTGCAACTTCTTCATTGAACATGCAAGCTTAAGTTTTAGGTTCTTGACTTCAAGATTAGTTTAACTTGTTTGTGATTCAACAAAAAGTTTTCATTTTTTATTATCATGTCTTGTTCTATGTTTACATATTTGAACTTGTGAAATTTTCGCTTTACATTGATCTTCCAATCTCTAAAGTGAGCTTGCAACCTAAAAGTTTTGTGTTTGGATTTCACACTTCACCGGGCTTACGAACACTTGGAGATAATCGCAGTTGGGTTCATTGGTTCTCTCTTTTTCTTTCTTTTCTCGTATTTTTCATTATGTTCCTTACTCTTTTCCCTTTTTCTTATTTTTACTTTGTAAATATGTGTGAGTAGTCGCTATACTTGTTAAGGGTGGAATATGGTTAGATTGTATTTGAAGATGTTATTTGCTAAAAACCTTAAAAATCTTAAACTTTGCAATTGAAACTCCGTGCAAATCACTCGCAATTCCGCTCCAATAGGCATCCTATCCTATCCCGATAGCGATGATTCTTAATCGTGACCGGATTGCTAGTGGTTTGCCGGAGGCTAGAATCAAGAGATAACAACAAAAGGACAAGGGACAAGGAAGACGGATTTAGCGAAATGCCGCAAATACCGTATTTCAAGTTCCCTAATCCGCGTTGTTATCTATTGCTTTAGTATCAATACCAAAGTTAGGTCTATAAGGATTCGGCAAACTTCACCTTCATACAAGCTAACATATTACTACCCTTAATAAATCCTTTTATTATACATATCCTTGTTGCGACATTTAATTTAATCAACAAATCAAAATACGTTGTTAACTCGTTAATATAAGCCTAAAAACTTACCATCTCCCTGCGGACGACCCGTGCTCATCACGGCTCGCTACACGCGACACCGTTTTGATTGCGGTAATTTTTAAACTCTTTCTAAAATACGACATGGCAAAACCGTAACAATCACTGAGTTCTGTCCAGCAAACTGTTGATCGACATTTCCTCCCATACAAAGTTTCAAAGGGTGTCATCTGGATCGTCTCCTGAAACTATTGTTATAAGAAAATTCTATCAATGGTAAGTGACGATCCCAACTACCACCGAAATTACAACTGTAAGCTCGAAGCATATCCTCTAGAATCTATATGGTCCGCTCTGACTGACACTCTGTCTGTGGGTGAAAAGCTGTACTAAAACTCAATCGTGTACTAAGAGCTTCTTGAAGTTTCTGTTATAGCCTACTGGTAAACTGTGTACTCCCATCGGATACTATGCATGTCGGAACCCCATGTAATCGTACTATCTCGTCAATATAAATCTGAGCATACTGTGCAAATCCATACGTCGTTTTCACCGGAAGAAAGAGAGCTACCTTTGTCAATCTATCTATAATCACCTAAATGGAATCATACCCTCTGCTAGTCCTGGGTAGACCCACAATGAAATCCATGGAGAATCTACTCCCATTTTCAATTCGTAATAGGCAAGGGCTGCAACTCTCCTGCCGGCCTCTGGTGCTCGGCCTTGACTTGCTAACAAGTCAAGCATCTTGAACAAACTCCTCGACTTCCCTCTTCATTCCTTCCTACTAATAGACATCTCTCAAGTCATAATACATCATGGTGGAAGCAGGATGAATACTATATGCTGATCGATGGGCCTTCTTTAAGATCTTCCGTCTCCGTCCCTCCGAATTCGGCACATAAAGACGAGTCCCCAAACATAATACTCCACAGTCATCTATCAGGATCTCAGAATCTCTACCCTATCTAACCTAATCTATGATCTCCAACAAGCGAGCATCTGGGGCTTTGTCTCTCGAATGCGAACCAATAACTGAGGACGGGCGAAAATATGAGCTAATTGTCCTCCTGTCGATATGAACTCAAACTGTACACGGCTATTACATAGAATCTGCCAGTCTGCAGAAGACTGTCTCTGCAAGATGAGCAAATAAGATAAGCTACCTTCGGGCCTCTGACTTAAAGCATCAACTACAACATTCGCTTTGCCCGAATGCTAACGAATCTCGCAATTATAATCCCTTACGAGTTCCATCCATCTACGATGTCTTAAATTAATATCTCACTGCTGAAAGATATACTTCAAGCTCTTGTGATCTGTAATTATCTGGCACCATTCACCATACAAGTAATGCCTCCATATCCTCAGTGCGAAAACCACCGCAACCATCTCTAAGTTATGAGTGGGATAGTTCTTCTCATACTTCTTCAACTGCCAAGAAGCATACGCGACAACCTTGCCGTGTTGCATTAACACAAAGCCTAAACCCACTCGAGAGGCGTTACAATAAACAACAAATCCACCTGACCTAGAAGGTAAAGATAAGATTTGTGCAGTCGTCAAGCGAGTCTTTAACTGCTGGATACTCTGCTCACATGCATTTGTCTAAAGAAATGGAACTTCCTTCCAAGTCAATCCGGTCAACGGTGCAGCGATCCAAAAAAATCCTGCACAAGGCGTCAATAATAACCGACCAGACCCAAGAAACTATGAACCTATATGACCGACATAGGTCTGGCCAGTGCTGTACTGCTTCGATCTTCTTTAGGTCCACATGTATACCATCTCTCGTAACTACGTGATCCAATAAACCCGCACTATCCAGCCAGAAAGCACACTTGGAGAATTTAGTGAACAGCTGATGCTCCTTCAAGGTCTGGAAGGTGATGCGCAAATGCTGCTCGAGCTCCTCCCGGCTTCAGGAATAAACAAGAATATCATTAATGAATACAATAATAACTGGATCAAGGAATGGCCTAATAATGCGGTTCATAATATCCATAAAAGCTGCTAGGGCATTGGTGTGTCCGAACGACATCACAAGAAACTCATAATGTAAGTCCACGTTGCCCATCCCGGTGCTTGCGGGGCGGCGGAAAACGGAATAAAAATCGGATTTTTATGAGCTTGGGCAACATAGACTAGAGCTAGAAGGATCTTTGCTAAACAAAAACTTGCTAAAGCTAACTAGTAACTAGCTAAGTGCTAGAAAGGTTATACCTTGGGCTTTAAGTCCTTCTCTCCTTGCTCCTTGGAGTGGTGGAAGGAGGTCACCTTGGTCGTCTTCTCACGTCGAAAAAAGATCCACCCGAAAGCCTCAACCTTTGGCTTCAACTCCAAGCTAGAAGTAACTAGGGTGCAAGAAGTGCTAGTCCTTGAACCCTAGATGAGAGTAAAGATGATCAAGAGAGGGTTTTTCTCAAGCTCAAGTGTTTCTCAACACATGAGAGGGAGAGAGCTTGAAGGAGAGGAAGAACAAGAGAGAGAAAGGATATGATAGAATGAGAGAATAATATGAAGCATTCTCTCATATATGTGAATTATTGTAATTAGATAATTAGTGAGATAATTGTCATGGCTAAATCAAGACATGACCATTATCATTTCATTTTTAATGCAAATTGCAAGGATCAAAGAACATCTTCCAAATGAAATGATGATGGTCAAAGTGTCAACAAGGTCAACAAGTCAAGGTGGGTCAAATGGTCAACAACCATAACCATGCACAATTATTAAACTAATATCAATTAACAATAATACACACATAAGCATTAGGGTTAATAAAATGACAATAGTCATTAACCCTAATCAAAGTCCTCTCCCTCAGTCTCAAGCAACTGTGCATACGCACCCGTATTCGTGATCCGAGGAACACGAATACAATGAGAAAAACCAATCCCAAATCATATACTAGGATCCGGCTTAAACCAAAGCCCGCTAGTATAAACTGTCCGGACAGCAAACGTGCACAAGTGCGCGAATGTGAACGAACCCTGTCGCAAAACCATGCGACCTCTACTCATTTTGCCTAAAGGCGAATAGCTCTCTGTATGGGACTCTAAAGACTCGACACTACGCTGGCAGTGGGTTTAACCACAGACCGCAAGCGGCACTAGCTGTACGTAACGGTCCCCAGGTAGATGTCGATAAGAAGACTGACGAGGAGAACCCCATCCGAACTCCTACTGAGCCTGTATGTGACAATCTCCGTACAGTCCGGTCTGTTCGTCTGATACATCGCATGGCGGGCCTAGGGGGCGGTGAACGTCAGTCCCCTAATAGCGGTACAAGTCGTGTCGGAGTGTAGCCCAGAACACCCTGAGATAACACTGGAAACCTACCAGTATATCTCGCTTGCCCTGGCCAGGGACTACTCGTGTAATGGCTCTCTTAGACACAGCGCGATGTCAACCCCCAATACCGGGAGAGACGAATCCTGTCTAACCGTCACTGCCTCCAAGTGCTTCGGGACTGCACCCAAAAACTACCTGTTTGCACGACTCCTTTGAGCCGTGGTAGGGTAGTGATCAAAGTGCAGTGGGAACACACTCGAGGCAAAGTGACAGTGTCAAGTCAGCGGACTAAGCTGTACTCATGTCACCTGGGAACTGATAACCGACGATAGGTATAATACCAACCAACAGTTCCCGTCGAGTCCTGTCCAGTGTACTCGTAACCCAACGAGCACCCGCATACTATCTCAAGTATGACGTACTGACGGCTGTGGGACAGACCGTCTCCCACACTGGGATGAGAAGCGCATACGCTAGTCTACTCCGGAGTATCGATGCCCTGTCTCGATAGTCCAACGACTAGGGACCTGTATAAGGATGTGCTTATAGATCACCCAGCTCCCACGAGTGTGAGCGCCATCACAACGCTGGTAATCAAGCAAAGATCCTAAGGGCTCTACTAATATGTATATCAGCGATATGCTAAAAGAAACACATGCACATATTAAAGCAGAGACAAACCAAGTATCATACTACCATTTCGAGCAAGATTGTATATACAACTGTGAATATCTCAAGCTTCCATCAAGTGATATACAAACTAGTATGATACAGTAATAGCCTCTAGGGATATACACTAACAATCTCCCACTTGCACTAAGGCCATGTACTGGCGTATCGAAGACCTATCATCTCGATCAGCCGCTCGAACTGAGTCTGGAGCAAGGCCTTGGTGAACAGATCTGCAGTGTTATCCTCTGATGCAACTCTCCGGACCTCGATCTCCTGGCGATCTACGATCTCCCTGATCAGGTGATTCCGCCTTAAGATGTGTCTGGATTTCTGATGGGACCTGGGTTCCTTCGCTAAAGCTATAGCCCCGTTGTTGTCGCAATACAGAGGTATTGGGTCAACAATGGACGGAACCACCTGAAGTTCTCTCAAGAACTTCCTCATCCAGACAGCTTCTTTTGCGGCATCAGATGCAGCGATGTATTCCGCTTCCATAGTCGAGTCAGCAACGGTTTCCTGTTTGGAGCTCTTCCAACACACAGCCCCTCCATTGAGGGTAAAGACAAAACCCGACATGGACTTGGAATCATCCTTGTCACTCTTGATGCTGGAGTCAGCAAAGGCCTCAATCTGCAGGTCTTTTCCGCCATACACCAAGAACATCTCCTTAGTCCTTCTCAGGTACTTGAGAATGTTCTTTAGTGCTATCCAATGTTTCTCCCCAGGGTTTGACTGATACCTACTTACCACACTCAGTGCATAAGCCACATCCGGTCTGGTACACAACATCGCATACATTATAGAGCCTACCGCAGATGCGTAGGGTATAATAGACATGCGATCCCTCTCCAAATCAGTCTTGGGAGACATCTCTTTGGAGAGGGTGATCCCGTGACAAGCCGGTAGATTACTGCGCTTGGAATCTTCCATACTGAATCTCTTCAGTATGGTGTCGATGTACCTGGACTGCGAAAGTCCTAATATCCTCTTGGATCTGTCACGGTAGATCCGGATACCCAGAATGTATGAGGCATCACCCAGGTCTTTCATGGAGAACCTGTGTGACAAGAACCCCTTGACAGATTGTAGCATAGGAATATCATTTCCTATTAAGAGAATGTCATCCACGTATAAAACGAGGAATACTACAGTTCTCGCTACAAATCTACAATAGATGCATGGTTCATCTGGATTTTTGATAAAGCCAAATTACTTGACCGTCTCATCAAAACAGATGTTCCAACTCCGCGATGCCTGCTTTAGTCCATAAATGGACTTAAGCAACTTGCACACCTTTCCGCTGCTCCCACTCTGAATGAAACCCTCTGGCTGATCCATATAGACACACTCCTCTAAATGTCTATTTAGAAAAGCTGTCTTTACGTCCATCTGCCAAATCTCATAATGGTGGAAGGCAGCAATGGCAAGAAGGATCCGAATGTATTTCAGCATAGCTACTGGAGAAAAGGTTTCGTCATAGTCCAAACCAGGTCGCTGACGAAAACCCTTTGCTACCAGTCTAGCTTTATAGGTCTCTACCTGTCCATCTATACCAATCTTCCTTTTGAAGATCCACTTGCATCCTACGGGTTTTACCCCATCTGGAGCAATGTCCAATGTCCATAATTTGTTGGTGTACATGGACTCCATTTCGGTCCGCATTGCATCCAGCCATTTTACTGAGTCGACGCTCTGAATGGCTTGCTGGAAGCTAGTAGGCTCATCAAAGTCTATGATGCAATCATCTCTATCCCCGTTAATGAGAAAACCGTAGTATCTCTCGGGCGGATGAGACTGCCTACTACTCCTGCGGAGTGGCTTGGGAATGTCCTGATCTTTCGAACCCTCTGGTTCAACCAAGCTTTCAGTAATAGCTCATGATTCTGGAATTTCTTCCAGTTCTATTGCGCTCCCACTTAATTCTTTTTCTATGAACTGGTGTTCCAGAAAGTGGGCATGGCGAGAAACAAGGACTTTTTGTTCCTCTTCGCAATAGAAGTAATATCCCTTGGAGCTCTTTGGATATCCCATAAACTTGCACTGTACTGAGCGTGCCTCGAGCTTGTCCGCATGCTGCTTTTTTACAAAAGCTGGATATCCCCATGTCTTAATGTGATTAAGATAGGGTCTCTTCCCACACCACATCTGATATGGTGTAGTAGGCACAGTCTTAGTTGGAACTCGGTTCAAAAGGTATGCAGCTGATTCTAGCGCATATCCCCAGAACGAACGCGACAACTCAGCATTACTCATCATGGACCGTACCATATCCAATAGGGTAAGGTTCCGTCTCTCCGATACACCGTTATGTTGCGGAGTGTATGGAGGAGTAAGCTGAGAGAGAATTCCATTCTCTTTTAAGTAACCCAGGAACTCGGCACTCAAGTTTTCACCACCTCGATCAGATCTCAGTGCCTTGATACTTTTGCCTGTTTGTTTTTCTACTTCATTCTTATATTCCTGGAATTTTTCAAAAGCCTCGGATTTATGTTTCATTAAGAAGACATAACCGTACCTTGAAAAGTCATCCGTAAAAGTAATGAAGTAAGAATAACCGCTTCGTGCATGTGTAGACATTGGACCGCACACGTCGTTGTGTACGAGTCTTAAGAGCTCGCTCGCTCTTACTCCGTGTCCAGTGAACGGAGTCTTTGTCATCTTTCCCTTGAGACAGGATTGACAAGTTGCATACGATTGATATTCGAACGAATCCAAATATCCTTCTGCATGTAACTTAGTCAACCTTCTCTCATTGATGTGACCCAGTCTACAATGCCATAAGAAAGTTTTATCGATTTCTGGAGACTTTCTTTTGTGTGTATTCTGGACATTGAAAATCTGTGGCTGGTTTAATACGTATATACCGTTGTTCAATGTACCTGACCCAATCAAAACTTGATTAAGGTGAATGTTCACTACATTACTTACAAATGCAAATTCATAACCTTCTTTAGATAATAAAGATACAGAAATGATATTACAGGTTGCATTTAGTACATAATAACAACTACGCAAAACCAAAAAATGTCCATCCGACAATCCCAGGTGATAGTCCCCCACGGCCTCAGCATCCATGCTAGCACCGTTTGCAACTCTGAGGGTCATGTCACCTGCCTTCAAAACTCTACGCTTTCTCAACGCCTGCAAAGAATTACAGATATGAGATCCTGATCCGGTATCCAATACCCAGGACGTAGAGTTTATTGATAGACAGTTTTCAATAACATACACACCTGAAGCTGAAGCTGCAACTCGCTTCAAATCCTGTGTTCTGGCTTTCCAAGCCTTGCAATCCTGTTTCCAGTGACCACTTTTATGACAATAGAAGCATTCTTCCTTCCCCACCAGCTTTTCTGTTACCTTTGTTGCTTTTCCTTTTCCCTTCGTATCCACTTTACTGACACCGCCGCTTGGTTTGGCGGGGGCTTTCTTCTTCTTGCCCTTGGCTTTCGCCCTGGACCTAGAAGAGGAAGATCCTCCTACAAACAAAGTGGATGTCTCCCTACCCTTCTGTAGGGTGCCCTCAGCACTCCTCAACATGTTCAGAAGCTCGGAAAGTTCAATCTCCTTTCCTTGCATGTTGAAGTTAAGAATAAACTGGTCGTAAGTGGAAGGAAGGGACTGGAGAATCAAATCAGTAAAGAGTTCATTCTCCAACGTGGTCCCAAGGTCCGCGAGCTCCTCAATGTAGCCAATCATCTTAAGCACGTGTTCCGCTACCGATGATCCGACGGCCAACCTTGCCGAAAACAACTTCTTCGACACTTCGTATCTTGCGATACGAGACTGCTCTCCATACAGTTATTTTGTATGAAGAAATATGGACTCAAGGTCCATATTCTCGTGCCTCCTCTGATGTTCGTTGTCCATCGAGGCATGTACGAGGCATCTGGCCTTCACGCAATCTACGACACTGGTTTTGGGACCTGGGACAGGGGGAGCTTTGGTGGTAAGGACATACCCCAACTTGTCGTAAGTGATTGCCATCTTGACATTCCTGAGCCAATCTTTGTAGTTTGGCCCTGTCAATATGTTTTTATCTAGTAATAACTTAAGTCCGGTCATGTTGAATGGTCGCTGCAATTAGGAGAGAGAAAAGAAACACTTTAGCATGATGCTCTTGCAAGTTTAGAGTGGTTTTTAATTTGTCTAAACTGGATGGCTCCCACTGTCTCTCGAATCCCTTCTCAAACCGTAAAGAAAGGATTAGTCAGGATCAATCTCACCGTGCAATACTTGCTTAACCGTTCAGCCAGGCCAGTGTCGGTACTTCGAGGGAGGTTTTCCAACGCTTTCGCGAAGTTCCTTAATTCAGTAACCTCTTTTCCCTGTGGGCGTAGCCCCGCTAACACCTTTCTAGACACCTACTAAGTTTATAGCATTGATCGTTAAGTGAGAGTTTTCCCGAGGAGTAGCATATACTCACAGTAAGATCGGGATCCAAATATCATCGCGTGATAAAACCGAAGGAATCCTACCAGAATCATCACACTCCAAATGGTATGCAACGCTAGCAAGTTTCAGTACTTATGAAACTCCCGATGTGGATTTTTGCCCCATGCTTTTATGACCTTGACTTTGGCCAAAATATCATAAGTCACATGTCAAGTTCTACCCGTCATTCTCCTGGTTAATTTGGACCCACCCGTACCTACCCTTGACTTTGGCCAAAATGGCAGCATGACTGTCCCAAACCAACGCATCTATCTATGCTGCACATGAATACCCAATAGCTACCAATCACTATGCCTTGACTTTGGCCAAAATACATAGCTTGAATACTTTTTGACCATTCATGTGGAATGACGGAGGGCTACGAATGGTTTTGGTGAAACCGTGAACGTAGTGAACTTGATCTAATCGATGGAACGAGATAGCTTTTAAAAGGAATGGTTCAAGCTCCGCGTTTAAAAGTTTAGTTTTGAAAAGAACCGAGTGGTTTTCAAAGTGTTCCAATCGACTTTTACTTGGTTTATTTTCTTGCAATAGTTTTTTTAATGTGTCCCATCATTTAATCCTACCATTGCAGAAAACAACCAAAATATGACGTACGCTTATGCCATTCGCATTCGCAACGGGGCACCGTCATCACCCGTTAGGTTACTTAACTAACGACAGAGCGGGGGCTGGGCTAGCGCGGCTGTAAAACATAAGCAACGCCTAAATAGTTATCATATATAAATATATAGCAATGATAGACATTACAGATCACAGATGAATACATTGGATATACTAGGAATCCGCAATCCGTTCGAGCCTGCAACGAAAAGCGGATTACACGGTCGCGGTGAATAGCCAATACCCCACCCAAGACCCCTACGGGTGCGGCAAACTACCCGCCAAGTACCCGAAGCGAAGCAACCTCCCTCACCACCGTGAGTAGGCCACTCGGCACTTCGAGATACCCGGTAGTTTGTGCACCCCCTCCATGGGTCTATCCTAGGAGCAAAAACAGTAAAAAGAATTATACAATGACGGGTACAACCCCGACCCAGTTGTGCGGCCAAACAAATATTAGTATTACATCAATTTACATATTACAATGAATGAAAGAAAAAGCAACACTCATCTCACATCCACCCCGGCTATTCACCCGCGACTATCCAACCCATTCATATACACATACCATCATCAATCACAGATCACAGATATAACCTTTTAGTCAAAGTGTATTGAAGTTCGGAAAAAAATACGGATTTATAGGCCCCCAAAAACAAATTTCTATTCTGGAAAATCTGGGTACATATAAACCATCTTAAAAATCCTAAAACCAAGCCAGAAATACACTGCACCAAACTCGACCAAGTGAAGAGCCAAGATGGCCGCGGTTGCGCGGCAATAGCTTGCTATTGCCGCGGAACCGCGGCACGTTGGTCAATTCACTTGATCGTTTTTGGTGGCTATCTTTACAAAACCCTAAGATGATTTTTGGAGTATAACAAATTTTGTTTTGACCAGAAAAAATTTGCCTAAAGGCGAATAGCTCTCTGTGTGGGACTCTAAAGACTGGACACTACGCTGGCAGTGGGTTTAACCATAGACCGCAAGCGGCACTAGCTGTACGTAACGGTCCCCAGGTAGATGTCGATAAGAAGACTGACGAGGTGAACCCCATCCGAACTCCTACTGAGCCTGTATGTGACAATCTCCGTACAGTCCGATCTGTTCGTCTGATACATCGCATGGCGGGCCTAGGGGGGCGGTGAACGTCAGTCCCCTAATAGCGGTACAAGTCGTGTCGGAGTGTAGCCCAGAACACCCTGAGATAACACTGGAAACCTACCAGTATATCTCGCTTGCCCTGGCCAGGGACTACTCGTGTAATGGCTCTCCAAGACACAGCGCGATGTCAACCCCCAATACCAGGAGAGACGAATCCTGTCTAACTGTCACTGCCTCCAAGTGCTTCGGGACTGCACCCAAAAACTACCTGTTTGCACGACTTGTTTGAGCCGTGGTAGGGTAGTGATCAAAGTGCAGTGGGAACACACTCGAGGCAAAGTGACAGTGTCAAGTCAGCGGACTAAGCTGTACTCATGTCACCTGGAAACTGATAACCGACGATAGGTATAATACCAACCAACAGTTCCCGACGAGTCCTGTCCAATGTACTCGTAACCCAACGAGCACCCGCATACTATCTCAAGTACGACGTACTGAAGGCTGTGGGACAGACCGTCTCCCACACTGGGATGAGAAGCGCATACGCTAGTCTACTCCGGAGTATCGATGCCCTGTCTCGATAGTCCAACGACTAGGGACCTGTATAAGGATGTGCTTATAGATCACCCAGCTCCCACGAGTGTGAGCGCCATCACAACGCTGGTAATCAAGCAAAGATCCTAAGGGCTCTACTAATATGTATATCAGCGATATGCTAAAAGAAACACATGCACATATTAAAGCAGAGACAAACCAAGTATCATACTACCATTTCGAGCAAGATTGTATATACAACTGTGAATATCCCAAGCTTCCATCAAGTAATATACAAACTAGTATGATACAGTAATGGCCTCTAGGGCATATACACTAACACATAATGCCCATACCGTGTGCGAAAAGTAGTTTTCGGAATATCATCCTTCTGAACTCTCAACTGGTGATGCCTTGACCGCAATCAATCATCGAAAAGTAGCTAGCTCCATGAAGCTCATCGAACAAGTTTTTGATATGAGGTAGTGGATACCTATTTCACACAGTAACTCAATTCAGCTGCCTGTAGTCTATGCACAGTCTCACGCTACCGTCCTTCTTCTTAACAAATAAGACAGGAGCTCCACACGGTGATACACTCGGACGAACAAGTCCTCTATCTAACAACTCTTGCAACTGGCTTTTGAGCTTTCAACTCTGTCGGGCTATCCGATAAGGTGGTATAGAAATAGGCCCCACACCCGGAATCAAGTCAATGCAAAATTCAATATCACGATCGGGCGGTAATCCTGGTAATTCAGCCGGAAACACATCCGGAAATTCTCGTTCGATCAGAACCTAGTCTAACGGGACTTTAACGGTTCCTACGTCTCCAACAATACTAAGAACCCATGACAACTCTTCTTCAAGAGCCGTCCCGCCCAAAGAGCAGAAATCATGTTGGCCGGAGTTATATTATAGTCTCCCTGCACAACAAAGTTCGGTTCACCTGGAAAACGGAATCTGACCGCTTTCCCCCAACAAGCTACACAACATGACAAGCGGCCAACCAATCCGTATCAAGAAGTATATCAAAATCTATCATATCTAGGAGAAAAAATTATACTAATAAATCCCTAACACCGATACGTACTGAACACGACCTAATTATGGGTCTAGCTATGAAAGAATCTCCTATGGGAGTAATCACAACTAGCGGTAACTCTAATAACGACGACTTTCTCCCTATAGAAAACATAAAGCGTGCAGAGACATAAGAATACGTAGAACCATGATTAAATAAAAGATGTGCATTTAAGGAACATACGGATGGAGTACCTGTCATGACTGCATTGGATGCCTGGGCATCCCATGGAGTCAAAGTAAAGACCCGAGCCTGGCCCCTACTAGCATCCTGACGTCCTTCCGTAGAGTCTACAATTCCTAGTGAAATGCCCTGGAGTTCCACAACTAAAACAGGTAGATGTGGACCTCTGCTCATCGGGGTACGAACTAAACATCTGGCCCTGAGTCCGACCTCGACCAAAACTGTGGCCTGGAATATATCTGCCTCGACCTCCTCGTCCTCTCAAATTACGACCGTCATGACCACGGCCTCTATGGGCATTGATCTGCCATGGAACAACAACAGGTATAGGAGGTAAAGTGCTCGGAGGTGGTTGTGAAGATGGTGAAGTCACATGTGAGACCGATGCCTCACCTTGTCGCATCACGGGACAATTCCGAATAAAGTGATATGGACACCCACACCTGAAACATCTTTGCACGGGCTGCTAAACCTATGGGTATAAGTAACATAACTGGTCCATAAGGAATCCGCCACGACCTCTACGAACATGTCTAGGAGCTAATGTATTAGTACGAATTCGCCTTGGTCTCTTAACAACAGTACGTGGAGTAATGGTCGATTTCCGTGCTTGACTAATCTCTATCAAGGATCCGATCATTCGGCGCATCTCTTGAACATTTGTCTCCATCCTAGCTACAGGATCAATAGGGAGTGGATCAAGCTGTTCCTGAAAGATAGGCACACTGCCTAAGTCTGTCCTCGTCTCAGACGAGCCCACTCCAATCTCTTTACTAACAGCGGCCCCCTGAGTCCTCGTAGTCATTGATGACTTAGTGGCTAGAGTAAGAAACGGTGTTTATAAGGACATTGTAATTGAATCACAGGATACATGGAATCAAGAAAGGAACTATAAACAAATATGTCCTAAGGTCACTTAGGCTGAGTAACGTAGCGTAAATATGTCGCGGAACATATGTACGGTACTCTACTCATCCTAAATCACCTACTCCATCAACCAAGGGTCAACCTACATAACGAAATTAAAGCCTACTTTATTCAATTCATTACTCGGTTCCGTAAGGTTAATCCTAAACTCTGATACCCCAAAGTTTGGATGTGACCGGCACTTGGACTGTAAAATATCTAAAGATAACGATACAATCCGAGTAAGCCAAAAACCAAGATCAAAAACCCACTTTTCGGAACTATAAGAAAAATTTAGATTTTAAATAAAAATTTCAATTTTTAGGTATTTAAGATCTTAACAATAAATCCCTATTTAATTAATAATATCAGCAGTATACAGTGTTTAATTAGGTTGCATCCTGTTCAGTTGATAAAACTGCACATTTGTTGTACCACCTTAGAATGTATTTTGTAGCTAATTATATTTTAATATATGGTTTTTAATAAAAAGTTTACCAAATTAAGTTTTAAATATTTTATCCTATTTAATGAGTATTTTATTAGAATTTTGTTAGGCTTGCACACACTTGTGCATGATAACTTGGGTTTAATTTGGGGTTAACCATGATTAGCAACCATGATTAACTAACCATTTCTCCCTAATCTAGTTTTAATATTTGTTAAGTGTCATGGTTGTAATTAGTCATGATAGTTTTAAATTGAAAAAAAAAATGAATTTAAAATGGAATGTTTATTGGTTGACTTTGAGAGGGAAAGAGAGAGAGAGAGCATGGGGCATCATGGCCTTTGCCATGCCTCATTTAATGAGGAGAGAGAGAGAGTGAGAGGGGGGTCTTTTGTGTGTGCTCATTCTCTATCTCATTTCCTTGCTCTCATTCTCTCACACTCTCACACACACACACACACACTCACACCAGAAGCAGCAGCAGCCTCATCATCATCAACAACAGCAGCAGCAGCCATAACAACAACAAAAATAACAGCAGCAGCAACATCCATCAGCAGCAGCAGCAGCAACAGCAGCAACAGGAACCCCAGCACTTGCAGAAGCTCTTCTCCACTTCTTCTCCTGCCTCTAGAGATCCTTTTGGGTATATTTCCTTAACCCAATTCCTAGATTGCTTAGTTGTATGTTAGTTTAGCTTCGGTTTGCGTTTAATGTGAGATTATTGCTAGTTTAGTGCCATTTAAGGTTATTTGTGTGGAATTTTGGTTGGAATGTGTTGGAATTGGTTAACCTAGCTCATTTTAGTGTTGTAAGGCCACCTCAACCGAGATTCAACCCAGGTTTCACAAAAATACCATAGATTTTCCATATTGTGGAAATCGGTGTTTTTAAAGTGATATTTGTGACTTCTGAGATCTGCTATTGACCCGGACCCTTCAGAATAAAATTGAGGAAACTGGAACATGCTTGTTAGGTCTAGAGCAAAACACCAGAACACGAGCCACCCTACCCCTACCCAGGCCGCCAATTTCATCAATCTGGCCGCAATTTGCGGCCAGGAAGGGGAGTGGGGTGATAGGGTTTTGTGTAGGGTAGTCTGCAGTGTTTTGTGGTATTTTGGCATGTCTAGTTTTGTAATATTTGACCTGTAGGAAAATCTGGGGTCATATATCGTTTTTGGTGTCCGTTGTGTTTGCGCGATACGCGCGATACGTGAGAGGGTTCTGTGATCCAGCGTATCGCGGCGTGTCGCGATGGTTTTAGACGCGTACACACACGATTCAGCGTATCGTGCACACGCGCGTTTAGTTCGCGACGCGAGTTTCTCGTTTTGGTTCGATATCGCGTTTCGCGGAATATTTTGGCTTATATGTGATTTTCATGCCTTATTTGCAGGTTTGCAGGCAGGGGCTACGGACATGGCTACAGGGGGAGCAGATGGTAGGATTCACCTAGCGTGGAGTGTAGGTGAGTAGATTTAACATCTACAGGGGAATTGTAGGGTTCCTAGGAACTCTAGTGAAGTCTCACAAGTGATCAAACATGCACAAATCAAATTTTACGGGTGCCTACAAACCCTAATACGGATCGTTTACTAGATATCTTGGCGAAACAAGCAAACTAGTTAACATTTTAACTAAGGGAACGGATATACAACCTTTGTAGATCCGGTCCACCACCTCCACGGCTCCGCAATGAAGTCCCCTCGCTGTCCAAATCATGTCTTGGGCTCTAGCATCGGCATCATCGAAGAATGGGCGGGCTTGATCGTCGGTTCGATGCCGAAGATGATCTACGTCGAAGCATCGCTAGAACAAGCTCCAACTTCACCAAGTCGGAAAAACTTGTGAAGGAAACACCCTATACTACTTGGCAAGAGGTAGAGGATGAAGAAATAGGAAGTGGGTAAACTTTAGTTTTGGATTTCTCACTAGATTTCATGACTTGCCATTGGAGTAGCAAGCTTTCTTCATTGAAGAAGAAGATGAAGAAAGAAGAAGATTATATGATAATCCTTTTAAAAAGGAAAATAAAATGAATACTTATCATGTCAACAACCATGGTTTAGTGTAGAGATTTAACCAAGGTTATATAAGTGGTTAGGGTTAGAGAAAAGACAAGAATGGTGGACTTAGTCAAGGTTTCAAGAAGTTTCAACTAAAAACAAAATAAGTCCACCATTTATCTTTCTCTTTATCTTTTCTAAATGAAATAAATAAAAAGATAAATGAATAAGCAAATGAAATGATACCCTAACCACTAACTAACCATGGTTCAATACTTTACACAAAACCAAGAAAGAATGTATCATCAAACATGATACAATCATGTGCACAAAAATATATCACATATACAATGTGCAATACAAGTGAGTAAATCCATTTAAAGTGAACCAATACTAGCTAATGCAAAGTAATATATCAAATATATAATTATACATTAAATCATTAAATCAACACTTGATTTAACGATCCGGTCATATCGTATATAACCGACTAGTATCCAATGTACCGGCTTATCGAATCAATCCTTGATTCGATAACTAGGTTATATCGCATATAACCAATCGATACATTCATCGCGAGAATAGAATGCGGTATCACATACACGCATTATTCTCGGTCCCGCACATATCTCATATGCGCTCCTATTTCGTTTCGCTTGAGCCAGGAAACCTCTGTGTAGGACTCTAAAGACTCGTCAATACGCCGGCAGCGGATGATGATCATATCAAACACCCACAAGCCGCAAGCGGTCTGCTAAACGTAACGGCCACCCGAGTATTGAGCGATCAGAAGATCGACGAGCAAGCCCGCTCACACTCCTGTGAATCCAACCAGTAACACTTACCGTACAGTCCGGTCTGTTCGTCTGATATGTCGCATATCTCGCCTAGGGGTGGTAAACGTCAGACCCCAATAGCTCGATAAGTCATGCCGACGTGAGGTCCATAATATTCGTGAAACTACTGATAACACTTACCAGTATATCACTGCAACCCTGGCCAGGGATTTCCTGTTATGGCCAGTCAAGCATTGCACAACATCAACCCCCAATACCGGGAGAGACGAATCCCCTCCTATCGCTCATTGCCTCCATGTGAATCGGGACTGTACCCAAAAACCACCTGTTTGCACGACTCAGTAGAGCCGTGGTAGGGTGGAAATCAAAGCAAAGTGGGAGACACACAAGACTCTATGACGATCTCGGGTCAACAGACTAAGCTGTACCAGTGTCACTAGAGAACTGCCATCTGACGTGAGGTATAATACCATCCGGGAGTTCTCGGCGAGTCCGTTCAGTGTATCCAGTCCCCACTGAGCACCCGCATACCATCTTCGATGTCAAACACCAATGGATATGGGATCATCCATCGCCCATCGCATGGGTCGAGAAGATATGCCCTAGTCTACTCTGGAAAATCGATGCCCCGTCTCGATATTCCCACGACCAGGAACATTTCAAGGATGTACTCATGGACTACCCAGGCCCCACTAGTATGATCTACATCATAGTCCTGGAAGTCGAGTACACATCCTAAGGGCTTTATCAACATGTAATCAGAGAGACAGAAAGTATACATGTTAAGATAAAGTGCAACCAGATAGCGTACTATCATGTCGAGCAAGAAAGTCCTTCCTATATATGTCCCAGCATCCACTACAATATACATCCAATGTACAGTAATGGCCTCTAGGGCATACATATAACTAACAATCTCCCACTTGCACTAGGGCCATCTGTAGCAGTGGTTGTAGTATCACATACTCAACCATCCCCTAAAAGTCTCTCTTTGGGAAAAAGGCCTTTGTGAGTGGATCCGCCGTGTTGTCCTCTGAATCTACTCTCCTTACCTCGATCACCCTGGAGATCAACTATCTCCATGATCAGGTGATGCTGCTTCAGAATATGTCTGGGTCATTGATAGGACCAGGGTTCCAGGGCCAAAGCCACAGTTCCATTGTCACACAATGGTAGGAACCTAGTTCATCTTATGAACCAATATACACCCAAACTGCCTCTTTGGTAGTATCTTTAATAGCGATGTTACGAGCCTTTATCGTCTAGTTTGCCACGGTATCTAGCTTGGAACTCTTCCAACATACCGTCCCTTTACTGAGGGTAAAGACAGTGCCTGTGACTGACATTCAGTCGTCTTTATCACCCTGGAACACTTCCAGTGATTTTCCCCAGGATCGAATTGATACAATCTCACTATACCTAGTGAGAACCCCAATATCCCTTTAGATCTATCTCATAGGTCCAAATCTCAGGATTTAGGAGGTATCATCTTTATCCTATTTGGAGAATCCTTGTGATAATAGGAGATTGACCGATCGTAGTATAGGAAACTCTTTTCCTATTAAGAGTATGTTGTCTACGTACAATACGAAGATAACCACCTTACTCTCTACTACCCTTTTGTATATACAAGGTTCGTCTACCATTTTGATGAAGTCAAACACTTTGACTATCACATCAAAACAGACGTTCCAACTCCGCGATGCCTGCTTCATTATGTAAAGCAACTTGCACACGTTTCCGCTGCTCCCACTGTTTACGAAGACCTCTGGCTGTGTTCTTATAGACGTTCTCTTCTAAATCAGTATTTAGAAAAGCAGTCATGGCACCCAACCGCCAGATATCGTAGTCATGGTATGTAGCCGTGATAAGTAGGATCTGGACAGACTTAAACATAGCTACTGGAAAAAGGTTTCATCATTATCCATGCCTGGTCGATGACGAAAACCTTTAACAAGTCTAGCTTTGAAAGTCTCAACTTTTCCATCTACACCAAGTAATCTTCTCAAGATATACTTGCTCCTGATGGGGATTTAACCCTTCAGATATAGCAGTTAAAGTCCATACTTTGCTGGTGTACATGGATTCCATCTCAGATCGCTAAGCATCCAGCCATTCTTACAGAGTCCCTACTCTCGATGGCCTGCTCGAAACTAGTTGGGTCATCATCTCATGATGCAATCCTTGCTCCCACTGTCATCGAGAAACCGAGGTATCTCTCAGGCAGATGAGGAACCCTACTAGATCGGCGGAGAGGCTGAGGTTCGTCGGAAACTATTGAATCCTTTGGTTCTGTCAAATCATTAGCAGTTTTGTACAGCTGGAACCTTTCCAGTTCTACAGAACTGATCTTGCCTCGATCTTGTCCGGATTTTGCTTTTGACATAGGCCGGACAACCCTAAATCTTAACTCGCTTAAGAGATGGGTTCTTTCCATACCATATCTCATATGGAGTGGTAGGCACTGATTTGATTCAAACCTAATTCAATAGGTATGCAGCTTCTCAAGTGCATAACCCCAAAAGAAAATAGGTAACTCAGTAGTACTCATCATAGAGCACACCTTATCATATAGGGTGTGATTGCTCCGCCCCGATATACCATCGTGCTATGGTTTATACGGAGGAGTAATGCTGAGAGAGAATCTCATTTTCTTTTGGAATAGTCCAGGAATGCTATGCACAAGTATTCTCCTCCCTGATCTCATCATAGGACATAACACTTATACCCGTATTTTGGTTCTCTACTTCCAACTTATATTCTGTGAATACCTCAAAAGCTTCGGACTTATGTTTCAACAGGAACATACGACTGAATCTTGAGAGATTATCAGAGAATGTAACGAAGTATAAAGAACCAGTCCTGGCATGTGTAGACAGGAGACCTTACATACATCATCATGTATCAGTCCCAAGAGTTTACTAACTCTTTCTCTGCTTCCAGTAAACCGAGCTAGTGTCATTATATCTTTGTGACATGATTGGAAAGTTTCACAAGATGTAAATTCAAACTGATTTAAATATGCATCTAAAATGTAACTTCAGACAGTCGGGTCGCATTGATATGACCTAGTCTACAATGCCTGAAGAACGAATCGTTCATTTCTGAACTCTTCCTCTTGTGTGTGTTCTGTATACAAGGAACTGTAGTTTGATTTAGAACGTCAATGCTTTTAGATAACGTGCCTGAACCGATCAACTTTTGATATAGGAAATGTACAAAACATTATCCATCAATACAAAATTATATCCTTTCTTTACTAATAAAGAGACTGATATGATTTTGTATATCAGGTTCGGTATCTAATAGCATTTGTTCAGAATCAATGTATTCGTAATACAGGGTGACAGTGACCAACAGACTTGGCTGCAACACTTGCCCCATTTTCTGCCTCATGAAACTTATCACCCGTTCTCAGTTTTTCTACCCTTTTGTAGCCCTATGTAACTGATTACATATCTGGGATCCTGATCCGGTATCATATACCCAGGATGCAGAGGATACTGAGAAACAGTTCTTTGTAATGAACACACCCGAAGGAGATGCATCATATGCACTGTCTTCGTTTGGGCGGCATAGGAATTCTGGTATTCCCTATTTCCTGCTCTGTCTTATAACAATTATAAGTTGGAGCGGGACCAACGTTCCCCAGCTCAGAATAACAAGCGGGTTCGGTCAATATTCCGTATTATTATCTTGATTAAGGCGTGATATGGTCGCTACCAGGAGAGAGAGAGAAGAAAACACTCTGCGTGCGCTCTTGCATGATCAGATTGGTTATATATTTTATCTAATCAGGATGGCTCCCACTGTTTTTATCAAATCTTCCTTCAAACCCTAAAAGGAAAGACTAGCCGGGATTAATTACACTCTACGAGTTCGCCAATCTTTCAGCCAGGCCAGTGTCGGTACTTTGAGGGAGGTTCTCCGTGCTATCGCACGGACCTAATTACTGTAAACCTCGTTTTCCCAGAGGCGTAACCCCGTTGACACCTTTCTAGACACCTACTTGATCGGCTAATTGTAAAGTGCAAAACTCTCCCAGGAGTAACAATTACTCGCAGTGGGTATCGGGATCCAACTATCACATAGAAGGTATGCAATCTCATTGCAAGTTTCAACACTTGAAACTCCCGATAAAGGTTTTTACCCCTAGCACCTATGACCTTAACTATGGTCAACAAATCATAAGTACTAGTCAAGTTCTACCCGTCATTTCGTGATTAATTAGACCCACCCACATGACCCTTAACTAAGGTCAACAAAGTCACGCGACTGTCCTAACTAATCGCATCATATGCGGTGTAGGAAGACATCACTTAGCTACCGTACACTGTGCCTTGACTATGGTCAACAAACACAGCACGAATACTAAGTACTCTACTTCCTAAAATGACGGAGGGTTGCGGCTGGTTTTTGTGAAACCTTTAACGCTTTGAACTTGATCTCGTTGCGGAATCAAATGGTTTTTAAATGGAATATTTTTGAGGCTTTTCTAGTTTTGCTAAAGGGGTCACTCCCGGTGAAGGGATCGTCGGCCCTTTCCTCATCGAATGAGGTGCGGGATATATCATATATATCATTGTGCAAAGAAGAAACTATAGAAGCGATCAAATACAAACCGAGTGTGTAGCATCTTCCAGTTATTGCTAAAGGAGTCACTCCCGGTGAAGGGATCTCGGTCCTTTCCTCATCGAATAAGGTGCAGGATGTTCTATAATGAACACCGCGATGCAAAGCAAGAACTGTAGCTACCTGTTTTTATTTTGAAATTCGATTCCACAACATCAATTAGGTTTATTTTCTTTCATTAATCTCATTAATGAATATCCCATCATTTAAATCCAGCTAACCATCACAGATAAATATAACGTACGCTTATGCCATCCGCATTCGCCTCGATGTCCCGTCTGCACCGTTAGGTTAGGTAACTAACGCCAGAGCGAGGCAGGGCTAGCGCGGGTGTAAAACATAAGCAACGTCTATATAATATATCATATATACTATATATAATACCTGTCACAGAACATCACATGATCAAAGATAAATCACAGCAGAAGAAACATATGAAATATTTGATATACTAGGACGTCCGTGTTTTCAATACGAGCCAGTATAAAACACGGATTCCACGGTCGTGATGAATAGCCAATCCCACACCCCAAGACCCCTGCGAGAGCGGCAAGCAACCCTACCAATTCTAGGGTTAGGAGACCCGGACTCGACTCCTCGAGTTGGTCTCCCACTGGACCCTAGAACCCGGTTACTTGTGCTCCCCTCCTTGGGTCTATCCTAGTGCAGAAAAGTAAATAATATACAACATCGGTGACAACTTCCGCAACCTGGAAGTGCCCCAATAAAAGAATATTACATACAAGTTTTTACATGAATGAAAATGAAAAACACTCATCTCACATAAAAACCCCCCGGCTATTCAAACACGACGATCCAATATAACATATCCAGCAACGCATAACATCACATGTCATCAACGTAAGTAAATATGCGCATCCCAATTGTCGTTGACATATAGCAACGAAACCGGCGATAACACATATTACACTTACGGTCACAGAAAAGAAAGTGTAAAACTACAACAGTTGGAATCCGCAACCACCTCAGACATCGCATGCCTGACCAAATGAATTACTTAGACATCGCATGCCTAACAATTATAAACCCCGCATTTTAGTCTCATTATCGAAAACTCTTTTCAATATCAAGTCGGGCAATTCAACAGGATTCCCGACATTCTGATCGAATGCTCGTCGCAAACTTTAGTAGGCGGCCGCACCCCCGATACCGTCGACGAAGTGCACCAAGGCGGAACACCGCTACCGGGAGCACACGAACGGATGCTTTCGGCGACGGGGTTCTCCCACAGTCACTTGGTCGGGGCTATGGGGTGAGGTTGTCTATTAAGTTTACCCGGCGAGTATCCGCGTACGCTACGTGATTGCGACGGACTTTTGATCACATCAAAACTCCGTGGCAACCGATCAAGTGAGACTAAACTGCTACGTTTATAATATTCATTCCGTTATCTTATAACTATTTGCGAATTCCAATTATTGTATCACATTCCGGACAAATAGAAAATGCTAAACTTTTCGATCGAACAATCGAACACCCAAGTTTTCCCGATACTACTCAACACATGAAATAAGTCTAACAACATTCAGTTCGTGCCTCAGTAGCAACGGTCCAGCCGTAGAAGGGTCAAGCCAACGCCTCACATGTGGCACGCCGTACTGCCCCAAACCCGAAGGTTCAAAGGGCAGTTCAAGACGGTCACATAATCGAGTTAAGGTTTGTTGTCTTCTAGAGGGTCCATCGCGTTACTTGCACTACTTAGAACGTCGTTAAACTACGGAAAAATCCAACAACTGGAAATTTCCCGGCAGGGGAAAAAATGGGTATTTATATCCGGTCGAACCTTTTAACATATTCTAAAATTTATCCGGAAACGCACACCGACAAAATTAGACAGTCCGATCGAATACACCGAGTCCCCAATACAACTCAGAAAATGCAACTCTGGGAAAATTATTAAAAACATCCAGAACACACAAGAAACACCAAAAGAAACAACTGAAGAAAACTCACAGCATGATCATCACAGACGGCCGCGGAACCGCCGCAGAAGGGGGGTCAACGCCGCGGTTCCGCGGTCGTACTGTTGAATCAGGATATCGTTTTCTGCAGTTTTTCTTATAATTTCCTGCACATTTCTCTGCATATTTTTAATGTTGAAAAATCCTCGAAATTCGAAAATGTACAGAGAGCATATTCTTAGTCGGGGTTTTGGGTCGATCGGACTTCTGATTCCGTCGGGACTTCGCCTAAGGCTCTAGCAAGGCTCTGATACCACTGTAGGGTTCCTAGGCACTCTAGTGAAGTCTCACAAGTGATCAAACATGCACAAATCAAATTTTACGGGTGCCTACAAACCCTAATACGGATCGTTTACTAGATATCTAGGCGAAACAAGCAAACTAGTTAACATTTTAACTAAGGGAACGGATATACAACCTTTGTAGATCCGGTCCACCACCTCCACGGCTCCGCAATGAAGTCCCCTCGCTGTCCAAATCATGTCTTGGGCTCAAGCGTCGGCATCATCGAAGAATGGGCGGGCTTGATCGTCGGTTCGATGCCGAAGATGATCTACGTCGAGGCATCGCTAGAACAAGCTCCAACTTCACCAAGTCGGAAAAACTTGTGAAGGAAACACCCTATACTACTTGGCAAGAGGTAGAGGATGAAGAAATAGGAAGTGGGTAAACTTTAGTTTTGGATTTCTCACTAGATTTCATGACTTGCCATTGGAGTAGCAAGCTTTCTTCATTGAAGAAGAAGATGAAGAAAGAAGAAGATTATATGATAATCCTTTTAAAAAGGAAAATAAAATGAATACTTATCATGTCAACAACCATGGTTTAGTGTAGAGATTTAACCAAGGTTATATAAGTGGTTAGGGTTAGAGAAAAGACAAGAATGGTGGACTTAGTCAAGGTTTCAAGAAGTTTCAACTAAAAACAAAATAAGTCCACCATTTATCTTTCTCTTTATCTTTTCTAAATGAAATAAATAAAAAGATAAATGAATAAGCAAATGAAATGATACCCTAACCACTAACTAACCATGGTTCAATACTTTACACAAAACCAAGAAAGAATGTATCATCAAACATGATACAATCATGTGCACAAAAATATATCACATATACAATGTGCAATACAAGTGAGTAAATCCATTTAAAGTGAACCAATACTAGCTAATGCAAAGTAATATATCAAATATATAATTATACATTAAATCATTAAATCAACACTTGATTTAACGATCCGGTCATATCGTATATAACCGACTAGTATCCAATGTACCGGCTTATCGAATCAATCCTTGATTCGATAACTAGGTTATATCGCATATAACCAATCGATACATTCATCGCGAGAATAGAATGCGGTATCACATACACGCATTATTCTCGGTCCCGCACATATCTCATATGCGCTCCTATTTCGTTTCGCTTGAGACAGGAAACCTCTGTGTAGGACTCTAAAGACTCGTCAATACGCCGGCAGCGGATGATGATCATATCAAACACCCACAAGCCGCAAGCGGTCTGCTAAACGTAACGGCCACCCGGGTATTGAGCGATCAGAAGATCGACGAGCAAGCCCTCTCACACTCCCGTGAATCCAACCAGTAACACTTACCGTACAGTCCGGTCTGTTCGTCTGATATGTCGCATATCTCGCCTAGGGGTGGTAAACGTCAGACCCCAATAGCTCGATAAGTCATGCCGATGTGAGGTCCATAACATTCGTGAAACTACTGATAACACTTACCAGTATATCACTGCAACCCTGGCCAGGGATTTCCTGTTATGGCCAGTCGAGCATTGCACAACATCAACCCCCAATACCGGGAGAGACGAATCCCCTCCTATCGCTCATTGCCTCCATGTGAATCGGGACTGTTCCCAAAAACCACCTGTTTGGATGACTCAGTAGAGCCGTGGTAGGGTGGAAATCAAAGCACAGTGGGAGACACACAAGACTCTATGACGATCTCGGGTCAACAGACTAAGCTGTACCAGTGTCACTAGAGAACTGCCATCTGACGTGAGGTATAATACCATCCGGGAGTTCTCGGCGAGTCCGTTCAGTGTACCCAGTCCCCACTGAGCACCCACATACCATCTTCGATGTCAAACACCAATGGATATGGGATCATCCATCGCCCATCGCATGGGTCGAGAAGATATGCGCTAGTCTACTCTGGAAAATCGATGCCCCGTCTCGATATTCCCACGACCAGGAACATTTCAAGGATGTACTCATGGACTACCCAGGCCCCACTAGTATGATCTACATCATAGTCCTGGAAGTCGAGTACACATCCTAAGGGCTTTATCAACATGTAATCAGAGAGACAGAAAGTATACATGTTAAGATAAAGTGCAACCAGATAGCGTACTATCATGTCGAGCAAGAAAGTCCTTCCTATATATGTCCCAGCATCCACTACAATATACATCCAATGTACAGTAATGGCCTCTAGGGCATACATATAACTAACAGGAATCGCCCGCATGGCCTTATGCGTCAGGGCTAGGATTCAAATACCTGTCGCACATTCTACGTCATTGTAGAATTGCGCCTTTACTGTATTTCCTTAGATATAGTTATACTGTGACTAGCAGCCGTAGGACACTGCACATATTATTGACGGTCTATGTTGCACGAGCACGGATTGTATGCTACACACACACCGTCAATAATTGCCATGTCACACACAACCCCTTATAGATACTATTGCTTACCATACATGACATCTAGCTACCGGTATACCTATAGTGTATCATACCTTTAGTGATAGGTACATTTACATCTTGCGATACAGCTACAGGTATACCTTTTAGATATTTTACTTATACCGGGGGATATCTTACTCATATTCTTCTTATACCCAGGGGGGTATATGACACTAGTTCTTATAGGTAGATACCTATACATTGCTACACCTGTATGTTAGACACATATTCAGTTGCTGTCGCATATTTACATTTACTGATGTTACTTAGCTGTACCTTATCTTGATTTCGCATACATCTGGTTCAGCTATATACTTTTGTTTACCTGCTCGCATTCAGATATATCGCATACATTTATTCCTGGATTTACGCATTGTTTATCTGGATTTTATATGATGTTTTCGGGATTTGGGAACCGCGGGAGTTCATGAAATTATGCATACATGGAACAACCCGGTTTCCTTGATATGATATTTGAGCGTCCCCCATGAGTTTTATCGGTGCTGATTATATACTCCATACGAGGTGTGGTTGCCGTATGAGAGTACATGGTGGGGCCCGGTATGGTTCCCCTCGGCAAGAAGATCGATGGGTTTGCCGATTGAGCCTGGAGGCGGGCGAGTACCTACCGGTGATTGGTTGGACCTGGCAGTTGTCCGGAGGATACTGGCCAGAGTCGAGAGATGGATGCGGGATGATCTGTACTGTCGGGGCCGAGGGCCGATACCGCAGACGGACCCCGTGGGCCGATCCGGACTAACGGAGCCCGATATACGAGGATTTCTGTGTCGATGCTTGGCACATTGTTTTCTTGATATTCTTTAACCCCTTTTTGTATATATAACAGGGGATTTAGCCGTTGTTATATATACCCTTACACCAATATTAGTGGAATGGGACGCTAATATATGTGTATTGCCCCCATCATATTTATTTCTGTATATATATATATACCTTTAGGATGTTAGATTCTTATTTGGGATTCGACTTGGGATAGAGGTGATTCATTGACATTGGATATTGGATATGAATGAGATTGTTGAATTGTACATTCGAGATATAGGAGAGCTATTCGATATTGTACATTGAGGTGATGTGAGACCTGTTTATTGTGAGAGCCCAATGTAGGGGCTGATTTGAGGATTTGGGATTTGAGTGTCTTGATGGATTGTGATCCTGCCACGATGTCAGGTTTCCGTGGAAATGACATATTCCACCCTATACCTCACCCTTACTTATTTTTATGCACAGATTCATATAGTGGTAGTACCGGTTAGTGTACCCTTATGATAGTTGCATATCTATATTCTCATATCCTTTTTGCATGGTTATTGCATACTATTGTCATGTTACTATTGCTTCACATATTGATTGTACCTGCTAGTGTACTCTCCTTATTTCAGTATTTGCATGACATATTATTACTGTAATCTCATATTTTAGATTCATGCTGTATGTGCATTCCTGCGATTACCTGCATATGTTTTATACTATTCACGAGTTGGCAACTCACCCCCGTTGTGCCACAGGTGTTTCAGGTTTTTCCCCAGAGTAGTCGAGGCAGGCTATTCTTCTATTCAGCTATCCAGCTACCATCCCTTGCTACAGATACCGCATCAGTTCACAGTACCTTTTGCTTAGGTGGGTTAGATGATTATCTGTATTTCCTATTGTACCTTCGTTGTATTTGTACTCTCCATCTACTATTGTATTATTGACATAGAGACTGGGTGAGGACGTTATGTGTATGATTTTGGATTTGATGTCTTTTACATACAGCTTTTTCTCTACTCTCATTATTTTGGTATTGTATTCATCTTGGCTGGTTTTTACAACAAGGGGTGTTGCTAAAATTTTAAAGAAGGAAAGTAAGACTTTTAAAGAATTTGGGTTGCGATTTAAAATGTTTCAAAAACTTATGTTATCTTTTCCGTATTTTTCATGGTTTAGATTTCTGGGTTTGGCCTTCTTTTACTACGTTGCGTCTTTAGGCGTTGCGTAGTATTAGGGCCGTCACGGGCCAATTTTAGGTCGTGACAAAGTTGGTATCAGAGCGTTAGGTTTTACCTTTCGGAGTGTAGGATGATCTTAGTATGATGGAGTAGGTTGCTTAGGCAAAGTAACGTAGTGTGTGTATGTCTGCTGCATACCCACGATGCAATACTTCGCCTAAAGTGACCTAAGTACAATTTGCTTGACATTCCTTACTTGATGATTCGTATCCTTGAGATTCGATTTCCTTATTCCTATCGAATCTCATCTTATATCTATTTATAGCCTTGCCGCCGATGACTATGGGGACTCAGAGTGATGCAGCGAGGGCCGAGGTCAGAGTTGGCTCGGGTGAGACGAGTACTGACCAGGATGGCACTCTAGTTGCACAGGTGCAGACGGATCAGCCTACGATCTATACTATGGATAGACTTCTGGCAGAGATGCAAGACCTCCGCCAGACGATGAGTTCTTTAGTTGACGTCGTTCGGGAGCTACGACAGGAGGTTGTCACCCCTGTTACTCAGCTGTCCCTTGCGATCAGCATGCAGCAGTCCGTCACCTACATAGCACCAGTGGTTGCAGCTCCAGTTGATGAGGTGCATGTTCCAGAGGCTCAGAGAGTTCCAGGACAGTGGAGGACTCGTACCAGTGTACCAGCCCAGAGACAGAGGTTTGGTCATCGAGACAGATTTCGTGGCCACCGCGAGAGTAGCAGAGGCTTAGGACGAGGACAGTCGTTCAGCTCATATCCCAGGATGGTCAGCTGTCAGCGCGTGGATGTTTTCGATGCGGAAGCCTTCAGCACTTCGTCAGGGATTGTTCCTTAGCACCTCGTCAGAGTCGTACTCAGAGAGGCCGTGGACGTGGAAGATTCGCTCAGAGGGCTCAGTCTACCAGAGGAGTTCATCCAGCTGCGAGTAGAGGGCAGACACAGGAGTTCGCTTCTACTCATCGGGACGCGCAGGCGTCCAATGTGGAGTTTTCAGGTATCTTTTATTTATATGTTCTTTTGATGTATTCGTTTGTTTTACATGCTTGCATCGTGGTTGGGTAGATTAGTTGTAGTTGTGTTAACTTCTGTCAGCGATTCTTTTGTTGCGCGACACGTATTCAGTTGTGTGCCAATCGGATGGGAGATAGAGATTCGTCCGTTGTTTTGATCCTTCTTGAGTTGTTGGATTTTACGTTCTCCTGGGCACGGACTGGTTAACTACGTGTTAGGCGTCTGTGGACTACCGTGTGGAAGCAAGTTAGGTTTTGTTTTCCCCGGCAAGTCAGTTCTTGTTGTGCAGGTGGGTAGTTGTGCCGCCTTTCACAGCTTGAATTCAGCCTTTTTCGCTAGTCGGCTTCTGAGGAGATGTCGTGGATTCTTGGCGTTCATTCGTGATACCGGAGCCACGGTGAGATTGTTGGACCGGGTTCCTTTCATGCGAGAGTTTTCCGACGTTGTTCCGGGTGAGCCGGCGGAGCTTGGAGCTTAAGGATCAGCTGCAGAGTTTTGGTTTGGGGAGTTTTGTGCGTCCGAGTGTTTCGCTTTTGGAAGCTCCTATTTCTGTTCGTCGAGGAGGAAGACGGCAGTTTAGGGTTGCATATCGACGGATCGTCAATTGAACCGGCTTATGGTGCGGATAGGTATCCTTCACCTCGCCGTGACGATTTCTTCGATCAGCTCCAGAGTGCGAGACATTTTCTAAGTGTGTTTGGGATCAGGTCATCATTATCGCGGATTCGGGATGATGGCATTCCGAAGACTGCCTTATGCGTGCTACGGGCTTTGTGTGTATCAGTGAGTCGTTGGATTCCCTGATGCCCTAGCAGCATTCGTAGATATGATGAACCAGATTTCTGCAGGCCGTTCCTCGACCAGTTTTGTTGTCTTATTTACGACACTCTGGTCTACTTAATTTGTCTTGAGGGACAGGAGTAGCACTTGGGAATTTGTTATGCAGATACTGGGAGAGCCCCAGCAGTTTGCTAAATTCTCTGAGTATTTCTTCAGGCTTGTTTTGTGTTGACTCCTAGGTCTTGTAGTCACGGGAGACGACTTCGTATGGTTCCGAGGGAGATCGTGGCCGTACAGCTTAGGCCCAGACTTGTGTGCAGGAAGGAGATCCGCAGATGGTTGGTCTTAGCAGGTTTTTACCGCCGTTTCATGCATGATTGTTAAAGTAGTGCTGCACCGTTGACTGAATTGACCAGTAAGGAGGTTTCTTTTCTTTGGACTGAGGCATGTGTACGGAGTTTTGCGCAGTTGAACATTCAGTTAACAACTGCATCAGTTCTTTCTTTGCTTTTGGTTCGGGTGACTTTGTTGTTTAACTGTAATGTTTCTTGAGTGGGCTCGAGTGTGTTCTGATGTGACACTACAGAGTCATCGCTTTTGCTTCCCTACATTTAGAGGAAGTACGAGAAGGATATTCCACTCACGATCTGGAGATGGCCGCGGCGGTTTTGCGTTGGAGATTTGGGGACACTACTTGTTTGAGAGTCGTGTCAGATTTTCCACGGACCACTAGAGCTTAATGTACATCTTCCTGCAGCGGATTTTGATTGTTGTGATAGTCTTCTGCGGATTTACAGTTCTTGTGTGATCGTTGAGTATAGCTTAAGTTCATCTCTACGGAGGGGACAGCTTGCTCATGTCCGCGCCCGACCACTTTCCTTAAATCGTTTTCGCGAGACAATGCCCACCGATGCTCGTTCGTCAGTGATACTCGAGCATGCTCGGCTGGGTAATGATTCGGAGACCTTGATTTGTGACAATGATGTGCTAAGTTAGGAACGCGTTTGTGTACCTGGTTTCATCGGGTAGAGACGTATAATCCTAGAGCATGCACATCTGTCAACTCTCTTTATGCATTCAAGTTCCACCATCTTTGGCGTGACTTGTGAGATAGTTACGAGTGGACAGAGATGTAAAGAGAAGTTTCAGGTTTTGTTTCAAGGTGTCAGTCTTGTTGTGTGCTTGAGTCGAGCATCTGAGGCCGGCTTGAGAGTTGCAACCTTTTACCGTTCCGAAGTAGGAATGGGAGCAGATCTCCACGAATTTCGTTATGGTTTCTACCCAAGTTTGGTCAGGGTGTGACTCTATTCGGATTCTTGTCGTCCGGTTATACTCAATGTGCTCAGTTGTTTTTGTTAAGTTGTGTGTTTGTTTTCTTTGTCGTCAACAGTTGGGGATCGTCACTCGCCATTGTTAGGGTTCTTCTTCGATAGTTGTTATCAGGAGACACTCCAATTGGCCACCCTTAGGCTTAGGGGTTAGGTCGTGTCGATCACCAGTCTGTTGTTCTTCTGACTCTACGTAAGTAGGATTTTGGACCCCAGCTATGTCTAGAGACTTCGGATATAGTCCAGTTGTGTTAGGTCAGGATGGGGATTGTCCATTGCGAACTGAGGTCTTATGCCGACTGTGTTAGCCATAGACTCGAGTTCGCAGGGACAGATCATGTATTCCTATGGACTTTCCGATGAATGACGTGTTGGATTTTGGGAAGCTTATCCCAGGATTTAGGTCCTTCTGAGATCCTATAAGCGAGTTAGTTTCGTTGCCTTTAATTTGGCACTTCCGCCCAGATTATTGGATTTTCACCCGTATTCCTTGTGATGATACTTTACAATTACCTTCTTGACCTTTCTCACATGTTTTGGTATCAGACCATCTAGCGTGACGCGATCTTTCGTTCACCAGCAGCCAATTGTGTTAATGGCTCGACAGGTGGAGAAACGTCGGTCAAGGGTCTTGCCATCTGTGAAGGGTTTTCTTGAACGTAGCCGTATAGTGAGTTAGTCACTTGGGAGGCTGCGAGCGGGATTTGAAGATTTTAATCTTCCCTTTGAAGGTACGTTTAGTATGTTTTTAAATTCGGGGACGAATTTCTTTTAAGGGGGGAGATTGTAACACCTTAGAATGTGTTTTGTAGCTAATTATATTTTAATATATGGTTTTTAATAAAAAGTTTACCAAATTAAGTTTTAAATATTTTATCCTATTTAATGAGTATTTTATTAGAATTTTGTTAGGCTTGCACACACTTGTGCATGATAACTTGGGTGTAATTTGGGGTTAACCATGATTAGCAACCATGATTAACTAACCATTTCTCCCTAATCTAGTTTTAATATTTGTTAAGTGTCATGGTTGTAATTAGTCATGATAGTTTTAAATTGAAAAAAAAATGAATTTAAAATGGAATGTTTATTGGTTGACTTTGAGAGGGAAAGAGAGAGAGAGAGAGCATGGGGCATCATGGCCTTTGCCATGCCTCATTTAATGAGGAGAGAGAGAGAGTGAGAGGGGGGTCTTTTGTGTGTGCTCATTCTCTATCTCATTTCCTTGCTCTCATTCTCTCACACTCTCACACACACACACACACTCACACCAGAAGCAGCAGCAGCCTCATCATCATCAACAACAGCAGCAGCAGCCATAACAACAACAAAAATAACAGCAGCAGCAGCATCCATCAGCAGCAACAGCAGCAACAGGAACCCCAGCACTTGCAGAAGCTCTTCTCCACTTCTTCTCCTGCCTCTAGAGATCCTTTTGGGTATATTTCCTTAACCCAATTCCTAGATTGCCTAGTTGTATGTTAGTTTAGCTTCGGTTTGCGTTTAATGTGAGATTATTGCTAGTTTAGTGCCATTTAAGGTTATTTGTGTGGAATTTTGGTTGGAATGTGTTGGAATTGGTTAACCTAGCTCATTTTAGTGTTGTTAGGCCACCTCAACCGAGATTCAACCCAGGTTTCACAAAAATACCATAGATTTTCCATATTGTGCAAATCGGTGTTTTTAAAGTGATATTTGTGACTTCTGAGATCTGCTATTGTCCCGGACCCTTCAGAATAAAATTGAGGAAACTGGAACATGCTTGTTAGGTCTAGAGCACACCACCAGAACACGAGCCACCCTACCCCTACCCAGGCCGCCAATTTCATCAATCTGGCCGCAATTTGCGGCCAGGAAGGGGAGTGGGGTGATGGGGTTTTGTGTAGGGTAGTCTGCAGTGTTTTGTGGTGTTTTGGCATGTCTAGTTTTGTAATATTTGACCTGTAGGAAAATCTGGGGTCATATATCGTTTTTGGTGTCCGTTGTGTTTGCGCGATACGCGCGATACATGAGAGGGTTCTGTGATCCAGCGTATCGCGGCGTGTCGCGATGGTTTTAGACGCGTACACACACGATTCAGCGTATCGTGCACACGCGCGTTTAGTTCGCGACGCGAGTTTCTCGTTTTAGTTCGATATCGCGTTTCGCGGAATATTTTGGCTTATATGTGATTTTCATGCCTTATTTGCAGGTTTGCAGGCAGGGGCTACGGACACGGCTACAGGGGGAGCAGATGGTAGGATTCACCTAGCGTGGAGTGTAGGTGAGTAGATTTAACATCTACAGGGGAATCGCCCGCATGGCGTTATGCGTCTGGGCTAGGATTCAAATACCTGTCGCACATTCTACGTCATTGTAGAATTGCGCCTTTACTGTATTTCTTTAGATATAGTTATACTGTGACTAGCAGCCATAGGACACTGCACATATTATTGACGGTCTATGTTGCACGAGCACGGATTGTATGCTACACACACACCGTCAATAATTGCCACGTCACACACAACCCCTTATAGATACTATTGCTTACCATACATGACATCTAGCTACCGGTATACCTATAGTGTATCATACCTTTAGTGATAGGTACATTTACACCTTGCGATACAGCTACAGGTATACCTTTTAGATATTTTACTTATACCGGGGGATATCTTACTCATATTCTTCTTATACCCAGGGGGGTATATGACACCAGTTCTTATAGGTAGATACCTATACATTGCTACACATGTATGTTAGACACATATTCAGTTGTTGTCGCATATTTACATTTACTGATGTTACTTAGCTGTACCTTATCTTGATTTCGCATACATCTGGTTCAGCTATATACTTTTGTTTACCTGCTCGCATTCAGATATATCGCATACATTTATTCCTGGATTTGCGCATTGTTTATCTGGATTTTATATGATGTTTTCGGGATTTGGGAACCGCGGGAGTTCATGAAATTATGCATACATGGAACAACCCGATTTCCTTGATATGATATTTGAGCGTCCCCCATGAGTTTTATCGGTGCTGATTATATACTCCATACGAGGTGTGGTTGCCGTATGAGAGTACATGGTGGGGCCCGGTATGGTTCCCCTCGGCAAGAAGATCGATGGGTTTGCCGATTGAGCCTGGAGGCGGGCGAGTACCTACCGGTGATTGGTTGGACCTGGCAGTTGTCCGGAGGATACTGGCCAGAATCGAGAGATGGATGCGGGATGATCTGTACTGTCGGGGCCGAGGGCCGATACCGCAGACGGACCCCGTAGGCCGATCCGGATTGACGGAACCCGATATACGAGGATTTCTGTGTCGATGCTTGGCACACTGTTTTCTTGATATTCTTTAACCCCTTTTTGTATATATAACAGGGGATTTAGCCGTTGTTATATATACCCTTACACCAATATTAGTGGAATGGGACGCTAATATATGTGTATTGCCCCCATCATATTTATTTCTGTATATATATATATACCTTTAGGATGTTAGATTCTTACTTGGGATTCGACTTGGGATAGAGGTGATTCATTGACATTGGATATTGGATATGAATGAGATTGTTGAATTGTACATTCGAGATATAGGAGAGCTATTCGATATTGTACATTGAGGTGATGTGAGACCTGTTTATTGTGAGAGCCCAATGTGGGGGCTGATTTGAGGATTTGGGATTTGAGTGTCTTGATGGATTGTGATCCTGCCACGATGTCAGGTTTCCGTGGAAATGACATATTCCACCCTATACCTCACCCTTACTTATTTTTATGCACAGATTCATATAGTGGTAGTACCGGTTAGTGTACCCTTATGATAGTTGCATATCTACATTCTCATATCCTTTTTGCATGGTTATTGCATACTATTGTCATGTTACTATTGCTTCACATATTGATTGTACCTGCTAGTGTACTCTCCTTATTTCAGCATTTGCATGACATATTATTACTGTAATCGCATATTTTAGATTCATGTTGTACGTGCATTCCTGCGATTACCTGCATATGTTTTATACTATTCACGAGTTGGCAACTCACCCCCGTTGTACCTTAGGTGTTTCAGGTTTTTCCCCAGAGTAGTCGAGGCAGGCTATTCTTCTATTCAGCTATCCAGCTACCATCCCTTGCTACAGATACCGCATCAGCTCACAGTACCTTTTACTTAGGTGGGTTAGATGATTATCTGTATTTCCTATTGTACCTTCGTTGTATTTGTACTCTCCATCTACTATTGTATTATTGACATAGAGACTGGGTGAGGACGTTATGTGTATGATTGTGGATTTGATGTCTTTTACATATAGCTTTTTCTCTACTCTCATTATTTTGGTATTGTATTCATCTTGGCTGGTTTTTACAACAAGGGGTGTTGCTAAAATTTTAAAGAAGGAAAGTAAGACTTTTAAAGAATTTGGGTTGCGATTTAAAATGTTTCAAAAACTTATATTATCTTTTCCGTATTTTTCATGGTTTAGATTTCTGGGTTTGGCCTTCTTTTACTACGTTGCGTCTTTAGGCGTTGCGTAGTATTAGGGCCGTCACGGGCCAATTTTGGGTCGTGACATTTGTATTGCATTTTCCCTACCATTTTCATATTAAAAAAGGATTTTATTATAATATATTATACATATGAGGGTTTATGTGTAAAAACATTATTTTCCATGTGTTAATATATTTTAATTATCATTTGGTAGGAAAATGTATGCAAATAAATCTATTGACCAAATCCTAGTAGAACTAAGTCTACTAAATATTATTTAAGATTATGGTGCAGAATTTTCCAAGTTGTTATGCAGAATTTATCAAACAAATCAATTTGTTGAAGAAAACTTGCCAAATTAAGAAGCAAAACTTGGAGACCAAGTCTGGAAGCAACCGAGAGAAGATTTCTGAATTCTAAAGGTGCCTAGGATTGCCAAATGTCACAATAAGAGAGCCCAAGAAAATTGATGAAGAGATCCTCACCATCGGCCGCGGATCCGCGGCCATACCCCCCCTTTGGCCGCGGATCCGCCGCAATTCCAGGGAGTTAGAGCGCAAGATTTTTTGGGGTGAATCAAAGCTAAATTTTACCAAGTTTTCAACAATAAGATTCTGGTTTTGCACTATAAAAGGGCACCGAGAGCCTCTTGGAAAAGCTATCAAGCCGAAGAGATCACGAAGTCTAAGACGGCTCACGCATCCAGGCTGATCATCAACGGTTCATCTACCTCCTTAGGAAAGATCGAGAAGCAACTAGTTTTGTAATCATTTTCTACGGAATAAAGTGTAGATTGTTCAAGTTGATTAATAAAGGTAGTTGTTTTATTTAATTCTTTTGCATTTTACATTATGTTTTCCCTCTCTATCTTTTCATCTTCTTTTCCCAACACGCGTGAGTAATTCTCCGCTTGTTAGGGTTCGTAGGATTAGGGTAGGCTAATGAACGATAAAAACCCCTAAACCATTTTTAAGTCCTATAAAGTTTAGGAACTTTATCAAAAGAATCATTAACATCCTAATCGGGCGCGCTAGCAATTCTTTGCTAGTTCCGACCGCGATTAGAGATTAGATTAATGATTGTTTTGGTAAATACTAGATATGAACGGAGTTCTGTGTCGAGATAAGGGTTAAGAGTGGGATTCCTTTTCCCACCAGAAACCCTAATCTACACGCATCACCGCCGTTCTAGTTTTAAATCTATTAATGGATAAAAAGGGTAACTTTTAATTAATCGTCCATAACTACTAAATCCTAACGAATCCTATAAGCCCTCTTATTATATTATCTACATCTCTAAAATAATCTAGATCTATATTTTATATTCTTGTTTAACGTAGATCCAGAAACCATTCTATAAAAATTCTTTATCCCTCCTCTCTTTCTCAACACATCTAAAGTAAAAGTAAAAGGTTCCACGTTTCCCAGAGGACGACCCGTACTCATCTCGGTCTAGCTACACGCGACACCGTTATTGATTGCGGTTAACTACAAACAAACACTCTCACGAATCAATCACATCCCTAATTGGGAGCAACGATGCTAACAGCAGAAATCAATACACAATTTTAATATGACATCAAAGAAAATCTCAGACATAAGTAACAGAAATATCATTTAATACAACTAAATGATTTCATCTGTCGAAATAATATACATATAACCATATATCGTTCTAAGTCATTATACATGGTCTGATAGAGAAACTCTAGATTCAATATGCAATACCAAAAGAGAAGATTACTACATAGGTAACCCACCTAGAAAAAGAGCGATTAACTAATAAGTGGATCTGTCTGCTTCTATACGTCCACTCGACTCCAAAAAGGAACTGTGGCACAACGGGGGTGAGTTGCCAACTCATGAATAAAACAAACATATATCGGCTGATAATATAAGTGTGCCGATCTTGAACTAATATCAACAATGATGAATGTAATGCATAATAACAGGTGGAAGCATGAATTTGTACTACTCAATGTATAAATCAAAACTGAAATCTCATCAATTATTTTCCAAATAAGGTCCATTTTCTTCCCGTGTCCAACATCGACACAAATCTTTGGTGTTTCATCAGGCACCGTTCCCCAAACTATCCTGTCAATCAAATAACACCGGTCGGTATCACCCAGATATCCGCCGTGTTTACCACTGACTCCGGTATCGAGTGTCCTCGTTAGGCTCCCTGCCTAAAGTGCTGCTCCTGCCCCTCGGCCCCGACAGGATCCACCATGAATCCGGCTGTATAGCTATCCCACCCAGCCTGGATATTCGTAAGAAATTCCATAACCGTATAGCTACCCCACCCGGTTCGGAACAAAACCAAATCAAAATACGACATTTCATGGTGGACATGTCACATCAATCATGAAAATCATTGAATCCTTTCATTAGTTTATAAAACTGAAAACCAAAATCAGTAATAACCCAGTTGCATCTTATATCAGAACTACTAATACTTGGAAATAAAACATGATAACATTTAGGGAAAATAACTACCATTCTTAATGTTTAAGGTATGATGGGAATCATATTTAGTATAATAGTACTAAGTGTATATGTGAAATGTTAATATCAACGAGGTGTAGTGTAACATGTAGATATGTGCATGTGCAGAATGACTCATCGATAAGTTGTGCAGGTGTTCTAACAATTATAACATGATAATATTTATATATATGAATGCATACTATCACTATATAAACGAAGGAAAGATTGAAATTTTTAACTTAAACCACGGGCGTATCATGTCATCTATACGAAATCCCCCGGTAGATGTTTAGTCCACTCACCAGAATACGTCGAATTAACTCAGATCACCATTCCTTTTCCTTTCCTTGCGGCTCCGAAGTTTCCGTATTCGAATCTAATATCGAAATTAACTTGTATAAGAAACGGCTAAACTCCGATACGGCAAAAACATAGAATTACAAGTGTTACGTACTAACTATACTACGCACGACTATTTTAAACTATCTAACACTTATACTAACTGAAGTTAATTCGATCGCTGTTCGCAACAGAAAACAGAATCGTGTTAGGAAACGTCTGTGTCATGTTTTAAACGTTTTAACACCATTTCAGATATTAACTCCCATATTTCCCATGCTGAAAATTTAACTTAAATAAACAATACTAAAATACCCTAACAGCTATACAGATACCTACCCAAAAACCTAAAACAGCAAACCCTACCAGAAATCTGGCGACGCCGGTTCTGCCCTTCTTCTTGCCGGTCAAAATCCGAGCCCCTTGGTTTGTACTCTTAGGGTTTGTTCTAGGTCTAGAATATAAGATTAATACACTGTTTGGTTAAGTTGATTTTTCTCTAAATTATAACAGATTAATACAGAGCTAAGTTTTTCATAAAATACGATATTTCGATATTCGATTCCTTAATTTTTAACAACTATAGAGCTAAAATCTACTGATTTAAGCATTTTACTTACTGAGGATGGTTGAAAAGCTTCCTCTAAGACACCTAAATCCTTAGCTCCTAGCTTGGTGGTGGAAATCCTTAGCCTAGTTCCTCTTCTTCACTTCTCCTTTCTTTTATTCTTCTTTGTTTGTTCTTAGTTTTCTTTCAATTTGAATTTTTCTGAATTTTAATTTGATTATAATGATCTGAACACATAATATATGGTCAAGGGAAGAGTGAGGTGTAGGAGGAGGTATCACCAAGCAAGGGTGTGGTTGTTTCATGCAAGGAGTTGGTGTAGAAGGGAGAAAAGGTGGGATTTTCATGCAAGGATGAGGTGGATGTGCAAGATTAATCCTAATTTGTGATATTTTGAGGAATTTCTGAGTCAAAACATTTCCTAACCCTTTCTCACACACACCCTCAACATTTCCATGTTTACACTTTTTCCTAAATTTTACATAAAGACCCTTCACTACCTATGTTATTATAAAAACACCATTTTTTTAAAAATGAAGCTAAATTTTTTACTAAAACCTTTGTAATTTATTTATGTTACAAACTAAAATTAAATTTTAATTAGTTTCTCACACTACTTATGAAAATGTCCTATTTTATTATACTAACTTTTTTAATTGGTATTTTATTATTTAATTAACTAATTTTATTTATTTTCTGAATTTCTGAAATGTTACAAAAACCTTTTGCGTAATGAACTTGATATCAATGTGGAATCGAGTGATTTTGAAAAGGAGTGTTTTTAGGCCTTTACTAGTTTTGCTAAAGAGATCACTCCCGGTGAAGGGATCTCGGCTCTTTCCGCATCGAATGAGGTGCTGGATATTTCATAAATACCACTATGCAAAGCATGAGCTAAAAAAGGCAATTAAAAGTCAAAACCGAGTGGGTTATAGCATCTGCTAGTTTCGCTAAAGTGGTCACTCCCAGTGAAGGTATCTCGGCTCTTTCCTCATCGAATGAGGTGCTGGACATTCTAGAAGGAAAACCACTATGCAAACCAAGAACTAAAGCTACCTGTTTTTAAAACAAGATTCTACAATATATTTAGGTTTCTTTTATTTCATTAATCTCATTAATGTTGTCCCATCAATTATGCTTTCTAAGCATCACAAAAGAAACGAAAGCAGTAATATTTATTATATATCATATATATAATATAAGCATTCGTCTCATCATATAAAGTGATCACATCACAGAATATCAGTAGCAGAAAAACACATATGAAATATTGGATATAATAGGAATTCTGTATTTTAAATTAAGCCAGTAAAAAACATGGATTCCACGGTCATGATGAATATCCAAACCCACATCCCTAGACCACTACAAGAGTGGCAAGCGACCCTACCAATTCTAGAGTTAGGAGACCCGGTCTCGACTCCTTGAGATGGTCTCCAACTGGACTCTAGAACCCGGTTACTTATGCTCCCCTCCTTAGGTCTATCCTAATACGGAAAAGTAAATAATATACATCAATGGTGACATCATCCTCAACCCAGAAGTGCCCCAATAAAAGAATATTATGTACAAGTTTTTACATCAATGAAAATGAAAAACTCTCATCTCACATAAAAAAACCTGGCTCTTTAAAATACGACGATCCAATATAACATATCACAGCAACGCATAACATCACATGTCATCAACGGAAGTAAATATGCATCTCCCAATTGTCGTTGATTTATAGCAACAAAACTGGCGATACACCACATATTACACTTACGGTAGCAGAGAAGAAAGTGAAAAACTACAACAATTGGAATTCGCAACCATCTTAGACATCATAAACCGAATGTATCACATACTTTGGATTGATGCCTAACCAAAAGAATTCATTACACATGATAAACCCGGAATATCACATATTCCGAATTTCATGCCTAACAATTATAAACCCCGCATTTTAGTCTCGATATTGAAAACACTTTTCAATAACCTGTCGGATAATTCAACAAGATTCCTGACAACCTGATCGATTGCACGTCGGAAACTTTAGTACACGGCCACACCCCCGATGACGTCGACGAAGTGTGCTTAGGCGGAACACCGCAGTCGCAAGCACTCGAACGGATGATTTTGGCAACGGGGTTCTCCTACAGTCACCTGGTCTGAGCTATGGGGCGTGGCTATCTGGTAAAGGTTACCCGGCGAGTATCCGCGTACGCTACGTGATTGCGACGAACTTTTGATCCGCAACAAAATCTCGTGGCAACCGATCACTTAAGACCAAATTGCTAGATTGATAAAATTTAAAATAGTTTTCACAAAACTAAATATTGTGGATTCCAAGTATTGTACCATAATTCATAGATAGCTTGACGATGTTAAACTTTTCGATCGCATCAACAGACACCAACAAATTCCCAAAGAGCTCAACAATTGAGCGTAGTTTAAAAAATACCCAGAACATGCCACGGCACCTATGGACCAACCGTAGAAGGGTCAACCCTTGCCTCACCTATGGCGCCGCGGAACTAGCATAAACCCTAGGGTTTGGTGGCGGTTCCGGCGGTCACAGATCGAGTTAGGGTTTCGTTCTTCTAGAGGGTCCATAGAAAACACCTGCATGATTTTCTGAAGATTTTAAACACGGAAAAATTCAACTCATGGAAAATTTCCAGCAAGGGAAAAAGGGTTATTGATATCCATTCAAATTAACGTCGTATAAATAACCAGAAACAATGTTAGAATTACGGATACGAAACACCCTGAATTGCCTTTACAGAAATACAACATCACATGCAATATCAGTAAAAACAAGCAACACCTGAAACACCAAAACCCAGAGACTGGAACACCACACCAAAACGAACCCAGGACTGCTTACTAAAACCGGTGCGGCCGGTTTTTGTCAATATGTGGCCGGGCAAAATCCTGTGAGAAGGGCTCGTTTTCCTGTGGTGTTCATGTAACATCTCATGCAACATTCTGCAATCGCTTAAAAAAAATTTAGACACTTTGAAAATTTCGACATAAACTAGGTTATTTTTCGGGTGTTTCGGAGTAATTTCGGTTTCCTAATTCTACAAACATTGTCAAATTCTCTAGCTTGGCTATGATACCACTGTAGGGTTCCGTACGGCGGCCGCTAGGTTTCGGGAGGCATCGACCATGCCGTTTTTAAATTATTGGCGCGCTAAAGAACCCTAACCTAGAATCTTAACTAGAGATTCGGACGAATCATGCTTGTAAACATCTTCACATCTAAGTGATCAAGGAAAACAAGCTTTATAGACCGGTCATTCACTTCAATAACTCCGTGTAGTAGTCCCCTCACTCCAAGTAGTGAACTCCCGGACTCTCGAAAGGCTCCACAAGATGAAAGGAACAAGCTTTCTTGAAGTCTTCGAGGCCGAAGATGATCTACGTCGAGGAGACACTAACCCAAGCTATCTCTTCACTAAGTAATGAACTAGTAAAGAAACTGTTGGCTATAGTGCCTTCAAGTCAATTATTGAATAGCAGGCACGCGATTGTGATGATTGAGGGAAGACCTATACCGGTAGAACAGTCTTATTCGAGATGATAGTATGCTATCTGGTTTGTCTTTATCATCATGTACATGCTTTATGTGGTATTACAGATCACTATTACATGTTGATAGAGCCCATAGGATTCTTTCTTGACTCCCAGCATTATGATGGCGATCATATACGTAGGAGCTGGATGGTCTATAAGCACATCCTTAAATGTCCCTAGTCGTGGGAGTTTCGAGACTGGGCATCGATACTCCAGAGTAGACCAGTGTATACTTATCCAGACCCTGGCGAGGGGCGGTGGCCGGTCTTACAAGCTATTGGTATTAGTTTGTTCACCTAAGATAGAATACAGGTGCTCATTGAGTTATGAGTACACTGGACGGACTTGCAGGGAACCTGCTAGTTGGTATTATACCTATTGTCAGATAGCAGTTCCCAGTGGCATGCGTACTAGTTAATCTGTCGACCCGAGATCGTTATTTGTCTCATGTCAGTTCCCACTGTGCTTTGATTACTACCCTACCACGGCTCAAAAGAATGATGCAAACAGGTTTTAGTTGGGTACAATCCCGAGCCACATGGAGGCAGTAAGCGGATCGTCAGGGATTCGTCTCTCCCGGTATTGGGGGTTGATGTCGCTTTGTGCACAGGTGGCCATCACCAGAAATCCTCGGTCGGGGTAGATGAGAATTACCGATCTAGGATCGATAGTTTCTCAGGTGGCGATGAGTTTCATACCGACACTAAATGTCGCGTTATTAGGGGTCTGACTTTATCCTCCCTAAACTCGATATGCGATACTCTTAGACGGACAGACCGGACTGTACGGATATTGTCACTGTTAGGCTCAGTAGGGGTTTGGATGAGTTTGCTCGTCGGCCTCCCTTTCGCTTAATACCTGGGTAGCCGTTACATACAGCTAGTGCCGCTGATGTGGTTATGGTTAAACCCACTTCCAACGTATTAACGAGTTTTTAGAGTCCCACACAGTGGGTTTTCACGGTTCAGGCGATATGGTGTAGATGACGTATGTTGGTACATACAGCTGTGCGATTAAATATGTGTACAGGCCGCACAGACTTTAATCGGATGGTTGATAATACTAGCGGCTTAGGATTAAGACGGATTATTAAATCAGGTATTGATTTAATAATTTATATATGTATTTATATATATGTATTCTAGTATTATTGTTCACTATTCATTTTCTATCTTGGCTATTCGTATTTTTCTACGAGTACGCGTATATGTTTTTCTATACGTATACCGGGTAGTACTCCGTATTTATACGAAATAGTTTCTAGAAGATGGCCACCTCATTAATTGATTTTCATTTTAGAAAATCATTTTGGAAATGAGGTGGAGGGTGAGTTGGCATGAGAATAGGTTTGGAATGTAGAGAGGCATGGCACACATTTGTTTATTGGAAAATTGAGGAGATATTTTCATGGATGAAAATTATTGTAGCCACAGTTCTTTACATGCCATGCTACCTATTCTTTCTTCACTTGATTAATTCACTCTCATTCTTGAGACTTAGCAATTTTTCCATGGTTGCTCATGCCACATGTTTCCTCACCTCCTCTTCATCTTCTTGAGTTGCTCTTTGAGCATTTATGATGAGTGAAAAATAATAGTGAGATAATCCTACACCTCCACTCTCCATTGCTAGCAACCTTGGAGCGTCGGTTGCCTCACTTGGCGGGGCTGAAGCTTGCACCGTTTCCCTCGGACGGTGAGATAATCCTACACCTCCACTCTCATTGCTAGCAACCTTGGAGCATCGGTTGCCTCACTTGGCGGGGCTGAAGCTTGCACCATTTTTATCGTAGATGGAGGAAGGATGGCAACCAAATTCGATCCGCAACCACTAGGAGCTTAGGATGATATATGAAGACCCAAAGGACTTGGTTCATTCGGTATAACATTCTAACCTAGTAGTTTAGCTCCTTTAAGTTTGCTAGTATAGGTTTTTGGTTCGATCTTGTGCGGGTTTTGTTTGCGCCAATGTTTTGAAAAAATTTCTTCTGCATTTGGCCACGGTTTGATGGCCGAGGCGCCGAAAAAACCCAACATGGTATCAGAGACAACCAAACACCTTAAACTAGCTAGTTACCACATTAGAATTCATGTTTTTTCGAGCAACGAAAACTGTCAAAAAAACAGTGCTGAATTTTTGAGTTTTGAGATGTTTGCACACCGCGTGGGCTCTCGGTTTGAGCCAAGTAGCCGCGGGGTGCTGCGTGGGAACCCCAGGGAGATCCTGGGGTGGACTGAACGGCTGGGCCCACTTTCCAAGACAACCACAAGGTGGTCTTGGGAGTGGGGACCCGAAACTGCCCCAACATGGGCAGTTTCGGTTCTGCCTCACCCTCTGGCCACCTCGTGGTGGTCTCGGTGGTGGGGTACCCCCTCTAGGCCCACGACTTGAAGTTAATTTCGTGCTCTAACACCCCGTGGAGGTTCGGGAGCGTTTTGTTTTGATTCGGACCTCCGAATTGGCTCAAAATTCGACTTTTTGGATGTTTAGTGCACTTGTTTTTTATCCTTAATATATTTGGGATGTGCTCTAATTGTGTTTTGGAATTCTAATTTCGTGACTCCGTTTGCATGCGTGGTATGTTGTCTAATTGCTATATGCACAATTAGACGGGGTTACACACTTGATTCGGTTACTTGTTTCTATGGATAAATATCTGGTTAAAGTTTGTGCGGATTGTCGGTTTAGTTTCATTTGTACATTTGATATTGCGGGACAAGCATCTGACATGTGGACTGCCGTCACTGCCAGTTTGTATATTCTTTGTTTGGGGCACGACCGGGTTGAGGTCGAAGTCACCGTTGTACATATTATTTTCTTTTCTGTACTAGGATTACCCCACGGTGGAGGGCACGAATATCTGAGTTCTAGAGGGCAACGGGCCCGCATCTCATGGCTTTGAGATGGAGGGGGCTGTTGGGGTAAAACTTTGCACCCCGGTTGACCGAGTCAAAGTCAAGGTCAACCCCCAAGATAGGTGGGCCCAACCCCAGGTCAAGCGGGCCCATGCCGAAGTCGAGCCCGCTGCCAACCACCCCATGCCAACAACAAAATCATGTAATAAATAATTTTTATGTAATTTTTTATACATGAATGTATGCAAAATGGGCATAAAGCCAATATTTTGTAAGCCCATGGTTTATGTGCAAAAATGAAATGGCACATGAGCCACGAGATGGGCAAAATGCCATTTTGCAAACCCCAAGGGGCTATATCTATATATGTAAGCCTATATAAGGCAACATGATGATGAATAAAAAAAATACTTTTTCATTCTCCCAAAAACCTAGGGTTTGTTCATCTTTCCCCTTTCTGAAGGTTTCAAACCTTTTCTTTTTTTTGTGAATTAAATCAAGAGTTTTACTCTCCTTTTTTCAAAACTAAACAGTTTTCCACCACAAAACCCACAAAGGGGAACTTGGATCTGTCATTAGATCTCAAAAAGAAGAGGTTTTTAGATCTCACATCTCTTGATCCAGCCAACAGAGGAGGAGGAAGAAGAACCCATTTCGTCAATTAAAACACTTTTAGGAGTTTAACTCCACTCTAAACCCTATTTCTGGGACTAAAAGCCCCTTTTCTCGCCAGCGCCCTGCGCTCGAGCGCAAAGCGCCCACGTGCCGACACGTGGCGCGCTTGCGCTCCAGCGCCCTGCGCTCGAGCGCAAAGCGCCCACGTGCCGACACGTTGCGCGCGTGCGCTCAAGCGCCCGGCGCTCGAGTGCAAAGCGCCCACATGCCGACACGTGGCACGCTTGCGCTCCAGCGCCCGGCGCTCGAGCGCAAAGCGCCCACGTGCCGACACGTGGCACGCTTGTGCTCCAGCGCCCGGCGCTCGAACGCAAAGCGCCCACGTGCCGACACGTGGCGCGCTTGCGCTCCACCGCACAGCGATCGTGCGCAAAGCGCCCACGTGACGACACGTGGCGCGCTTGCCCTCAAGCGCCCAGCGCTCGGGCGCAAAGCGCCCACGTGCCGACACGTGGCGCGCTTGCGCCTAAGCACACATCACCTAAGCGCACAGTGCTCAAAACACTGGCCCCACGCATCCCTTGGATACCTTTTCCCCTCTTTATATATATATATATATATATATACATATGTACACATACACATACTTCATGACATTGCCCTTGTTAGAAAAAAAATTCTAACGGGGCGCTGCCCTGCACCCCGCAAGGGGGCTGCTAGCCCCCAGACCCCCAGCCCGCTATCCGGGTAGCGGGACCCCCGTAAAAACTCTGCGTGGCTCCCGATATATCCAAATCCCCTTTTCAAAACAACACACACGTACACTGCACATTGTGTTCGCATGACCAGTTTAACCCTTTAATCGGAGGTTCCCTCGCCCCAAAGGCGAGGGGTAATTAACGGCAGCTTAGTCCGCGGCTGCCAGAGATTCGGAGCCCCACAATAAATAAACCCCAGCCTAGTCTAGGCAGGGGGAATCTGTTGTACGCCTGACAAGCGCGCGCGTATTCCCATCTCAATGGGGTGACGAAAAACACCCTACATATTCTGGCACGCCCGGTGGGACCAGTCTCTCCTCCCATATTTCGGGTTAAACGTTGATGCGAGCTCAATCAATATACATGTCTATATTTATACTAAAATAATGCTCTTTCATGCAGGTTTTCAAGCAATCACCTTCCAACAATGTCTCCAAAGATGAAATCAGCTCCTATCTTTTACACGATGAAGATGGACTCCAGGACGGTCCTTCCGGCCAGTCTTGGGCGACAATGGGAGGAAGAGCCGCTACCATTTGGCTCTATTATATTCGTGTCAGCTAACGCCGTCCCAGCTCCTCAAGCTCCGGTGACAGACAAAACGGTCTCGAAAGGCACGAGGCCAAATGTGGTGGTCTCGAAGGAGCCCCAACTCAAACGCAAGTTGGTGTTTGAGCGGTCCTCCTTGGCCCCAACTGGGGGCAAGGCCATCAACAACAACAAAGCAACAAGGCGTCTCGAGCAAGCTCCGGCGGTGCCCCTGACAACTGCTCGATCGGGTGTCTTCTCTAATCTCCCTGCTAATCGACTCACGGTGGCTTCCCAGGAAACAGATGCCCGCCAAGCCCTTAAAACTGAGAAGCTATAGCAGAAAAGGCTCAGGTGTAGAGCCAATAAAAAGGCTAGGGCTCCTTCTAGGCTGAATCTCATGAGGTTCGAAGAACAGGGTTACCCAGCCGAAGATGAGGAAATGGCTGGGTATGTGATCCACACTGTCTACATGGTGGGCACGCGCAGCAAGAGCAAGGACTGGGCTACCACATCTCAAATCCAATCTGGCTTGAATATGGTTGCCAGTTCCCAAGAACAGCCCCCTCCGCTGGATGATGAAAACCGTCTCGATGAGGCTGATAGGCAGAGAGAGCCCTCAATTCATGAGGTGTCAGGCTCGGAAAGCGAAGATGAGCCAACTTTCCATCCTAAGACCGCAGAGCAGCAACTTCGACAAGAGCTCCGATAGTGCTCAGAAGCAAAGACAAGGAAATGGCCAAGCTCTACTCAAAGATCGATGACTTGACAAACGTCGTCTTACAGCTCATGGCCCAACTTGCCTCTCAGCCGCCCAATCAGGCGCATGGCTCTCATGAACCGGGAAACATTGTCCCGAAACAGCCGACGCCCATTCCCTCAGATCCAAAAGTGGGCGGACCGCATGAAAGTCAGTCGCATCCTATCTCGGCAAATGTCTTGGCTACCGATGACAGTAGCCCGCTAACTCAAGATCAAATCATAGATTTTGTTGGCAACAAAGTCAAAACCTTGTTAGCTGAAGACGAAGCGCAAAAAGATATCAGCAGTAGTGGGAGACCATATCCTACTCAGTATGATCTGGTAGAATTTCCTAGCGGCTATGTCATCCCTAAATTCGAAAGATTTGATGGGACGGGAAATGTGAATCAGCACATCGCCCACTTCAAAGCCTCATGTGGGAATACTGGGGCAACGATGCGCTTCTCGTCCGCCAGTTCGTTAATAGCTTAACCGATGTTGCTTTCGACTGGTACGCGAGCATACCGGATGGCTCCGTTATTACTTTCGTCTAAATGGAATCTTTGTTTCGACAAAGGCTCATGAGCGTCAATGATAAGATTACTATTGCCGAGCTCGTAAGGACCAAGCCCAAGAACAACTAAAGCAGCACGGATTTTATAACCCGATGGCGCAATCTCTCCGTCAAATGCGAACCGCCGATAGAGCAGGACCAATCTGTCAGTCTTCTCGTTGGAAATCTCAACAATTGGATAGCCCCGTTTCTATGCACCGCGGGTCTCAAAACATTCCAAGAGCTGACCAGGAATGTTCAGATGTTGGAACGCTCAAAGCAGGAGTCCTCCTCTGACTCCCAAAATAACAATAGGTCCTGGAGAAACCGAAAGGACGATAATCGCAAAGGCGGAAATCCCGACGATTATGAGACTTTCAACACTTCGGCTAACCGAAATAAGCGAGGGATAAGCGGGCCTAGTGCCAACCAGCCTCGGAAGCCAGTGTTCGGAGAGGGAGGAGAATCTCCACTGAAAGAGAACCTGGACAAGGTCTATTCCTTCAGAAGGGACAAAATCCGTAAAATATTCAAAGACGCCCTGAGGAACGGTCTACAACTGGCAGAGTCAAAAAGACCGCAGGAAGCGAATATGACCGACGACCCCAAATACTGCCCCAATCACAGAGTGATAGGTCATGCCATTGAGGACTGTTTCGTCTTCAAAGATTGGGTCGAAAAGCAATACAAGGCAGGAGAGATAGAACTTTCCAAAGGCGTGTTAATAAACAGTCAAGTCGCAACCGCCAATTTTATACAAACGGAGACCGAAGTTCTTCGTGAAACTGATTCTCTCAGACATCTGCCTTTCTCTGAAAATAATCGACCACCACGTCATTAAACTGGGAACAGTCGACCACCACGTCATTAAACTGGGAACAGTCGACCTCTAAGTCGTTAAACTGGGAATGTAAAAAAAATGTGTAAATAAACATAAAAAAGTGTAAATAAAAGAAAAATAATGAAAAGCCGAAATGATGGGGCAACACGCAATAAAAATCAGCGAGTAAAAATAAAAATGAAAATAAAGCCGAAATGATGGGGCAACCGCGAATAAATGCTGAAATGATAGGGCAATCGCTATCTTCGCGATAAGAAAAGCTGAAATGATAGAGCAATCGCAGTAAAACAAAAAAAACGGCGAATGATGAGTCACTCCTGGTACCATATTCCAGTGCAGCGATGCAGACGCCAACCAAAATCCAATTTCTCAAAAATCTCGAGCCCTACGGCCAGTCCCCAAATTGACTGCCGTATACAATCCACGGGCTCAAATAATTCTCGTCATATCCATTCCCCACCACAATCACCAGTTACGCGGCTGGTCTTCGCCATTGGAATTATGCTCCATTAAGAAAGCCCACTCATGTATCCTCATGATACATGGGGAGAACAAACCTTTGTGTGATCCTTACGACTCACGAAGGAAAAACGCACTTGGGAGTCCTCACGACTCCTAAGGAGAAAATACACCTGCGAGATCCTTATGACTCGTAGGGAGAAAATGCTTTTATGGGACCCACACGGCCCATAAAATTGAAAAGTCTTAGGTGACAGGGATCTAAACCTGTCTCCTAAGCCATCGCTCCCCAACCCCCAAGTGGCGAACGATGAATCGCTCCTGGTAGCATATTCCAGTGTAGCGATGCAGACGCCAACCAAATTCCAAATACCATTCCCCAATGGCGATTGATGAGTCGCTCCTGGTACCATATTCCAGTGCAGCGATGCAGACGCCGACAAAGTCCCGAATTTTTTCTTCGGCCCTACGGTCTGGATCATACATCCTGCAAAACCGTATACAATCCACGGGCGTAAAACAATCCCAATCTCTCCCCAATCCTAAAAAAAAAATTAAAAAAATGGTATGTCCACAAGCAAAATGGGCACGGATGAAAACCCGAAAGGGCTCCGTGAGTAAAAACATCAGGACTGCCGGCGAGTTTGTGAAAACCCGAAAGGGCTCAAACTCGTGACAAAGAGATGAAATGCACTCGCAAAGTCCTCTCGACTTTGTGAGGAGAAAATTCCCGCATTAGATCCATAAGACTCACAAAGGAGCAACACACTTGGGGGTCCTCACGGCTCCTAAGGAGAAAACACACCTACGGGATCCTTACGACCTGTAGGGAGAAAATGCTTTGTGAGACCCTTACGGCTCACAAAATTGAAAAGCCTTAGGTGATAGGGATCTAAACCTGTCTCCTAAGCTACCAATTTCCAAATCCTCCCGGGGCAAATGATGAGTTGCTCCTGCCATTATTTCAGTGCAGCAATGCAGATGCCAAACAAAAAAACCAATCCCCAAATCATCTCATGGCAAATGACGATTCGCGCCTGGTACCATATTCCAGTATAGCGAAGCTGATGTCAATCCAAATCACAATCAACAAGTCAACTTCTACTCCGACACCGCAGAAAGCGGAGCAAGTCAGAATCCAATCTCAACACCGCAAGAAGCGGAGCAAGTCAAGTTCACCCCTGACACTGCAGGAAGCAGAGCAAGTCAAATAGAGCGTCGACCGTCCATGTCGCAAAAAAGGCAGTGCAGGATTCCTACAAAGAAGGGAACCAAATCGCTTCGGATAGAGCGTCGACCGTCCACGTCGCAAAAAGGGCAGTGCAGGCTTCCCATAAATCGGGAACCAAATCACTGCGGATCAGAGCGTCGACCGTCCATATTGCAAAAAGGGCAGTGCAGGCTTCCCACAAATCGGGAACCAAATTGCACCGGATCAGAGCGTCGACCGTCCATGTCGCAAAAAAGGCAGTGCAGGCTTCCCACAAATCGGGAACCAAATCGCTCCGTATCAGAGCGTCAACCGTCCATGTCGCAAAAAGGGCAGTGCAGGCTTCCTACAAAGCAGGGATCCAAATTGCTCCGGATCAGAGCGTCGACCGTCCATGTCGCAAAAAGGGCAGTGCAGGCTTCCTACAAAGCAGGGATCCAAATCGCTCCGGATTAGAGCGTCGACCGTCCATGTCACAAAAAGGGCAGCGCAGGCTTCCCACAAATCGGGAACCAAATCGTTCCGGATCAGAGCGTCGACCGTCCATGTCACAAAAAGGGCAGTGCAGGCTTCCTACAAAGCAGGAACCAGATCACTCCGGGTTAGGGAAACGTCTACCACGGACATTCCGTTTCGGGGACGCGTCAAGCGCCGACCGTCCAAGTCGGAAAAAGGGCAGAATCGACCGTCCAAGTCACAAAAAGGGCAGTGCAGGCTTCCCACAAATCGGGAACCAAATCACTCCGGATCAGAGTGTCGACCGTCCATGTCGCAAAACGGGCAGTGCAGGCTTCCCACAAATCGGGAACCAAATCGCTCCGGATCAGAGCGTCAACCGTCAATGTGGCAAAAAGGGCAGTGCAGGCTTCCTACAAAGTAGCAACCAGATCACTCCGGGTCAGAGAAACGTCTACCACGGACATTCTGTCTCGGAGACGCGTCAAGCGTCGACTGTCCATGTCGCAAAAAGGGCAGTGCAGGCTTCCTACAAAGCTGGGAACCAAATCGCTCCGGATAAAGTGTCGATCGTCCACGTCGAAAAAAGGGCAGTGCAGGCTTCCCACAAATCAGGAGCCAAATTGCTCCGGATCGAGCGTCGAGCGTCCACATCGCAAAAAGGGCAGTGCAGGCTTCCAACAAATCGGGAACCAAATCGCTCCGGATCAGAGCATCGACCGTCCATGTCGCAAAAAGGGCAGTGCAGGCTTCCCACAAATCGAGAACCAAATAGCTCCGGATCAGTGCGTCGACCATCCATGTCGTAAAAAGGGCAGTGCAGGCTTCCCACAAATCGGGAACCAAGTCGCTCCGGATCAGAGCGTCGACCGTCCATGTCGCAAAAAGGGCAGTGCAGGCTTCATTCAAAGCAGGGATCCAAATCGCTTCGGATCAGAGCGTCGACCGTCCATGTCGCATAAAGGGCAGTGCAGGTTTCCCACAAATCGGGAACCAAAGCGCTCCGGATCAGAGCATCGACCGTCCATGTCGCAAAAAAGGCAGTGCAGGCTTCCTACAAAGCAGGGATCCAAATCACTCCGGATTAGAGCGTCGACCATCCATGTCGCAAAAATGGAAGTGCGGGCTTCCTACAAAGCAGGGAACCAAATCGCTCCGGATCAGAGTGTCGACCGTCTATGTCGCAAAACGGGCAGTGCAGGCTTCCCACAAATCAGGAACCAAATCGCTCCGCATCAGAGCGTCGACCGTCCATGTCGCAAAACGGGCAGTGCAGGCTTCCCACAAATCGGGAATCAAATCGCTTCGGATCAGAGCGTCGACCGTCCATATCGCAAAACGGGCAGTGCAGGCTTCCCACAAATCGGGAACCAAATCGCTCCGGATCAGAGCGTCGACTGTCCATGTCGTAAAAAGGGCAGTGCAGGCTTCCTACAAAGCAGGAACCAGATCACTCCGGGTCAGGGAAACGTCTACCACCGACATTCCGTCTCGGAGACGCATCAAGCGCCGATCGTCCAAGTCGCAAAAAGGGGCAGAATCGACCATCCATGTCGTAAAAAGGGCAGTGCATCCCAAAAAGTGGGAACCAAAGCAAATCTCCTCCATGCAAAAGAAGATCCATCAATTTCATGCACACGACCCACATATGCTGTGTGCATTCATTGATGGGGGGCAATTTGTTGTGGTAAAAATTTGCACCCCGGTTGACCGAGTCAAAGTCAAGGTCAACCCCCAAGATAGGTTGGCCAAGCCCAGGTCAAGCGGGCTCATGCCCAAGGCGAGCCAGCGGCCAGCCTCCCCACGCCAACAAAAAAATCATGTAATAAATAATTTTTATGTAAATTTTTTATACATGAATGTATGCAAAATGGGCATAAAGCCAATATTTTGTAAGCCCATGGCTAATGTGCAAAAATGAAATGGCACATGAGCCACGGGATGGGAAAAATTCCATTTTGCAAAGCCCAAGGGGCTATATGTAAATATGTAAGCCTATATAAGGCAACATGATAATGAATAAAAAAAATACTTTTTCATTCTCTCAAAAACCTAGGGTTTGTACCTCTTTCCCCATTCTGAAGGTTTCAAACCTTCTTCTTCTTTTTGTGAATTAAATCAAGAGTTTTACTCTCCTTTTTCCAAAACTAAACAATTTTCCACCACAAAACCCACAAAGGGGAACTTGGATCTGTCATTAGATCTCAAAAAGAAGAGATTTTTAGATCTCACATCCTTTGATCCAGCCAACAGAGGAGGAAGAAGAAGAACCCATTTCCTCAATTAAAACATTTTTAGGAGTTTAACTCCACTCTAAACCCTATTTCTGGGACTAAAAGCCCCTTTTCTCGCCAGCACCCTGCGCTCCAGCGCAAAGCGCCCACGTGGCGACACGTGAAGCGCTTGCGCCCCAGCGCCCTGCGCTCGAGCGCAAAGCGCCCACGTGCCGACACGTGGCGCGCTTGCGCTCAAGCGCCCAGCGCTCGAGCGCAGAGCGCCCAAGTGGCGCTTGCGCTCCAGCGCCCCGTGCTCGAGCGCAAAATGCCGACACGTGGCGCGCTTGCGCTCCACCGCCCAGTGCTTGGGCGCAAAGCGCCCACGTGCCGACACGTGGCGCGCTTGCACTCCAGCGCTCGAGCGCAAAGCTCCCACGTGCCGACACGTGGCGCGCTTGTGCCTAAGCACACAGCACCTAAGCGCACAGCACCTAAGCGCACAGCGCTCAAGGCGCTGGCCCCATGCATCCCTTGGATGCCTTTTCCCCCTCTTAGACACACACACACACACACACACACACACACATATATTTATATATATACATATGTACACATACACATAATGTTAGTGTTTATGCCCTAGAGGCCATTACTGTATCATACTAGTTTGTATATTACTTGATGGAAGCTTGGGATATTCACAGTTGTATAGACAATCTTGCTCGAAATCGTAGTATGCTACTTGGTTTGTTTCTACTTTAATGTGTACGTGTTTCTTTTAGCATATCGTCTATACACATTAGTGGAGCCCTTAGGATCTTTGCTTGATTACCAGTGTTGTGATGGCAGTCACACTAGTGGGGGCTGGGTAATCTACAAGCACATCCTTATACAGGTCCCTAGTCGTAGGATTATCGAGACAGGGCATCGATACTCCGGAGTAGACTAGCGTATGCGCTTCTCATCCCAGTAGGGAAGACGGTCTGTCCCACAGCTGATTGTTGATTTTTGTTGTGTATTGGTTTTTAGCAAATAGAATAGAAATCACAACCAAAAATATTTGACCGCAATCAATAACGGTGTCGAATGTAGCGCGTTAGTAAGTGCGGATCATCCACAGGGAAAGTGTAATCGTTTGTCTTTTGAATTAGGTGAATTGAAACTTTAAAGAAAAGAAATGAAAACAATTCATGATTTCTTGTTGAAGTTCAAGAATTAGAAAACCTAGATCTAATAACAAGAAAAGATAAAATCAAGAATTGAGATATTTGTGATGATTTTTCCAAACCAAATATCAAGAATCGAAATGAGGCTCGTAGGAATCATCGGATCTATAGATGTGATGTAATCTTACAATTATGTATTCTTATCCTTCGTTGAATTGATACTAGATCGATGATGATCGATCGAGAATTAGGGATTTCTTATGAAACTAGGGTTTCATCTTATCCCTTATTCTTTCGTCGATATCATTCACATTCTAGCCTCTAGTAAATTCAAGAAACGATCGTAGATCCCTAATTTCGAGCGATCACATTCAAGAAAGCATCGCAATGAAACTAGGTCATCGATTCTTGAACTTGCTAGGGTTTACAAAGCTCGTAGGACTCAAGAATTGTATCAAGATTTGTTACATCATCATTCTATTGATTGTCTCGACTCCTTTACGAGCGAAGTTTTACTCGAACATCACAACATGAATCACAATCACAAATTGAGATCAAATCATGATGAAAGAATTTAAAGAAAGCAAGATTAAAGAATTTCACCTTCTATTTATATCAACAATTTCCTTACAATCGCTCAAGAACTGCAAAAGGAAGAACTCGATTGTCGATTTGGCTTTGCTCGTCTCCTTGAGTCGTGGATCGGCTTGGATCACTTGCCCGATTGAAGATCGGCTCGGCTCCTAAAAGGTTGAAGGGCTTTTTGCTTGATTGGTACTCAAGATCTTGAATTTGGAGTGGAATTAGGGTTAGGATTTCGCACAAGCCTTGTCACTAGACTTGTGGAAGAAGATGAAGAATTGAAGAAAACTAAAGATTATTGAACTAATGATTGAACAACCTCAACCCTTAGATCTAGGTTCCTATTTATAGACATCTAAACCCTAGATCTAGGATTAGAATTTTATGTTTCCCTCCAAAAGTTTGTTGAGGAAATTTGAATTTCACTCCAAAAGTTAGTTAGAGGAGAAGCTTCTAGATGTGATTAGTTAGGAGGGAGCTTCTAGAAATAGTTTGTTAGGAGCTTAATTAAGATTATCCTTGCTTAATGATCTTTGCTGATCTGGCAAAAAACTCTGGAGAATTCTGGAAGTTGACATATGTGAAATGACTGTGGGCCTTTAGAGAAAAGTTTTGCTGCAAAAATGGAGAGCTGAAGCTTTGGAACAGCCGCGGATCCGCGGCCTAAGCAGGCTCCTGCCGCAGATCCGCGGCTATTTGTGGGCCTTGGGCTTCCATCTTTTCTAGTAATTTGCTATATAATATCTAGGCCTTGTTTTGATATGTTGAATTTTGTAATTACTTCTGCATTGCTACCAGATCTGCATCTTTTGAGTTGGCGTAATTTTGATCAGCTCTTTGGCTTTTCTTCCGTATTTTCCTGCACGGACTCAAGACAAGTGTTGCGCAAATACAGAGATGATGCGATGCCATGAAATGCGGTCAATTTCCTTTATAGTGCCGGTTTTAGAGTCAACACATGCAATGTGATATTTTATGACTGATTTGCTAATATGTGAAATATGCATGCCGAACACTTCTAGATGAATGCAAAAGATGGGGAAATTGCCGTGTTAAAAATTCATTATTTTCGACTGATCAAATTCCCCCAAACTTAATTTCGATCGTCTCGAGCGAACTGTTTTATTAAAAAGAAGGAGAAAATAAAGAATGAGAAAAACTAACTAGCACACTTTCGTAGGCAACACGATTGCACTGAGCACGTTCAACAAGCCTTTAAACCTCTAGGTGTCCCTAGTAGGAGGAGTGTTGTCTCCTAAGGGTTTTCAGCGGATTGCACCCATAAAATCCAATAATAAAAGAAATATCATGAATATTACATTTAAATAAAAGAATTGTAAAAGAAAATCCTTGAAAATTAGGGTTTCCAACTAAGCTAGCTTTTCAGTTGTCATGAGCCCTATCTTAATGGTCATTAAAAGATGTCAGAAATCACATCCTCCCTCAATAAAACATCGTCTTATTCTTTATTCCTATCTTTCTTCCAAATATCGATCATATCACCCTGCGTGTGTGTAAAGGACATCCGTACACCCGGAGAATTCAATTAAAGCTATCATACTCTTGCCCATCAGCCTCAGTACTTTTTAATTAATGAATATTTAGACTAATTTGCTCACACACTTTCATGCGACCGTCAATACTTCTTGAGGTACTAACCGACCGATTACTCATGTGTTTGCTTATTTGGTGTATTTTTCCTCGTCTTGCACCACATCAGGTATAGCAGTGACTCCTAGACCAGTTGGCCTTAGGGCACTAGGTGAAGAGGCACCCTCGCTATGTTTTTTTTTATTGCCCTTGGTGATAATAAAACCAGTGTTCATTTTTCTCACCGCTTTATTTTTTTTCTTCATTTTTTTTAATTTCCTTCATACATCGGCTTTAAGACAAGAGCATTTCAAGGTATCCTCTACTATCCCAGGCTTCAAGACGTGTGTAAGTGCGAATAGCAGGGTGTCAACGTTCAAAATGTTTGGCTTCCAGAATAGAAACTATTTTTCAGACTTATTTTTATCCTCAGATTAGTGACGTCCTTCATCTTACTAACCCTTGGGACTGTTGGAGATAGTGCCCTCAGAGTCAATTATTGGATCACAGGCACGTGATTGCAATGATTGAGGGAGGACCTATCTCAGGAGGACAGTCTTACTCGAGATGATAGTATGCTATCTGGTTTACCTTTATCATCGTGTACTGCTTCAAGTGACCTTACAGGTCGCTATTACACGCTGATAGAGCCCCAAGGATTCTTGCTTGACTGCCAGCAGTATGAGGGCGATCATATACGTGAGAGCTGGTGGTCTGTAAGCACATCCTTAAAAGGTCCCTAGTCGTAGGAGTTTCGAGACGGGGCATCGATACTCCATTAGTAGACTAGTGTATACAGTCGAGACCCCGACGAGGGGCGGTGGCCGGTCTCACAAGCCACTGGTGTCAGTTGGTTCACCTAAGATGTATACAGGTGCTCATTGGGTTATGAGTACACCGGACAGGACTCGCCGGGAACCTGCTAGTTGGGATTATACCAGACGTCAGATAGCAGTTCCCAGGTGACATGTGTACAGGTTAGTTCATCGACCTGAGATCGTCATTTGTCTCGTATGAGTTCCCACTGTGCTTTGATTACTACCCTACCACGGCTCAAAGGAGTCATGCAAACAGGTTTTAGTTGGGTACAGTCCCGAGCCACATGGAGGCAGTGAGCGGATCTTCAGGGGTTCGTCTCTCCCGGTATTGGTGGTGAGGTCGCGCTGTGTCTAGGAGAGCCATTACGCAAAGCCCTCGGCCGAGGCAGGAGATTTACTGGTAGGTATTCCAGTAGTATCTCAGGGCGTTCTGGGCTTCACTCCGACACGACTTGTACCGCCTTTGGGGGTCTGACTTTTACCAACCCCCTAGGCCCGCCATGCGATGCTCATAGACGAACGGACCGGACTGTACGGATATTGTCACAGACAGGCTCAGTAAGGTGTCAGGATGAGTTCGCTCATCGACGTCCCTTTTGGTCAATAGCTGGTGGCCCGTCACGTATTGGCTTATACCTCTGACGTGCTGGTGGTTAAATCCACAACCATAGTATTGACGAGTCTTTTGAGTCCACCACACTTTCAGTTACTCAAGCTTTCGGGCGAAACGCTGTAGACTCCGTATGGAGATATGGCAGGGTCCGATCAGATACGTGCGGTATTGCACGGATCAGGATCGGACGGTTTGTACTTGTGGCCGTATGGATATATGGCAGGGTTCGATCAGATACGTGCGGTATTGCACGGATCAGGATCGGACGGATATTACTAGCCGGCTTTGGTTTAAGCCGGATCCTAGTATAGTACAGTGTAGATTTTGTCTCATTGCATTTGTATCCGGTCGGAATACAGATGCGGGTGTGTATGCACAGTATGGGGTTTTTCTGTAATTTATTACGGGACCAGTTTTCTGGAGTTGCCAGTTTGCATTCCGTTCCGGCCGGTTTCCTTTGTTCTTTTCCGGCCGGACTTTTCCGATGGAGGGGGTTATTTGCAAGTTTGCAAATAACACATTGTGGAGGGGTTTCTTGCAAATGCTTTGATTATGATGGCATCTTTTCTTATCCACCATCACTTGCATTAAAGAGAGGGTATGGGTTTGATGTAAGTTTATGATGATGATGTTTTGTTTATGGTCACCATTCTCTTTATCCTACACTCTCCTCCCTTATGTCTTCATTCCCTCTACCATTTTCATTTGAGGTAGGCCGGCCACTATGGTTGAAAATGAGAGAAATTTCCATTTTGTTGTAGCACACATTTCATCATCTCATTCTTCTAGTTTTTGGAAAAATGAAAGCACCATTTTTCCTTAACCTTATTCCTCCATCATCATTGGCAACTTCACTACTCCAAAGAGACATAGACTCTACACTACTTCTACAGCAAATCTTGGGCGCGTCGGCTAGCCAACTTTGCGCCCGAGTTGCCTCGGTATTGAGGTGGGAGCCCGTAAAAGATACAGACGATGTGGTGCCCTTCCGGCAAGGTTGTGACGACCGGAGTTTCCCCGGGAGATCGGGACAACGACGAGAAGACCGGAGGACTCGGATCATTCGGTACATCTCTCACCCCATCTCTAGTTTGCTAGTATAGGTTAATGGTTTCGATCCGGGTATATTGTCCGCGGTAGCGCCAGTTTAAAGTTAAGAAAAATTTTGATTCCGCATTTTGGCCTCGGATAGACAGCCGGGGCGCTGCCGTGGCGCAACATGGTATCAGAGCCTTGCCATTAACTTCGTCTAGCTTCGTTTGATGTGTTTTGCATTTCCGATCGACCAAAATTCCAAAATCTACATTTTCACTCACATCAGTTTTCTGTCGAATTTTTCCTGGCTCTAAAAATTTTTCAGGTTGTCTCAGAATGATGTGCAGGGAGTTCTAAGACTTCTGTAAAATTTCGACGCAGTGAGTCGATAATTGAAACGCGGAACCGCGGCCAAACTCCCCCTTGGGCCGCGGTTCCGCCGCACATTGGTGTCCTCACTGTGTCCAATTTCTCCAGTGGGCTTCTGGGCTTATTTTAGGGGTTTTGGAATATTAATATTGGGCCCAGATTTTCTGTGAGTGCTACAGTATTGCTTGGGGGCCCACATGTTAATTTTTGATCGATCGGATATTTTAAACACATTATTTCACAGTATTTACATTATATCTGCGACCGTGAATGTCACTTGATCGGTAAATCCTGTCTAACTGCTATAGCCCGGTTAGACGGATTTGCGAACGTGATTTTCACGTTGATGTTCTATGTATTGCTGTGTTGTTGCGGATCGGTCGTGGGGATAGCCTGGATGCAATGCTAGTACAGTTTCTGTTGTATTATGTACATTTGTTATTGCGGGGCGAGCGTCCGACATGTGGACTGCCGTCACTGCCTGTTTGTATTATTCTTTTGGGGCACGACCTGGTTGCGGTCGATGTACCCGGTGTATGTATATTTTACTTTCTGTACTAGGATTGCCCCGCGGTGGGGTGCATGGATAGCCGGGTTCTGGAGGGCAACAAGCCCGCATCTCATGGCATTGGGACGGAGGGGTCTTCACTCCAGGATTGGCGGGCTATTCGCCGCACTCATAGGGGGTACAGGTTGACCAAGGAGGGGTGCCCGAGTTACCGGATTCCGTGAAGTGCTGGGTGGTCCATTCACGTTGCTGAAGGGGGCTGCCTCGCTTCAGGTTTTGGCGGGTGACTTGCCGCGCCCGTAGGGGTCTAGGTTTTCATTGCACAGGCTATCCACACGACCAGGGGAACGTCGGGTTTCAGCAGCGGCTCTGTGAAACCCGGGGCTTCCAGATATCTTTATTGTTCTGTGATGCTGCATATTTCTGTGATGTTGCATTTTATCACGCCTTGAGCGAAATATAATATATTGGTATATATATTAGTAGATGTTGTATATGTTTTACATCCGCGCTAGTCCAGTCCCCGCTCTGTCGTTAGTTAGCTAACCTAACGGGTAATGACGGGACCCAGTGGCGAATGCGGATGGCATATACGTACATAAGTATATTTTCGTTCTTTGTGGTGTGATCAATTGATGGGACTGCGTTGATTCGGATCAATGCAAGATAAAAAAAACCTATTCTGATGTTGTTGGAACACTTTTCAAAAAGCTGTTATTGCAAGGACGTTCACTTTTGTTTTGCATTGTGGTATTCATTTGGAATATCCTGCTCCTCAGTCGACGAGGCAAGGGCCGAGATCCCTTCACCGGGAGTGACCCCTTGGAGAGAAGTTTGCATCAGGGCATTAACTTCACTATAGCCGATTACTTTTGCTTTGCATCGTGGTATTCAGTTGGAATATCCTGCACCTCATTCTACGGGAAAAGAGCCGAGATCCCTTCACCGGGAGTGACCTCTTTAGTAAAGGTTTTCGTCACTATATTTTTATAAAAAGTTATCCAGTTCCTTCAACGATATCAAGTTCATTACGTTAAAGGTTTTTCGCCAAAAACCAGTCGTAGCCCTCCGTCATTTCAGATTAGTATTACTTAGTATTCGTGCTGCGTATGTCGTGCTTAGCCGAGGCGTAGTGTTCGGTAGCTATGTAGTGCTTTTCTGTTGCATGGATATGAGATTGGTTAGGACAGTCGTGCGGTCATTTTGGCTCAGTCAAGGATTCGTGCGGGTGGGTCTAATGCAATCAAGATAATGACGGGTTGAACTTGACTAGGATCCTTTGATATGTTGGCTCAGTCAAGGTCACTTAGGTCCTAGGGGTAAAAATCACATCGGGAGTTTCAAAAGAACTGAAACTTGCCAGATATGCACATACCTTCTGGAGTGTGGTGACGTGAGTGGATTCCGTCACGTTATCATGCGATGATAGTTGGATCCCGATTCCCACTGATGAGTTGGTTTACTCCTCGGGTGATCCCGACTAATTCTTCTTTCAGGTTTGGGGAAGAATTTGAGGTTACAGTGGGAGGTTTCCAGATTAGATAAAGTGATAACCATTCTGATCTAGGTTAGAGTGCACGCTGAGTGTTTCTTTTCTCTCTCTCTTTTGCAGCGACCATTGACCCGACCTTAGACTATGACTCAGTGACCAAGTTGACCGAACCTTCTTAACACAGGCTTTTGGATTGTCAGAGTTGCAAACCTCATTGCCACTCCTACTTTTACCCTTTTCTCCAGGACACCCCGTATTACTACGAACGTCCACTTCCATTGGACAAAACCATCGTATGGTTATATACGAACTCGAAGGACTTCGAGGATGGTTTCTGGTTCTGGAGAAAACGAATAGGATTATTCAGTTGTCTTTTCCTTTCACCTTCTCTCATTGCGAGTACTCCTTGGTTTAGGAGAAAGTACACCTATTACGCAAATTGGATAGTCTTCTTCCAAACCTTAGGCAGGTGCCGAACGGTGGGGAATGAAGAAAACCAATTAGCATAACGATGGTGTACAGAAGGTATTAAGTTAAGACAAAGCAAGGGATTAGTAAGAGGGCAAAGTAAATTGCGACTGCTATTCACGACCGAACCAAGTATTTCTTCGCCAATCCTAAATCACCATTGTATTTCTCCAGGACACTCCGTATCACTACGAAGATCCCAAGTTTATTGGATAATCCATCGTATGGTTATATACGAACTCGAAAGGAACTTGTTCCAGTTCGGGGATGGATTCTGGTCCAGGAGAAATAGGAATAAGGTTTATTCGGTTGTCTTTTATCTTCACCTTCTCTCGCATTGCGAGTGCTCCTAGGATTAGGACAGTACACCCATTATGCTTATTGGATAGTCTTCTTCCAAACCATAGGCTGGTGCCGAACGGTAGGGAAGGAAGAAAACCATTTGGCCTAAAGGGGTGTGCAGACGGTAATGACTAAAGACATATAAAGGGATTTGGACAGATGGTAAAGAGAAATATGGTTACAGTTGTGAATCTGGATAATGGTAGAGGCATTACTAGGAATACCAGGATACCCTATCGAAACATTTCAATGTTTCAGTTCAACTGTGTACTGTTAAAAGAAAACCGATTTCCTGATTAGACACTTGCTCCAGTGTATGTATTTACCAGGTTTGATTCTCACATCTGTATGGTTTTACAGATGATGAGTGGGAGTAAGTTATTGGGAATAGGGTGATCATCCTCATTATATCAGGATTTGTTGTAATCGGTGATATTTGAGGAGATCACCTGGGCTGTTTGCCGGTCGGCAAATATTTGGTTTTGAATATCCGTTGTGATGCACCAATTTCAAATTGATATATCTGTACGTCTATTTTTATAGAGTGAGATATACCTTTTGAAATTATGTCTATGACATTTACCTATATCAGTGGATGGTTAGGTAAGGAGCATTGAACAGCGGTGTAATTCTTCTTAACCATAGTACAGTTTTCAACCTACGACACACAGTGAATGAGTTGTTAGACTCAGGGACTTATACAGAGTATTGTATATTGTCCAGTGTCCATTAGGACAGAGGGGATGGTCCTCATACTATATTCTATTTACTTTTAACTTCTCTAGTTCTTAGACATGTGTTTCGTAGAAACACAGGGTCTAAGTTTTGAGGAGTTATAGGTATTCGAATAGAGTAGAGAACCAGGTGTAGCAAGTATCGGGATTCTTCAAGGTGATCGAAGATGTAGATACTTGTGTATGGTATTCAGTTGATAGTAATGATAAAGAGAAATTGCTTCTCTTTCAGGTTACTCATAATTGGAAGCATTCCTAAGTTGAGTAACGCTGATCGGCCTCTCTCCATTTAGTTGACATGCACTGGAGACAGCTGCATGATTTGAATCTGGTTTAATTAAATCAGTGCCTCTGGTTCTATATTGGATATAGTACAGTTCATATCTTAACATTGTTAAGGTACGGGGAGTTGTCCGGCTTATGATTAAAACCAGACTCTGGATAACTCAACGCACGTTTCTGTAATGGCTGTTTGTGGGATGACCCAGGCTATGACGAGGGTTGACTTTCTACCATAAGAAAGATCAATAGTGATATTGTTCTTGACTCACCACAGTTTTAATAAAAATGGATTTTTTCAAAAACAGTAGTGGGAGTATGGTAGAACTGGAAGTGATTCCAGAACCGCAAACGATTACTGAAGATTTGATAAGGAACCTAAAGATTCAATCTGATTTGACATTCCATTGGCCACTCCGCAGATAAGGTGGGTAACTTCAGGCACCCGAGAGGTACTCCGGTAGCCTCAAGGACGGTGACAAGGAAGTTCTTGTTTACCCACACTTGCCATTGTTGTTGTTCCAGGCTGCGAGACCCGGCAGGAGGATGAGTATAGCGTCGTTCTAAACTAGCTTTAGAAGTGCACGTCTATATGACTCTGCCAGAGGGTTTTCGTAGTCAGTGGGAGCAGCGGATGCATTGGTGGACATCTGGCTTATGTCTATTTACAGACTGAAGCAGAAATAGCAGAGATAGATCATCTGTTTCTGATGTGACAGTCATTGGTTTGACGTCATCAGAATAGGGGATGGATCTGTTGAGAAGGTAGTAGGAAGTGATATTCCTATACTACGATCGGTTATACTTTGGTCGTCACACAGTGTTTTCTCCACATGGGACTTGGACATTATATCAGACATACTGGTTACTAGATCTATGGTTTTAGATCTAGATTTGGGTGGTTTCCCAATCAGGGTACTTTGACAGCATTCTAAGAGTATTTAGAATGGACGACTCCTGGCATGGTAGTGTACCTGCAGGTAATGGAGTCACCCTCTCTAAAGGTGTCTTATAGACTAAAGTAGAGAGGGATGTGCATGATTGGCAGATCACTTGCTTAGGCAAATGAGTCAATCATGAGATGTCAAGTACCACACCAGATGTTGTTCTTGCACTAGATGCAATAAGTTGATATTGATCCAATCCTGGAGGAACAGTCGGAAGCAGTTTTAGAACATAAGTGAATGTTCTAGGGATATGATAACGGCTGCCTCCTTTAGGAGACGGTTATCACTCCAGGCTTCCAAGGTGACATAGATGGCAGAGTGGCTGTCAGAGTTATAGTTTCTCCTTCTGACGAGGGGCAGTATTTTGGACAGGTGATCCAAGGCAATACTGAGGGAGGCATGGCGCAGGATACTGATTAAGTTCAGTTGACGATACAGTCTAAGAAGTTTGGATTTGGAGTTCATTTATGAGCTCGGTCCCATCAGACATCCAGACATTCTAAGACAGGTATTGCTCATTTCGGGAGATGGCTTTCTCCGCGAACTTGAGATATAGAGAGACATAGAAAGAACATCTAGGCGGATCAACTCACTGAGGTTTTTCCTCGAACGCAATAGTTTCGCAAACAGGCTTTGTGAGACTGACTAGTAGAGGAGTTGGGTGTTCGGTATCACACGGGCTGTGAGTATGCGACATCGCAATAATTAGCCTTGAGTGCAAGTGGGAGATTGTTGGAGATAGTGCCCTCAGAGTCAATTATTGGATCACAGGCACGTGATTGCAATGATTGAGGGAGGACCTATCCCAGGAGGACAGTCTTACTCGAGATGATAGTATGCTATCTGGTTTACCTTTATCATCGTGTACTGCTTCAGGTGACCTTACAGGTCGCTATTACACGCTGATAGAGCCCCTAGGATTCTTGCTTGACTGCCAGCAGTATGAGGGCGATCATATACGTGAGAGCTGGTGGTCTGTAAGCACATCCTTAAAAGGTCCCTAGTCGTAGGAGTTTCGAGACAGGGCATCGATACTCCATTAGTAAACTAGTGTATACAGTCGAGACCCCGACGAGGGGCGGTGGCCGGTCTCACAAGCCACTGGTGTCAGTTGGTTCACCTAAGATGTATACAGGTGCTCATTGGGTTATGAGTACACCGGACAGGACTCGCCGGGAACCTGCTAGTTGGGATTATACCAGACGTCAGATAGCAGTTCCCAGGTGACATGTGTACAGGTTAGTTCATCGACCTGAGATCGTCATTTGTCTCGTGTGAGTTCCCACTGTGCTTTGATTACTACCCTACCACGGCTCAAAGGAGTCGTGTAAACAGGTTCTAGTTGGGTACAGTCCCGAGCCACATGGAGGCAGTGAGCGGATCTTCAGGGGTTCGTCTCTCCCGGTATTGGGGGTGAGGTCGCGCTGTGTCTAGGAGAGCCATTACGCAAAGCCCTCGGCCGAGGCAGGAGATTTACTGGTAGGTATTCCAGTAGTATCTCAGGGCGTTCTGGGCTTCACTCCGACACGACTTGTACCGCCTTTGGGGGTCTGACTTTTACCAACCCCCTAGGCCCGCCATGCGATGCTCATAGACGAACGGACCAGACTGTACGGATATTGTCACTGACAGGCTCAGTAGGGTGTCAGGATGAGTTCGCTCATCGACGTCCCTTTTGGTCAATAGCTGGTGGCCCGTCACGTATTGTCTTATACCTCTGACGTGCTAGTGGTAAAATCCACAACCATAGTATTGACGAGTCTTTTGAGTCCACCACACTTTCAGTTACTCAAGCTTTCGGGCGAAACGCTGTAGAGGCCGTATGGAGATATGGCAGGGTCCGATCAGATACGTGCGGTATTGCACGGATCAGGATCGGACGGTTTGTACTAGTGGCCGTATGGATATATGGCAGGGTTCGATCAGATACGTGCGGTATTGCATGGATCAGGATCGGACGGATATTACTAGCCGGCTTTGGTTTAAGCCGGATCCTAGTATAGTACAGTGTAGATTTTGTCTCATTGCATTTGTATCCGGTCGGAATACAGATGCGGGTGTGTATGCACAGTATGGGGTTTTTCTGTAATTTATTACGGGACCAGTTTTCTGGAGTTGCCAGTTTGCATTCCGTTCCGGCCGGTTTTCCTTTGTTCTTTTCCGGCCGGACTTTTCCGATGGAGGGGGTTATTTGCAAGTTTGCAAATAACACATTGTGGAAGGGTTTCTTGCAAATGCTTTGATTATGATGGCATCTTTTCTTATCCACCATCACTTGCATTAAAGAGAGGGTATGTGTTTGATGTAAGTTTATGATGATGATGTTTTGTTTATGGTCACCATTCTCTTTATCCTACACTCACCTCCCTTATGTCTTCATTCCCTCCACCATTTTCATTTGAGGTAGGCCGGCCACTATGGTTGAAAATGAGAGAAATTTCCATTTTGTTGTAGCACACATTTCATCATCTCATTCTTCTAGTTTTTGGAAAAATGAAAGCACCATTTTTCCTTAACCTTATTCCTCCATCATCAATGGCAACTTCACTACTCCAAAGAGACATAGACTCTACACTACTTCTACAGCAAATCTTGGGCGCGTCGGCTAGCCAACTTCGCGCCCGAGTTGCCTCGGTATTGAGGTAGGAGCCCGTAAAAGATACAGACGATGTGGTGCCCTTCCGGCAAGGTTGTGACGACCGGAGTTTCCGCGGGAGATCGGGACAACGACGAGAAGACCGGAGGACTCGGATCATTCGGTACATCTCTCACCCCATCTCTAGTTAGCTAGTATAGGTTAATGGTTTCGATCCGGGTATATTGTCCGCGGTAGCGCCAGTTTAAAGTTAAGAAAAATTTTGATTCAGCATTTTGGCCTCGGATAGACGGCCGGGGCGCTGCCGTGGCGCAACAGGGACAACGGCTCATAACTACTTATTACTAGTTCGAATAAGAAAACTTCTAATTTTCTTGGTTTTCTTAAATTTTTCTAATCTCATGGATGTAATTTCACTATCTAATCTTTCATTATCTTATTTATGTACAAAAAATATTTTTATTTTTTTGAAATTTTTTATATTTTTATAGGTTTTTAAAAATGTTTTGTGCTTTTGCAACGTATGATGCAAATGATGCGAAAATAAGCACAAACCTCCCGCAAACTTGTTTTCAACAGTGTCCTCACTGTTGTCTTCTGCTAAATCTCGAAAAATCTGTAAGCTTGGGAGGAATTTATTAGTGGGGGCAAAATATTTAAGTGAAGATCCTCCCCCAAACTTATTTTTGGCTCAATATTTTGTAAAAATTTTCTTTTCAAAAGCCTGATAAAATGCCCCCCAAACTTAAGCAATGTTAAGCTTTGAAAATCACATGAGGGGATCAAAAATTAGTGGTCGATGCCAAGCTTTGCAAAGACCGAATGTCAACACCAACCATTCAAAAAATTTGTCAATGCAGTGCTCTGGTTGGTGGAAGAAGAAGTGGGGAAAGGTTAAGTGGTGGAATAGAATGTGTGTGCGTCTTATTCTGGAGAGACGATGCGGTGATTGTGATGGATTGCTCGCATTCTTTTTACAATTCAGGAGAAGGGGTGGAGGTTCTATTTCAGTGATTGGATGTTGATTCATCTCAACACCCGTGTCATTCAAAAATGCGAGTTCATCAGCGAAGATCTCCTCAAAAGTTCCATCAATACCCTGATGAGTAGTGTCATCACAAAGTGCGGGGTGATCTTCAGACTCAGAAAGCGGATCATAATCAGTGTTAGTTGTTGACCCGGACATCTCGGTGGAAGAGTCCGTATGTGTCTGATACATAGTTGGGTCAAACAATAACATATGAAAAGAGTCAAGATCAGTATCAAGAGGATCATCAAATTCGCTGCTGTCGACATCCATTAAGTCGACAGAACAGACCTGAGCAGTAGGTTCGGAGGGTACACTTCCCAACTTGTAAATGTTCAGCTCTATTGACCTATTCCTGAAGGATAGGGTCATAGAACCATTACGACAGTTGATGATAGCGTTGGAAGTGGCCAAAAAGGGGCTACCTAAAATCACCGGAATTTGATTCCGTGGGTTTGCTACAGGCTGTGTATCAATTACAATAAAGTCCACAGGGAATATGAATTCCCCGATTTTTATTAACACATCCTCCAGTTCATCCATAGGTTTGGTGATTGATCGGTCAACCATCTGGAGAGTGCAACGGGTTGGCTTCAACTCTCCGATACCTAGTTGCTCATAAACCGAGTATGGAAGCAAGTTAACACTAGCGCCAAGGTCTAGTAGAGCACGATTGATGTGTTTTTCTCCAATAGAAATAGAAATCGTAGGATATCCAGGATCCTTACGTTTCCTCGGTAATTGCTGGGGAAAGGCTGTGTCTACTGTTTTTGCCATGAATATCTTCTTGGGCACTTAAGTCTTCCTCTTCCTAGTGCACAAGTTCTTAAGAGTTTTCGCATAGGACGGAACTTGTTGGATAGCATCTAGGAGAGGGATGTTGATGTTAACTTGCTTAAAAATGTTCATAATCTTCTCCACATGTGGACTCGGTGTGTTTGCCCTTAACCGATTAGGATAAGGTGCTTTAGCAATAAGCGCTGGGTCCATCATAGGAGAAGGAAGTGGGGGTAGACATGATCCCAAAAGAGGAGTGGGGATCGTCTGTGGAGAACTAGAAGAGATGGGCTGAGGTGGCGAGCCTTTTGGGAAACGAAGAATAGGCTCGTAAGAAGGTGATGGGATAGAAGAACAAGGATCAGAAGTAGAAATGTGTGTGTGAGGAAAGGTCTCAGCCGGGGTGTTATTGATTGATTTATCAGTATCATCAAACTCTTCCCCAAGGTGATGGTCAAGCACTCTTCCAGATCTCAACGTGGTTGCATTCACAAGATGTGAATAGCCAGGATTGAGTAAAGGTTGAGCTGGAAGTTTCCCTTTCTCTCTTGCACTCATTTCGGCTTTTAGTTGTGCAATTTGTTAAACCATCGATTTGATGTTCTCATTTTGAGAGACAATGATCTTCATTACATTCTCGATGGAAGATTGCAAACTTGCCGTCCCTTGGATGGATTGTTTCATGAAAGTATCCAAGGTTTGTGCTAGTGTAGAGGTATTATCTGTACCGGTCAATTGCAAAGGACTAGACGGTGTAAAAGTGTTGGCCGGATTTTGGAAGTTTTGTGCATGGAAGGGGTGCTAACTCAATTGAAGTGGTGACTGTTGTTGTGGTCGAGGGACCCTTTGGAAATTTTGTTGGGTTGGAACCGTGATTTTTGATTGGTTCCAAGCAAAGTTCGGGTGATTCCTCCAACCCTGATTATATGTGGAAGAAAATGGGTCGTTTCTAGGTCTTTGTTGGTAAGCAGAACTGATATGCTCGTGACCTTGAAACGGAGAATTTCGTGGACATTCTTCTGTGAGATGTGATGGATCAGAACAGCATCCACATACAGTTTTAGAGAGTGACATTTGGTTTAAGGCGGCAGCTAAAAATTTGTTTTCCATAGTCTCGAGTTTCTTTTGCATAGCTGAAATTTCAGCTCTAACTCCTATGGAAATATCATTTCCATCCCTAGATGATTGACTCACACCCTCCCAGTGTAAAGATTTTTCAGCGAAATCTTCTAGAAAGTTCCATGCTTCCCCATCATCTTTGGTCATAAAGTTGCCTTGACACATGGATTCAAGGGTCTGTCTTGTGTTAGGATTAATGCCCTCATAATGATTCGGCACAGTTCCCATCTCGAGATGACGTGATGTGGACATTGGACTAACAGATCCTTGAAGCGTTCAAGACATTTTGAAAATGTTTCATTTGGGAGCTGGGTGAATTGATAGATTTCGCTACAGACTCGAGCTGTCTTTTGATGTGGGTAAAATTTCTTCAGGAATGCTTTGACGAATTCATCCCAATTTGAAATGGAATGTGCGGTAGTGTTATATAGCCACTTCTTGGCTAAATCGTACAAGGTAAATGGGAGAAGACGAAGACGCAAAGCATCCACAGACAACTGTGAGGTACCCATCATTGCGCATACATTTTCAAATTTCGTGATAAACACGTATGCATCCTCAGACTCGAGATCGTGAAATTTTGGTAGAAGGTTGATGTATTGGGGTTTTATTTGAAAATTTTCCCCATTGGCTGGTGGAATGGATAAGCATGTGGAAAGGGGGCCTCGTGTAGGATAGCACCACTCTTGGAGAGAGATGCGAGGTGGATTTTGCGCACCAACGGACGGCGGCAGAGTAGGGGAAAGGAAGTTTGATGGAGACGGATCCATCGATGTGGGTGTGGTGGTGGGTAAAGAAAGGGTAAATGTAGAAATACCGACTTTTGGGTCGATCGAAAGGACGCGGACTAAACAGGCACTAGAATCCCGTTGTCCAGCCTATCTTGCACTAAAAAGGGTTAGTACAAGTGGCAGCGTGAATTTATAATTAGTGGAATGATGAATGAATGCGGTGTTTGTTTTGAAAAGGGACGGATTTTTTGAAAAAAAGATACGACACAACAAAATGGTGAGATTGATCCCGACTAATTCTTTCTTTTTGGTTTGAGGAAGGATTCGAGAGATAATGGGAGCCATCCTGTTTAGACAAACTAAAAACCACTCTAAACTTGCAAGAGCATCATGCTAAAGTGTTTCTTCTCTCTCTCCTGATTGCAGCGACCAATCGTCATGACCGGACTTAAGTTACTATTAGATAAAAATATACTGACAGGGCCAAACTACAAAGATTGGCTTAGGATTGTCAAAATGGCTATCACTTATGATAAGTTGGGGTATCTCCTTACCACCAAAGCTCCCCCTGTCCTAGGTCCCACCTCCAGCGTCGCGGATATAGAAATCCGTAAGACCTGGGAGATCGACTGATCGAAGGCCAAATGCCTCGTGCTTGCCTCTATGGACAATGAACATCAGAGGAGGCACGAGAATGTGGACCTAGAATCCATATTTCTCCATACTATGGAACTATATGGAGAGCAATCCCGTATCGCCAAGATGCGAGGTCTCGAAAAAGTTATTTTCGGCGAGGTTGGCCATCGGATCATCCGTAGCGGAACACGTGCTTAAGATGATTGGCTTTATTGAAGTGCTCGTAGACCTTGGGACCACGTTAAAGAACGAGCACTACATTGACTTGATTCTCCAGTCCCTTCCTTCCACTTACGCCCAGTTTTTCCTGAACATCAACATGCAAGGAAAGGAAGTTGAACTTTCCGAACTCCTGAACATGTTGAGGAGTGCATAGGGCACCTTACAGAAAGGTAGGGAAGCATCCACTTTGTTCGTTGGAGGACCTTCCTCTTCTAGGTCCAAGGCGAAAGCCAAGGGAAAGAAGAAGAAAACCCCGACCAAACCAAGGGGCGGTGTTAGTAAAGTGGAAACGAAGGGAAAAGCAAAGGCAACAAAGATAGCGGGATAGCTTGTGGGAAAGGAAGAGTGCTTCTATTGTCATAAGAAAGGACACAGGAAAAAGGATTGAAGGGCTTGGAAGGCCAAAAACTAGGACCCGAAGCAAGTTGTGGCTTCGGCTTCAGGTGTGTATGTTATTGAAAACCGTCTATCAATAAACTCTACTTCCTGGGTATTACATACCGGATCAGGATCTCATATCTATAATTCTTTGCAGGCACTGAGAAAGCGTAGGATTTTGAAGGCAGGTGATATGACCCTCAGAGTTGCAAACGGAGCTGGCATGGATGCTTAGTCCGTGGGGGACTATCACTTGGGATTGTCAGATGGACATGTTTTGGTTTTATGGGATTGTTATTTTGTACCCAATGCAACTTGTAATATCATATGTGTATTTTTAATGTCTAAAGAAGGTTATGAATTTGCATTTGTAAGCAATGTTGTAAACATTCACCTTAATCATGTTCTGATTGGGTCGGGTACATTAAGCAATGGTATATACGTATTAAACCAACCATAGATTTTCAATGTCCAGATTACACACAAAAGAAAGTCTCCAGAAATAAATCATGCTTTCTTATGGCATTGTAGACTGGGTCACATCAATGAGAGAAGGTTGACTAAGTTACATACAGAAGGATATTTGGATCCGTTCAAATATCAATCATACGCAACTTGTCAATCCTGTCTCAAAGGAAAGATGACAAAGACTCCATTTATTGGACATGGAGTAAGAGCGAGCGAGCTCTTGGGACTCGTACATAGTGATGTATGCGGTCCAATGTCTACACATGCGCGAAGTGGTTATTCTTACTTCATTACTTTTACGGATGATTTTTCAAGATTCGGGCATGTCTTCTTAATGAAGCTTAAATCTGAAGCCTTTGAAAAATTCCAGGAATACAAGAATGAAGTAGAAAAACAAACAAGCAAAAGTATCAAGATACTGAGATCTGATCGAGGTGGTGAATACTTGAGTGTCGAGTTCCTGGATTACCTAAAAGAGAATGGAATTCTCTTTCAGCTTACTCCTCCATACACTCCACAACATAACGGTTTATCGGAGAGATGGAACCGAGCCCTATTGGATATGGTACGATCCATGATGAGTAACGCTGAGTGACCGTGATCATTCTGGGGATATGCACTAGAATCAGTTGCATATCTTTTGAACTGAGTTCCAACTAAGACTGGGCCTACCACACCATATCAGATATGGAGTGGGAAGAAACCCTATTTTCAATATCTGAAGATTTGGGGATGTCCAGCTTTTGTCAAAAAGTAGCATGCGGACAAACTCGAGGCACGCTCAGTACAGTGCAAGTTTGTGGGATACCCAAAGAACTCCAGGGTGTATTTTTCTATTACGCGGAAGAACAAAAGGTCTTTGTCTTTCGTAATGCCCACTTTCTGGAACACCAGTTCTTAGAAAAAGAAATAAGTGGGAGCGCAATAGAACTTGAAGAAATTCGAGAACCACAAACTATTACTGAAAGCTTAGTAGAACCAGAGGGTTCGAAAGAACAGGACATTCCTACGCCGCTCCGCAGGAGTAGTAGGCAGTCTCATCCGCCCGAGAGATACTACAGTTTTCTCATAGACGGGGATAGAGAGGATTGCATCATTGATAATGATGAGCCGACTAGCTTCCAGCATGCCATTCAGAGCGTTGACTCGGTAAAATGGCTGGATGCAATGCGGACCGAAATGGAGTTCATGTACACCAACAAAGTATGGACTTTGGACGTTGCTCCAGAAGGGGTAAAACCCGTGGGATGCAAATGGATCTTCAAGAGGAAGATTGGTGTAGATGGGCAGGTTGCGACCTATAAGGCTAGACTTGTTACAAAGGGTTTTCGTCAAAGACCTGGTTTCGACTATGACGAAACCTTTTCTCCAGTTGCTATGCTCAAATCCATTCGGATCCTTCTTGCCATTGCTGCCTTCCACGATTATGAGATTTGGCAGATGGACGTAAAGACCGCTTTTCTAAATGGAAATTTAGAGGAGTGTGTCTATATGGACCAGCCAGAGGGTTTCATTCAGAGTGGGAGCAGCGGAAAGGTGTGCAAGTTGCTTAAGTCCATTTATGGACTAAAGCAGGCATCGCGGAGTTGGAACATCTGTTTTGATGAGAAGGTCAAACATTTTGGCTTTGTCAAAAATCCAGATGAACCATGCATCTATAGTAAAATTGTAGCACGAACTGTCGTATTCCTCTTTTTATACGTGGATGGCATTCTCTTGATAGGAAATGACATTCCTATACTACAATCTATCAAAGGGTTCTTGTCATACAGGTTCTCCATGAAAGACCGGGGTGATGCCTCTTACATTCTGGGGATCCGGATCCATCGTGATAGATCCAAAAGGATATTAGGACTTTCACAGTCCAGGTACATTGACACCATACTGAAAAGATTCAGTATGGAAGATTCCAAGCGCGGTAATCTACCGGCTTGTCACGGGATCACCATCTCCAAAGAGATGTCTCCCAAGGCTGATTTGGAAAGGGGTCGCATGTCTATTATACCCAACGCTTCTACGGTAGGCTCTATAATGTATGCGATATTGTGTACCAGACCAGATGTAGCTTATGCACTGAGTACGGTAAGCCGGTATCAGTCAAACCCTGGGGAGAAGCACTGGATAGCGGTAAAGAACATTCTCAAGTACCTGAGAAGGACTAAGGAGATGTTCTTGGTGTATGGCGGAAAAGACCTCCAGATCGAGGCCTTTGCTGACTCCAGCTTCCAGAGTGATAAGAATGACTCCAAATCCGTGTCGGGTTATGTCTTTACCCTCAATGGAGGGGCGGTGTGTTGGAAGAGACCAAACAGGAAACCGTTGCTGACTCGACGATGGAAGCGGAATATATCGCTGCTTCTGATGCCGCAAAAGAAGTCGTCTGGATAAGGAAGTTCTTGAAAGAACTTCAGGTGGTTCCGTCCATTATTGATCCAATACCTCTGTATTGTGACAATAACGGGGCTATAGCTTTAGCGAAGGAACCCAGGTCCCATCAGAACTCCAGACACATCTTGAGGCGGTATCACCTGATCAGGGAGATCGTGGATCGCTGGAAGATCGAGGTTCGGAGGGTTGCTTCAGAAGATAACACAGCAGATCCACTCACGAAGGCCTTACCCCATACTCAGTTCGAGCGGGTAATCGAGATAATAGGTCTTCGATACGCCAGTACATGGCCTTAGTGCAAGTGGGAGATTGTTAGTGTATATGCCCTAGAGGCCATTACTGTATCATACTAGTTTGTATATTACTTGATGGAAGCTTGGGATATTCACAGTTGTATAGACAATCTTGCTCGAAATGGTAGTATGCTACTTGGTTTGTTTCTACTTTAATGTGTACATGTGTTTCTTTTAGCATATCGCCTATACACATTAGTGGAGCCCTTAGGATCTTTGCTTGATTACCAGCGTTGTGATGGAAGTCACACTAGTGGGGGCTGGGTAATCTACAAGCACATCCTTATACAGGTCCCTAGTCGTAGGATTATCGAGACAGGGCATCGATACTCCGGAGTAGACTAGCGTATGCGCTTCTCATCCCAGCAGGGGAGACGGCCTGTCCTATAACCGTCAGTACGTCGTACTTGAGATAGTATGCGGGTGCTTGTTAGGTTACGAGTACACTGGACAGGACTCTTCGGGAACTGTTGGTTGGTACTATATGTATCGTCAGTTATCAGTTCCCAGGTGACATGAGTACATCTTAGTCCGCTGACTTGACACCGTCACTTCGCCTCGAGTGTTCCCGCTGTACTTTGATTACTACCCTACCACGGCTCAAAGGAGTCGTGCAAACAGGTAGTAGTTGGGTGCAGTCCCGAAGCACTTGGAGGCAGTGACGGTTAGACAGGATTCGTCTCTCCCGGTAATGGGAGTTGATATCGCGCTGTGTCAAGGAGAGCCATTACACATAATCGTCCCTGGCCAGGGCAAGCGAGATATACTGGTAGGTTTCCAGTGTTATCTCACGGTGTTCTGGGCTACACTCCGACACGACTTGTACCGCTATTAGGGGACTGACGTTTACCGCCCCCCTAGGCCCGCCATGCGATATTCTCAGACGAACAGACCGAACTGTACGGAGACTGTCACATTCAGGCTCACTAGGAGTTCGAAGGGGTTCACCTCATCAGTCTTCTTATCGGCATCTACCTGGGGACCGTTACGTATAGCTAGTACCGCTTGCGGCCTGTGGTTAAACCCACTGCCAGCGTAGTGTCAAGTCTTTAGAGTCCCACACAGAGAGCTATTCGCCTTTGGACAAAACAGAGTAGAGGTCGCATGGTTTTGCGACATGGTTCGTTCACATCCGCACACTTGTGCACGTTTGGTGTCCGGGTAGTTATTACTAGTGTGCTTTGGATTAAGCCAGATCCTAGTATGCGTTTTGGGATTGGTTTTATCTTGTTTGTATTCGTGTTCCTCGGAACACGGATGCGGGTGTGTATGCACGGTTGACAGAGACAGAGGCAGAGGATTCCCATTAGGGTTGTTGACTGTTGACTTTTTCTAAACCCTAATGAGAATAAGAAATATGATTAATAATAATATTAATTAAGTATTATTGTGCCATGGTTGGGTTGAAAGTTTGACTTTTGTCGACCGGTTGACTATTTTGGACTTGTTGACCATCATCATTTCATGGCTATCATTTCATGGCTATGAGTTTTGCTTGCTTGTTGTTTACAAAATGCATTAAATGCATGAAATGATAATGCTATTGAAATGAACCATCACAAATACTTAATTATTATTATTATAATGATTATTTTTCTTTTTGAGAGCATGGTTGTAAAAAGTCTTTCTCATTCTATCATTTTCATTCTCTCTCATCTAAGCTCTCCCTCTTCCTCTTGCTCATGGCTTTCTTGTCTCATGAGTTGAGAAGCATGAGCCATTGAGATAAAACCATAAAAACACTTCTCTACTCATTCTAAAGTTCAAGGTCTAGCAAGCCAAGGACTTTAGTTTCCTCTCGGTTGAGGTAGGAGCCTAAGGTAGAAGCTTTCGTGTGGATCCATCTTCGGCACAAGGAGACGACGAGGTGAGGCCGATCCGACCACTCCAAGGAGCAAGAAGAGAAGGAGTTCAAGACTAGGTATAACCCCTAACATAGTAGTTAAACTTGTAGTTAGGTTGCTAGATGTTAGTTTAGCAAAGATCCTATTCTAGAGTCCATATTACCTTCACCAAAAAAATTGTTTTTCACCATTTCCACAACCCCGAAAGAACCGGGAAGGGTAACGTGGACTTACACGTACTTCACAACATTTCCCCTGTTAGAAAAAAATTTCTAACGGGGCGCTTCCCCGCACCCCGCAAGGGGGCTGCTAGCCCCCTTGAACCCCAGCCAGCTATCCGGGTAGCGGGACCCCCGTAAAAACTCTGCGTGGCTCCCGATATATCCAAACCCCCCTTCCAAAACAACACACACGTACACCGCACATTGAGTTCGCATGACCAGTTTAACACGTTAATTGGAGGTTCCCTCATCCCAAAGGCCAGGGGTAATTAACGGCAGCTTAGTCCGCGACTGCCGGAGATTCGGAGCCCCACAATCAATAAACCCCGGCTTACTCCGGGCATGGGGAATCTGTAGTACGCCTGACAAGCACGCGCGTATTCCCATCTCAATGGGTTGACGAAAAACACCCTACAGTGGCCTCACTCTAGAATTGGCGGGCTATTCGCCGCATTCGTAGGGGGTACAGGTTGACTCACGGAGGGGTGCTCAAGTTACCGGATTCCATGAAGTGCCGGGTGGCCCATTCACTTTGATGAAGGAGGTTGCCTCACTTCTGGTTTTGGTGGGTAACTTTTCACGCTCGTAGGGGTATAGGTTTTCATTGGACAAGCTATCCACACGACCGGGGTGTTAGTGTATATGCCCTAGAGGCCATTACTGTATCATACTAGTTTGTATATTACTTAATGGAAGATTGGGATATTCACCTTGTATATACAATCTTGCTCAAAATAGTAGTATGCTACTTGGTTTGTTTCTACTTCAATGTGTACATGTGTTTATTTTTGTATATCGCCTATACACATTAGTGGAGCCCTTAGGATCTTTGCTTGATTACCAGCAATGTGATGGCCGTCACACTAGTGGGGCTGGGTAATCTATAAGCACATCCTTATGCAGGTCCCTGGTCGCAGGACTATCGAGACAGGGCTCCGGAGTAGACCAGCGCATGCGCTTCTCATCCCAGTGTGGAAGACGGTCTGTCCCACAGCCGTCAGTACGTCGTACTTGAGATAGTATGCGGGTGCTCGTTAGGTTACGGGTACACTGGACAGGACTCGTCGGGAACTGACTAGTTGGTATTATGCCTATCGTCAGTGATCAGTTCCCAGGTGACATGAGTACAGCTTAGTCCGCTGACTTGACACTGTCACTTCGCCTCGAGTGTGTTCCCACCGTACTTTGATTACTACCCTACCACGGCTCAAAGGAGTCGTGCAAACAGGTAGTAGTTGGGTGCAGTCCCGAAGCACTTGGAGGCAGTGACGGTTAGACAGGATTCGTCTCTCCAGGTATTGGGGGTTGACATCGCGCTGTGTCTAGGAGAGCCATTACACGAGTAGTCCCTGGCCAGGGCAAACGAGATATACTGGTAGGCTTCCAGTGTTATCTCAGGGTATTTTGGGCTTCGCTCCGGCATGACTTGTACCGCTATTGGGGGACTGACGTTTACCACCCCCTAGGCCCGCCATGCGATGTATCAGACGAACAGACCGGACTGTACAGAGAATGTCACATTCCGGCTCAGTAGGAGTTCAGATGGGTTTCGCCTCGTCGGTCTTCTTGTCGGCATTACCTGGGGACCGTTACGCATAGCTAGTGCCGCTTGCGGTCTGTGGTTAAACCCACTGCCAGCGTAGTGTCGAGTCTTTAGAGTCCCACACAGAAAGCTTTTCGTCTTTAGGCAAAAGAGTAGAGGTCGCATGGTTTTGCGACAGGTCGCATGGTTTTGCGACAGGGTTCGGTCACATCCGTGCACTTGTGCACGTACAGTGTCCGGACAGTTTACACTAGCGGGCTTTGGTTTAAGCCAGATCCTAGTGTACCTTTTGGGATTGGATTTATCCAGTATGCATTCGTGTTCCTCGGAACGCGGATGCGGGTGTGTATGCACAGTTGACGGGGAGACAGAGGCAGTGGATTCTCATTAGGGTTGTTGACAGTTGACCGTTGACTATTTGACTTTTTGCTCAACCCTAATGAGAATGTGATATATGATTAACAATTATATTAATTAAGTATTATGGTGACATGGTTGTTGACTTGTTGACTTGTTGACTTTTGTTGACTTGTTGACTTTGTTGACCGGTTGACTAGGCTTGACTAGTTGACCATCATGATAACCATAGCCATCATTTCATGGCAAAGACTTTTGCTTGCTTGCTCATTTGTGCAAAATGAGTGCATGAAATGATATGGTTATGGTTGCTTCAACCATCACACAACACTTGATTGGTATAATGTGTTATCATTGTTTTGGATTATGAGAGGGTGAAAGACAAAAGACTTGCTCATTCTTTCTTGCTCATTCTCTCTCTTGTTCTTGAGCTCTCTCTTGCTTTTGCTCTCACCCTCTTCCTCTTGCTCCCTCTCTTGACTCTATGGTTCTCTTGTCTCATGAGTTGAGAATCAAAAACCATAGATAAAATCCCATACAAACTCTTCTCTACTCACTCTAGTTCACAAGGTTTAGCAAACCGAGTGAACTAGTTTCTTCAAAGTTCGAAGAAGGAGCCAAAGGTTGGAGCTTTCAGGTGGATCTATCTTCGGCGTAAGGAGACGACGGGAAGAAGTCAATCCGGACCACCATTGGAGCTTGAAGACGAAGGAGTTCAAGACAAGCAAGGTATAACCCCCTAACCGAGTAGTTAGCAACTCGTAGTTAGGTTGTTAGTTAGATGTTTAACCAAGATTTGGGTTATAAGTCCATGTTACCACCTCTATAAAAATCGTTTTTTACCAAATTCCGCTTTCCCGAAAGAACCGGGAGAGGTAGCATGGACTTACAGTGGTATCAGAGCCTAGTTAAACTCTATCTAACATGTTAGCAAGTAACTAGAAGATCGATCAACGAAAAAGTCACGAAAACGAACCCCAAAATTCGAAGTTTCTGTCGATTTTTATACTGTTCAAAAGTTGATTATTTTCACACCTAAAATCGGCTCAGGCTTTTGTGTGAACACCCACCAAAATTGGTCCAATGATCGAGTCAAAGCGCCGCGGAAACGCGGCGGGAGCACGCTCCCGCCGCGGATCCGCGGCCGAGTTGACTCGGCCGAGGTCCAAGTTTGGTGCAGTGTTATTCTGGGGTTGTTTTGGGATTTTTGGAATATATATTTTCTGCCCAGATTTTCCAGAACGAAAATTTTATTTTTGGGGTCCCGAAAATCCGTATTTTTGATCGAACTTCTAAAAGACTTAAGCTAACGGGTTTTTCTGTAATGTGATATTTGTATTGAACGTCTGCTAATCGCTATATGTCGATTAGTGGGGGTTATACAAATTTGTGATCTGTAATGTTGCTGGAATGTGTATATGAATGTGTTGGATTGTCGCGGGTGAATAGCCGGGGGTTGTGAGACGAGAGTTTTCTTTTCTTTCAATTCATGTAAATTTGTAAATTGATGTAATAATTATTTGTATGGCCGCACAACCGGGTCGGGGTTGTAGCCGTCATTGTATAATTTCTTTTTACTGTTTTTGCTCCTAGGATAGACCCATGGAGGGGGTGCACAAACTACCGGGTATGCCGAAGTGCCGAGTGGCCTACTCATGGAGATGAGGGAGGTTGCTTCGTTTCGGGTACTTGGCGGGTAGCTTGCCGCACCCGTAGGGGTCTTGGGTGGGGTTTTGGCTATTCACCGCGACCGTGTAATCTGTCTTTCGTTACAGGCTCGTACGAATTACAGATTCCTAATATATCCAATGTATTCATCTATGATCAGAAATGTTTATCATTGCAGTATATCTATATATGATATTATTTAGGCGTTGCTTATGTTTTATAGACGCGCTAGCCCAGCCCCCGCTCTGTCGTTAGTTAAGTAACCTAACGGGTAATGACGGGGCCCAGTGGCGAATGCGAATGGCATAAGCGTACGTCATATTTTGGTTGTTTTCTGCAATGGTAGGATTAAATGATGGGACGCATTAAAAGAACTAATGCAAGAATATCACGCATTAAAAGAACTAATGCAAGATAATAAACCAAGTTAAAGTCGTTGGAACACTTTCGAAAAACCACTCGGTTCTTTTCAAAACCAACTTTTAAATGCGGAGCTTGAGCCACTCCTTTTAAAAGCTATCTCGTTCCATCGACCATATCAAGTTCACTACGTTCACGGTTTTGCCAAAACCATTCGTAGCCCTCCGTCGTTTCACGTGAAGAGTCAATAGTATTCAAGCTGTGTTTGTTGGCCAAAGTCAAGGCATAGTGATTGGTAGCCATTGGGTATTCATGTGCAGCATAGATAGATGCGTTGCTTTGGAACAGTCGCACTGCCTTGTTAGCCAAAGTCAAGGGTAGGTGCGGGTGGATTCAAATTAACCTGGAGAACGACGGGTAGAACTTGACATGTGACTTATGATTTGTTGGCCAAAGTCAAGGTCATAAGAGCATGGGGCAAAAATCCACATCTGGAGTTTCATAAGTACTGAAACTTGCTAGATTTGCATACCATTTGGAGTGTGATGATTCTGGTAGGATTCCTTCAGTTTCGTCACGCAATGATATTTGGATCCCGATCCTACTGTGAGTATATGCTACTCCTCGGGAAATTTCTCACTAAACGATCAATGCTATAAACCTAGTAGGTGCCTAGAAAGGTGTTAGCGGGGCTACGCCCACAGGGAAAAGAGGTTCTTTAATTAAGGAACTTCGTGAAAGCGTTGGAAAACCTCCCTCAAAGTACCGACACTGGCCTGGCTGAACGGTTAAGCAAGTATTGTGCGGTGGGATTGATCCCGACTAATTCTTCCTTTATGGTTTGAGGAGGGATTCGAGAAACAGTGGGAGCCATCCTGTTTAGACAAACTAAAAACCACTCTAAACTTGCAAGAGCATCATGCTGAGTGTTTCTTCTTCTCTCTCCTAATTGCAGTGACCAATCGACATGACTGGACTTAAGTTACTTCTAGATAAAAACATACTGACAGGGCCAAACTACAAAGATTGGCTCAGGAATGTCAAAATGGCAATCACTTACGACAAGCTGGGGTATCTTCTTACCACCAAAGCTCCCCCTATCCCTGGTCCCACTTCCAGCGTCGCGGATAAGGAAATCCGCAAGACTTTGGAGATTGATAGCGCGAAGGCCAAGTGCCTCGTACTTTCCTCGATGGACAATGAACATCAGAGGAGGAACGAGAATATGGACCTGGAATCCATATTTCTTCATACAAAAGAACTGTATGGAGAGCAGTCTCGTATCGCAAGATACAAAGCGTCGAAAAAGCTATTTTCGGCAAAGATGGTCGTCGGATCATCAGTAGCCGAGCACGTGCTAAAGATGATCGGCTACATTGAGGAGCTCGCGGACCTAGGGACCACATTGGAGAGTGAGCTCTATACGGACATAGTTCTCCAGTCCCTTCCTTCCACTTACGCCCAGTTTATACTGAACTTCAACTTGCAAGAAAAAGAAGTTGAACTTTCAGAGCTCCTCAACATGCTGAGGAGCGCAGAGGGCACCCTACAGAAAGGTAGGGAAACATCCACTTTGTTTGTAGGAGGATCATCTTCTTCTAGGTCCAAGGCGAAAGCCAAGGGAAAGAAGAAGAAAGCCCCCGCCAAACCAAGGGGCGGTGTTAGTAAAGTGGATACGAAGGGAAAAGCTAAAGCAACAAAGAAAGCGGGGAAGCTTGTGGATAAGGAAGAATGCTTCTATTGTCATAAGAAAGGTCACTAGAAGAATGATTGCAGGGCTTGGAAAGCCAGGACACAGGAATTGAAGCAGGTTGCAGCTTCAGCTTCAGGTGTGTATGTTATTGAAAACTGTCTTTCAATAAACTCTACTTCCTGGGTATTGGATACCGGATCAGGATCTCATATCTGTAACTCTTTACAGGCGTTGAGAAACCGTAGGGTTTTGAAGGCAGGTGACATGACCCTCAGAGTTGCGAACGGAGATAGCATGGGTGCTAAAGCCGTGGGGGACTATCACCTGGGAATGTCAGATGGACATGTTTTGGTGTTGCGTAATTGCTTTTTTGTACCCAACGCAACTTATAAAATCATTTCTGTATCTTTAGTTTCTAAAGAAGGTTATGAATTTGCGTTTGTAAGCAATGTTGTAAACATTCACCTTAATCAAGTTCTGATTGGGTCAGGTACATTGAGTAATGGTATATACGTATTAAACCAACCACAGATTTTCAATGTCCAGAATACATACAAAAGAAAGTCTCCGGAAATAAATCAGACTTTCTTGTGGCATTGTAGACTGGGTCACATCAATGAGAGAAGGTTGACTAAGTTACATACAGATGGATATTTGAATGCGTTCGAATATCAATCGTATGCCACTTGTCAATCCTGTCTCAAATGAAAGATGACAAAGACTCCGTTTACTGGACATGGAGTAAGAGCGAGCGAGCTCTTGGGACTCGTACACAGTGACGTGTGCGGTCCAATGTCTACGCATGCGCGAAGCGGTTATTCTTACTTCATTACTTTTACGGATGACTTCTCAAGGTACGGTTATGTCTTCTTAATGAAACATAAGTCCGAAGCCTTTGGAAAATTCCAAGAGTATAAGAATGAAGTAGAAAAACAAACCGGCAAAAATATTAAGATTCTAAGATCGGATCGAGGTGGAGAATACTTAAGTGCCGAGTTCCTGGACTATTTAAAAGAGAATGGAATTCTCTCTCAGCTTACTCCTCTATACACTCCGCAACATAACGGTGTATCGGAGAGACGGAACCGCACCCTATTGGATATGGTGCGGTCCATGATGGGTAACGCTGAGTTACCGCGATCATTCTGGGGATGTGCGCTAGAATCAGCCGCATACCTTTTGAACCGAGTTCCTACTAAGACTGTGCCTACTACACCATATGAGATGTGGTGTGGGAAGAGACCCTATCTTAAGCACATTAAGACATGGGGATGTCCAGCTTTTGTCAAAAAGCAGCATGCAGACAAGCTCGAGGCACGCTCAGTACAGTGCAAGTTTGTGGGATATCCAAAGAATTCCAAAGGATATTTCTTCTACTGTGAAGAGGAACAAAAAGTTCTTGTTTCTCGTCATGCCTGCTTCTTGGAAACTGAGTTTTTGGAAAACCAGATAAGTGGGAGCACAGTAGAACTGGAAGAAATTCCAGAACCACGAACTATTACTGAAAGTTTAGTGGAACCAGAGGGTTCGGAAGAACAGGACATTCCTATGCCGCTCCGCAAAAGTAGTAGGCAGTCTCATCCGCCCGAGAGATACTACGGTTTTCTCATAGACGGGGATAGAGAAGATTGCATCATAGATTATGATGAGCCTACTAGCTTCCAGCAGGCCGTTCAGAGCGTTGACTCAGTGAAATGGCTGGATGCAATGCAGACCGAAATGGAGTCCATGTACACCAACAAAGTATGGACGTTGGACATTGCTCCAGACGGGGTAAAACCCGTAGGATGCAAGTGGATCTTCAAAAGGAAGATTGGTGTAGATGGACAGGTTGAGACCTATAAAGCTAGGCTGGAAGCAAAGGGTTTTCGTCAAAGACCTGGCTTGGACTATGACGAAACCTTTTCTCCAGTAGCCATGCTGAAATCCATTCGGATCCTTCTTGCCATTGCTGCCTTCCACGATTATGAGATTTGGCAAATGGACGTAAAGACCGCTTTTCTAAATGGAAATTTAGAGGAGTGTGTCTATATGGACCAGCCAGAGGGTTTCATTCAGAGTGGGAGCAGCGGAAAGGTGTGCAAGTTTCTTAAGTCCATCTATGGACTAAAGCAGGCATCGCGGAGTTGGAACATCTGTTTTGATGAGACGGTCAAAGAATTTGGCTTTATCAAAAATCCAGATGAACCATGCATCTATAGTAGATTTGTAGCGAGAACTGTAGTATTCCTCATTTTATACGTGGATGACATTCTCTTAATAGGAAATGACATTCCTATGCTACAATCTGTCAAGGGGTTCTTGTCACACAGGTTCTCCATGAAAGACCTGGGTGATGCCTCATACATCCTGGGGATCCGGATCCATCGTGATAGATCCAAGAGGATATTAGGACTTTCACAGTCCAGGTACATCGAAACCATACTGAAAAGATTCAGTATGGAAGATTCCAAGCGCGGTAATCTACCGGCTTGTCACGGGATCACCCTCTCTAAAGAGATGTCTCCCAAGACTGATTTGGAGAGGGATCGAATGTCGATTATACCCTACGCTTCTGCGGTAGGCTCTATAATGTATGCGATGTTGTGTACCAGATCGGATGTAGCTTATGCACTGAGTGTGGTAAGCCGGTATCAGTCAAACCCTGGGGAGAAACACTGGATAGCAATAAAGAACATTCTCAAGTACCTGAGAAGGACTAAGGAGATGTTCTTGGTGTATGGCGGAAAAGACCTCCAGATTGAGGCCTTTGCTGACTCCAGCTTCCAGAGTGACAAGGATGATTCCAAGTCCATGTCGGGTTTTGTCTTTACCCTCAATGGAGGGGCGGTGTGTTGGAAGAGTTCCAAACAAGAAACCGTTGCGGACTCGACGATGGAAGCGGAATACATCGCTGCATCTGATGCCGCAAAAGAAGCTGTCTGGATGAGGAAGTTCTTGAAAGAACTTCAGGTGGTTCCGTCCATTGTTGATCCAATACCTCTGTATTGCGACAACAACGAGGCTATAGCTTTAGCAAAGGAACCCAGGTCCCATCAGAGATCCAGGCACATCTTGAGGCGGTATCACCTGATCAGGGAGATCGTGGAACGCCAGGAGATCAAGGTTCGGAGAGTCGCTTCAGATGATAACACTGCTGATCCATTCACCAAGGCCCTGCCCCAGACTCAGTTCGAGCTGCTGATCGAAATGATAGGTCTTCGATACGCCAGTACATGGCCTTAGTGCAAGTGGGAGATTGTAAGTACATATGCCCTAGAGGCCATTACTGTATCATACTAGTTTGTCTATTACTTAATGGAAGCTTGGGATATTCACCTTGTATATACAATCTTGCTCAAAATAGTAGTATGCTACTTCGTTTGTTTCTACTTCAATGTGTACATGTGTTTATTTTTGTATATCGCCTATACACATTAGTGGAGCCCTTAGGATCTTTGCTTGATTACCAGCGATGTGATGGCCGTCACACTAGTGGGGCTGGGTAATCTATAAGCACATCCTTATGCAGGTCCCTGGTTGCAGGACTATCGAGACAGGGCATCGATACTCCGGAGTAGACCAGCGCATGCGCTTCTCATCCAAGTGTGGGAGACGGTCTGTCCCACAGCCGTCAGTACGTCGTACTTGAGATAGTATGCGGGTGCTCGTTAGGTTACGGGTACACTGGACAGGACTCGTCGGCAACTGACTAGTTGGTATTATGCCTATCGTCAGTGATCAGTTCCCAGGTGACATGAGTACAGCTTAGTCCGCTGACTTGACACTGTCACTTCGCCTCGAGTGTGTTCCCACCGTACTTTGATTACTACCCTACCACGGCTCAAAGGAGTCGTGCAAACAGGTAGTAGTTGGGTGCAGTCCCGAAGCACTTGGAGGCAGTGACGGTTAGACAGGATTCGTCTCTCCCGGTATTGGGGGTTGACATCGCGCTGTGTCTAGGAGAGCCATTACACGAGTAGTCCCTGGCCAGGGCAAACGAGATATACTGGTAGGCTTCCAGTGTTATCTCAGGGTGTTTTGGGCTTCGCTCGGGCACGACTTGCACCGCTATTGGGGGACTGACGTTTACCACCCCTTAGGCCCGCCATGCGATGTATCAGACGAACAGACCGGACTGTACGGAGAATGTCACATTCAGGCTCAGTAGGAGTTCAGATGGGTTTCGCCTCGTCGGTCTTCTTGTCGGCATTACCTGGGGACCGTTACGCACAGCTAGTGCCGCTTGCGGTCTGTGGTTAAACCCACTGCCAGCGTAGTGTCGAGTCTTTAGAGTCCCACACAGAAAGCTTTTCGCCTTTAGGCAAAAGAGTAGAGGTCGCATGGTTTTGCGCCAGGTCGCATGGTTTTGCGACAGGGTTCGGTCACATCCGTGCACTTGTGCACGTACAGTGTCCGGACAGTTTACACTAGCGGGCTTTGGTTTAAGCCAGATCCTAGTGTACCTTTTGGGATTGGATTTATCCAGTATGCATTCGTGTTCCTCGGAACGCGGATGCGGGTGTGTATGCACAGTTGACGGGGAGACAGAGGCAGTGGATTCTCATTAGGGTTGTTGACAGTTGACCATTGACTATTTGACTTTTTGCTCAACCCTAATGAGAATGTGATATATGATTAACAATTATATTAATTAAGTATTATGGTGACATGGTTGTTGACTTGTTGACTTTTGTTGACTTGTTGACTTTGTTGACCGGTTGACTAGGCTTGACTAGTTGACCATCATGATAACCATAGCCATCATTTCATGGCAAAGACTTTTACTTGCTTGCTCATTTGTGCAAAATGAGTGCATGAAATGATATGGTTATGGTTGCTTCAACCATCACACAGCACTTGATTGGTATAATGTGTTATCATTGTTTTGGATTATGAGAGGGTGAAAGACAAAAGACTTGCTCATTCTTTCTTGCTCATTCTCTCTCTTGTTCTTGAGCTCTCTCTTGCTTTTGCTCTCACCCTCTTCCTCTTGCTCCCTCTCTTGACTCTATGGTTCTCTTGTCTCATGAGTTGAGAATCAAGAACCATAGATAAAATCCCATACAAACTCTTCTCTACTCACTCTAGTTCACAAGGTTTAGCAAACCGAGTGAACTAGTTTCTTCAAAGTTCGAAGAAGGAGCCAAAGGTTGGAGCTTTCAGGTGGATCTATCTTCGGCGTAAGGAGACGACGGGAAGAAGCCAATCCGGACCACCATTGGAGCTTGAAGACGAAGGAGTTCAAGACAAGCAAGGTATAACCCCCTAACCGAGTAGTTAGCAACTCGTAGTTAGGTTGTTAGTTAGATGTTTAACAAAGATCCGGGTTATTTGTCCATGTTACCACCTCTATAAAAATCATTTTTTACCAAATTCCGCTTGCCCGAAAGAACCGGGAGAGGTAGCATGGACTTACACGGGGAACGTCGGGTTTCATTTGCGGCTCAAAGGAAACTCGAGGCTCCTAGATTATCCGTTTTTCTGTGATGTTTCTGTGATGTTGCTTATATCATGCCTTGGACGAATGTTATAAATACTAGTAGATGTTGTATATGTTTTGCACCCGTGCTAGTCCAGTCCCCGCTCTATCGTTAGTTAAGAAACCTAACGGGTGATGATGGGACCCAGTGGCGAATGCGGATGACATATACATACATCATATATTTTCCTTCTTTTGTGGTGTAATTAATTGATGGGACTGCGTTAATTCTGATCAATGCAATTATACAATAAACCTATTTGATGTTGTTGGAACCAATTTTAAAAATGATATTATAGACGTTTTCTCTTACTTCGCACAGCGTTATTCAGTTATGAATATCCAGCACCTCATTCGACGAGACAAGGGCCGAGATCCCTTAATCGGGAGTGACCCCTTGAGTAAAAGTTTACGTCAAAGTGATAATTTTACTATAGTCGATTCTTTTTCTTGGCATCATGGTATTCGATTAGGAATATCCTGCACCACATTCGACGAGGAAAGAGCCGAGATCCATTCATAGGGAGTGACCTCTTTAGCAAAAGTTTGCGCCACTATATATTTATAAAGCTATCTGGTTCCTTCAACGATATCAAGTTCATCACGTTTAAGGTTTTTCGCCAAAAACCATTCGTAGCCCTCAATCATTTCAGACGGGTAGCACTTAGTATTCATGCTATATTTGTTGGCCTTCATCAAGGTATAGTGTATGGTAGCTATTTGTTACTTTTCTGTTGCATAGATAGATGCATTGCTTTGGGGCAATCGTACTACATTGTTGGCCTTTGTCAAGGGTATGGACGGGTGGGTTCAAATTAACTTGGACAATGACGGGTAGAACTTGACATGTGACTTATGATTTGTTGGCCTTCGTCAAGATCAAAAGAGAATGTGGTAAAAATCACATCGGGAGTTTCAAACATACAGGAAACTTGCCAGGCATGTGCATACCTTCTGGAGTGTGATAACTTGAGTGGATTTCATCAAGTTATCATGCGATGATAGTTGGATCCCGATTCCCACTGGTGAGTAGGATTACTTCTCGGGTGATTTTACATGATCCAAACTAATTCTCCTTTTGGGTTTAGAGGAGAATTCGAGGAAACAGTGGGAGCCATCTCGATTAGATAAAATGATTAACCATTCTGATCTAGGTAAGAGTGCACGCTGAGTGTTTTTTCTCTCTCTCTCTTAGGCCGCGACTATAGCCCGACCCTAAACTAAAACTCATGAACCAAGTTAACTGAACCTTCTTAAAACACTTTATCTTTTGGAATGTCACGATGTCACATATATCATTACCACTTCTATATCACCTTTGCATTTCTCCAGAACACCCCGTATCACTACGAACAACCACTCCTATTAGATAAATCCATCGTATAGTTACATACGAACTCGAAGGAACATGTTCCAGATTCGAGGATAGATTCTGCTTCTAGAGAGATTGAATATGATTATTCGGTTGTCTTTTCCCTTTACCTTCTCTCAGGTTGTGAGGGCTCTTAGGATTAGGAGAGGGTACACCTATTGAGCTTGTTGGATAGTCTTCCTCCAAATCATAGGCAGTGCCGAAAGGTGGGGAATGAAGAAAAGCAATTAGCCTAAAGGTGTTGTACAGAAGGTAATAAGTAAAGACATATAAAGGGATTAGAATAATGGCAAAGAAAATTGGGACTGCTATCATTCATGACAAAACTGTGTATACCCCTGCCACTCCCACATCCACTTTGGATATCTCCAAAACACTTCGTATCACTACGAACGTCCATAATGTTTGGACATGCCTTCGTATAGTTACATACGAACTCTAAGGAATTCGTTGCAGATTCGAGGATGGTTTCCGGTTCAGGAGAAATAGAATAGGATTAGATGTCTTTTCCCATTAACTTCTCTCAGGTTGTGAGGGCTCCTTGCATAAGGAGTATACACCTAATACGCTTATTAGATAGTCTTCTTCCAAACCATAGGCTGGTGCCGAAAGGTAGGGAAGGAAGAAAACCAATTAGCCTAAAGAAGGTGTACAGAAGGTAATAAGTAAAGACATAATAAAGGGATTGGAGTGAGGGCATGGAACTATACGGTTATAGTCATGAATCAGGATAGTGGAAGAGGCATTACTAGGATTACCCGGATACCCCTTCGAAACACTTTCATGTTTTAATTTCACTGTGCGATGTTAATTGAAAACTGTTTTTCTAATTGGAATCTAATCCAGGGTATGTATTTACCAGATCAGTTTCTCACATCTGTATGTTATTACAGATGGTGTGTCGGAGTAAGATATTGGGAATTGGGTGATTAGATCCTCATTATATCGGAATTCGTTGTAATTGGTGATATTTGAGGAAATCATCTGGGTTTTGCCTGACGGAAAATATTTGGTTTTGAATATCCGTTGTTATGCATAAATTTCAAACTGATATATCTGTACATTTATTTTATAAAGTGATATATAACTTTTTGAAATTACGTCTGTGACATTTACCTATATCAGTTGATGGTTAGGTAAGGTGTATTCAACATCGGTGTAATTCTTCTTAACAATAGTACAGTTTTCAACCTACGACGCATGAGGTTTGAGTTATTGAATTCAGTGGACTTATACAAAGTATTGTATGTTTCCAGTGTCTATTAGGACAAAGGGGTTTGTACTCATACTATATTCTGTTTTCTTGTGACTTCTCCAGTTCTAGACAAGTATTTTGTTGAAATGCAAGGTCCAGATATTGAGAAGTTATAGGTATAAGAATAAAGTAGAAACCATTTGTTGGAAGTATCAGAATTCTTCGAGGTAGTCGAAGATGTAGATACTTGTGTTTGGTATTCAGATGATAGTAATGGTTTTGAGAACATGCTTCACTTTCGGGTTACTCATATATGGATGCACTCCTAGTTGAGTAATACTGATTGGCCTCATTCCATTTGGTTGATATGCACTGGAGAAAACTGCATGATTTTGAATCTAGTTCCAATTAAATTAGTGTCTTTGTTTCTATATGGTATATAGAATCAATTTCTATCTTAACGATGTTAAGATATAGGGAGTTGTCCGGCTGATGCTTAAAACCATAATCAGGACAAACTCAAGGCACATTTCAGTAATGGTAGTTTGTGGGTTATCCCAGGCTTTGACGAGGGTTAACTTTCTACCATCAGGAAGATCAATAGTGATATTGTTCTTGACTCGCCACAGTTTTAGTAAAATGGATTTTTCAGAAAACAGAAGTGGGAGTAAGGTAGAACTGGAAGTGATTCCAGAACCACAAACGATTACTGAAAATTTAATAGAACCTAAAGATTCAATTGGATTCGACATTCCATTACCCACTCCGCAGATTTTGTGGGTAACCTCAGGAACCCGAGAGGGACTTCGATCTTCTCAGAGACGGTGATATGGAGGTTCCTATTTACCCAGACATGACATTACTGTTGTTCTAAACTATAAGACCCGACAGGAGGATCAGTATAGCGTCATTTTAAACTTGCTTTAGAAGTGCACGTGTACATAACACTGGCAGAGGGTTGTTGTAGTCAGTGGGAGCCGAGGAAGCATAATGGGAAAGTAGCTTATGTCTATCTATAGACTAAAGCAGGTATAGCGGAAATAGATCATTTAATTTTGATGTGATAGTTACAGGCTTTGACTTCATCAGAAAAGGAAATGGATCCGGTAAGATGGTAGTAGAGAGTGATTGTAACATTTCAAAAAATATAAAATATTATTTTTGGAATTTAATATTAAAATAATATATTTCCCGAAAACTGCTCGATTTGCGAAATTGGGATTTTCGAAAAAGGGTATAAATATATACCAATAATTGTGAAATAAATGGAAATTAAAATGATTTATTCATTTAAAAATATATTTAAAGGATTTGGTATTTTTGAAATTCATTATATGCGGTTTGGATAAAAACCCGATTAGTGCACTGCTAATCGCGATTAAGCCAAATCCGTGTTTCTACAGTTTTCCGTGGCTAGCGCACCACGTCATGTTGCATTTGGTTACATGTTCGCATTTGTGTTGTTTTATGGGTATTTTGTGTTTTGGTTTTAAAGTTTAAAAGGAAAGAAAATGAGAAAGGGTAGAAGGGTAAATAGGTGAGAGAGAGTGAGAATAAGTGAGAGAGAGGGGGGCTGTGATTGATCATTTCCATGTCGTGTTTAGAATGTTTCACAACCAAAGAAATTTATACCGTAATCAATTGACGGTGTCTACTGTAGTTTCGTCAATGAGAACGGATCGTCCAATGAGAAAGTGTGATTTGCTCGCTGTTGTTTTAGTTGAGTTGAAAACTAAAAGATAAAAGAAAATTGATTCAAGATTTATGAAATTTAGTTTCAAGAATCATTGGAAAAATAAAGATCAAGAATCAAGAATCAAGAATTTTCAAGATGATATCCAAATCGAATGAATTTTCAAGATTTGTAAAGAGGCTCGTAGGAATCGATCCAATCGATAGTGATGATGGAGAATTATGATTACAAATTCTTATCTATTGATAATTTGTTGCTAGATCGATGACGATCAACGAGAATTAAGGATCTATTGAAGAAACTAGGGTTTCTTCATTTCATCCTTTGTCCTTTCGTTGATTAGCATTCAAATTCTAGCCTCTAGAAAATTCAATCATCGATCGTTGATCTCTAATTTAGAGGGAGAACATTCAAGAAAGCATCTCGCTCAAAACTAGGTTGTCGATGATTCAATTTCCTGAAGTTTACAAAACTCATAAAACTTAAGAATCGTTCTAGAATTTAATCATCATCATCTATCAATTTTCTCGATTCCTCCACGAGCGGAGTTTTCACTCAAACATCATAAAAAAAGAAAAAAATCAAGAATTGATAACTCTTCATAATGCTCAAATGCAAAGAAAAGCAAGATCAAGAATTTTCACCTTTTATTATTCAACGTTTTGTTACAATTCACTCAAAGACTACAAGAATTGAGGAGAGAACTCGATCGTCGAACTAGCTTCGCATCGTCTTCGTGAGTCGCGGATCGTCTTGGATCCCTTGCTTGGATGAAGATCGGCGTTGCTTCAAAAAGTCTTGTTGAATACTTTCTTGAGTCGGTACTCGATGATCTTGATTTGGATCAAATTGTGTCACTCAATTTGTGTAGAATTGATTTGGATCTCACTAGAATTTTACCCTCAAATGATGAACAACAACCTTTTTAATGAAGCCTTGGATCCCTTTATATAGTCTTCTCCTCAGCTTCCCCTAGAAGCTAGGATTAGCTTCCTTTAGAAGCTAAGCTAGGTTTAGCTTCTTTTGCATGCTTGGTAGTTATGAAGGAAGCTTTTAGATTAAGGTAGTTAGCAAGCTTGCTTGAGAAGCTTGGTGGTATTAGGCTTGTACAAGAAGCTTGACTGTTAGAAAGGAAGCTTCTGGCGATCTCTGAGGACTGAAGTGTATTGAAGAAGTTTTGATCTTTGAAGGAGGCCTTAGGAATAGTAATATGCCGATGACGTGTCAACGTGGCCGCGGATCCATGGCGGACCGGCCCATTCGGCCGCGGATCCGCGGCCGTTTGGAGTGATTGGTGAATTATTTCTTCATGGTAATTCTTAGGTTGGCTTTATGGCACTTTCCTGATATCTGGAATATTTTTATACTTTCTTCTTCATTGCCAGATCATAAGTCTTGGACTTGGCATATTTTATCAGCACTTTTAGCAGTTTCGGCTCTTTACCTGGAGAATTTCCTGCACACGATTTTGAGACAAGTGTTGCGATATACAAAGATCATGCATGCAATAATAAACACACAATTTCCCTCAAAATGCCGGTTATAATGTATAACATATGTTATTTGGTATTTTACAGACAAATTGCTAATATGTGCTATATTCATACCGAATACCTTTAGATGATTGCAAAGAGTAGGGAAATTGATGTGTTAAAAATGCAATATTTTCGACTGATCAAATTCCCCCAAACATAATTTTGGTCGTCTCGAGCAAACTTGTTTTGTTAGAAAGATAAGGAGAAAATATAAAAAAGAAAAACTAACTAGCACACTTTCGTAGGCAACACGATTGCACTGAGCATGTGCAACAAGCCTTTAAACCTCTAGGTGTCCCTAGTAGGAGGAGTGTTGTCTCCAGAGGGTTTTCAGCGGATTTCACCCAAGAAATCCAATAATAAAAGGAAGACCGTGAAAGTTACATGTAAAGATAAGAATTGTAAAAGAAAGACTTTGAAAATTAGAGTTTCCAACTAATACTAGCTTTTCGGTTGTCATCAGCCCTATCTTAATAGTCATGAAAAGATGTTAGAAATCACATCATCTCTCAATAAAACATCGTCTTTATTCTTCATTCCTACCTTTCTTCCAAACATCAATCATATATCCCTACGCGTGTGTAAAGAACATCCCTACACTCGGAGAATTCAATTCAAGCTATCATACTCTTGTCCATCTGCCTCAGTACTTTTTTAATCAATTAATATTTAGATGGATTTGCTCACACATTTTTCTTGCGACCGTTAATATTTCAAGAGGTATTAACCGACCGATTACTCATATGCTTGCTTATTATGTGTATTAGTATTTTCCTCGTCTTGCACCACCTATGGCTTAGCAGTGACTCCCAGACCAGTTGGTCTAAGACACTAGGTGATGAAGCACCCTCGCTATATTTTTTTTATTACTGCCTTGGTGATAACAAAACCAGTGTTCATTTTTTTCTTCACCATTTTATCTTTTTCATTTTTTATTTCCTTCATACTTTGGCTTTTAAACAAGAGCATTTCAAGGTATCCTCTACTATCCCGAGTTTCAAGATGTGTGTAAGTGCGTATAGTAGGGCATCAACGTTCAAATGTTTGGTTTCCAGAATAGGAACTATTTTTCAGACTTATTTTTATCCTCAGATTAGTGACTTCCTTCATCTTACTAACCCTTGGGACAACGGCTCATAACTACTTATTACTAGTTTCGTTTAAGAAAACTTCTAATTTTCTTGATTTTCTTAAATTTTTCCGATCTTTTGGATGTAATTTTTCACTATCTAATCTTTTATTATCAAATTAAATATTAAATATTTTTATGTTTTGAATTTTTTAAAATTTTTTTTATATGTTTTTAAAAGTTTTGTGCTTATGCAAAGTATGATGCAAATCATGCGTAAATAAGCACAAACCTCCCCAAAACTTGTTTTCAACAGTGTCCTCACTGTTTCTATCCGCTAGATCACAAAAAACCTGTAAGTCTGGAAGGAAATTTATTAATGGGGGCAATAAATATGATCGTGAAAATCCTCCCCCAAACTTATTCTTTTCACTTATGTGCAAATTTTTTATTGTTTTGTTTATTATATTTTTTTATTTTTTTATTTTTATAAAATGTATGTACAAGTTGACTCACCTCCATTCTAAAGATGCGGCAAAATTACCAAGTCATGGAGGTGAGTTGGAGGAAAATCAGTCATTATAAAGCGGCTACTGTAAAAACAGGAGCTCCTCCTAGGGATCAGTGGAAAAATACGATTTTAATCTCTGTCCATTTACTTTGAAAGTTGTATCGTTTTCAACATTTTCAACCTCAACTTCCCCGTGCGGGTATACATACCGCACAACAAAAGGTCTTTTCCACTGAGATTTTAGCTTACCCGCATGAAGATGGAGTCGTGAATCATAAAGAAGGACTTGTTGACCAGGTGTAAAAGTTTTTCTCAAAATGTTTTTATCGTGAAATACCTTAGTCCGGTTCTTTACAATTATAGCATTATCATAAGCTTCATCGCGGAGTTCTGATTAGTCGAAAATATTGCATTTTTAACACGTCAATTTCCCTACCATTTGCACTCATCTAAAGGTGTTCGGTATGAATATAGAACATATTAGCAAAACAACTGTAAAATACCAAATAACTTGTGTTATACTTTATAACCGGTATTTTGATGGAAATTGAGTGTTTATCATTGCACACATAATCATTGTATAGCGCAACACTTATCTCGAGAAACTGTGCAGGAAATTCCAGGAAAAGAGCCGAAACTGTTAAAAGTGCTGATAAAAATACGCCAAGTCCAAAGACTTGTGATCTGGCAGTGATATAGAAAGAAATATGAGATTCCAGACATTAGAAAAGTGCCACAAAGTCAGCACAAGAATACCACAGAAGTTGCACGCAACAAGGCTACCAATAGGCCGCAGATCCGCGGCCAAAGGGCCCTTCCCACGGCGGATCCACGGCCACGTCAGCATGACATCAGCAGAGCTTCGCTTCAGACTTCTTCTTTCAAGGCCCACACTCATTTAAGCCAATGCAAACTCCAGAGATCACCAGAAGCTTCTGTCCGAACAACAAAGCTTTTTGTTCAAGCTAAACACTTCCATGCTTCTTAAGCAAGCCACATAACTACCTAAGCCTAGAAGCTTCTTCCTAACCTCCAAGCTTTCAAAGGAACCTAGCTCTAACTAACTAACTCAAGAACCTTCTACCTAACTACCAAGCTTACAAGTGAAGCTAACCCTAACCTAGCTTCTAAAGGAAGCCAATCCTAATCAAGGCTATAAAAAGAACCCTAAAGCTTCTACTCAAAGGTTGTTGATCATTCCACATCAATTCACCCACAAGTTGAGTGAAACAACTTGTGCATTCAAACCCTAATCCAAATCCAAAAGCCAAATTCAAAATCTCCGAGTACAAATCAAGCAAGAAGCCTTCAAACTTTTAGAAGCGACGCTGATCTTCTATCGAGCAAGTGATCCAAGACGATCCGCGACTTACGGAGACGATGCGAAGCTAATTTGACGATCAAGTTCTTTGCACAATTTCTTGTAGTTCTTGAGTGAATTGTAACAGAATTGTTGAATAAAAAAAGGTGAAATTTCTTTATCTTGCTTTTCTTTATATTTGAGCATTATGATGAGATGTCAATTCTTGATTGTTTTCTTTGTTATGATGCTTGAGTAAAAACTCCGCTCATGGAGGAATCGAGAAAATTGATAGTTGATGAGGATTAAATTCTTGTATGATTCTTAAGTACTATGAGTTTTGTAAACTCTAGTAAATTGAATCATTGACAACCTAGTTTCGAGCGAAATGCTTTCTTGAATGTTTTCGCTCTTAATTAGTAATCAACGATCGATGCTTGAATTTCCTAGAGGTTAGAATTTGAGTGAAAATCAACAAAAGGACAAGGGATAGATGATGAAACCCTATTTTCCACAAGAGATCCCTAATTCTCATTGATCATCATCAATCTAGCAACAAATCATCAAAGGATAAGAATACGTAATCACAAGTCTCCATCCTCACTATCGATTCTATCGATTCCTATGAGCCTCACTACAAATCTTGATTACTCATTTGATTTGGATATCATCAATTCTTGATTCATGATTTTTAGTATTCTTGATATTAGGTCTATATTTTGATAATTCTTGAAATTCACTTTTAAATCTTGAATCGAATTCTCTTTTCTTTTCTCCTTAATTTTCAATTCATCTAAAACAAATACGATCAAATCTCAATTTCCCTTGGATGATCCGCACTCGCTAACGAACCTACATCGACACCGTTATTGATTGCGGTTTACAAATTTCTTTCATTGTGATATTTTACATTTTCCATACACATCGAGAAAATCATTCAATCAAATGGCGCCGTTGCCGGGGATCGAATGCTAATTTGTTCGTTTCTGAAATTTGAGTTAAAAAATTTATTCCATCAGAATTTTTATATCAAAATTCGCGCAAACACTAAATGATTCGTTGTGATATGTTGCAAGGAAATCTGGAATCTGTGGAGCTTGAGGAAAAATTTTCTGAAAATTTCAGAGAGCTCAGGGAGTGAACAGGAATTGTGCCAAGAATTTTTGTGCAAGGAATGAACCATCGGACCGCGTTTCCGAGGATTAAGACGTTCATTGCAGCGGTTCCGCAGTGGGCTTAGGGCTTCGCTGTACGAAAATTGCTCGGTGACTTTCTGACTTTCTTATCTCTTCCTCGATCTGCTCCATTAACCAATTTCTGCAGGTTTCTTTGCAAAAATTCACAGCGCCGCAAAAATAAAAAAATTGTGCTTGTTTGATCTTGGTTGTTTGCATTTTTTAATACGGAAATTAAGGGGCAAAGACCAAATTCAGATTAGGTGGGGAGTTCATTACCCTTCCTAAGCCCCGAAAATCTCTAAACTGCATCCGCATTACCCTCATTAACTAAAAAATATCTAGACATGACTCTAAGGACCGTCGCGCTCACTTAGGACAGAAGGAGGTCGTGGGTAATCTATTGCTTATCCATGTTTCTTTTGTGGTGTCTAAGGCAAGTGGTTACTTAATTAGGCCCACTACTTACGTAGTGGAGAACCTCCAACTTACCTGGCACTTACCTTGCCACAGGAGAGACAAAAAGGTAGTATAGTATTGATCCTGCGATTTGTTTTCTGGCAGTTATGAGCGGTCTAGAGACTTGACCTAGGTGACCATTAGACTTTGGGTTGCTTGTGCATTTTTGTGATTTGCATTTTTCAAAAATCCGTATCTTTTTCAAAACAAACACCAATCCACATTTTCCTTAATTATCTTAACGCTGCCACTTGTGCTTAACCCTTTAGTGCATGCTCGGCTGGACACGGGATTCTAGACCCCGTCTTGTCCGCATTCCCCCGATCAACTCCGAAGTCGGTATTTCTACGTCTACTTTTTCTTTACCCACCACCACACCCACATCGATGGACGGTTCTCCATCGAACTTCTTTACCACGACTCTGCCACCGTTCGTAGGTGTGCAGAATCCACTCCGCATCTCTCTCCAAGAGAGATGCTATCCTATGCGAGGTCCTCTTTCGACCTGTCTCACCATTCCACCAGCCAACAGCGACAATTTTTAAATAAAACCCCAATACATCAATCTTCTACCCAAATATCATGGTCTCGAGTCTTAAGACGCATATGTCTTTATTACCAAATTTGAAAGTGTATGCGCAATGATGGGTACTTCACAGCTTTCTGTGGATGCTATGCGTCTACGTCTTCTCCCATTTACCTTGTGCGATATAGCCGAGAAGTGGCTTTATAATACAACCGCACATTCCATTTCAAATTGGGAAGAATTCGTCACAGCATTCCTTAAGAAATTCTACCCCAATCATAAAACAACTCGAGTCCGTAGCGAAATAAATCAATTCACACAGCTTCCAAATGAACCATTCTCGAAGTGTTTTGAACGCTTCAAGGATCTGTCGGTTCAATGTCCACATCACGGAATTCCCAGATGGGATCTGTGCAGAATCATATATGAGGGCATTAATCCTACCACTAAACAGAACCTTGAATCCATGTGTCAAGGCACTTTTATGACCAAAGATGATAGCGAAGCATGGAAATTGTTAGAAGATTTCGCTGAAAAATCTTTACAGTGGGAGAGTGTAAACCAGTCATCATCTAGGGGTGGCATTCACCAAATTGATGTTTCCATAGGTGTTAGAGCTGAGATGGCAGCAATGCAAAAGAAGTTAGAAGCTATGGAACAAAAATTTTTAGCAGCCTCCCTAAATCAGATGTCACTTCCCGAAACTGTATGTGGATGTTGTTCTGTTCCATCTCATTTGACAGAAGAATGTCCACTGAATTCTTCGTTTCAAGGTCAAGAGCATACCAATGCTTCTTTTCAAAGACCTAGAAACGATCAGTATGTTTCCACATATAATCAGGGTTGGAGGAATCGCCCTAACTTTGCTTGGAACCAACAGCAAAATCCACACACGGTTCCAAACCAAAACAATATTCAAAGGGCTCCTCCACCACAACAGCAACCACTTCAACTAACTTAGCACCCCTATCAATCACCAAATTTTCAAAATTCGGTCAACACATCTGCACCATTGCAATTGACCGGTACTGATGAATCATCTTCACTCGCACAAACCATGAATTTAATTCTGAAAAATCTCATGGGAGTGTCGGCTGAGGTTAAGTCTTCTGTCGATGATATAAAGAAAAACTCAGCTTCCCAAGCTGAGAGTATAAAATCAATGGAAGCAGAAATTGCAAGATTAAAAGCCGAAATGAGTGCGAAAGAAAAAGGGAAACTTCCGTCTCAACCCCTACCGAATCCTAGGCATTACAATGTAAATGCCATCACAACGTTGAGATCAGGAAGAGTGCTGAATAATCATGGTTGGAAAGAGATTGATGTTACTGAAAAATCTATCAATAATACCCCGGCTCAGACCTTCCCTTCCACACACACTTCTACTTCTGATCCTTGTTCTTCTACCCCACCACCTTCTTACAAGCCTATTCTTCATTTCCCACAAGGCTCGTTACCTCAGCAATCCTCTTCTAGTCCACCAAAGACGATCCCCACTCCTATTCTGGGATCACTTCCACACTCACCACCTTCTCTTATGATGGACCCGGCTCTTATTGCTAAAGCTCCCTATCCGAATCGGTTAAGGGGTAACAAATTGAGTCCACATATGGAGAAGATTATGGAAATTTTCAAACAGGTTAACACCAACATCTCTCTCCTAGATAATATTCACAAAGTTCCCGCTTATGCGAAAATTCTTAAAGACTTGTGCACTAGGAAGAGGAAGACTCAAGTGCCAAAGAAGGCCTTCATGACTAATAATGTTAGCACTGCTTTTACCCCACAGCTACCAAAGAAACGTAAGGACCCAGGCTATCCTGCAATCTCGATTTCTATTGGAGGTAAAAACATCAACCGTGATCTTCTTGACCTTGGCGCAAGTGTTAACTTTCTTCCATACTCTGTTTACGAGCAGTTAGGGATTAGAAAGTTGAAACCAGCTCACTGCACTCTCCAAATGGCAGACTGTTCAATCACCAAACCTAGGGGAGAACTGGAGGATAAGTTAATAAAAGTCGGGGAATTTGTATTCCCTGTGGACTTCATTGTTCTCGATACACAACCTGTAGCAAACCCACGGAACCAAACTCCGGTGATTTTGGGTCGACCATTCCTTGCTACTTCCAATGCTGTCATTAACTGTCGATACGGTTCAATGAACCTATCTTTGGAAAAATGACAATTGAACTGAACATCTACAAAATTGGAAGTCAGCCATCTGAACCCTCTGCTCATATACTTGATGTTTGTTCTGTCCACGAGATTGCTCCCGAAAGTTGCAAAGTTGATGAACTTTTCTTTGAAGATCTCGACGACACTACCACATCAATGTTTGATCTTGCACATCTTAGTGAGGACACTCTTTCCACACTTGAGTCCAACACTCTTGACTCATCACCTTCCGAGTCTGTATCTTTTGCAGGCTACGAGCTTCTTTTTGACTCCGAAAATCATTCGATAATCCCACCTTCTATTATTTCTCCGCCAGCATTAGATCTTAAACTTTTACCTTCTCATCTTAAATATGCATATTTAAGTGAGAATGAGTCTTTACCGGTGATCATATCCGCTTCTCTAGCATCAGAGCAAGAGAATGCGCTTTTGACGGTATTGAGATCTAATAGGCAGGCGTTTGGTTGGACTATGGCTGACATCAAAGGGATTAGTCCCTTGATTGTTGAACATCATATACATCTGATGGATGAAGCCAAGCCAACCCGAGAACCACAGAGACGGTTAAACCCCGTCATGAAGGATACGGTGAAGAAAGAAATCATCAAATGCCTTGACAATGGTATCATTTAGCCAATCTCCGATAGCCAATAGGTAAGTCCAATTCATGTCGTCCCTAAGAAATCTGGCATCACAGTCATTACAAATGAGGCAAATGAGTTAATTCAGACACGCGCTCAAACTGGGTTGCGTGTATGTACTGATTACAGAAAACTCAATGCCGCAACGAGGAAAGACAACTTTCCTTTGCCTTTCATTGACCAGATGCTAGAACGCTTAGCTGGACAAGAGTATTACTGCTTCATGGACGGATACTCTGGCTATAATCAGGTTCCTATTGCCAAAAAGGATCAAGACAAAACCACATTTACTTATTCTTTTGGTACCTTTGCTTATAGACGCATGCCCTTTGGGATATGCAATGCTCCCTCTACATTTCAGCGGTGTATGATGGGGATATTCTCAGACATGGTCGAGAATTTTTTGGAGATTTTCATGGACGATTTCTCGATTTTCGGAGATTCTTTTTCTGACTGCCTATCTAATCTTGACGCAGTTCATACTCGTTGTAAAGAGAAGAACTTAACTTTGAATTGGGAAAAATACCATTTCATGGTCCAAGAGGGAATTGTACTTGGACATGTTATTTCATGTAAAGGCATTGAGGTTGACAAAGCTAAAATTGATATCATTAAAAACCTTCCTCATCCCAAATGCGTCAAGGATATCCGATCTTTTCATGGCCATGCAGGCTGTTACAGGAGGTTCATTAATAATTTTAGCAAAATTGCTAGACCTTTAACTCTTCTCTTGGCCAAGGATACGACCTTTCAATTTAACTCGAGTTGTGAGGCAGCATTCGACTCTCTCAAACACTCTCTCACTACATCCCCCGTTTTACCTTCTCCAGATTGGAACCACCCATTTGAGCTTATGTGTGATGCATCAGATTTTGCAATTGGTGCAGTTTTAGGACAGCATATTGAAAAGATGCCATACGTGATCTATTATACAAGTAAGACCCTGAACGATGCTCAAATTAACTATACAACTACCGAAAAGGAAATTTTGGCAGTTGTATTTGCGTTAGAAAAATTCAGTCCTTACTTTATTGGCTCACCTATTGTTTTGTACACTGACCACTCCGTCTTGAAACATCTTTTGGCGAAGAAAGATGCTAAAGGTAGGCTAATACGTTGGATCCTTCTATTACAAGAATTCGATCTTATTATTAAAGATAAGAAAGGATGTGAAAACGTTGTAGCCGACCATCTTTTGCGCATCTCTTCTTCACCTATGACCCTGCCTATCAATGATTCTTTTCCGGACGAACAACTCTTGAATGTATCCGATGAACCTTGGTTTAGGGATATTGTGAATTATCTTGCCACATGACATATTCCCTGCGAATGGTCAAAATAGGACAAACATCGATTTCTATCCCAAGTAAAACACTTTTACTGGGATGAACCCTATCTGTTTAAGTATTGTCCTGACTAGATCATTCGCAGGTGTGTCCCGAATGAGAAATTCAAGAGTGTTCTATCTTTTAGCCATGATCAGGCATGTGGGGGTTATTTCAGTCCTAGAAAGACGGCGGAGAAGGTTTTGCAATGTGGTTTCTATTGGCCGACTTTGTTCAAATATGCATTTGATCATTGCAAAACTTGTGCACAGTGTCAACACACGGGTAGGATTTCCCGGAGAAATGAGATGCCACAGCAACCCATCTTAGTGGTTGAAATTTTCGACTTTTGGGGCATTGACTTTATAGGTCCTTTTCCCAACTACTTTGGGAATCTGTACATACTGCTTGCGGTTGATTACGTCTCAAAGTGGGTTGAAGCTATTCCTTGTCGCACTAATGACAAAAAGGTTGTCATTAAGTTCGTAAAAGAAAACATCTTTTTGCGATTTGGACACCCTGCGCTATCATTAGCGATAACGGGACACATTTCTGCAACAAGTCTTTCGAGACGTTGATGCGGAAATATGCAATCAACCGCAAACTTTCCACACCCTATCATCCCCAAACGAGCGGGGAGGCTGAGATTTCCAATAGACAAATTAAACAAATTCTGGAGAAGACTGTTGCTAAAAATCGAAAAGATTGGTCAACCAAGTTGACGGTTGCTCTTTGGGCATTCCGAACTGCATATAAAACCGATCTAGAGACGTCTCCTTATAGGTTAGTGTTTGGTAAGGCTTGTCACCTACCGGTCGAGATTGAGCACAAAGAAATGTGGGCCATTAAAGAAATCAACTTTGACTTAAATCAAGCCTGCAACTTTCGGAAGCTGCAATTAAATGAGCTAAGCGAACTCCGCGATGAAGCATATGATTGTTGCGCCACGGCAGCGCCCCGGCCGTCTATCCGAGGCTAAAATGCGGAATCAAAAATTTTCCTTACTTGGAAACCGGCGCTACCGCGGACAATAAAACCCGGATCGTTAACCATTAACCTATACTAGCTATCAAGAGAAAGGGTGAGAGGTATACCGAATGATCCGAGTCCTCCGGTCTTCTCCTCGCCGTCCCGATCTCCCGCGGAAAGTCTTGTCTCCATATCGTCGCCTCCTCGCCGGAAGGGCACCACATCGCCTGCGTCTTTTACGGGCTCCCGCCTCAATACCGAGGCAACTCGGGCATGAAGCCGGCAACTCGACATGCCCAAGAATTGCTGTAGAATGTAGTGTAGAAACTTTGTCTCTTGGAGTTTATGTAGTTGCCATTGATGGATGGAGGAAGAGGTAAAGAAAATTGGTGCTTTCAATTTTCTAGCAAGAAGAAGATGAAATGAACTCTCTCATTCTTTTTCTCTCAAGTGATTTCAACCATATTGTAATGAGAATGGTGGAGGAAAGAATACAAAAACCACAACCTTAGAAGGAAGGTAATGGTAGTAAAAGCAAGTGGTGACCATAGCCAAAAACATCATGATAACAAAACTCACATCAACCATTCTTATCACTTCTAATCACATAAAGCAAATGAGATGATGGAAAAAGAATATAATCATGAAGGAAGTATCATGAAGCCATCATATGCAAGAAAACCCCTCCACAAAATGTAATTTGCAAAACTGCAAATTACCCCCTCCATCGGAAAAGTCCGGCCGGGAAAGAACAAAGGAAAACCGGCCGGAACGGAATGCAAACTGGCAACTCCAGAAAACTGGTCCCGTAATAAATTACAGGAAAACCCCGATACTGTGCACACACACCCGCATCTGTATTCCGTCCGGATACAAATGCAAAGAGACAAAATCTACACTGTACTAAACTAGGATCCGCCTTAAACCAAAGCCGGCTAGTAATATCCGTCCGATCCTGATCCGTGCAATACCGCACGTGTCTGATCGAACCCTGCCATATATCCATACGGCTACTAGTACAAACCGTCCGATCCTGATCCGTGCAATACCGCACGTATCTGATCGGACCCTGCCATATCTCCATACGGCCTCTACAGCGTTTCGCCCGAAAGCTGAGTAACTGAAAGTGTGGTGGACTCTAAAGACTCGTCAATACTATGGCTGTGGATTTAACCACTAGCACGTCAGAGGTATTAGCCAATACGTGACGGGCCACCAGCTATTGACCAAAAGGGACGTCGATGAGCGAACTCATCCTGACACCCTACTGAGCCTGTCAGTGACAATATCCGTACAGTCCGGCCCGTTCGTCTATGAGTATCGCATGGCGGGCCTAGGGGGTTGGTAAAAGTCAGACCCCCAAAAGCGGTACAAGTCGTGTCGGAGCGTAGCCCAGAACACCCTGAGATACTACTGGAATACCTACCAGTAAATCTCCTGCCTCGGCCGAGGGCTTTGTGTAATGGCTCTCCTAGACACAGCGCGACCTCACCCCCAATACCGGGAGAGACGAACCCCTGCAGATCCGCTCACTGCCTCCATGTGGCTCGGGACTGTACCCAACTAAAAACTGTTTGCACGACTCCTTTGAGCTGTGGTAGGGTAGTAATCAAAGCACAGTGGGAACTCACACGAGACAAATGACGATCTCAGGTCGATGAACTAACCTGTACACATGTCACCTGGGAACTGCTATCTGACGTCTGGTATAAGACCAACTAGCAGGTTCCCGGCGAGTCCTGTCCGGTGTACTCATAACCCAATGAGCACCTGTATACATCTTAGGTGAACCAACTGACACCAGTGGCTTGTGAGACCGGCCACCGCCCCTCGTCGGGGTCTCGACTGTATACACTAGTCTACTAATGGAGTATCGATGCCCTGTCTCGAAACTCCTACGACTAGGGACCTTTTAAGGATATGCTTGTAGACTACCAGCTCCCACGTATATGATCGCCATCATACTGCTGGTAGTCAAGCAAGAATCCTAGGGGCTCTATCAACGTGTAATAGCGACATGTCAGGTCACCTTAAGCAGTACACGATGATAAAGATAAACCAGATAGCATACTATCATCTCGAGTAAGACTGTTCTACCGGGATAGGTCCTCCCTCAATCATTGCAATCACGTGCCTGTGATCCAATAATTGACTCTGAGGGCACTATCTCCAACAATCTCCCACTTGCACTCAAAGCTAATTATTGCGATGTCGCATACTCACAGCCCGTGTGATACCGAACACCCAACTCCTCTACTAGTCAGTCGCACAAAGCCTGTTTGCGAAACTATTGCGTTCGAGGAAAAGCCTCAGTGAGTGGATCCGCCTAGATGTTTCTTTCTATGTCTCTCTATATCTCAAGTTCGCGGAGAAAACCATCTCCCGAAATGAGCAATACCTGTCTTAGAGTATGTCTGGATATCTGATGGGACCTAGCTCATAAATGAACTCCAAATCCAAACTTCTTAGACTGTATCGTCAACTGAACTTAATCAGTATCCTGCGCCATGCCTCCCTCAGTATTGCCATGGATCACCTGTCCAAAATACTGCCCCTCGTTTAGAGGGAAAACTACAACTCTGACGATCACCCTGCCGTCCATGTCACCTTGGAAGCCTGGAGTGATAACCGTCTCCTAAAGGAGGCAGCCGTTATCATATCCCTAGAACATTCACTTATGTTCTAAAACTGCTTCCGACTGTTCCTCCAGGATTGGATCAATATCAACTTATTGCACCTAGTGCAAGAACAACATCTGGTGTCGTACTTGACATCTCATGATTGACTCAATTGCCTAAGCAAGTGATCTGCTAATCATGCACATCCCTCTCTATTTTAGTCTATAAGACACCTTTAGAGAGGGTGACTCCATTACCTGCAGGTGTACTACCGTGCCAGGAGTCGTCCATTCTAAATACTCATAGAATGCTGTCAATGTACCCAGATTGGGAAACCACCCAAATCTAGATCTAAAACCATAGATCTAGCAACCAGTATGTCTGTTGTTGTGTCCAAGTCCCTTGTGGAGAAACTACTGTGTGACGACCAAAGTATAACCGATCGTAGTATAGGAATATCACTTCCTACTCTGTGTATGTCATCCAAATACCAGGACATCACACCCTACTACCTTCTTAACAGATCCATCCCCTATTCTGATGAAGTCAAACCTATGACTTTCACATCAGAAATAGATGATCTATCTCCGCTATATCTGCTTTAGTCTATAAATAGACATAAGCCAACTGTCCACCAATGCTTCCGCTGCTCCCACTGACTACGACAACCCTCTGGCAGAGTCATATAGACGCCCACTTCTAAAGCTAGTTTAGAATGACGCTATACTCATCCTCCTGCCGGGTCTCGCAGTCTGGAACAACAACAATGGCAAGTGTGGGTAAACAAGAACTTCCCTGTCACCGTCCTTGAGGCTACCGGAGTACCTCTCGGGTGCCTAAAGTTACCCACCTTATCTGCGGAGTGGCCAATGGAATGTCAAATCAGATTGAATCTTTAGGTTCCTTATCAAATCTTCAGTAATCGTTTGCGGTTCTGGAATCACTTCCAGTTCTACCATACTCCCACTGCTGTTTTTGAAAAAATCCATTTTTAATAAAACTGTGGCGAGTTTAGAACAATATTTCTATTGATCTGCCAGATGGTAGAAAGTCAACCCTCGTCATAGCCTGGGTCAACCCACAAACAGTCATTACAGAAACGCGCCTTGAGTTGTTCAGTGTCTGGTTTTAATCATAAGCCGGACAACTCCCCGTACCTTAACATCGTTAAGATACGAACTGTTCTATACCCAATATAGAACCAGAGGCACTGATTTAATTGAAACCAGATTCAAAACATGCAGCTGTCTCCAGTGCATGTCAACTAAATGGAAGGAGGCCGATCAGCGTTACTCAACTTAGGAATGCTTCCAATTATGAGTAACCTGAAAGAGAAGCAATTTCTCTTTATCATTACTATCAACTGAATACCATACACAAGTATCTACATCTTCGATCACTTTGAAGAATCCCGATACTTGCTACACCTGGTACTCTACTCTATTCAAATACCTATAACTCCTCAAAACTTAGACCCTGTGTTTCTACGAAACACATGTCTAAGAACTAGAGAAGTTAAAAGTAAACAGAATATAGTATGAGGACCAACCCCTCTGTCCTAATGGACACTGGACAACATACAATACTCTGTATAAGTCCGCTGAGTCTAACAACTCTTTCACTGTGCGTCGTAGGTTGAAAACTGTACTTATGGTTAAGAAGAATTACACCGCTGTTTGATGCTCCTTACCTAACCATCCACTGATATAGGTAAATGTCATCGACATAATATCAAAAGGTATATCTCACTCTATGAAAATAGACGTACAGATATATCAATTTGAAATTGGTGCACAACAGCGGATATTCAAAACCAAATATTTGCCGACTGGCAAACAACCCAGGTGACTTCCTCAAATATCACCGATTACAACGAATCCCGATATAATGAGGACGATCACCCAATTCCGAATAACTTACTCACACTCATCATCTGTAAAACCATACAGATGTGAGAAACATACCTGGTAAATACATACCCTGGAGTAAGTATCTAATCGGGAAATCAGTTTTCTATTAACAGTACACAGTGAAAACGAAACATTGAAATGTTTCGTTGGGGTATCCTGGTATTCCTAGTAATGCCTCTTCCATTATCCAGATTCACAACTGTAACCGTATATCTCTTTGCCATCTCTCCAAATCCCTTTATATGTCTTTAGTCATTACCTTCTATACACCCCTTTAGGCCAAATGGTTTTCTTCTTTCCCTACCGTTCGGCACCAGCCTATGGTTTGGAAGAAGACTATCCAAAAAGCATAAAGGGTGTACTGTCCTAATCCTAGGAGCACTCGCAACGCGAGAGAAGGTGAAGATAAAAGACACCTGAATGTACTTTATTCCTATTTCTCCTGAACTAGGATCCATCCCCGAACTGGAACAGGTTCCTCGAGTTCGTATATAACCATACGATAGATTATCCAATAAACTGGGATCTTCGTAGTAATACGGAGTGTCCTGGAGAAATACAAAGGTGATTTAGGATTGGCGAAGAAATACTTGGTTTGGTCGTGAATATCAGTCGCAATTTACTTTGCCCTCCTACTAATCCCTTGCTTTGTCTTAACTTAATACCTTCTGCACACCATCGTTATGCTAATTGGTTTTCTTCATTCCCTACCGTTCGGCACCAGCCTAAGGTTTGGAAGAAGACTATCCAATTTGCGTAATAGGTGTACTATCTCCTAAACCAAGGAGTACTCGTAATGAGAGAAGGTGAAAAGAAAAGACAACTGAATAATCCTATTCGTTTTCTCCAGAACCAGAAACCATCCTCGAAGTCCTTCGAGTTCGTATCTAACCATACGATGGTTTTGTCCAATGGAAGTGGACGTTCGTAGTAATACGGGGTGTCCTGGAGAAAAGGGTAAAAGTAGGAGTGGCAATGAGGTCTGCAACTCTGACAATCCAAAAGCCAGTGTTAAGAAGGTTCGGTCAACTTGGTCACTGAGTCATAGTCTAGGGTCGGGTCAATGGTCGCTGCCAAAGAGAGAGAGAAAAGAAACACTCAGCATGCACTCTAACCTAGATCAGAATGGTTATCACTTTGTCTAATCTGGAAACCTCCCACTGTACCTCAAATTCTCCTCCAAACCTGAAAGAAGAATTAGTCGGGGTCACCCGAGGAGTAAACTAACTCATCAGTGGGAATCGGGATCCAACTATCATCGCATGATAACTTGACGGAATCCACTCAAGTCACCACACTCCAGAAGGTATGCGCATGCCTGGCAAGTTTCAGTTCTTTTGAAACTCCCGATGTGATTTTTACCCCAAGCGGTTTATGACCTTGACTAGGTCAACAAACCATAAACCGCCAGTCAAGTTCAACCCGTCATTATTCTGGATTGCATTAAACCCACCCGTACGTGCCCTTGACTAGGTCAACATGGCCGCACGACTGTCTTAACCAATCCTACTTATGCAACAAACAAGTACCACTTAGCTACCGAACACTACGTCTTGACTAGGTCAACAAACGCAGCACGAATACTAAAATAATACCTGTAGGAAATGACGGAGGGCTACGAATGGTTTTTGGCGAAAAACCTTTAACGTAATGAACTTGATATCGTTGAAGGAACTGCATAACCTTTTTAGAAAATATAGTGACGAAAACCTTTACTAAAGAGGTCACTCCCGGTGAAAGGATCTCGGCTCTTTCCCCGTAGAATGAGGTGCAGGATATTCCAGCTGAATACCACGATGCAAAGCAAAAGTAATCGGCTATAGTGAAGTTAATGCCCTGACGCAAACTTCTGTCCAAGGGGTCACTCCCGGTGAAGGGATCTCGGCCCTTGCCTCGTCGACTGAGGAGCAGGATATTCCAAATGAATACCACGATGCAAAACAAAAGTGAACGTCCTTGCAATAACAGCTTTTTGAAAAATGTTCCAACAACATCAGAATAGGTTTGTTTATCTTGCATTGATCCGAATCAACGCAGTCCCATCAATTAATCACACCACAAAGAACGAAAATATACTGACGTACGTATATGCCATCCGCATTCGCCACTGGGTCCCGTCATCACCCGTTAGGTTAGCTAACTAACGGCAGAGCGGGGACTGGACTAGCGCGGATGAAAAACATATACAACACCTACTAATATATATACCAATATATTATATTCGCTCAAGGCGTGAATAAAATGCAACATCACATAAATGTACAGCATCACAGAACAATACAGATATCTGGAAGCCCCGGGTTTCACAGAGCCGCTGCTGAAACCCGACGTTTCCCTGGTCGTGTGGATAGCCTGTGCAATGAAATCCTAGACCCCTGCGGGCGCGGCAAGTCACCCGCCAAAACCTGAAGCGAGGCAGCCCCCTTCAGCACCATGAATGGACCACCCAGCACTTCACGGAATCCGGTAACTTGGGCACCCCTCCTGGGTCAACCTGTACCCCCTACGAGTGCGGCGAATAGCCCGCCAATTCCAGACTGAAGCCCTCTCCGTCTCAATGCCCTGAGATGCGGGCCCGTTGCCCTCTAGAACCCGGCTATCCGTGCACCCCTCCGCGGGGTAAACCTAGTACAGAAAGTAAAATATACATACACCGGGTACATCGACCGCAACCAGGCCGTGCCCCAAAAGAATAATACAAACAGGCAGTGACGGCAGTCCACATGTCGGACGCTCGCCCCGCAATATCAAATGTACATAATACAACAGAAACAGTACTAGCATTGCATCCAGGCTATCCCCCACGACCGATCCGCAACAACACAGCATAAACATAGAACATCAACGTGAAAGTCACGTTCGCAAATCCGTCTAACCGGGCTATAGCAGTTAGACCGGATTTACCGATCGAGTGACATTCACGGTCGCAGATATAATGTAAATACTGTGAAATAATGTGTTTAAAATATCCGATCGATCAAAAATAACAAGTGGACCCCCAAAGCAATACTGTAGCACTCACAGAAATTCTGGGCCCAATATTAATATTCCAAAAGCCCTATTTTCAGCCCAGAAAGCAACTGAAGAAAAACGACCAAGTGACCTGACCATAGTGCGGCGGAACCGCGGCCCAAAGGGGGTTTTGGCCGCGGTTCCGCGCTCCAACTAGGGAATCACTCTGTCGTATTTCTACAGTAGCCTTATATTTTCCAGTACATCATTTTTCTGCAACCTGAAAAAAATTTTGAGCAAGGAAAAAAACAACAGAAAACTGATGCAAAGAAAACGCGTATTTTTGGAATTTTGGTCGATCGGAAATATAAAACACATTAGAACAAACTAGACAAGGTTAATGGCCTGCTCTGATACCATGTTGCGCCACAGCAGCGCCCCGGCCGTCTATCCGAGGCCAAAATGCGGAATCAAAAATTTTCCTTACTTGGAAACCGGCGCTACCGCGGACAATAAAACCCGGATCGTTAACCATTAACCTATACTAGCTATCAAGAGAAAGGGTGAGAGGTATACCGAATGATCCGAGTCCTCCGGTCTTCTCCTCGCCGTCCCGATCTCCCGCGGAAAGTCTTGTCTCCATATCGTCGCCTCCTCGCCGGAAGGGCACCACATCGCCTGCGTCTTTTACGGGCTCCCGCCTCAATACCGAGGCAACTCGGGCATGAAGCCGGCAACTCGACATGCCCAAGAATTGCTGTAGAATGTAGTGTAGAAACTTTGTCTCTTGGAGTTTATGTAGTTGCCATTGATGGATGGAGGAAGAGGTAAAGAAAATTGGTGCTTTCAATTTTCTAGCAAGAAGAAGATGAAATGAACTCTCTCATTCTTTTTCTCTCAAGTGATTTCAACCATATTGTAATGAGAATGGTGGAGGAAAGAATACAAAAACCACAACCTTAGAAGGAAGGTAATGGTAGTAAAAGCAAGTGGTGACCATAGCCAAAAACATCATGATAACAAAACTCACATCAACCATTCTTATCACTTCTAATCACATAAAGCAAATGAGATGATGGAAAAAGAATATAATCATGAAGGAAGTATCATGAAGCCATCATATGCAAGAAAACCCCTCCACAAAATGTAATTTGCAAAACTGCAAATTACCCCCTCCATCGGAAAAGTCCGGCCGGGAAAGAACAAAGGAAAACCGGCCGGAACGGAATGCAAACTGGCAACTCCAGAAAACTGGTCCCGTAATAAATTACAGGAAAACCCCGATACTGTGCACACACACCCGCATCTGTATTCCGTCCGGATACAAATGCAAAGAGACAAAATCTACACTGTACTAAACTAGGATCCGCCTTAAACCAAAGCCGGCTAGTAATATCCGTCCGATCCTGATCCGTGCAATACCGCACGTGTCTGATCGAACCCTGCCATATATCCATACGGCTACTAGTACAAACCGTCCGATCCTGATCCGTGCAATACCGCACGTATCTGATCGGACCCTGCCATATCTCCATACGGCCTCTACAGCGTTTCGCCCGAAAGCTGAGTAACTGAAAGTGTGGTGGACTCTAAAGACTCGTCAATACTATGGCTGTGGATTTAACCACTAGCACGTCAGAGGTATTAGCCAATACGTGACGGGCCACCAGCTATTGACCAAAAGGGACGTCGATGAGCGAACTCATCCTGACACCCTACTGAGCCTGTCAGTGACAATATCCGTACAGTCCGGCCCGTTCGTCTATGAGTATCGCATGGCGGGCCTAGGGGGTTGGTAAAAGTCAGACCCCCAAAAGCGGTACAAGTCGTGTCGGAGCGTAGCCCAGAACACCCTGAGATACTACTGGAATACCTACCAGTAAATCTCCTGCCTCGGCCGAGGGCTTTGTGTAATGGCTCTCCTAGACACAGCGCGACCTCACCCCCAATACCGGGAGAGACGAACCCCTGCAGATCCGCTCACTGCCTCCATGTGGCTCGGGACTGTACCCAACTAAAAACTGTTTGCACGACTCCTTTGAGCTGTGGTAGGGTAGTAATCAAAGCACAGTGGGAACTCACACGAGAAAAATGACGATCTCAGGTCGATGAACTAACCTGTACACATGTCACCTGGGAACTGCTATCTGACGTCTGGTATAAGACCAACTAGCAGGTTCCCGGCGAGTCCTGTCCGGTGTACTCATAACCCAATGAGCACCTGTATACATCTTAGGTGAACCAACTGACACCAGTGGCTTGTGAGACCGGCCACCGCCCCTCGTCGGGGTCTCGACTGTATACACTAGTCTACTAATGGAGTATCGATGCCCTGTCTCGAAACTCCTACGACTAGGGACCTTTTAAGGATATGCTTGTAGACTACCAGCTCCCACGTATATGATCGCCATCATACTGCTGGTAGTCAAGCAAGAATCCTAGGGGCTCTATCAACGTGTAATAGCGACATGTCAGGTCACCTTAAGCAGTACACGATGATAAAGATAAACCAGATAGCATACTATCATCTCGAGTAAGACTGTTCTACCGGGATAGGTCCTCCCTCAATCATTGCAATCACGTGCCTGTGATCCAATAATTGACTCTGAGGGCACTATCTCCAACAATGATAATGCTGTAATTGTAAAGAATCGGACTAAGGTATTTCACGATAAAAACATTTTGAGGAAAACATTTACACCTGGTCAACACCTCCTTCTTTATGATTCACGACTACACCTTAATGCGGGTAAGCTACGATCTCGGTGGAAAGGACCTTTTGTTGTGCGGTCTGTATACCCGCACGGGCAGTTGAGGTTGAAAATGCTAAAAATGTTACATTTTTCAAAGTAAATGGACATAGATTGAAGCCGTATTTTTCCACTGACCCCACGGAGGAGCTCCTGTTTTTACAGGAGCCAATTTATCTTGATTAAAATCCGTCCGTCTCACCTCCATGTCCTTTAAATTACTGTATCATCTTTAGAATGGAGGTGAGTGAAAAGAATAAGTTTGGGGGACGATTTTCACGATCAAATTTATTGCCCCCATGAATAAATTTCATCCCAGGCTTACAGGTTTTTGAGATTCAGTGGATGGCAACAGTGAGGACACTGTTGAAAACAAGTTTGGGGGTGGTTTGGGCTTATTTTCGCATCATTTGGATATCACTTTGCATAAGGACAAAATATTTAAAACCTATAAAAATTTAAAAAAATTCAAAAGATAAAAATATTTAGTATCTGATTTTGTACATAAATAAGATAGTAAAAGATTAGATAGTGTAAAATTACATCCAAAAGATTAGAAAAATTTAAGAAAACCAAGAAAATTAGAAGTTTTCTTAAACGAACTAGTAATAAGTAGTTATGAGCCGTTTTCCCAAGGGTTAGTAAGATGAAAGAAGTCACTAATCTGAGGATAAAAATAAGTCTGAAAAATAGTTCTTATTCTGGAAGCCAAACATTTGAATGTTGATACCCTACTATACGCACTTACACACGTCTTGAAACTCGGGATAGTAGAGCATACATTGAAATGCTCTTGTCTAAAAGACAAAGTATGAAGGAAATAAAAAAATGAAAAAAAATATAAATGGTGAAGAAAAATGAACACTGGTTTTGTTATCGCCAAGGCAGCAATAAAAAAATATAGCGAGGGTGCTTCATCACCCAATGACTTAGCCCAACTGGTCTGGGAGTCACTGCTAAGCCTTAGGTGGCGCAAGACGAGGAAAATAAACCGTATAAGTAAGCACATGAGTAATCGGTCAGTTAGTACCTCAAGAAGTATTAATAGTCGCATGAAAAATGTGTGAGCAAATTCATCTAAATATTCATTAAACTAAAAAGTACAGAGGTAGATGGACAAGTATGATAGCTTGAATTGAATTCTCCGAGTGTAGGGATGTTCTTTACATACACGTAGGGGTATATGATCGATGTTTGGAAGAAGGTAGGAATGAAGAATAAAGATAATGTTTTATTGAGGGATAATGTGATTTCTAACATCTTTTCATGACTATTAAGATAGGGCTCATGACAACCGAAAAGCTAGTATAGTTGGAAACTCTAATTTTCAAAGTCTTTCCTTTAGAATTCGTATCTTTATATGTTACTTTCACGGTCTTCCTTTTATTATTGGATTTTGTGGGAGCAATCCGCTGAAAACCCTCAGGAGACAACACTCCTCCTACTAGGGACACCTAGAGTTTTAATGGCTTGTTGCACGTGCTCAGTGCAATCGTGTTGCCTACGAAAGTGTGCTAGTTAGTTTATCCCTTTCTTTATTTTCTCCTTGTCTTTTTAATAAAACAGTTTGCTCGAGATGACAAAAAATAAGTTTTGGGGAATTTGATCAGTAAAAAATATTGCATTTTTAACACGTCAATTTCCCTACCATTTGCACTCATCTAAAGGTGTTCGGTATGAATATAGCACATATTAGTAAAACATCTGTAAAATACCAAATGACTTGTGTTATACTTTATAACCGGTTTTCTAAGGGAAATTGAGTGTTTATCATTTCACGTATAATCTTTGTATAGCGCAACACTTGTCTCGAGAATCTGTGCAGGAAATTCTAGGAAAAGAGTCGAAACTGTTAAAAGTGCTGATAAAAATACGCCAAATCCAAAGACTTGTGATCTGGCAGTGATATAGAAGGAAATATGAGATTCTACACATCAGAAAAGTGCCACAAAGTCAGCACAAGAATACCACAGAAGTTCCATGCAACAAGGCTACAAATAGACCGCGGATCCGCGGCCAAAGGGCCCTTCCCGCGGCGGATCCGCGACCACATCAGCATGACATCAGCAGAGCTTCGCTTCAGACTTCTTCTTTCAAGGCCCACACTCATTTAATCCAATGCAAACTCCAGAGATCTCCTGAAGCTTCTGTCCGAACAGCAAATCTTTTTGTTCAAGCTAAACACTTCCAAGCTTCTTAAGCAAGCCACATAACTAACTAAGCCTAGAAGCTTCTTCCTAACCTCCAAGCTTTCAAAGGAAGCTAGCTCTAACTAACTAATTCTAGAACCTTCTACCTAACTACCAAGCTTACAAGTGAAGCTAACCCTAACCTAGCTTTTAAAGGAAGCCAATCTTAATCAAGGCTATAAAAAGGACCCTAAAGCTTCTACTCAAAGGTTGTTGATCATTCCACATCAATTCACCCACAAGTTGAGTGACACAACTTGTGCATTCAAACCCTAATCCAAATCCAAAAGCCAAATTCACGATCTCCGAGTACAAATCAAGCAAAAAGCCTTCTACTTTTTAGAAGCGACGCCGATCTTCAATCGGGGATCCAAGACGATCCACGACTCACGGAGACGATGCGAAGCTAATTCGACGATCGAGTTCTTTCCTCAATTTCTTGTAGTTCTTGAGCGAATTGTAACGGAATTGTTGAATAATAAAAGGTAAAATTTCTTTATCTTTCTTTTCTTTATATTTGAGCATTATGATGAGATCTCAATTCTTGATTGTTTTCTTTGTTATGATCCTTGAGTAAAAACTCCGCTCCTGGAGGAATCGAGAAAATTGATAGTTGACGATGATTAAATTCTTGTACGATTCTTAAGTCCTATGAGTTTTGTAAACTCTAGTAAATTGAATTATCGACAACCTAGTTTCGAGCGAAATGCTTTCTTGAATGTTTTCACTCTTAATTAGTGATCAACGATCGATGCTTGAATTTCCTAGAGGCTAGAATTTGAGTGAAAATCAACGAAAGGACAAGGGATAGATGATAAAACCCTAGTTTCCGCAAGAGATCCCTAATTCTCATTGATCATCATCAATCTAGCAACAAATCATCAAAGGATAAGAATACGTAATCACAAGTCTTCATCCTCACTATCGATTCCATCGATTCCTAAGAGCCTCACTACAAATCTCGATTACTCATATTATTTGGATATCATCAATTCTTGATTCTTGATTTTTAGTATTCTTGATATTAGATCTAGATTTTTATAATTCTTGAAATTCACTTTTAAATCTTGAATCGAATTCTCGTTTCTTTTCTCTTTAATGTTTAATTCATCTAAAACTAATACGATCAAATCTCACTTTCCCTATGGACGATCCGCACTCGCTAACGAACCAACATCGACACTGTTATTGATTGTGGTTTACAAATTTCTTTGATTGTGATATTTTATGTTTTCCATACACATCGAGAAAATCATTCAATCAAGTTCGCTTAGCTCGTTTAATTGCAGCTTCCGAAAATTGCAGGCTTGATTTACATCAAAGTTAATTTCTCTAATGGTCCACATTGCTTTGTGCTCAATCTCGACCAGAAGGTGACGAGCCTTGCCAAACACTAGCCTGTAAGGAGACATACCTAGATCGGTTTTATATGCAGTTCGGAATGCCCAAAGAACATACATCAATTTGGTTGACCAATCTTTTCGATTTTTAGAAAATGTTTTCTCCAAAATTTGTTTGATTTGTCTGTTTGAAATCACAACCTACCCGTTCGTTTGGGGATGATAGGGTGTGAAAAGTTTGTGGTTGATTGCATATTTCCGCATCAATGTCTCGAAAGACCGATTGCAGAAATGCGTCCCGTTATCGCTTATGATAGCGTGTGGGTGTCCAAATCGTGAAAAAATGTTTTTTTAAGAACTTAATGACGACCTTTTTGTCATTAGTGCGACAAGGAATAGCTTCAACCCACTTTGAGACGTAATCAACGCAAGCAATATATACAGATTCCCAAAGGAGTTGGGAAAAGGACCCATAAAGTCAATACCCCAAACGTCAAAAATTTCAACCACTGAGATGGGTTGTTGTGGCATCTCATTTCTCCGAGAAATCCTACCCGTGTGTTGACACTGTGCACATGTTTTCCAATGATTAAATGCATCTTTGAACAAAGTCGGCCAATAAAAACCGCATTGCAAAACCTTCTCTGCCGTCTTTCGAGGACCGAAATGACCCCCACATGCCTGATCATGACTAAAAGAAAGAACATTCTTGAATTCATCATTAGGGACACATCTGCGAATGATCTGGTCAATACTTAAACAGATATGTTTCATCCTAGTAAAAATGTTTTACTTGGGATAGAAATCGATGTTTGTGCTGTTTTGACCATTCGCGGGGGATAAATCCCGTGGCAAGATAATTCACAATTTCCCTGAACCAAGGTTCATCGGATACATTCAAGAGTTGTTCGTCCGGAAAAGAATTATTGATCGGCAGGGTCACAGGTGAAGAAGAGATGCATGAAAGATGGTCGGCTACAATGTTTTCACATCCTTTTTTATCTTTAATAACAAGATCAAATTCTTGTAATATAAGGATCCAACGTATTAGCCTACCTTTAGCATCCTTCTTCACCAAAAGATGTTTCATGGCGGAGTGGTCAGTGTACACAACAAAAGGTGAGCCAATCAAGTAAGGCCTGAATTTTTCTAATGCAAATACAACTGCCAAGAGTTCTTTCTTGATGGTTGTATAGTTAATTTGAGCATCGTTCAGGGTCTTGCTTGCATAATAGATCACGTGTGGCATCTTTTCATCGTGCTTTCCTAAGACTGCACCAAATACAAAATCTGATGCATCACACATAAGCTCAAAAGGGTGGTTCCAATCTGGAGATGATAGAACGGGGGCTCTAGTGAGAGAGTGTTTCAGTGAGTCGAATGCTGCCTCACAATCCGAGTCAAAGTGAAAGGTTGTGTCCTTGGCCAAGAGAAGAGTTAAAGTTCTAGCAATTTTGTTAAAATCCTTAATGAATCTCGTGTAAAAGCCTACATGGCTAAGAAAAGATCGGGTATCCTTGATGCATTTGGGATGAGGTAGATTTTGAATGACATCAATTTTGGCTTTGTTCACCTCAATGCCATTCCGTGAAATAACATGTCCAAGCACAATTCCCTCTTGAACCATGAAATGGCATTTTCCCCAATTTAAGATTAAGTTCTTCTCTTTACAACGAGTAAGAACCGCGTCAAGATGAGATAGGCAGTCAACAAAAGAATCCCCGAATATCGAGAAATCGTTCATGAAAATCTCTAGAAAATTCTCGACCATGTCCGAGAATATCCCCATCATACACCGCTGAAATGTAGCGGGAGCATTGCATAACCCACAGGGCATGCGTCTATAAGCAAAGGTACCAAAAGGACAAGTAAATGTTGTTTTATCTTGATCCTTTTTGGCAATAGGGACCTGGTTATAGCCAGAGTTTCCGTCCATGAAGCAGCAATATTCCCGTCCAGCTAAGCGTTCTAGCATCTGGTCAATGAAAGGTAGAGGAAAGTGGTCTTTCCTCGTTACGGAATTAAGTTTTCTATAATCAATACATACACGCTACCCAGTTTGAGCGCGTGTCTGGAGTAACTCATTTGCTTCATTTGTTATGACCATAACGGAAGATTTCTTAGGGACGACATGAATTGGACTCACCCATTGGCTATCGGAGATTGGGTAAATGATACCATTGTCAAGGCATTTGATGATTTCTTTCTTCACCGCATCCTTCATGACGGGGTTCAACCGTCTCTGTGGTTCTCGGGATGGCTTGGCTTCATCCATCAGATGTATATGATGTTCAACAATCAAGGGACTAATTCCTTTGATGTCAACCATAGTCCAACCAAACACCTGCCTATTAGATCTCAATACAGTCAAAAGTGCACTCTCTTGCTCTGAGGCTAGAGAGGCGGATATGATCACAGGTAAAGACTCATTCTCACCTAAATATGCATATTTAAGGTGAGAAGGTAAAAGTTTGAGATCCAATGCTGGCGGAGAAACTATAGAAGGTGGGGTCATTGAAAGATATTCGGAGTCACAAAGAAGCTCGTTGCCTGCAAAAGATATAGAATCGGAAGGTGATGACTCAAGAGTGTCAGACTCAAGCGTGGAAAACGTGTCCTCACCAAAATGTGCAAGATCAAACATTAATGTGCTAGTGTCGTCAAGATCTTCAATGAAAAGTTCATCAACTTCTCAACTTTCGGGAGCAATCTCGTGGACAGAACAAACATCAAGTATGTGAGCAGAGGGTTCAGATGGCTGACTTCCAATTTTGTAGATGTTCAGTTCAATTGTCATTTTTCCAAAAGATAAGTTCATTGAACTATTTTGATAGTTCATGACAGCATTGGAAGTGACAAGGAATGGTCGACCCAAGATCACCGGAATTTAGTTCCGTGGGTTTGCTACTGGTTGTGTATCGAGAACAATAAAGTCCACAGGGAATACAAATTCCCCGACTTTTATCAACACATCCTCCAGTTCACCCCTAGGTTTGGTGATTGATCGATCTGCCATTTGGAGAGTGCAATGAGCTGGTTTCAACTCTTCAATCCCTAACTGATCGTAAACAGAATATAGAAACAGGTTAACACTTGCGCCCAGGTCAAGTAGAGCACGGTTGATGTTTTTACCCCTAATAGAAATCGATATCGTAGGACATCCTAGGTCCTTACGTTTCTTTGGTAGCTGTGGGGTGAAAGCAGTGCTAACATTATTAGTCATGAAGACCTTCTTCGGCACCTGAGTCTTCCTATTCCTAATGCACAAGTCTTTGAGAATTTTCGCATAAGCGGGGACTTGTTGAATAGAATCTAGGAGAGGGATGTTGATATTGACCTGTTTGAACATTTCCATAATCTTCTCAATATGTGGACTCAATTTGTTTCCCCTTAACCGATTCGGATAAGGAGCTTTAGCAATAAGAGCTGGGTCCAACATTGGAGAAGGTGGTGTGTGTGGAACTGATCCAAGAATAGGAGTGGGGATCGTCTTTGCTGGACTAGAAGAGGTTTGCTGAGGTGTCGAGCCTTGAAGTAAACGAAGAATAGGCTTACAAGAAGGTGGTAGGGTTGAAGAACAAGGATAAGAAGTAGAAGTGTGTATGGAAGGAAAGGTCTCAGCCGGGATATTATTGATAAATCTTTCATTATCATCAATCTCATCCCCAACATGATTATTCAGCACTCTTCCTGATCTCAATGTTGTGATGGCATTCACATTGTAGTGTTGTGTATGCCCAAGATTCGGTAAAGATTGAGACGGATGTTTCCCTTTCTCTCTCGCACTCATTTCGGCTTTTAATAGGCCAATTTGGGTTTCCAACGATTTTTAAATCTCAGCTTAGAGGTCAGAGATTTTCTCGAATTTATCGAGGGATGATCTAAATTCAGCCGACATTCGTTTCATGTACATTTCAAAAGTCCGTTCGAGTGAAGAGGAAAGATCCGTACCGGTCAACCGTGGAGGATTATACGGTGCAGGTGTGTTGACTGGATTCTGAAAGTTTTATGATAGGTAGGGGTGCTGAGTCAGTTGAAATGGCTGCTGTTGTGGTGGAGGAGCCCTTTGGATATTGTTTTGATTTGGAGCCGTGTTTTGAGTTTGTTGTTGGTTCTAAGCAAAGTTAGGGTGATTCCTCCAACCCTGATTATAAGTGGAAGAATACGGATCGTTTCTAGATCTTTGTTGGAAAGCAGCATTGGTATACTCTTTGTAAGTGCACGGCGGCGCCCCGGCCGTCAATCCGACGCCGGAATGCGGAAGCGGTGAATAACTTAAATTTTGCGGACTTAGCAAACCGGCACCACCGCGCACTAAACACCCGGATCGTAACCATTAACAAGTCTAAGCTAACAAGAAGATGGGTTAGAGATATACCGACGATCCAAGTCCTCCGGTCTTCTCGTCATGGTCCCGATCTCCTGCGGAAAAGTCCCGTCTCCTCCTCGTCGCCGGAAGTGCACCACATCGCCTACTTTGTTTACGGGCTCCCACCTCAATGCCGAGGCAACTCGGGCACGAAGCCGGCTACTCGACGTGCCCAAGATTCGCTGTAGAATGCGTAGAGAAGAAGTCTCATTTTTGGGGTTTGGAGTTGTGCCATTTTGTGGAGGAAAAGAGAGGAACCCTTTTGGAAAAGAACTAGAGGGCTTTTCTAGCAAGCATGAGAAACAAAATGCCACACATAAAAATGAATCAATTCCCATCCTCCTCTTGGAATGGCCGGCCCACCCTCCCCTTTGTGTGATTGGAGAGAGAAAGAGAGAGCAAGGTCAAGGGGTGGGTGGAAGCAATGATGCAAGAGGGCATCATGAAAGAATATGATCACAAGCAAAAACCACACACAACCACAACCATCATCAACAACCATGATGCTAACAAAGTCAAGCCATCATGAAGTATGAAGTCAAGCAAGTCAAAGGAGGGTGCTATCATGATACAACAAAATGCAAAGACCCCCTTCCACAAATGCCTATTTGCAACAATGCAAATAAACCCTCCTCCACCAAACATCGGCCAATGAACGATACAAAAGAAATTGGCCGAAACGGAAAGCAAACTGGCAACTCCGGAAAACTGGTCCCGTAATAAATTACAGAAAAACCCCAATACTGTGCATACACACCCGCATCTGTATTTCGACCGAAATACAAATGCAATGAGACAAACTCTACACTGTACTATACTAGGATCCGGCTTATACCAAAGCCGGCCAGTAATATCCGTTCGATCCTGATCCATGCAATACCGCACGTATCTGATCGAACCCTGCCATATATCCATACGGCATATAGTACAAACTGTCCGATCCTGATCCGTGCAATACCGCACGTATCTGATCGGACCTTGTCATATCTCCATACGGCCTCTACAACCTTTCGCCCGAAAGCTGAGTAACTGAAAGTGTGGCGGACTCTAAAGACTCGTCAATACAATGGCTGAGGATTCAACCACTAGCACGTCAGAGGTATAAGCCAATACGTGACGGGCCACCAGCTATTGACTAAAAGGGACGTCGATGAGCGAACTCATCCTGACACCCTACTGAGCCTGTCAGTGACAATATCCGTGCAGTCCGGTCCGTTCGTCTATGAGTATCGCATGGCGGGCCTAGGGGGTTGGAAAAAGTCAGACCCCCAAAAGCGGTACAAGTCGTGTCGGAGTGTAGCCCAGAACACCCTGAGATACTACTGGAATACCTACCAGTAAATCTCCTTGCCTTGGCCAAGGACTTTGTGTAATGGCTCTCCTAGACACAGCACGACCTCACCCCCAATACCGGGAGAGACGAACCCCTGAAGATACGCTCACTGCCTCCATGTGGCTCGGGACTGTACCCAACTAAAACCTGTTTGCACGACTCCTTTGAGCCGTGGTAGGGTAGTAATCAAAGTACAGTGGGAACTCACACGAGACAAATGACGATCCCCAGGTCGATGAACTAACCTGCACACATGTCACCAGGGAACTGCCATCTGACGTCTGGTATATGACCAACTAGCATGTTCCCGGCGAGTCCTGTCCGGTGTACTCATAACCCAATGAGCACCTGTATACATCTTAGGTGATCCATCTGACACCAGTGGCTTGTGAGACCGGCCACCGCCCCTCGTCGGGGTCTCGACTGTATACACTAGTCTACTAATGGAGTATCGATGCCCAGTCTCGAAACTCCCACGACTAGGGACCTTTTAAGGATAAGCTTATAGACCCCCAGCTCCCACTTATATGATCACCCTCATACTGCTGGTGGTCAAGCAAGAATCCTAGGGGCTCTATCAACGTGTAATAGCGACGTGTCAGGTCACCTAAAGCAGTACACGATGATAAAGGTAAACCAGATAGCATACTATCATCTCGAGTAAGACTGTCCTACCGGGATAGGTCCTCCATCAATCATTGCAATCACGTACCTGTGACCCAATAATTGACTCTGAGGGCACTATCTCCAACAATCTCCCACTTGCACTCAAGGCTAATTATTGCGATGTCGCATACTCACAGCCCGTGTGATACCGAACACCCAACTCCTCTACTAGTCAGTCTCACAAAGCTCGTTTGCGAAACTATTGCGTTCGAGGAATAGCCTCAGTGAGTGGATCCGCTTTTTTGTCTCTTTCCATGTCTCTCTATATCTCAAGTTCGCGGAGAAACCCATCTCCCGAAATGAGCAATACCTGTCTTAGAATGTGTCTGGATGTCTGATGGGACATAGCTCATAAATGAACTCCAAATCCAAACTTCTTAGACTGTATCGTCAACTGAACTTAATCAGTATCCTGCGCCATGCCTCCCTCAGTATTGCCTTGGACCACCTATCCAAAATACTGCCCCTCATCAGAAGGAAAACTATAACTCTGACAACCTCCTTGTCGTCCATGTCACCTTGGAAGCCTGGAATGATAACTGTCTCCTGAATGAGGCTGTCGTTATCATATCCCTAGAACATCCACTTATGTTCTAAAACTGCTTCCGACTGTTTCTCCAGGATTGGATTAATGTCAACTTATTGCATCTAGTGCAAGAACAACATCTGGTGTGGTACTTGACATCTCACGATTGACTCAATTGCCTGAGCAAGTGATCTGCCAATCATGCCCGTCCCTCTCCCCTTTAGTCTGTAAGACACCTTTGGAGAGGGTGACTCCATTACCTGCAGGTACACTACCGTGCCAGGAGTCGTCCATCCTAAATACTCTTAGAATGCTGTCAAGTACCCTGATTGGGAAACCACCCAAATCTAGATCTAAGACCATAGATCTAGTAACCAGTATGTCTGATATAAAATCCATTTCCTTTGTGGAGAAACAACTGTGTGACGACCAAAGTATGACCGATCGTAGTGTAGGAGTTTCTTTTCCTACTCTGTGTATATCATCCAAATACCAGGATATCACACCCTACTACCTTCTCAACAGATCCATCCCCTATTCTGACGAAGTCAAACCCATGACTGTCACGTCAGAAATAGATGATCTTTCTCCGCTACTTCTGCTCTAGTCTATAAATAGACATAAGCAACCTGTCCACCAATGCTTCCGCTGCTCCCACTGACTACGACAACCCTCTGGCAGAGTCATATAGACGTACACTTCTAAAACTGGTTTAGAACGACGCTATATTCATCCTCCCGCCGGGTCTCGTAACCTGGAACAACAGCAATGGCAATTGTGGGTAAACAAGAACTTCCCTGTCACCGTCCTTGAGGCTACCGTAGTGCCTCTCGGGTGCCTGAAGTTACCCACCTTATCTGCGGAGTGGCCAATGGAATGTCAATCCAGATTGAATCTTTAGGTTCCTTATCAAATCTTCAGTAATCGTTTGTGGTTCTGGAATTACTTCCAGTTCTACCATACTCCCACTACTGTTTTCTGAAAAAAATCCATTTTTAATAAAATTGTGGCGAGTCTAGAACAATATTGCTATTGTTCATCCAGATGGTAGAAAGTTAACCCTCGTCAAAGCCTGGGTCAACCCACAAACAGCCATTACAGAAACGTGCCTTGAGTTGTCCCGTGTCTGGTTTTAATCATAAACCGGACAACTCCCCGTACCTTAACATCGTTAAGATATGAACTGTTCTATATCCAATATAGAAACAGAGGCACTGATTTAATTGAACCAGATTCAAATCATGCAGCTGTCCCCAGCGCATGTCAACTAAATGGAAGGAGGCCGATCAGCGTTACACAACTTAGGAATACTTCCAATTATGAGTAACCTGAAAGAGAAGCAAGATCTCTTTATCATTACTATCAACTGAATACCATACACAAGTATCTACATCTTCGATCTCTTTGAAGAATCCCGATACTTGTGACATCTGGTTCTCCACTCTATTCAAATACCAATAACTTCTCCAAATTCGGACCCTGTGTTTCCACGAAACACTTGTCTAAAAACCAGAGAAGTCATAAGTAAACTGAATGTAGTACGAGGACCAACCCCTCTGTCCTGATGGACCCTGGACAACATACAATACTCTGTATAAGTCCCTTGAGTCTGATAACTCATTCACTGTGTGTCGTAGGTTGAAAACTGTACTTATGGTTAAGAAGAATTACACCGCTGCTTAATGCTCCTTACCTAACCATCCACTGATATAGGTAAATGTCGTAGACATAATTTCAGAAAGGTATATCTCACTCTATGAAAATAGACGTACAGATATATCAATTTGAAATTGGTGCATAACAGCGGATATTCAAAACCAAATATTTGCCGACCGGCAAACAGCCCAGGTGATTTCCTCAAATATCACCGATTACAACGAATCCCGATATAATGAGGATAATTACCCAATTCCCAATAACTTACTCCCACTCATCATCTGTAAAACCATACAGATGTGAGAATCGTACCTGGTAAATACATACCCTGGAGTAAGTATCTAATCGGGAAATCAGTTTTCTTTTAACATTACACAGTGAAACTGAAACATTGAAATGTTTCGATGGGGTATCCCGGTATTCATAGTAATGCCTCTTCCAGATTCACAACTGTAACCGTATAGTTCTTTGCCACCTCTCCAAATCCCTTCATATGTCTTTAGTCATTACCTTCTGCACACCTCTTTAGGCCAAATGGTTTTCTTCCTTCCCTACCGTTCGGCACCAGCCTATGGTTTGGAAGAAGACTATCCAAAAAGCATAATGGGTGTACTGTCCCAATCCTAGGAACACTCGCAATGAGAGAGGGTGAAGATAAAAGACAACCGAATAAACTCAATTCCTATTTCTCCTGGACCAGAATCCATCCCCGAACTGGAACAAGTTCCTTTCGAGTTCGTATATAACCATACGATGGAGTATCCAATAAACTGTGGATCTTCGTAGTGATACGGAGTGTTCTGGAGAAATACAAAGGTGATTTGGGAGTGGTAATGAAATACCTGGTTTGGTCGTGAATATCTGTTGCAATTTACTTTGCCCTCTTACTAATCCCTTGCTTTGTCTGAACTTAATACCTTCTGTACACCATCGTTAGGCTAATTGGTTTTCTTCATTCCCTACCGGTCGGCACCAGCCTAAGGTTTGGAAGAAGACTATCCAATTTGCGTAATAGGTGTACTATCTCCTAAACCAAGGAGTACTCGCAACCTGAGAGAAGGTAAAAGGAGAAGACAACTGAATAATCCTATCCGTTTTCTCCAGAACCGGAAACCATCCTCGAATAAATTCTTTCGAGTTCGTATCTAACCATACGATGGTTTTGTCCAATGGAAGTGGACGTTCGTAGTAATACGGGGTGTCCTGGAGAAAAGGGTAAAAGTAGGAGTGGCAATGAGGTTTGCAACGCTGACAAACCAAAAGCCGGTGTTTAAGAAGGTTCGGTCAACTTGGTCACTGAGTCAAAGTCTTAGGGTCGGGTCAATGGTCGCTGCCAAAGAGAGAGAGAAAAGAAACACTCAGCGTGCACTCTAACCTAGATCAGAATGGTCACCAATTTATCTAATCTGGAAACCTCCCACTGTACCTCAAATTCTCCTCCAAACCTGAAAGAAGAATTAGTCGGGGTTACCCGAGGAGTAAACTAACTCATCAGTGGGAATCGGGATCCAACTATCATTGCATGATAACGTGACGGAATCCGCTCACGCTATCACACTCCAGAAGGTATGCGCATATCTGGCAAGTTTCAGTTCTTTTGAAACTCCCGATGTGATTTCTGCCCCATGCTCTTATGACCTTGGCGTGAGGTCAAAATATCATAAGTCACATGTCAAGTTCTGCCCGTCATTATCCAGGTTAATCTGAACCCACCCGTACATACCCTTGACGTAGGCCAAAATAGTAGTACGACTGTCCCAAACCAACGCATCTATCTATGCAACAGATAAATACCCGGCAGCTACCAATCACTATGCCTTGGCGTGAGGTCAAAATACATAGCTTGAATACTACCGAATATTTAACTGAAATGACGGAGGGCTACGAATGGTTTCTGGCGAAAACCTTTAACGTAAAGAACTTGATATCGTCGAAGGAACGGATAGCTTTTAAAAATATAGTGACGAAAACCGTTGCTAAAGAGGTCACTCCCGGTGAAGGGATCTCGGCTCTTTCCCCGTAGAATGGGGTGCAGGATATTCCAAATGAATACCGCGATGCAAAGCAAAAGTAATCGGCTATAGTGAAGTTAATGCCCTGATGCAAACTTCTGTCCAAGGGGTCACTCCCGGTGAAGGGATCTCGGCCCTTGCCTCGTCGACTGAGGAGCAGGATATTCCAATGAATACCACGATGCAAAACAAAAGTAAACGTCCTTGCAATAACAGCTTTTTGAAAAGTGTTCCAACAACATCAGATTAGGTTTGTTTTTAACTTGCATTGATCCGAATCAATGCAGTCCCATCAATTGATCACACCACAAAGAACGAAAATATACTGACGTACGTATATGCCATCCGCATTCGCCACTGGGTCCCGTCATCACTCGTTAGGTTAGCTTACTAACGACAGAGCGGGGACTGGACTAGCGTGGATGAAAAACATATACAACATCTACTAATATATATACCAATATATTATATTTCGCTCAAGGCGTGAAAAGAAATGCAACATCACAGAAATGTACAGCATCACAGAACAATACAGATATCTGGGATCCCCGGGTTTCACAGAGCCACTACTGAAACCCGACGTTCCCCTGGTCGTGTGGATAGCCTGTGCAATGAAATCCTAGACCCCTACGGGCGCGGCAAGTCACCCGCCAAAACCTGAAGCGAGGCAGCCCCCTTCAGCAACGTGAATGGACCACCCAGCACTTCACGGAATCCGGTAACTTGGGCACCCCTCCTGGGTCAAACCTGTACCCCCTACGAGTGCGGCGAATAGCCCGCCAATTCTAGAGTGAAGCCCCCTCCGTCTCAATGCCATGAGATGCGGGCCCGTTGCCCTCTAGAACCCGGCTACCCGTGCACCCCTCCGCGGGGTATCCTAGTACAGAAAGTAAAATATACATACACCGGGTACATCGACCGCAACCAGGTCGTGCCCCAAAATAATAATACAAACAGGCAGTGACGGCAGTCCACATGTCGGACGCTCGCCCCGCAATATCAAATGTACATAATACAACCACAACTGTATTAGCATTGCATCCAGGCTATCCCCACGACCGATCCGCAACATCACAGCAAAAACAGAACATCAACGTGAAAGTCACGTTCGCAAATCCGTCTAACCGGGCTATAGCAGTTAGACCGGATTTACCGATCGAGTGACATTCACGGTCGCAGATATAATGTAAATACTGTGAAAAATGTGTTTAAAATTTTCCGATTGATCAAACAATTAACAAGTGGGCCCCCAATCTAAACTGTAGCACTCACAGAAATCCTGGGCCCAATTTTAATATTCCAAAACCCATATTTTAATCCCAAAAGGCCTCTGTAAAAAATTGGTGAAGTGATGTGAATAGTGCGCGGCGGAAGGGCCGCACAAATGGGGTTTTCGCGGCGGTTCCGCGCTCCAACTGTGGAGTTACTTCGTCAAATTTTTACAGAACTCTTAGATTTTCCAGTACATCAATATTTTATAACCTGAAAAATTTTTCGAGACCAAAAATTTTCAACAGAAACTGATGCGAACTAAAATGCAGTTTTGGAACTTTTTGATCGATCGGAAATGCAAACACATTACACAAAGCTAGACTAAGTTAATGGCGAGGCTCTGATACCACTGTAAGTGCACGGCGGCGCCCCGGCCGTCAATCCGACGCCGGAATGCGGAAGCGGTGAATAACTTAAATTTTGCGGACTTAGCAAACCGGCACCACCGCGCACTAAACACCCGGATCGTAACCATTAACAAGTCTAAGCTAACAAGAAGATGGGTTAGAGATATACCGACGATCCAAGTCCTCCGGTCTTCTCGTCATGGTCCCGATCTCCTGCGGAAAAGTCCCGTCTCCTCCTCGTCGCCGGAAGTGCACCACATCGCCTACTTTGTTTACGGGCTCCCACCTCAATGCCGAGGCAACTCGGGCACGAAGCCGGCTACTCGACGTGCCCAAGATTCGCTGTAGAATGCGTAGAGAAGAAGTCTCATTTTTGGGGTTTGGAGTTGTGCCATTTTGTGGAGGAAAAGAGAGGAACCCTTTTGGAAAAGAACTAGAGGGCTTTTCTAGCAAGCATGAGAAACAAAATGCCACACATAAAAATGAATCAATTCCCATCCTCCTCTTGGAATGGCCGGCCCACCCCCCCCTTTGTGTGATTGGAGAGAGAAAGAGAGAGCAAGGTCAAGGGGTGGGTGGAAGCAATGATGCAAGAGGGCATCATGAAAGAATATGATCACAAGCAAAAACCACACACAACCACAACCATCATCAACAACCATGATGCTAACAAAGTCAAGCCATCATGAAGTATGAAGTCAAGCAAGTCAAAGGAGGGTGCTATCATGATACAACAAAATGCAAAGACCCCTTCCACAAATGCCTATTTGCAACAATGCAAATAAACCCTCCTCCACCAAACATCGGCCAATGAACGATACAAAAGAAATTGGCCGAAACGGAAAGCAAACTGGCAACTCCGGAAAACTGGTCCCGTAATAAATTACAGAAAAACCCCAATACTGTGCATACACACCCGCATCTGTATTTCGACCGAAATACAAATGCAATGAGACAAACTCTACACTGTACTATACTAGGATCCGGCTTATACCAAAGCCGGCCAGTAATATCCGTTCGATCCTGATCCATGCAATACCGCACGTATCTGATCGAACCCTGCCATATATCCATACGGCATATAGTACAAACTGTCCGATCCTGATCCGTGCAATACCGCACGTATCTGATCGGACCTTGCCATATCTCCATACGGCCTCTACAACCTTTCGCCCGAAAGCTGAGTAACTGAAAGTGTGGCGGACTCTAAAGACTCGTCAATACAATGGCTGAGGATTCAACCACTAGCACGTCAGAGGTATAAGCCAATACGTGACGGGCCACCAGCTATTGACTAAAAGGGACGTCGATGAGCGAACTCATCCTGACACCCTACTGAGCCTGTCAGTGACAATATCCGTGCAGTCCGGTCCGTTCGTCTATGAGTATCGCATGGCAGGCCTAGGGGGTTGGAAAAAGTCAGACCCCCAAAAGCGGTACAAGTCGTGTCGGAGTGTAGCCCAGAACACCCTGAGATACTACTGGAATACCTACCAGTAAATCTCCTTGCCTTGGCCAAGGACTTTGTGTAATGGCTCTCCTAGACACAGCACGACCTCACCCCCAATACCGGGAGAGACGAACCCCTGAAGATACGCTCACTGCCTCCATGTGGCTCGGGACTGTACCCAACTAAAACCTGTTTGCACGACTCCTTTGAGCCGTGGTAGGGTAGTAATCAAAGTACAGTGGGAACTCACACGAGACAAATGACGATCCCCAGGTCGATGAACTAACCTGCACACATGTCACCAGGGAACTGCCATCTGACGTCTGGTATATGACCAACTAGCATGTTCCCGGCGAGTCCTGTCCGGTGTACTCATAACCCAATGAGCACCTGTATACATCTTAGGTGATCCATCTGACACCAGTGGCTTGTGAGACCGGCCACCGCCCCTCGTCGGGGTCTCGACTGTATACACTAGTCTACTAATGGAGTATCGATGCCCAGTCTCGAAACTCCCACGACTAGGGACCTTTTAAGGATAAGCTTATAGACCCCCAGCTCCCACTTATATGATCACCCTCATACTGCTGGTGGTCAAGCAAGAATCCTAGGGGCTCTATCAACGTGTAATAGCGACGTGTCAGGTCACCTAAAGCAGTACACGATGATAAAGGTAAACCAGATAGCATACTATCATCTCGAGTAAGACTGTCCTACCGGGATAGGTCCTCCATCAATCATTGCAATCACGTACCTGTGACCCAATAATTGACTCTGAGGGCACTATCTCCAACACTCTTGACCTTGAAACGGAGAATTTAAAGGACATTCTTCCGTAAGATGAGATGGATCAGAACAACATCCACAGACAGTTTTGGGGAGTGACATCTAATTTAGGGCGGCTGCTAACAATTTATGTTCCATAGTTTCGAGTTTCTTTTGCATTGCTGCCATTTCAGCTCTAACTCCTATGGAAACATCAATTTGGTGAATGCCACCCCTAGACGATGACTGGTTTACACTCTCCCACTGTAAAGATTTTTCAGCGAAATCTTCTAAGAATATACAGGCTTCACCATCATCTTTAGTCATGAAAGTGCCTTGACACATGGATTTAATGTTCTGTTTTGTTGTAGGATTAATGCCCTCATAAATCTGTCACGACCCGAAAGTACGGAACGTGACCGGCACTTAGATTACGAAGCGTCTAGAGGCGCCACGTAACCTAAGTAAGCCGAAGCCCAGAAATCTAAACCATAAAAGAAGAAGAAGAAGAAGAAAAAGAAAACAAGTTTAAAAGCATCAGCAAATTTTCCCAAAAATTTCGGCAGAGTCTCCTCTGTAAAACTGGCCCCAAACGGGTACAACAAGTATAATATACATAAACAATAAAAAGCATCCCCAAACGGGTGCTAGCTCAACGCCAACAGGCGAAAACAACCACAACAAGCACAATAATATACAACGCCAAAGGGCGAGGCTCAAACTCAAAATAAAACAAAACCACCAGATCAGAATAATACATGCGCGACTCTAAGGCCAAAATAAAAGACTGGTCCAATAAACTTATCAAGTAATACAAGTATGATTGATGGAGCTTACTAAATACAATGAATGAATAAAAATACAATGGTGGTTCAGATAAAAGTGGACCAACCTACCGTGCAAATCACCCTGAAAGAAAAGATGTGCCAGCAAGCTGCCAGGGAAACTTGTACATTGAACCTGTAATAAAATTTGGCACAACGGGGGTGAGTTTCCAACTCATGAGTAGAAGACATCTACGAAAAGAAATCGAATGCACAACGCTATCCTAGGTCATAATAATACTCTAGTATATCCCAATCATCTAGTAATAGCAGGGAAATACTACGTGTAAATGCAGATACTCCGTGCTCGTGTCAGTGCCTCATATACTACTATGTCATATGAATGGATATGCATGCACCATGAATGTAAAATAATCAATCCTGAAATCCAGATATATCTGTATAAGAAATCTTTAGCTGTTATCATTGTAAGTATCGACACAAAACATGTAAATCTCAAGTCTCAATACCTCATAATCTCAATGTCTCATAGTCTCAATATCTCGGGCTCCGTCAGTCCGGATCGGCCCATACCATCAAATCTCACGACAACGGTCGGTATCCTCCGGATATCCGCAGCGCCGGACATCACCGGTAGGTAGCCTTCCCCTGCCAGGCTCATCGTCTACAACTCGATCTTCTTGCCCTGGGGTACCATACTGGGCCCACCATGTACCCGAGACGGTTCATCTACTCCTCGAATCGGGTCTCGAAATCCATCAGAAAACATGAAATCTCATAGTGGACGACACATACATCACGAGAAAACCGCATCTTATTTTAAAAAAGAGAAGAGGAGAGAGAGAGAAGTTTTTATATATTCTTGCGGTTTTCCCCTAAAAATCCAGAAATCTCATAAAATCCAAATCTTAAAATCATGAGTGAGTATATGATAAGTGTCGGCATATGCCCATGATACTGCATGATAACATGAAAATATGAATGCATGAATGTCTAAGTAATAAATGCCATGTCTAGACTAACATCTGAGAGTAATTCCAAAATTATATCGGTCTAGTTGTTAACTGATTCTATCAATAAAAGACAATATGATCTAAAGTGTACGTGACATAGCAATTACCGATGATGATGTGTGTGAGCCGGCAAATAAGTGTGCGTGGAATATGCGCATCATCGGTAATGGTGCTGGTGTCCTAACAGGTAAGGTTTATACTGATTATAGCAACATATGTATGAACATGCAACATTATGATTACAATGTGAAAGTAAAGACGGATGTGTGTTATCCATTCATTTGATATACAATTACCACTACCACTATATGAATCAAAGCTAAACTAGTGTCCATCTAACCTCCTAAGGAACTAAACCTAAGAAACTAGTCAATAAGAACAAGAGTCTACCTAAGGTCTGAATCAATATCTCTAATAGTCGGCGATCCAGCCTCAATAGCGTCACGTACTGTAGCGTCTTGAAAAGTCGTTTTGGTGTTTTCCTGAAATTCGGTGAAAATTCGGTATTTTTCCGAAAACCGTCTTTCTTGTTATTTTGCAGTTTAGGGCTAATTATACCTTAAATGGATAGGTAATTGCTTGTTTTTATTAGCTAATGAGTTATTTATGAAATTTTGGTCATTTAAAAAATTTTCCCTATTTTTCAAATTTTTAATATTATTTTAAGCCGGTAAGAAAATACATTAAATAAGCGATAAATACAAATTTTTCCGGGCTAATTTTGATATCTAAAATTATGATAATTATATTCTAGTGATAACATGAATTTTTAGTAATTTATTTTGATTTTTAACAAATTTCTATGTTATGAAACGAATTTATTGAATTTTGAGCTAAAACTTGCAATTTTTGAGTTGTAGGGGGCCTTTTTGCATAAAATTTCTTTTGTAAAACCCCTCTATCTTTTTCCTCAGCCCTAGGACAGCCCCACCTTGTGTGAGACCAGAAATTTCTGGCCTCTCTCTTCTTGGTTTCTTTCTTGAGTTAAATTGTTGGTTTATGGATTAATTTAAATATATTGGATAAAAGTATGATACATTGACTTTGGAACTTGACCCTTGACCTTCCCACTCACCCCACACCCTCCTCCATACCTCCTACCTGGCCGAAACCTGCACCCCTCTTCCTCATCTCTTTTCTTTGCATTTTTCTTCAATTTCCTTCAAGAAAATACATCAAATCCATGAATTAATTCCAAAAATCCAAACAAAATCCTTATGCTATCATTATCCTTAGCCATTCTTGCTTGAATCTTGGAGCTAGGAAGCCATTCCTTGGAGCAAATTCTCTTGCTTGATCCATTGATCAAGAGGTATAATTCTCATCAAGTTGCTTTCTTTTGCTAAAAAAATTCCTTTAATTGTATGGTTAGTGTTAAAAGTTAGCTTATTTCTAATCTAGTTTAAAAGAGTAGTTTGTTTAAATTAGGGTTTTGAAGCCATGATAATTAATTAAGTTGTTTATTAGTTAATCTAGTTGTTAGTGAACTAATCTATATGGTTACCTTGTTATGTAGTCTTTAATTATGCTAATTTACGTAATTTTAGAAGTTGATTTTAGTTGTAAATTGTTGTTTTAAATTTTCAAGAGAAGGTTTTTGTATGGAATTGATATTTGAAACTTGATTAGTGAGTTGATTAAGTTTTAGAAAGCATTATTTAATTGATTTAAACCTAATTTGCTATCTAGTGTTTTGCTAACCTTAATCTAAGAGGTGAACTTGCTAATTGGGGTTGAAATTAGTGTTAATTAAGTTTTTCAAGTATGGTTTTTGATTTGCAATTGCTATTTATAAAAATCAAGAAAGGGTTTGGTTGTGGAATATAGGTTTTGGAGCAAGGTTAATGTGTTGTAATTAGTGGGTGTGGATTGCTTGTAGTGTGCTTGGGTGAGTATGCTTTATTGTAGTCGTTTTGTCGCAAATCGGCGATTTTTGCACCGATTTTTGGAATGTATATGCTTACTAGATTTTTATATAAATTATGTGATGGACTATTTTTGATATCTTGATGATTGTAATGTCTTGTCCTACGACTTTTAGGATGCGTGAGTGCGGTTTTTGGGTAGTCGGGTTTTAGTTTTGCCGGGTGACCCAAATCGGCGTTTTTGGCAGTTTTTGCGATTTTCGCGTGTGTTCCGCGCACTTTGTGCACGTTGTACCTAGCTAGCGAACTTTAGTAGTTTCGTTGGGGTTTGCGTCGTTCTTGTTATGTAACCTTATAATTGGTAATGATGTAAATTCCAGGTTCGGTCGCGGAAACGTCAGACGCGGCGCGAAAGGGAAAGGCGGTGATTGGACACAGCTAGCCAGGGATCCCGGTGAGTAGATTTAACATCTACGGGGGACGATCGTTTGGATGGCGCAAGTCGCCCGATAGATTTAGTAAACTGAAAATAAAATAGTAAACTGGATAACCACTTGTGACATTAGAATAATAATACTGGCATGATAATTGCTGCAATTAGATCAATATGTTATACCCATATACGCAAACTCAATTGTAGGACACATGCACCATTACCAGGTTTTTATATGCAGCACGAGCACTATTCATGTTTACACACACACCCTGGTAATTGCCATGCCACCACACTAGATAACATTTAAATTTAAACCTTTTACTAATTGATACTTAAACTGGTGCTATTGCCTTTAATTCCTTAAAATGAAACCGTAGAATTGCTATTCATGTGCATGTACTTCATCATATTAATTGTTCATGCTTAATCCATTAATCACACGTCGCAACTTGATTATTGATATCATATGCATTCATTATCACTGATATATGCACTTATGAGGATTTCTTGAGATTTTATGATATTGCTGGATTTCGGGGGAAAGCCGCAAAATTTCCAAACTTATGATATTTTTTAAAAACATGTAAATTGCGGTTTTCTAGTGATGTAAGTGTCGTCCACCATGAGTTTGCTGTGGATTTGGAAATCCGTGTCGAGGAGTGGAGGAACCGGCACGGGTACATGGTGGGCCCGGTAAGGTACCCCGGGGCAAGAGGAATGTGGTGATGACGTTGAGCCTGGCAGGGGACGGATTACCTACCGGTGACTGTTTGGGACGGCGGATATCCAGAGGATACCGACCGTGGCCGCTAGATGATGAGATATTGATATTTGAGATGGGTCAGCCGGACGGCTGAGGCCAGCGATACATTTATGAGATTTGAGACAGCTTTTGGGGTGTCGTTGCTGGACACCGGTTTTCGTCGATTCATTGACATTTGCTGGCATTCTAAAAGAGTTTCAAAAACAACATCTGATAAAATATTTTTATATATAAACCTATTGAGACCTCAGATATTCATGTTGCATACATATTCGTACACTGATGTTGTATACACACCTGCTAGTATATCCATATTGCATACATACTCGCCATTATGTCCTGCCTTACCTGTATATAGATGCTAGGATGCTTGTGTGCATGCATTCGATAGCCTGTGTAAATGTTATTTATTACTCACGAGTTGGCAACTCACCCCCGTTGTGCCATAGCCTGTTGCAGGTCCGCTCCGTCAGTTCAGTAGCGGCGGGTGCGCTTGCTTCTTTTGCCTCTTTTGCCTGGACTCGAGATTTGCTCATAGGTGGGTTATGTTAATATTTTTGTACCACCTTGTATATTCTTTGCATCTAGTGTACTCCATCTACTGTTTCTACCAGATTATTGTATATTGACCTAGAGATGAGACTGTGAGGTTTGTGGATTTTATGCTGTATTTTGGGGGTCGAGCTCACTTGAGCCGACATGCTACTTTTTCAGGCTTCCTTATGCTTTATTATGATTATTATGCTTGCTGTCATTTACATTGCGTGGGATTTGTGACCGCCTTGTGGCGAAGAGCTAGCTCCCGCTTGGGGATGCCCTATTGTGTTGGATTCATGCATATTTTTGTTGTACCCATTTTGGGGGCCAGTATTTACAAAGGAGACTCTGCCGAAATTTTCGGAAAAATTAGTATTGTTTTTAAAAAGGGTTTTACATGACTTATTTGATAAACTTGCTTTCAAATGTTTGGGTTTTCTTCACTCTTTTGCTTAATTGGTTTTGTTTTCTGGGCTTTGGCTTACTTATTTTACGGACGCCTTTAGACGTTTCGTAAACTTAAGTGCCAGTCACGTTCCGTACCCTGCGGGTCGTGACAAAGTTGGTATCAGAGCGATAGGTTTTACCTTTGTGAGTGTAGGATGACCCTTGGTAGATGGAGTAAGTGACTTAAGCAGCGTAACGTAGCGTGCGTATGTCCGCGGCATACTTACGATACGGTACTCCGCCTAAGTGACTTTAGGATATACTTGCTTGAAAAATTCCTTCTTCAACTCCGTGTATCCTATGATCCTATTGCACTGTCCTTATTATCCTTTTCCTGTACCAGCCACTATGCCGCCGAAGGCTACGAGGGCACAGAGGGCTGCCGTCAGAGACGAGATTCGAGCTGGCTCGTCCGAGACTAGGACTGAGCAGGGTGGTATGCCTACGCCGCAGGGACAGACTGATCCGCATTCCCCAGGTCGCATGGATAGGCTTGAGTCCGGTATGGAGGAGCTGCGACAGATGATGGGAGTCATGCAGGAGTTACGACAGATGGTGGAATCGTTAGTAGAGGTCAATCGAGCACAGAGATCGGATATTACTCCCCCTGCAGTCGTTTCGAGACCGAGTCGGATTCGCACTGATATGTTAGCACCTAGGAGGGTTCGCAGAGGCTGTGGTGGATTCTTTAGGGGCCAGTTATATCGCCTTCACCCATATGGTCAGCAGCCATGGTTAGGATGTTTTTGGTGTGGTAGCCTGCATCATCGTATCAGAGACTGTCCGGTGAGACGACAGGGAGCAGCGACAGTTCCGCATGTGACCCTACCACCATCACCACCCCCTCCTCAGAGAGCCCTACTTTCTACCCCAGGCGATGCTCCACGCCAGTTAGGTGCACCGAGAGGCCGAGGACGTGGCGGTCCTGTTCAGAGAGGACGAGGAGGCAGAGGCCGAGGTCGAGGTCAGCCCGCTATCGGTGGAGGACAGGCCCGAGTATTTGCTTTGACACCGCAGGATGCGCAGGCATCCAATGCCGTTGTGACAGGTACTTTGCCAGTTTGTTCTTTCGACGCGCGGGTATTATTCGACCCAGGTTCCACACATTCGTACGTCTCTACACACTTTGCACCGATGTTGGGCCGTGTGTCGTCGTCGTTGGATCAGCCGCTTGTTGTTGTTACTCCGGTAGGCGAGTCGTTTGTCGCTCGGTTTGTATTTCGTTTGTGTTCCGTTCGTATCGGGGAGAGGGATTCATCAGTTGATTTGATACTCCTCGATATGTTGGACTTTGATGTGCTTCTGGGCATGGATTGGCTAGCCACTTGTTATGCTTCGGTGGACTGCCGTGAGAAGGCAGTCAGATTTAGCTTTCCGGGAGGGCCAGTCCTTGTTATTCAGGGAGACCGCAGTGTCGCCCTTCCCAGCTTAATTTCGTCTCTTCGCGCTGGTCAGCTCTTGCGGAAGGGATGTCAGGGATTCTTAGCGTTTGTTTGTGTTACTCGAGCTGCAGAGGTTCCGTTGGACCGGGTCCCGGTAGTTTGTGAGTTCCCTGATGTTTTCCCTGATGAGCTACCTGGGCTACCGCCTGAGCGCAATGTTGAGTTCGGCATTGATTTGATTCCCGGTTCGGGGCCTATTTCTATACCGCCTTATCGGATGGCCCTGGCAGAGCTTCGAGAGCTGAAGGATCAGTTGCAGGATTTGTTGGACAAGGGGCTTATTCGACCGAGTGTTTCTCCGTGGGGTGCTCCGGTCCTGTTTGTCAAGAAGAAGGATGGAAGTTTGCGCTTATGTATCGACTACCGCCAGCTTAACAAAGTTACCGTTCGGAACAGATATCCGTTGCCGCGCATTGATGATTTGTTCGACCAGCTTCAGGGTGCGGGGTATTTTTTTCGAGGATCGACTTGCGATCAGGATACCATCAGCTGCGAGTTCGACAGGAGGATATACCGAGGACAGCTTTCCGTACACGCTATGGCCACTACGAGTTTTTGGTGATGTCGTTCGGACTCACCAACGCCCCAGCAGCATTTATGGATTTGATGAACCGTACATTCAGGCCGTATCTTGACTTGTTCATCATCGTGTTTATCGACGATATCTTGGTGTACTCCCGGAGCAGAGAGGAGCACGAGCAGCACTTGCGGATTACGTTACAGACTCTGAGGGAGCATCAGCTGTTCGCGAAGTTCTCCAAGTGTGCTTTCTGGCTGGACAGCGTCGGATTCTTGGGTCACGTGGTTACGAGAGACGGCATTTGTGTGGACCCGAAGAAGATTGAGGCTGTTCAGCAGTGGCCCTGACCTACATCGGTTACTGAGATCCGTAGTTTTCTAGGCCTGGCGGGCTACTACAGGCGTTTTGTTCAGGACTTCTCCCGTATAGCTGCACCGTTGACCAGTTTGACCCGGAAGGGAGTTCCTTTCGTTTGGACAGAGGAGTGCGAGCGCAGTTTTCAGCAGCTACGGACTTGTTTGACTACGGCGCCGGTATTATCTTTACCTTCGGGATCAGGCGGATTTGTTGTCTACTGTGATGCTTCGCGAGTGGGATTAGGATGCGTATTGATGCAGCATGGCCGGGTGATCGCTTATGCTTCTCGGCAGTTGAAGAAGCATGAACAGAACTACTCCACTCATGATTTGGAGATGGCTGCAGTGGTCTTTGCTCTGAAGATTTGGCGACATTACCCAGACAGCGTCGTTGGATGGAGTTGGTGAAAGACTACGACTGCGAGATCTTATATCACCCCGGCAAGGCAAATGTGGTGGCAGATGCGTTGAGTAGGAGGCCCGGGGGTAGTCTATCCTTTTTGCGCGCAGTTCAGAGGCAGTCGTCAGCAGATTGGCAGATGTTATGCGACAGCCGAGTTGAGTTCGAGTTCACTCAGACAGGAGGACAGCTCGCGCATGTTCGTGCACGCCCACAGTTGCTTGACCGTATATATGAGGCACAGCGTAGTGACGACCGTTGCTCAGAGATCATGGCACAGATGGGACAGGGCAGATTTTCCGAGTTCATGGTTGACGATCAGGGGATTTTATGATATGGATCTAGACTGTGCGTACCAGATACTGATGGATTACGGCGCGACATTCTCGAGGAGGCACACCGATCAGTGTATAGTGTCCACCCCGGTTCCACCAAGATGTACCATGATATGAGAGAGACCTACTGGTGGGACGGGATGAAGAGGGACATTGCTGAACTCATTTCGAGATGCCTGACTTGTCAGCAAGTCAAGGCCGAGCACCAGAGGCCCGCAGGAGAGCTACAGCCGTTACCCATTCCAGAGTGGAAATGGGAACAGATTTCGATGGATTTCGTTGTGGGTCTACCCAGGACCAGTCGAGGGTACGACTCCATCTGGGTGATCGTGGATAGATTGACGAAAGCGGCTCACTTTCTTCCGGTGAAGACGACTTTCAGCTTCGCTCAGTATGCTCAGCTCTATATTGACGAGATCGTGCGACTACACGGCGTACCGACTTGTATCGTGTCAGATCGAGGCACTCAGTTCACCAGCCGACTTTGGCAGAGACTTCAGGAGGCTTTGGGCACTCGTTTGAGCTTCAGCACAGCGTTTCATCCGCAGACCGACGGACAGTCAGAGCGGACCATTCAGACTCTCGAGGACATGCTCAGAGCGTGCGTTTTAGACTTTGGTGGTAGCTGGGATCGTCATTTACCTCTAGTGGAGTTCTCCTATAACAACAGCTTCCAGGATACGATTCAGATGGCACCTTTCGAGGCATTGTATGGGAGGAGATGCAGATCGCCCGTTAGTTGGACAGAGCTCAGCGAGAGCAGCATTTTGGGGCCGCAGCTTATTGAGGAGACGACATCGAAGATCCAGTTGATCCGAGACCGGATGAGAGCGGCTCAGAGCAGGCAGAAATCCTATGCAGACAGACGCCGTCGCAGATTAGAGTTCGCAGTTGGCGACCATGTTTTTCTGAAAGTCTCTCCGATGAAGGGCGTGATGCGTTTTGGGCGAAAGGGGAAGCTTAGCCCTAGATTCGTAGGTCCCTTCGAGATCCTCGAGCGTGTCGGCGCTGTTGCATATCGTTTGGCTCTTCCTCCCAGCTTTCCCGATGTTCACCCCGTCTTCCATATTTCGATGCTCCGCAAGTACCTTCACGACCCTTCGCATGCGATTCAGCACCCGACAGTCCAGCTAGAGCGCGACCTTTCTTTTGCAGAGCAGCCGGTGGCCATCTTGGATCGGCAGGTGAAGAAGTTGAGGTCGAAGATTATACCAACCGTCAAGGTCCTTTGGCGTAGCCCGAGCAGCGAGGAGGTTACCTGGGAGACCGAGGGCGAGATGAGGAAGAAATATCCCCATCTCTTTGAAGGTACGCGTAGCTATATTATTTTTAAATTCGGGGACCGAATTTCTTTAAGGGGGGAAGATTGTAGCGTCTTGAAAAGTCGTTTTGGTGTTTTCCTGAAATTCGGTGAAAATTCGGTATTTTTCCGAAAACCGTCTTTCTTGTTATTTTGCAGTTTAGGGCTAATTATACCTTAAATGGATAGGTAATTGCTTGTTTTTATTAGCTAATGAGTTATTTATGAAATTTTGGTCATTTAAAAATTTTTCCCTATTTTTCAAATTTTTAATATTATTTTAAGCCGGTAAGAAAATACATTAAATAAGCGATAAATACAAATTTTTCCGGGCTAATTTTGATATCTAAAATTATGATAATTATATTCTAGTGATAACATGAATTTTTAGTAATTTATTTTGATTTTTAACAAATTTCTATGTTATGAAACGAATTTATTGAATTTTGAGCTAAAACTTGCAATTTTTGAGTTGTAGGGGGCCTTTTTGCATAAAATTTCTTTTGTAAAACCCCTCTATCTTTTTCCTCAGCCCTAGGACAGCCCCACCTTGTGTGAGACCAGAAATTTCTGGCCTCTCTCTTCTTGGTTTCTTTCTTGAGTTAAATTGTTGGTTTATGAATTAATTTAAATATATTGGATAAAAGTATGATACATTGACTTTGGAACTTGACCCTTGACCTTCCCACTCACCCCACACCCTCCCCCATACCTCCTACCTGGCTGAAACCTGCACCCCTCTTCCTCATCTCTTTTCTTTGCATTTTTCTTCAATTTCCTTCAAGAAAATACATCAAATCCATGAATTAATTCCAAAAATCCAAACAAAATCCTTATGCTATCATTATCCTTAGCCATTCTTGCTTGAATCTTGGAGCTAGGAAGCCATTCCTTGGAGCAAATTCTCTTGCTTGATCCATTGATCAAGAGGTATAATTCTCATCAAGTTGCTTTCTTTTGCTAAAAAAATTCCTTTAATTGTATGGTTAGTGTTAAAAGTTAGCTTATTTCTAATCTAGTTTAAAAGAGTAGTTTGTTTAAATTAGGGTTTTGAAGCCATGATAATTAATTAAGTTGTTTATTAGTTAATCTAGTTGTTAGTGAACTAATCTATATGGTTACCTTATTATGTAGTCTTTAATTATGCTAATTTAGGTAATTTTAGAAGTTGATTTTAGTTGTAAATTGTTGTTTTAAATTTTCAAGAGAAGGTTTTTGTATGGAATTGATATTTGAAACTTGATTAGTGAGTTGATTAAGTTTTAGAAAGCATTATTTAATTGATTTAAACCTAATTTGCTATCTAGTGTTTTGCTAACCTTAATCTAAGAGGTGAACTTGCTAATTGGGGTTGAAATTAGTGTTAATTAAGTTTTTCAAGTATGGTTTTTGATTTGCAATTGCTATTTATAAAAATCAAGAAAGGGTTTGGTTGTGGAATATAGGTTTTGGAGCATGGTTAATGTGTTGTAATTAGTGGGTGTGGATTGCTTGTAGTGTGCTTGGGTGAGTATGCTTTATTGTAGTCGTTTTGTCGCAAATCGGCGATTTTTGCACCGATTTTTGGAATGTATATGCTTACTAGATTTTTATATAAATTATGTGATGGACTATTTTTGATATCTTGATGATTGTAATGGCTTGTCCTACGACTTTTAGGATGCGTGAGTGCGGTTTTTGGGTAGTCGGGTTTTAGTTTTGCCGGGTGACCCAAATCGGCGTTTTTGGCAGTTTTTGCGATTTTCGCGTGTGTTCCACGCACTTTGTGCACGTTGTACCTAGCTAGCGAACTTTAGTAGTTTCGTTGGGGTTTGCGTCGTTCTTGTTATGTAACCTTATAATTGGTAATGATGTAAATTCCAGGTTCGGTCGCGGAAACGTCAGACGCGGCGCGAAAGGGAAAGGCGGTGATTGGACACAGCTAGCCAGGGATCCCGGTGAGTAGATTTAACATCTACGGGGGACGATCGTTTGGATGGCGCAAGTCGCCCGATAGATTTAGTAAACTGAAAATAAAATAGTAAACTGGATAACCACTTGTGACATTAGAATAATAATACTGGCATGATAATTGCTGCAATTAGATCAATATGTTATACCCATATACGCAAACTCAATTGTAGGACACATGCACCATTACCAGGTTTTTATATGCAGCACGAGCACTATTCATGTTTACACACACACCCTGGTAATTGCCATGCCACCACACTAGATAACATTTAAATTTAAACCTTTTACTAATTGATACTTAAACTGGTGCTATTGCCTTTAATTCCTTAAAATGAAACCGTAGAATTGCTATTCATGTGCATGTACTTCATCATATTAATTGTTCATGCTTAATCCATTAATCACACGTCGCAACTTGATTATTGATATCATATGCATTCATTATCACTGATATATGCACTTATGAGGATTTCTTGAGATTTTATGATATTGCTGGATTTCGGGGGAAAGCCGCAAAATTTCCAAACTTATGATATTTTTTAAAAACATGTAAATTGCGGTTTTCTAGTGATGTAAGTGTCGTCCACCATGAGTTTGCTGTGGATTTGGAAATCCGTGTCGAGGAGTGGAGGAACCGGCACGGGTACATGGTGGGCCCGGTAAGGTACCCCGGGGCAAGAGGAATGTGGTGATGACGTTGAGCCTGGCAGGGGACGGATTACCTACCGGTGACTGTTTGGGACGGCGGATATCCAGAGGATACCGACCGTGGCCGCTAGATGATGAGATATTGATATTTGAGATGGGTCAGCCGGACGGCTGAGGCCAGCGATACATTTATGAGATTTGAGACAGCTTTTGGGGTGTCGTTGCTGGACACCGGTTTTCGTCGATTCATTGACATTTGCTGGCATTCTAAAAGAGTTTCAAAAACAACATCTGATAAAATATTTTTATATATAAACCTATTGAGACCTCAGATATTCATGTTGCATACATATTCGTACACTGATGTTGTATACACACCTGCTAGTATATCCATATTGCATACATACTCGCCATTATGTCCTGCCTTACCTGTATATAGATGCTAGGATGCTTGTGTGCATGCATTCGATAGCCTGTGTAAATGTTATTTATTACTCACGAGTTGGCAACTCACCCCCGTTGTGCCATAGCCTGTTGCAGGTCCGCTCCGTCAGTTCAGTAGCGGCGGGTGCGCTTGCTTCTTTTGCCTCTTTTGCCTGGACTCGAGATTTGCTCATAGGTGGGTTATGTTAATATTTTTGTACCACCTTGTATATTCTTTGCATCTAGTGTACTCCATCTACTGTTTCTACCAGATTATTGTATATTGACCTAGAGATGAGACTGTGAGGTTTGTGGATTTTATGCTGTATTTTGGGGGTCGAGCTCACTTGAGCCGACATGCTACTTTTTCAGGCTTCCTTATGCTTTATTATGATTATTATGCTTGCTGTCATTTACATTGCGTGGGATTTGTGACCGCCTTGTGGCGAAGAGCTAGCTCCCGCTTGGGGATGCCCTATTGTGTTGGATTCATGCATATTTTTGTTGTACCCATTTTGGGGGCCAGTATTTACAAAGGAGACTCTGCCGAAATTTTCGGAAAAATTAGTATTGTTTTTAAAAAGGGTTTTACATGACTTATTTGATAAACTTGCTTTCAAATGTTTGGGTTTTCTTCACTCTTTTGCTTAATTGGTTTTGTTTTCTGGGCTTTGTCTTACTTATTTTACGGACGCCTTTAGACGTTTCGTAAACTTAAGTGCCAGTCACGTTCCGTACCCTGCGGGTCGTGACACGTACGTAGTACGGCTTCCTCGAATCAAGAGTGCGGATCAATCATCATATCTATGCCTCGTACGGTAAAATCCATCGTACGGCATCCCAATATCGGGATACGGGTCAAGTATCTCCTAGGTGTCTCATCATTCGTATAATGTCATCATCAACACATCTCATGATCAGGGTGCTAAACTGTAATCGCCTACATCAATCATATATCATTGCCATCATAATATGCATCATTAGTTTATCCTCAGAAATATCATGTCATATGTATCATATTGTGATTAATTCATACTGATATGATATCGACATCAGGTCACACCGATATGATATCGACATCAGGTCACGCCTATATGATGTCGACATCAGGTCATACATATCCCATATCGTGATCAATCACAAGATACAGTCCGGGTACTATTTTAGAGTCCCATGTACCTCAATATCATCACCACCCATTGTAATTTATGTACACATGTTCATTATCTCATTCTCTAATGATCCGCTAACACTTTAATATGACTTTATAGTCAATAATCACGGCATCAAGCCCAGTTATACTGTTTCATCATACCTCGGATATCATATCACATCAATGAATCCCATATACGTGTTGTATATATATATATGTACCTATACCTAGTCCTATATATATATACACATATACGTATACACCATGTCGAGTTTCAGTGTGTGCGTGTGTGTTTCTATCTGAAACCTACGAACCTCTTCCAAGGTATTCATCCACTGATATAGTTTTCTTAAATCAGTCTAGTCCAGCCTAGGGTCATTACTAGGGTCCTACTCATTAAGAATCTAGGGTCACATCTGGTTTCCTAATGTCAATAAGTACTATTCCTATTCTACGTTGCGGGGGTGCTAAACGCCATCCACCCGACTTCCCCCCGTAGATATGCATCTACTCACCTGGTCCATGTCTGCCGAAGACGGTGTCGCCATCCTCCTCTTCATCGCCCGCAGTCCATGTGAGGGGTACCTAACCGCAAGCATATAAATAGCATTGTAAACTGAATCACATACAAAATTTAAAACGACGCAAGGAACAAGCATAGGTTAAAACCTATGTCCCGTCTACGCAAAAGAACCAAATATCGCTCGATATCGGCGTACAAACTCCGATGAATCGAGATAAACATTAACAAATAACTCGTAGTTTTAAAACTCATTACTTATATTGTAAAACATGATTAAATCCATCGAAACCCTAAAATCCATCAAACCGTCCAATTTCGTAAAACCCGAAAATGCCAATTTACCGTTTTTCATCAAAATTTCACATCTAAATGAAACCAATGGTCATAAAACTCATTAAATATCATAACTAGACTATACAACCCCTTACTATATTTTTATTACACAAATTTGCATTAATTTGAAATTTCTAGTTTGCAACCATTAGCAATTTTCAACATCTTTCAAGCAAAATTCACAATTCCACAACAAAACATGATTTTTCCTGAATTAATGTATTAAACTACAATTCATGATGTTAATGATATGATGAAACCATAATTATATTTTTAATCTCGTTTATTTAGGAATTTCCAAAATCTAGTTTGCAAAACTAGCATAATTAGCATATTTATCACACTTTGCTAACTGACAATTGAAACTAATAACTAGATTAGGTTTTGCATTCCACTAACATGTTAATATCCCTATTAAAACCATAATATAATGATAAAAACATTAATTAGAATTTTATCTCACCCACATATACATTTATAAAAAACTAGTTAGCTAAATAGCATAATTAAATCAATTTTGGATAACAATTTATTATACAACAATCATGCAAGATTTTTCCACTTCTAAAAATGGTAAACTAGTTATTATAACCCTAATTAATTAATAAAAACCACCACCTGAATTTACAAACCCTAACTTGAATTTTAAAATTTGCAACTAGAATTTATATATTAAATCTAATTATGTTTAAAAGAAACATCTAATAACAATAAATAAAAAGGAGAAATTTATACCTCCAAACTATGAAATCCAAACATGAAATAAGCCTCCAAAATGCATGCTTTCCATCTCCAAAATCCATGTAAAAATGAGCAAAGAATAAAGGGTAGGAAATAAATAGGATTTTGTGGATTTTTAATTGAATTTTTGATGTATTTTTGATGGATTTTGAACAAAAATGAAGTGGGAAATGGGGGGGGGGGGGCTGCCATGGGGTTGTGGCCGGCCATAATAGGAGGTGAGGGAGAGAAAGAAGTGGGTGAGAAATTGTGTAGAAGTCTCCACCAAAATATCACTTCATTATGTCTTTTCATGAATTATTTATTTTTCTTTTATTTCTTTACTATAGCAACTCAAGAAAACTCTAGAAAATTGGAAAAATTTGCAAATAAATTTTGCATGATACACACTAAATTCTAATATTCCATGTTTCATTTTTACAAATTAAAACCATTCAAATTTGTAATTTACACTAATTTAGTGTAAAAATAAAGCTTATGTTAATATTTAAAATAATTAATTTAGGAAAAATATTTAATTAAAATAAAAATTTATAAGTGGCTAAATAAACACCATTTACTAGTAATTACATAATTAAAATAGGTATTTTTGAAATTATAATGATAAACAATCACGGTTTGGTTTTACGAAAAATACATTTTACTTTACCGAAAATCATAAAATTCACTTAAACAATTTTATTCATTTAATTATTTATTTAATTATTTTTAAAACGTTACAAAATCATTCTGTACAGATCCCATCTAGGGATTCCGTGATGTGGATATTGAACTAACAGATCCTTGAAGCGTTCAAAACACTTCGAGAATGATTCATTTGGAAGCTGGGTAAATTGATTTATTTCGCTACGGACTCGAGCTGTTTTATGATTAGGGTAGAATTTCTTTAGGAAAGCTGCGACGAATTCTTCCCAATTTGAAATAGAATGTGCGGTTGTGTTATAAAGCCACTTCTCGGCTATATCGCATAAGGTAAATTGGAGAAGACGTAGACGCATAGCATCCACAGAAAGCTGTGAAGTACCCATCATAGCGCATACATTTCCAAATTTGGTAATAAAGACATATTCGTTTTCAGACTCGAGACCGTGATATTTGGGTAGAAGATTGATGTATTGGGATTTTATTTCAGAGTTGTCCCCATTGGCTGGTGGAATGGTGAGACAGGTCGAAAGAGGACCTCGCATAAGATAATATCTCTCTTGGAGAGAGATGCGCGGTGGATTCTGCGCACCTGCGGACGGTGGCAAAGTAGTATTAAAGAAGTTCGATGGAGAATTGTCCATCGAAGTGGGTGTGGTGGAGGATAAACAATAAGTAGACGTAGAATTACAGTCTTTCGAGTCGATAGGAGGAACGCGGACAAGACGGGCACTACAATCCCGTGTCCAGCCGAGCATGCACTAAATGGTTTAGCACAAGTGGCAGTGTTGTGATAATTAAGTAAAAGATGAGTTTGTTGTTTGTTTTGAAAAAGTACGGATTTTTGAAAACTTCAAATAACAAAAAATGTACAAGAAACCCTAGATCTAATGGCCACCAAGGTCAAGTCTCTAGATTGCTCCTAGACTTCCAGAAGACAAGTCGCAAGATAAATCCTTTACTGCCTCTTTGCCTCTCCTGTGGCCAGGTAAATGCCAGGTAAGTGGGAGGTTCTCCACTACGTAAGTAGTGGGCCTAATTAAGTAACCACTTGCCTTAGACACACTTGCCTTTGACACCACAAAAGAAACGCGGATAAGCAATAGACTACCCACGACCTCCTTCTGTTCTAAGTGAGCGCGACGGTCCTTAGAGTCATGTCTAGATATTTTTTAGTTAATGAGGGTGATACGGATGCAATTTTGTGATTTTTGGGGCTTAGAAAGGGTAATGAACTCCCCACCTAATCTGAATTTTTTCTTTGCACTTTAATCTCCGTATTAAAAATGCAAACAACCAAGATCAAACACGTACAATTTTTTTTCTTTTTGCGGCGTTGCGAATTTTTTTCAAAGAAACCTGCAGAAATTGGTTAATGGAGTAGAGCAGGGAGGAGATAAGAAAGTCAGAAATTCACCTGAGATAAATGGTAAAGTGAAACCTTAGGAACGCCGCGGTTCCGCCGCAATATGCACTCTTTGACCGCGGATGCACGGTGCGATGATGAGATACCTGCACCAAAATTCTTGTAGATGCTCCTGTTCACTTTCTGAACACTCTGGAATATTCAGAAAAATTTTCCTCTTGCTCCGCAGATTCCAGATCTCCTTGCAACAAATCACAACAAAATCGTTTAGCGTTTATGTGAATTTTGATTTAAAAATTCTGATGGAATAATAAATTTTTCAACTAAAATTTCAAAAACGAACAAATTAGCACATGATTCCCGGCAACGGTGCCATTTGAATGATCATTTCCGTGTCATGTTTAGAATGTTTCACAACCAAAGAAATTTATACCGCAATCAATTGACGGTGTCTATTGTAGTTTCGTCAATGAGAACGGATCGTCCACTGAGAATGTGTGATTTGCTCGCTATTGTTTTAGTTGAGTTGAAAACTAAAACATAAAAGAAAATTGATTCAAGATTTATGAAATTTAGTTTCAAGAATCAATGGAAAAATAAAGATCAAGAATTAAGAATCAAGAATTGTCAAGATGATATCCAAATCGAATGAATTATCAAGATTTGTAAAGAGGCTCGTATGAATCGATCCAATCGATAGTGATGATGAAGAATTATGATTACAAATCCTTATATATTGATGATTTGTTGCTAGATCGATTACAATCAACGAGAATTAATGATCTATTGAAGAAACTAGGGTTTCTTCATCTCATCCTTGTAGGGTTCCTAGGCACTCCCAAGAGGTCTCACAAGGCATCAACCATGCCATTTTCAAAATTTTACGGTGCCGAGAAACCCTAATACGGATCGTTGGCTAGAAGTTTAGGCGACAAAGCAACTAGTTAACTACTTTAACTAAGAGTACGGAAATACAACCTTTGTAGATCCGGTTCTCCACCTCCATAGCTCCGTGATGATGTCTCCTCGCTGTCCAAATCGAATCCATGACTCTTGCATCGGCTTCATCGGAGAAAAAGCGGGCTAGGTCATCGACGACGATGCCGAAGATGATCTACGTCGAGGCATCACTAGATCAAGCTCCACCTTCACCAAGCCATGAAAACTTGTGAAGGAAACACACTCTACTACTTGGCAAGAGGTAGAGGATGAAGAAATAGGAAGTGGGTAGACTTTAGAATTGGATTTCTCACTCATTTCATCAATCCACCATCGATGAAGTCAAGCTTCTTCATCTTGAAGATGAAGAAGAAGAAGAAGAAAAAGTTATGATAAGTTAATTCCAAAAAGAAAAATAAAAGAATACTTATCATAACCAAACCATGGTCAAGTGTAGAGAATAAATCATGGTTAGTGGGAATGGTTAGGGTTAAGCATGAGACAAAATGGTGACTTTGGTCAAAGCTTCATGAAGCTTCAAGATGCAAACAAAGAAAGCCACCATTTTCTCTTTATGCCATTTATATTCCAAAAGGAATAAATAAATAAATAAATGAATAAGAAAAGAAAACCCTAACCATTCATACAACCATGGTTTAATCTTTATACAAACCTAAGTAAACATGTATCATCAAACATGATACAATCAAGTGCACAAAAGTATATCACATATACAACTTGTGAACTTCAAGTGAGAAAATCCATTTAAAGTGAACCAATACTAGTTAATGCAAAGTAATATATCAAATATATAATTATGCATTAAATCATTAAATCAACACTTGATTTAACGATCCGGTCATATCGCATACAACCGACTAATATCCAATGTATCGGCTTATCGAATCAATCCTTGATTCGATAACTAGGTTATATCGCATACAACCATTCGATACATTCATCGCGAGAATGGAATACGATATCACATACACGCATTATTCTCGGTCCCGCACATATCTCATATGCGCTCCTATTTCGTTTTGCTTGAGCCAGGAAACCTCTGTGTAGGACTCTAAAGACTCGTCAATACGCCGGCAGCAGATGATGATCATATCAAACACCCACAAGCCGCAAGCGGTCTGCTAAACGTAACGGCCACCCGGGTATTGAGCGATCAGAAGATCGACGAGCAAGCCCACTCACACTCCTGTGAATCCAACCAGTAACACTTACCGTACAGTCCGGTCTGATCGTCTGATATGTCGCATATCTCGCCTAGGGGTGGTAAACGTCAGACCCCAATAGGTCGATAAGTCGTGTCGATATGAGGTCTATAACAATTCGAGAAACTACTGGTAACACTTACCAGTAAATCTCAGCAACCCTGGCCAGGGATTTCCGGTTATAGCCAATCGAACACAGCGCAACATCAACTCCCTATACCGGGAGAGATGAATCCCCTCCTATCGCTCATTGCCTCCATGTGACTCGGGACTGTACCCAAAAACCACCGTTTTGTACGCCCTCTTGGACGTGGTAAGATGGAAATTAAAGCACAGTGGGAACCACACAAGACTCTATGACGATCTCGGGTCAACAGACTACTCTGTACCAGTGTCACCAGAGAACTGCCATCTGACGTAAGGTATAATACCATCTGGGAGTTCTCGGCAAGTCCGTCCAGTGTACCCAGTCTCTACTGAGCACCCGTATATCATCTCTGATGTCAAACACCAATGGATATGGGATCATCCATTGCCCATCTGTATGGGTCGAGAAGGTATACGCTAGTCTACTCTGGTATATCGATGCCCCGTCTCGATACACCCACGACTAGGGACCTTGAAGGATGTACTTATGGACTACCATGTCCCTACTTGTATGATCCACATCATAGTCCAGATAGTCAAGTACACATCCTAAGGGCTTTACCAACATGTAACTGAGAGACAAGTAGTGTACACGTTAAGGTAAAAAGTAACCAGATAGCATACTATCATGTCGAGCAAGAAAGTCCTCCCTATATATGTCTAAGCATCCACTACAATATACATCCTATGTATAGTAATGGCCTCTAGGGCATACATATAACTAACAATCCTTTGTCCTTTCGTTGATTAGCATTCAAATTCTAGACTCTAGGAAATTCAATCATCGATCGTTGATCTCTAATTTAGAGCGAGAACATTTAAGAAGGCATCTCGCTCAAAACTTGGTTGTCGATGATTCAATTCCCTAAAGTTTACAAAACTCAGAAGACTTAAGAATCGTTCAATAATTTAATCATCATCATCTATCTATTTTCTCGATTCCTTCACGAGCGGAGTTTTCACTCAAACATCATAAAAAAGAAAAACAATCAAGAACTGATAACTCTTCAAAATGCTCAAATGTAAAGAAAAGCAAGATCAAGAATTTTCACCTTTTATTATTCAACGTTTCGTTACAATTCACTCAAAGAATACAAGAATTAAGAAGAGAACTCGATCGTCGAACTAGTTTTGCATTGTCTTCGTAAGTCGCGGATCGTCTTGGATCTCTTGCTCGGATGAAGATTGTCGTTGCTTCAAAAAGGGTTGTTGAATGCTTACTTGAATCGGTACTCGATGATCTTGATTTGGATCAAATTGTTTCACTCAATTTGTGTAGAATTGATTTGGATCTCACTAGAATTATACCCTTAAATGATAAACAACAACCATTTTAATGAAGCCTTGGGTCCCTTTATATAGTCTTCTCCTTAGCTTCCCCTAGAAGCTAGGATTAGCTTCCTTTAGAAGCTAAGCTAGGTTTAGCATTTCTTGCAAGCTTGGTAGTTTTGAAGGAAGCTTCTACATTAAGGTAGTTAGCTAGCTTGCTTGAGAAGCTTGGTGGTATTCGGCTTGTACAAGAAGCTTGGCTGTTATAAAGGAAGCTTCTGGCGATCTCTGGGGACTGAAGTGTATTGAAGAAGTTTTGATCTTGGATGGAGGCCTCAGGAATAGTAATATGCCGATGATGTGTCAACGTAGCTGCGGACGGAACCGCGGCGGATCGGCCCATTCGGCCGTGGATCCGCGGCCGTTTGGAGTGATTGGTGCATTATTTCTTCATGGTAATTCTTAGGTTGGCTTTATGGCACTTTTCTGATGTCTGGAATATTTTTATACTTTCTTGTTCACTGCCAGATCACAAGTCTTGGACTTGGCGTATTTTATCAGCACTTTTAGCAGTTTCGGCACTTTACATGGAGAATTTCCTGCACACAATTTCGAGACAAGTGTTGAGATATACAAAGATCATGCGTGCAATAATAAACATACAATTTCCCTCAAAATGCCGGTTATAATGTATAATACATGTTATTTGGTATTTTACAGACAAATTGCTAATATGTGCTATATTCATACCGAACACCTTTAGATGATTGCAAATTGTAGGGAAATTGATGTGTTAAAAATGCATTATTTTCGACTGATCAGGCTGTCTCATATCTTTTTCCTTCCCCATTATTTCATTTCCTCATCTCCCACTTCCTCAAGTTTCCCTCCTCCTTCACCCCATGAAATCATCTAAAAAGCTTCATCAAAACCCTAAACCCCTTTCATAAAAATTGATACCCTCCTTCTCCTCTACACATTGGACCAAGAAAAGTGGGATTTTGACAACATGGAGAAACCAGGGTTTTTTTTGAGTTGCATCCATGAGGTATAATTTCTACCATTTAGATAGTTTTAAGTTTCTTTATATTCTAGTTAGTTAGAAATGGGTTTAAGATGTGGATTTGTGAACTTGGAAAATTCTAAAGAGGGGTTTGAGTGTTGTGTGGATTGGGGGATGCCTAGTGGCTGTTATAAGACCCTAGAGACGAATTATTGACTTGGACCAGTGACCAAACCCCAAAACACGAACTTTAGATTCGTCGATATCGGGAAATTGTGTTGGTATTTTGTGATCTGCTATCACCCGAGGCACTATGAATTATTTAGCAAATACAGAGAGATGTGCAGGCAGTATGTAGCATACCCTAAAGACCCGAGCCCCTAACCCAAACCCCAGGCCATAGATTTATTCAGTCTGGCCGCAAATTGCGGCCAAGGTGGGTTGGATTTGATTCGTGCTTGTCCTGTAGCTCCATCTCTAGTACACTTGATCCTTTACATATGAAAAATTGGCTAAATTCATCTAGGGTAAAATCTGGGGGCACATTGTGGTGTTTTTGGCTATGTTTTCCATATTTTGGGATGCTTGGTTTTGATATTGGGATTTGTATTTGGTCGTGTGGTGTTTGAACCTCAAGGACTAGGATTTTTAGTCGTGTTTTGCATGCGAAGCTCTAGGTTTCAACCTATGAGCGAAACTTGTGCCGTTTTGGTTTATCCGACTTGATTTTTATAAGCTTTTGCGATTGTGTATTGGTTGTAGGTACCTTCGCGTGGATTCTGAGACACGGAGTATGGCGTCATCGACTTCGCCAAGCAAGGAGCGATGTGAGTAGATCTATATCTACGGGGGAAGTCGAGTGGATGGCGTATAGCACCCCCGCAAACTTTGATAGAAACCGATTCATAGTATATGGTTAAGGAAACCTTTAATAGAAAACAATAGATAGAGTTAAAAGATAGTTAGAGAATATATATTAGAAACTAAAGGATAGTTAGAAGTGATATGATATGACTAGTATGTGATGATGGAACTTGAGAATGGTATTTGGTGATATTGCCGTTTAGGGTACTATAAGATTAGATTGTCGACGTAGTTGTGTCATCCGAACCATACCTATTTCCAAACTGAAGAATCGTATGCATCTTTTAAACAGATACCTTGAGGGATGTTACGGATTTTCAAATGATATCTTTTCTTTAAAAACACCGTAGCCCCTACTTACAAAACTATGATTCGCATCTTTCAAAAACTGTTTGTATGGTTCGGGTGTGTATGTTAGATTAGATACGTATGCTTATAGTAAAGATAGAATGTATTTGTAAAATTGACCTTGGCAAGATATAAATGCGATGAAAAGAGATTACGTTTTGACATGTGATATGATGGTATGTTGGTATACGGATGCGAGTCGATTGAGATGATTGATACCTTGCCGGTCCCCTGATATGAGATTGTTGCGGATGTGACCTAGGACATAGGTATATAGAGATATTTATATGTGTTGTGAATCATGAGTGTTAGATGTACGTGTCGTTAGGTCCGTACCCTTCTCGTCTTATAGGTTGATAGGATCCCTGATAGCTTAATGCCGCCGTACGATGATTTTCCGTGCGTAATGAGTTTGACTTGATGTTTGATCCATATCTTTGACTAGAGAATCCCGTATGATGGATTGTACCGTACGTGACGTTGTGTGGCTAGATGCCGATTGATAGACTCACCGACTCGGTCATGTTAGATACATATACCCGTCAGCATTTGCATATGATTTACCTTATGCTGCATTCATGTTATTCGCATTGCATTACTTATACCTGTGATAGTACATATGTACCATTATCGATGATGCGTATGTTACACGTACACAGATTGTAGGCTCACATACATCATCATCGATAATTGCCATGTCACTACACAGTAGGATTACTGCATCATGATTTGACTCCTCGCATAACATACTTGTGTATACACCACTTGTACATCCATATTGGCGTACATACCTATTGTACACTTATGCTTGCGTATATACAACTTGTACATCCATATTGGCGTACATACATACTATACACTCATGCTTGTGTATATACCACTTGTACATCCATATTGGCGCACATACATATTGTCTATTCATACTTGCGTATATACCACTTGTACATCCATACTTGCACATATACATATTGTACACTCATACTTGCGCATATACCACTTGTACATCCATACTTGCGCACATATATATTGTACACTCAAACTTGCGTATATACCACTTATACATCCATACTTGCGCATATACATATTGTACACCATACTTGCGTACATAGATATTGTACACCCATACTTGCGGACAAACACATTTCTACGTCCATACTTGCGTATATACACATATGCACTTTTATATGGTATTGCATTCGATTTTGGAGATTTGGGAACCGCATGATATATTTTAAAACTGGATTCATTTAAAAGAGCGGTTTTCCCTCGATATGTGCATGTTACTGTTCCATGTTGCATGATATACGGATATGCTTACATTTCTGTTATATGTCGCATACATCATGCTTTATGCTTTTACGCATTGAGATATGCTGTTTTCATGAGATTTCTGGATTTGAGAACCGTGGCGATTTCAAAAGAAAGCATGTACTGTTTTAAAAACCCGGTTTCTCTTGATATTATATTTCAGTGCGTCCACCATATGTTTTCTTGGTTCTGAGACGTGTGACATATGAAAACCGATTCGAGGAGGCGGATGATTCCGTTTGCGGGTACATAGTGGACCCGGAATGGAACCCCGGAGCTAGAGAGTGATTTCGTATGGATGACGATAAGCCTGGCAGAGGGACTACTACCTACCGGTGATTGGTTGGGCCTGGTGGATATCCGGAGTATACCGACCGGAGTCGAGAGATGATATGGGCCGATCCGGACTGACGGAGCCCGTGGGTCGATCCGGACCGACGGAGCCCGAGATATGAGGATTTACGTGTCGATGCTAGATACAGGTTTCATGATGTTTTCTGGTGTCGATGTTGGACACCCATGTTTCATGATTTTGATGTGTCGCGTGGGACACCGTTGATTTATATCCTCATATTTAATTGCATACATACTTTGATTATGGTTGGATGAGATCCACATGCATACAGACGTTGATTATATGGTTGGACGAGATCCACATGCACACATACATTGATTATGGTTGGATGAGATCCACATGCATACAGACATTGATTATATGGTTGGACGAGATCCACATGCACATATACATTGATTATATTGTTGGATGTTATCCACATGCTTATAGGCATTGATTACCTTGTTGGCACATTGATTAGTCGAAAATATTGCATCTTTTAACCGGCAATTTCCCTATCATTCGCATTCATATAGAAGTGTTCGGCATTCATATTTCACATATTAGCAAAACAGTCGCAAAATATCAGATTACATGTGTTAGACCTTAAAACCGGCATTTCTAAGGAAATTGACTGCATTTCATAACATGGCATCATTCCTATATATCGCAACCCGTGTTTCGAAGTCCGTGCAGGAAAATCAGAAGCTTGCTCAAATTTACACTCCTAAAAGATACGCCAACTCAAGGAATTGGAATCTGGTAATGATCAAAAGGGTGTTCAGAGGTTCAATATATCAGAGAATGTACATTAAGACAGAAGAAGCTAATACAGCAAAGTTGAAGCCATAAGGCCACCAAATGGACGCGGTTCCGCGGCCTAAGCCCTCTATTGCCGCGGAACCGCGGCAGTATTGCCACTTCAGCCCATCTGCTTTGCACCATAATTCTTTGCTCAGTGTGTACACCTCAGAAAGACATTGCAATTTCCAGAAAGCCCCAGAACCTTCTGCCAGATCAGCAAGCTTTGGGATCTACACTAAACTAGCCTTGTATTCTAGAATGTTCTCCCTAAACCCTAGCTTAAACCCTAAGCTAAGCCTAACTAACTACTTCTAGAAGTCTTTCAACAAACTTTTGGAGGGAACTTCTATTTCAAACTCAAGGCTTAGGGTTTGGGGGATCTATAAATAAGACCCTAGGCTCACTTGTAAAAGGATCCCACCATTGGTTCATTTTAGTAGCCAATTTAGAGCCATTCTATCTCATTCTTCATCTTCTTCCACAAGTCTAGTGAGAAGACTTGTGTGAAACCCTAACCCTAATTCCAATCAAAAGCCAAGATCCCGAGTACCAAATCAAGCAAGAAGCCCTTCAACCTTTTATGAGCGGAACCGATCTTCAACAGAGCAAGTGGTCCAAGACGATCCACGACTCACGTAGAAAAGCGAAGCCAATTCAACAATCGAGTTCTTCCTGTTGTAGTTCTTGAGCGACTGTAATGAAATTGTTGATATAACTAAAATGTGAAATTCTTTTATCTTGTTTTCTTTAAATTCTTGCATCATGATATCTTTTCAATTCTTGAATGCTTTCTGTGTGATGATGTGTGAATAAACTCCGCTCGTCGAGGAGTCGAGACGATCAATAGAATGATTATGTAACATATCTTAAAACGATTCTTGACTCCTACGAGTTTTGTAAACCCTAGCAATTTCAAGAATCGACGACCTAATTTCGTGACTGTACTTTCTTGATTGATATCGCTCGAAATTGGGGAGTTACGATCGTTTCTTGAATTTGGTCGAGGCTAGAAAGTGAATGATATCGACGAAAGAACAAGGGTTAAAAGATGAAACCCTAGTTTCACGAGAAAGCCCTGACTCTTGTCGATCATAATCGATCTAGTATCAATTCTTCGAATGACAAGAACACGATATCTTAAGATTACATCACGTCTATAGATCCGATCGATTCCTACGAGCCTCATTTAGATTCTTGACATTTGGTTGGAAATATCATCGAAACCCGATTCTTGATTGTTTATCATTTTCTTGATTCTTGAATAGAATAGTGACACTTGAAACAATTGATAAATCTTGAATCATGCTTTCTTTTCTTTTCAATTAACTTTTCAATTCAAACAAATCAAACATCGAAACAAATCACACAATCCCTGTGGACGATCCGCACTCGCTTACGATCTACAACTAACACCGTAGTTGATTGCGGTCAAATATATTTTTGGTTGTGATTTCTATACAAATTTTCAAATACTACACATCAAGAATATCATAAAATCAAATGGCGTCGTTGCCGGGGATTACGCGCTAATTTGTTTCATATTAAAGTTGAATTGAAAGATTTATTCCATTGTAATTTTTGTAATCAAAATTCGTACAAACCCTAAACAATTTGTTGTGGTTCATTGCAAGGAGATCTGGAGCTTTCTGTGAATGTGAAATAATTTTTGGATATTTCCAGAGGACTAGGGAGTGATCAGAAGTATTCTGCAAATTTTCTTTTCATGTGATCTGCCTAATTGACCGCGGAAGGGCGGCATTAGCCATCAATTGCGGCGGAACCGCGGCATCTTGGAGGGTTCTCTGTAAAATTTTTGCTTCAGGTGATTTCTTACCTTCTCCTCTCTCCTCTTTTTAGCTCCAATTAACAGTTTGTGCAGGATTCTTTGTAAATAATCGCAGCTCGCAAATTGCAAAAGTAAATTTGTGCGTGATTTTGTTTCTTAGTTGTTTCCATTCTAAATACGGATATTAAGGGGCACGGCCAAATCCAAATTAGGTGGGGATTTCATTACCCTTCCTAGGCCCCGAAAATCGCAAAACTTGCATCCGCATTGACCCACATTAACTAAAAAATATCTAGAGATGACTCTAAGGACCGTCGCGCTAACTTAGGATAGAAGAAGGCCGTGGGTAATTCATTGCTTATCTGTGTTTTCTTGTGGTGCCTAGGCAAGTGTGTCGAAGGCTAGTGCTTATTAATTAGGCCCACTACTTACGTAGTTGTGTACCTTCCCACTTACCTGGCACTTACCTGGCCACAGGGGGACAAAGAGGCAGTGGAGGATTTATCCTGCGACTTGACTTTTGGCAGTTAGGAGCGGTCTAGAGATTTGACCTAGGTGACCCCTAGAATTAGGGTTTTAAGTGTTGCATTTGTTGTGTTGCATCATTTTTTCAAAAATCCGTCCAATTTTCAAAACAAACACCGCATTCATTCATTCATTCCCCTAATTATAAAATCACGCTGCCACTTGTACTAACCCTTTTTAGTGCAAGATAGGCTGGACACGGGATTCTAGTGCCCGTTTAGTCCGCGTACCTCCTATCGACTCAGAAGTCGATATTTCTACATTTACCTTTTCTTCACCCACTACCACACCCATACCGATGGATCCGAATCCATCGAACTTCTTTAACCCTAATCTGCCGCCGTCCGTTGGTGCGCAGAATCCACCCCGCATCTCTCTCCAAGAGAGGTGCTATCCTAGACGAGGCCCACTTTCCACTTGTCTTTCCACACCACCAGCCAACGGGGACAATTTTCAAATAAAACCCTAATACATCAACCTTCTACCAAAATTTCACGGTCTCGAGTCTGAGGACGCATACGTGTTTATCACGAAATTCGAAAATGTATGCGCAATGATGGGTACTTCACAGCTTTCTGTGGATGCTATGCGTCTACATCTTCTCCCATTTACCTTGTGCGATTTAGCCGAGAAGTGGCTGTATAATACTACCGCACATTCCATTTCAAATTGGGATGAATTCGTCAAAGCATTCCTGAAGAAATTTTACCCACATCAAAAGACAGCTCGAGTCCGTAGCGAAATCTATCAATTCACCCAGCTTCCAAATGAAACATTTTCAAAATGTCTTGAACGCTTCAAGGATCTGTTAGTCCAATATCCACATCACGGCATCCCGAGATGGGAACTGTGCCGAATCATTTATGAGGGCATTACTCCTAACACAAGACAGACCCTTGAATCCATGTGTCAAGGCAATTTTATGACCAAAGATGATGGGGAAGCATGGAAATTCCTAGAAGATTTCACTGAAAAATCTTTACAGTGGGAGGGTATGAGTCAATCGTCTAGGGATGGCAATGATATTTCCATAGGAGTTAGAGCTGACATTGCAGCTATACACAAGAAACTCGAGACCATGGAAAACAAATTTTTAGCCGCCACCCTAAATCAAATGTCACTCTCCAAAAGTGACGGAAGAATGTCCACTTAATTCTCCGTTTCAAGGTCACGAGCATACCAATGCAGCATTTCAAAGACCTAGAAACGACCCATTTTCTTCCACATATAATCAGGGTTGGAGGAATCACCCTTTTGCTTGGAACCAATCACAATCTCAAAACACGGTTCCAAACCAAAACAATTTCCAAAGGGTCCCTCCACGACAACAGCAACAACAACTTCAATTGAGTCAGCACCCCTTTCAAGCACATAACTTTCAAAATCCGGTCTACACCCCTGCGCTGTCTAGTCCTTTACAGTTGACCGGAACTGATGAATCCTCTTCTTTTACACAATACATGAATTTGGTGCAAGTTTCGGCTGAAATGAAGTCTTCTGTCGATAAAATTGAGAAAAACTCTGCGTCCCAAAACGAGAGTATTAAATCGATAGAAGAAGAAATTGCACGATTAAAAGCCGAAATGAGTGCAAGAGAGAAAGGGAAACTTCCAGCTCAACCCTTACCCAATCCTGGCTATTCACATCAAGTGAATGCAATCACCACGTTGAGATCTGGAAGAGTGCTTAACAATCACGTTGGGGAAGAGATTGATGACACAGAAAAATCTATCGATGATACCCCGGCTGAGACCTATCCTTCCACTTCTACTTCTAATTCTGACCCCAGTTCTTCTACCCTACCACCTTCTCGTGAGCCTATTCTCCATTTCCCACTAGGCTCGACACCTCAGTATAGCCCTTCTAGTTCTCCACAGACGATCCCCACTCCTCTTTTGGGATCACGTCTACCCCCTCTTCCTTCTCCTATGATGGACCCAGCGCTTATTGCTAAAGCACCTTATCCTAATCGGTTAAGGGCTAACACACCAAGTCCACATATGGAGAAGATCACTGAGATGTTTAAACAGGTTAACATAAACATCCCTCTTCTAGATGCTATCCAACAAGTTCCCGCATATGCGAAAGTTCTTAAAGACTTGTGCACTAGAAAGAGGAAGAAACAAATGCCCAAGAAGATATTCATGGCAAAGACTGTAGAGACGGCTTTCCCCCAGCAATTACCGAGGAAACGTAAGGATCCTGGCTATCCTAAGATTTCCATCTCTATTGGGGAAAAACACATTAACCGTGCTCTACTAGACCTTGGGGCAAGTGTTAACCTGCTTCCTTTCTCAGTCTATGAGCAGTTAGGGATCAGAGAGTTGAAGCCATCTCCTTGCGCTCTCCAGATGGCTGACCGATCAATCACCAAACCTAGGGGTGAACTGGAGCATGTGTTAATAAAAATCGGGGAATTTATATTCCCTGTGGACTTTATTGTAATTGATACACAGCCTGTAGCGAACTCACGGAATCAAATTTCGGTGATTTTAGGTCGCCCCTTTTTGGCCACTTCCAACGTTATCATCAATTGTCGTAAAGGTTCTATGACCGTATCCTTCGGGAAGAGGACAATTGAGATGAACATTTACAAGTTAGGAAGTGTACCCTCCGAACCTACTGCTCAGATCTGTTCTGCCGACTTAATGGATGTCGACAGCAGCGAATTTGATGACCCTCATAATACTGATCTTGACTCTTTTCATATGTTGTTGTTTGACCCAACTATGTATCTTACACATATGGACTCTACCACTAAAATGTCCGGGTCAACAACCAACACTGATTATGATCTGTTTTTAGAGTCTGAAGATCACCCCGCACTTTGTGATGACAATATTCTTCGGGGTATTGATGAAACTTTTGAGGAGATCTTCGCTGATGAACTCGCATTTCTGAATAACATGGGTGTTGAGATGAATCAGGTTTCAATCATTGAAATTGAACCTCCACCCCTTCTTCTGACTTGTAAGAAGAATGCGAGTAATCCATCACACTCACTGCATCGTCTCTCCAAAATGAGACGCACTGTCACGACCCGAAAGTACGGAACGTGACCGGCACTTAGATTACGAAACGTCTAGAGGCGCAACGTAACCTAAGTAAGCCGAAGCCCAGAAATCTAAACCAAGAAAAAGAAGAAGAAGCAGTAAAAGAAAACATGAAGGAACAAGTTTAAAACATCAGCAAATTTTCTCAAAAATTTCGGCAGAGTCTCCTCTATAAAAACTGGCCCCCAAACGGGTACAACAAATATAATTTACAAAAACAATAAAAAGCATCCCCAATGGAAGCTAGCATCAACGCCAACAGGCGGAAACAACCACAACAAGCACAATAATATACAACGCCAAAGGGCGAGGCTCAAAACTCAAAGAAAACAAAACCACCATATCAAAATAATACATGTGCGACTCTAAGGTCGAAATAAAAAAAATACTAGTCCAATAAACTTATAAAGTAATACAAGTATGGTTGATGGAGCTTACTAGATACAAATGAAAGAATAAAATACAATGGTGGTTCAGATACAAGTGAACCAACCTACCGTGCAAATCATCATGAAAGAAAAGATGTGCCAGCAAGCTGCCAAGGAAACCTGTACATCGAACCTGTAATAAAATTTGGCACAACGGGGGTGAGTTGCCAACTCGTGAGTAGAAGACATCTACGAAAAGAAATCAAATGCACGACGCTATCCTAGGTTATAATAATACACTACTATATCCCAATCACCTAGTAATAGCAGGGTAATACTACGGGTAAATGCAGATACTCCGTGCTCGTGTCAGTGCCTCATATAGTACTATGTTATATGAATGGATATGCATGCACTGTAAATGTAAAATAACCAATCCTGAAATCCAGATATATCTGTATAAGAAATCTTTAGCTGTTATCATAGTAAAATGTGTATAGCAATCTGAAATCTCAACAAAGAAATCCATGGAAATCCGTGTCAAGCATCGACACAAACATGTAAATCTCAAGTCTCATAGTCTCAATATCTCGGGCTCCGTCAGTCCGGATCGGCCCATATCATCAAATCACACGACAACGGTCGGGAGGATATCCGCCGCGCCAGACATCACCGGTAGGTAGTCCTTCCCCTGCCAGGCTCATCGTCTACAACTCGATCTTCTTGCCCCGGGGTACCATACCGGGCCCACCATGTACCCGAGACGGTTCATCCACTCCTCGAATCGGGTCTTGAAATCCATCAGAAAACGTGAAATATCATGGTGGACGACACATACATCACGAGAAAACCGGATCTTATGTTTTTAAAAGAGAAGAGGAGAGAGCGAGAAGTTTTTATATATTCTTGCGGTTTTCCCCAAAAATCCAGAAATCTCAAAATCATGAGTAAGTATATGATAAGTGTCGGCATATGCCCCATAATACTGCATGATAACATAAAAATATGAATGCATGAATGATTAAGTAATAAATGCCATGTCTAGACTAACATCAAAGAGTAAACGCAATATTATATCGGTCTAGTTGTTAACTGATTCTATCAATAAAAGATAATAAGATCTAAAGTGTACGTGACATAGCAATTACCAATGAAGATGTGTGTGAGCCGGCAAATAAGTGTGCGTGGAATATGCGCATCATCAGTAATGGTGCTGGTGTCCTAACAGGTAAAGTTTATACTGATTATAGCAACATATGTATGAACATGCAACATTATGATTACAGTGTGAAAGTAAAGACGGATGTGTGTTATCCACTCATTTGATATACAATTATCACTCCCACTATATGACTCGAAACTAACCTAGTGTCCATCTAACCTCCTAAGGAACTAAACCTAAGAAACTAGTCATTAAGAAACAAGAGTCTACCTAGGTCTGAGTCAATATCTCTAATAGTCGGCGATCCAGCCTCAATAGCGTCCCGTACGTAGTTCGGCTTCCTCGAATCAAGAGTGTGGATCAATCATTATATCTATGCCTCGTACGGTAAAATGCATCGTACGGCATCCCAATATCGGGGTACGGGTCAAGTATCTCCTAGGTGTCTCATCATTAGTATAATGTCATCATCAACACATCTCATGATCAAGGTGCTAAACTGTGATCGCATATATCAATCATATATCATTGCCATCATAATAAGAATCATTAGTTTATCCTCAGAAATATCATGTCATATGTATCATATTGTTATTAAGTCATACTGATATCATATCGCCCTCAAGTCACACCTCTATGATATCGACATCAGGTCACACCTATATGATGTCGTAATCAAGTCATACATATCCCATATCGTGATCAATCACAAGTTACAGACCGGGTACTATTTTAGAGTTCCATGTACCTCAATATCATCACCACCCATTATAATTTAAGTATACATGTTCATTATATCATTCTCTAATGATCCGCTAACACTTAATACGACTGTATAGCCAAGAATCACGGCATTAAGCCCAGTTACACTGTTTCATCATACCTCGGATATCATATCACATCAATGTATCCCATATAGGTGTTGTATATATATATATACCTATACCTCATCCTATATATATATATACACACATGCACGTATACACCATGTCGTGTTTCAGTGTGTGCGTGTGTGTGTTTCTACCTGAAACCTACGAACCTCTTCCAAGGTATTCGTCTTCTGATATGTCTTCCTAAATCAGTCTGGTCCAGCCTAGGGTCATTACTAGGGTCCTACTCAGTAAGAATCTAGGGTCACATCTGGTTTCCTAATGGCAATAAGTACTATTCTTACTCTACGTTGCGGGGGTGCTAAACGCCATCCACCCGACTTCCCCCCGTAGATATACATCTACTCACCTAGTCCATGTCTACCGAAGACGGTGTCGCCATCCTCCTCTTCATCGCCCGCAGTCCATGTGAGGGGTACCTAAACGCAAACATAAAATAGTATCGTAAACAGGATCACATACGAAAGTCAAACGCTACAAGGAACAAGTATAGGTTAAAACCTATGTCCCGTCCACGCAAAAGAACCAAATATCCCTCGATATCGGCGTGCAAACTCTGATGGATCGAGATAAACATCAACAAATAACTCATAGTTTTAAAACACATTACTTATATTATAAAACATGATTAAATCCATCGAAACCCTAAAATCCATCAAACCGTCCAATTTCGTAAAACCCGAAAATGCCAATTTACCGTTTTTCATCAAAACTTGACATTTAAATGAAACCAATGGTCATAAAACTCATTAAATAGCATAACTAGACTATACAAACCATTACTTTAATTTTATTACACAAATTTGTATTAATTTGAAATTTCTAGTTTGCAACCTTTAACAATTTTCAAAATTTTTCAAGCAAAATACCACAATTCCACCACAAAACGTGATTTTGCATGAATTAATGTATTAAACCACAATTCATGATGATAATGATTTAATGAAACCATAAATGATATTTTTAATCTCATTTATTTAGGAATTTCTAAAATCTAGTTTACAAAATAGCAATTTTTATCACAATTTATCAATTATCAATAGAAACTAGCAATCAATTTAAGTTTCCATTCCACCAACAAGTTAATACCCTTATTAAGACCACAATGTAGTGTTACAAATATTAATTGAAATTTTATTTCACCAAAAATTATGTTTTATAGAAACCTAATTAGCAAAATTCCTAATTTAAACAATTTTAAATGAAAGATTTACAATTCAACAACAATGCAAGATTTTCCAATTCTAAAAGTGTTAAACTAACTATTATAACCCTAATTAATTAATAAAAATTATAACTTGAATTTACAAACCCTAACTTGAATTTTAAAAATTGAACATAGAATTAATTCATTAAATCTAAACATGCTTAAAAGAAACATCTAATAACAAATAAACAAAAGAAGGAAATTTATACCTCCAAAATATGAAATCCAAACAAGAAAATGAGCCTCCAAAATGCATGCTTTCCATCTCCAAATTCCATATAAAAATGAGCAAGGAATAAAGGGTAGGAAATAAATAGGATTTTGTGGATTTTTAATTGAATTTTTAAAGGATTTTTTATGAATTTTAGAGCAAAATAAAATGAGGAAAATGGGGGCTACCATGGGGGGTGAGGCCGGCCATTTTTTTGGAGGTGAGGGAGAGAAATAAGTGGGTGAGAAAATGTGTAGAAGTCTCCACCAAAATATCACTTCATTATGTCTTTTCATCCATTTATTTATTTTTCTTTTATTTCTTTACTATAGCAACTCAAGAAAACTCTAGAAAATAGGAAAAATTTGCAAATAAATTTTTCATGATACACACTAAATTATAACATGCCATGGTTCATTTTTACAAATTAAAACCATTCAAATTTGTAATTTACACTAATTTAGTGTAAAAATAAAGCTTATGTTAATATTTAAAATAATTAATTTAGGAAAAATATTTAATTAAACTAAAAATTTATAAGTGGCTAAATAAACACCATTTACTAGTAATTACATAATTAAAATAGGTATTTTTGAAATTATAATGAAAAACAATCACGGTTTAGTTTTATGAAAAATACATTTTACTTTACCGAAAATCACAAAATTCACTTAAACAATTTTATTCATTTAATTATTTATTTAATTATTTTTAAAACGTTACAATCTTCCCCCCTTTAAGAAATTCGGTCCCCGAATTTAAATTAAAACTCCCCCTCCAAATACTAAAACATTTAGCAAAACACTCAAATCGTTGGGGCTCCGAAATCATCAATACATAACAAAAATCAACTCCGTCAAACATAGCGCAATCATCGGAGTTATGGCGAGAATAAAATATCAAAACCCAATATGAAAACCATCATAATATACATCAATCTTTAACTTATATATAGAGCGCATCATAGTAAAACCATACAAATATCTGGATAAGGAAATATGCAAACACCCCTTTTTGAAAATTGCCATGTGATGCACGTGTCACGGCATAAGTAGAGGACGTTTATTTAAAAAAATAAATATATATATATATATCTTTTACTTAACATACACGTCCCGCCTGGTTACTAAATCAAATAATAGTGATTATGAAAACATACTGCTCAAACTGAAATCAATCCCAATCACATAAATAAAATATCATGTGCGTCCGGTGCGCACTGAAATCGAAACCAAATACAGATACCATGAATACACACAAAAACAAAATAAGTGCAACAGGTGTGCACCAAAACATCTGTCAAGTGCAACGGGCGTGCACGACTCACTATCAGGTGCATCTAATCTGCACAAAACCCCGATTTAGTGCATCTGGTGTGCACAAAATCGCATCAAGTGCGCCAAGTGTGCGCAAGAATCTCAATCAGGTGTACATGGTGCACGAAAACATACGCCGAATATCAGAATCGAAATCACAGTACGAAAATGGATAAAACTAGGTCGAAGCATATATCAAAATCATGTGTAACCCATATGCATGAAATCAAATCAAAAATCTCAAAATATATAAAACCAAATCAAGTGTACTGGGTGTATACTAAGCAACATCAATACAACTGATATGTGAAACACAGATAGAATGTAATGAAGGTACACATAAGAAATACCAATCGTAGAACAAAATCCTCAAAATACCAAAATCCAATAACAGAAATATGAAATTCAAATCACCAAGTCACATCGTAATCACTATCGTCAATGTGCGCCTCTTTCCTCTGATGTCTGCAGCTTCAAACTTGTCTCTTCATAAGTGTGCTGACTGCGCTACCAACGGCAATACTCACATCTAGAGTCTCCCATGTAGTCGATCCCTTCACCTGATATCCGGACTACATTAAACTTTTCGATCGATCCATCAAAATCCCATAATTCCCCGAGAGCTCAACACTCAAGTACAGCTTAAAAATATCCGGTACATACCCCAGCATCGATGATCCAGCCGTAGAAGGGCAAACCCAAGCCTCACTAATGGCACCGCGGAACTGCCGTAAACCCTAAGGTTCAAGGGCGTTCTCGTGGTCATTATGTCGAGTTAGGGTTTCATTCTTCTAGAGGGTCCATCGAAATACCTGCATGTTCTTCCGAATATTTAAACTTGGGAAAATAGTTTTTTGATAATCGTTCGAACCCTTTAACTTCATCCGGACGGCATGTGAATACCCTTCGTCCGTACGCTAAGCAATGCTTCAATCCTCAAGAATAACCAATACTCTAATGGTTATCGCATTCGAGCCGCAGCTCCCTCTGCCAGTGTGCCCGTGGTAACAGAAACCACCCTCCAACATTGACGAAGATAGATCAAAAGAACGAATGGAATACGGTGCAAACAATTGTACATCCTAAGGCTCCTTAAGCAGAGTAGCGTATCGTAAGTATGCCGCGGACCATACCCACAGTACGTTACTCTACCTAAATCGCTTACTCCATCAACCAAGGGTCACCTATACTTATACAAGGTTAAACCTAGCGCTCTGATACCAACTTTGTCACGACCCGAAAGTACGGAACGTGACTGGCACTTAGATTACGAAACGTCTAGAGGCGCAACGTAACCTAAGTAAGCCGAAGCCCAGAAATCTAAACCATGAAAAAGAAGAAGAAGCAGTAAAAGAAAATATGAAGAAACAAGTTTAAAACATCAGCAAATTTTCTCAAAAATTTCGGCAGAGTCTCCTCTATAAAAACTGGTCCCCAAACGGGTACAACAAGTATAATATACATAAACAATAAAAAGCAACCCCAACGGGAGCTAGCATCAACGCCAACAGGCGGAAACAACCACAACAAGCACAATAATATACAACGCCAAAGGGCGAGGCTCAAAACTCAAAGAAAACAAAACCACCATATCAAAATAATACATGCGCGACTCTAAGGTCGAAATAAAAAAAATACTAGTCCAATATACTTATCAAGTAATACATGTATGGTTGATGGAGCTTACTAGATACAAATGAAAGAATAAAATACAATGGTGGTTTAGATACAAGTGAACCAACCTACCGTGCAAATCACCCTGAAAGAAAAGATGTGCCAGCAAGCTGCCAAGGAAACCTGTACATCGAACCTGTAATAAAATTTGGTACAACGGGGGTGAGTTGCCAACTCGTGAGTAGAAGACATCTACAAAAAGAAATCGAATGCACGACGCTATCCTAGGTCATAATAATACACTACTATATCCCAATCACCTAGCAATAGCAGGGTAATACTACGGGTAAATGCAGATACTCCGTGCTCGTGTCAGTGCCTCATATAGTACTATGTTATATAAATGGATATGCATGCACCGTAAATGTAAAATAACCAATCCTGAAATCCAGATATATCTGTATAAGAAATCTTTAGTTGTTATCATAGTAAAATGTGTATAGGAATCTGAAATCTCAACAAAGAAATCCATGGAAATCCGTGTCAAGCATCGACACAAACATGTAAATCTCAAGTCTCATAGTCTCAATATCTCGGGCTCCGTCAGTCCGGATCGGCCCATATTATCAAATCTCACGACAACGGTCGGTATCCACCGGATATCCGCCGCGCCATACATCACCGGTATGTAGTCCTTCCCCTGCCAGGCTCATCGTCTACAACTCGATCTTCATGCCCCGGGGTACCATACCGGGCCCACCATGTACCCGAGACGGTTCATCCACTCCTCGAATCGGGTCTCGAAATCCATAAGAAAACATGAAATCTCATGGTGGACGCACATAATCACGAGAAAACCGCATCTTATGTTTTAAAAAGAGAGGAGGAGAGAGAGAGAAGTTTTTATATATTCTTGCGGTTTTCCCCAAAAATCCAGAAATCTCATAGAAATCCAAATCTCAAAATCATGAGTAAGTATATGATAAGTGTCGGCATATGCCCCATAATACTGCATGATAACATAAAAATATGAATGCATGAATATTTAAGTAATAAATGCCATGTCTAGACTAACATCAGAGAGTAAACGCAATATTATATCGGTCTAGTTGTTAACTGATTCTATCAATAAAAGATAATAAGATCTAAAGTGTACGTGACATAGCAATTACCGATGATGATGTGTGTGAGCTGGCAAATAAGTGTGCGTGGAATATGCGGATCATCGGTAATGGTGCTGGTGTCCTAACAGGTAAAGTTTATACTGATTATAGCAACATATGTATGAACATGCAACATTATGATTACAGTGTGAAAGTAAAACCGGATGTGTGTTATCCACTCATTTGATATACAATTATCACTACCACTATATGACTCGAATCTAACCTGGTGTCCATCTAACCTCCTAAGGAACTAAACCTAAGAAACTAGTCATTAAGAAACAAGAGTCTACCTAGGTCTGAATCAATATCTCTAATAGTCGGCGATCCAGCCTCAATAGCGTCACGTACGTAGTACGGCTTCCTCGAATCAAGAGTGTGGATCAATCATCATATCTATGCCTCGTACGGTAAAATCCATCGTACGGCATCCCAATATCGGGGTACGGGTCAAGTATCTCCTAGGTGTCTCATCATTAGTATAATGTCATCATCAACACATCTCATGATCAAGGTGCTAAACTGTGATCGCATACATCAATCATATATCATTGCCATCATAATAAGCATCATTAGTTTATCCTCAGAAATATCATGTCATATGTATCATATTGTGATTAAGTCATACTAATATCATATCGCCCTCAAGTCACACCTCTATGATATCGACATCAGGTCACACCTATATGATGTCGTAATCAAGTCATACATATCCCATATCGTGATCAATCACAAGTTACAGTCCGGGTACTATTTTATAGTCCCATGTACCTCAATATCAGCACCACCCATTATAATTTAAGTATACATGTTCATTATCGCATTCTCTAATGATCCGCCAACACTTAATACGACTGTATAGCCAAGAATCACGGCATTAAGCCTAGTTACACTGTTTCATCATACCTCGGATATCATATCACATCAATGTATCCCATATACGTGTTTTATATATATATATATATATACCTATACCTCGTCCTATATATATATACACATGCACGTATACACCATGTCGTGTTTCAGTGTGTGCGTGTGTGTGTTTCTACCTGAAACCTACGAACCTCTTCTAAGGTATTCGTCTTCTGATATGTCTTCCTAAATCAGTCTGGTCCAGCCTAGGGTCATTACTAGGGTCCTACTCATTAAGAATCTAGGGTCACATCTGGTTTCCTAATGGCAATAAGTACTATTCATACTCTACGTTGCGGGGGTGCTATACGCCATCCACCAGACTTTCCCCCGTAGATATACATCTACTCACCTGGTCCATGTCTACCGAAGACGGTGTCGCCATCCTCCTCTTCATCGCCCGCAGTCCATGTGAGGGGTACCTAAACGCAAACATATAAATAGTATCGTAAACTGGATCACATACGAAAGTCAAACGATACAAGGAACAAGCATAGGTTAAAACCTATGTCCCGTCCACGCAAAAGAACCAAATATCGCTCGATATCGGCGTGCAAACTTCGATGGATCGAGATAAACATCAACAAATAACTCGTAGTTTTAAAACACATTACTTATATTATAAAACATGATTAAATCCATCGAAACCCTAAAATCCATCAAACCGTCCAATTTCGTAAAACCCGAAAATGCCAATTTACCGTTTTTCATCAAAACATGACATTTAAATGAAACCAATGGTCATAAAACTCATTAAATAGCATAACTAGACTATACAAACCATTACTATATTTTTATTACACAAATTTTTATTAATTTGAAATTTCTAGTTTGCAACCTTTAACAATTTTCAACATTTTTCAAGCAAAATACCACAATTCCACCACAAAACGTGATTTTGCATGAATTAATGTATTAATGATAATGATTTAATGAAACCATAAATTATATTTTTAATCTCATTTACTTAGGAATTTCTAAAATCTAGTTTACAAAATAGCAATTTTTATCACAATTTATCAATTATCAATAGAAACTAGCAATCAATTTAAGTTTCCATTCCACCAACATGTTAATACCATTATTAAGACCACAATCTAGTGTTACAAATATTAATTGAAATTTTATTTCACCAAAAATTATGTTTTATAGAAACCTAGTTAGCAAAATTCCTAATTTAAACAATTTTAAATGAAAAATTTACAATTCAACAACCATGCAAGATTTTCCAATTCTAAAAGTGTTAAACTAACTATTATAACCCTAATTAATTAATAAATGTCATAACTTGAATTTACAAACCCTAACTTGAATTTTAAAAATTGAACATAGAATTAATTCATTAAATCTAAACTTGCTTAAAAGAAACATCTAATAACAAATAAACAAAAGAAGGAAATTTATACCTCCAAATATGAAATACAAACAAGAAAATTAGCCTCCAAAATGCATGCTTTCCATCTCAAAATTCCATATAAAAATGAGCAAGGAATAAAGGGTAGGAAATAAATAGGATTTTGTGGATTTTTAATTGAATTTTTAAAGGATTTTTGATGAATTTTGGAGCAAAATAAAATGAGGAAAATGGGGGCTACCATGGGGGGTGAGGCCGGCCATTTTTTTGGAGGTGAGGGAGAGAAAGAAGAGGGTGAGAAAATGTGTAGAAGTCTTCACCAAAATATCACTTCATTATGTCTTTTCATGCATTTATTTATTTTTCTTTTATTTCTTTACTATAGCAACTCAAGAAAACTCTAGAAAATAGCAAAAATTTGCAAATAAATTTTGCATGATACACACTAAATTATAACATGCCATGGTTCATTTTTACAAATTAAAACCATTCAAATTTGTAATTTACACTAATTTAGTGTAAAAATAAAGCTTATGTTAATATTTAAAATAATTAATTTAGGAAAAATATTTAATTAAACTAAAAATTTATAAGTGGATAAATAAACACCATTTACTAGTAATTACATAATTAAAATAGGTATTTTTGAAATTATAATGAAAAACAATCACGGTTTAGTTTTATGAAAAATACATTTTACTTTACCGAAAATCACAAAATTCACTTAAACAATTTTATTCATTTAATTATTTATTTAATTATTTTTAAAACGTTACACGCACACACATTCTTTTCCACCCCTTTCCCTTTCCACACTTCTTCTTCCACCAACCAGAGCACTGCATTGATAAAATTTTCGATTGGTTGGTGTTGACATTCGATCTTTGCAAAGCTTAGCATCGACCATTGATTTTTGACCCCCTCATGTGATTTTCAAAGATTAACATGGCTTAACTCAAGTTTGGGGGGGGCATTCTTTTCTGGCTCTTGGAAAGAAAATTTTTACAAAATTTTGAGCCAAAAATAAGTTTGGGGGAGGTTCTTCACTTATATATTTTGCCCCCACTAATAAATTCCTCCCAAGCTTACAGGTTTTTCGAGATTTAGCAGATGGCAACAGTGAGGACACTGTTGAAAACAAGTTTGGGGGATGTTTGTGCTTATTTCTGCATCATTTGCATATCATTTGCATAAGCACAAAACATTTTTGAAAAAACGATAAAAATTTAAATTTTTTCAAAAAGATAAAAATATTTTTGTACATAAATAAGATAATAAAAGATTAGATTGTGAAAAATTACATCCATGAGATTAGAAAAATTCTAGAAAACCAAAAAAATTAGAAGTTTTCTTATACGAACTGGTAATAAGTTGTTATGAGCCGTTGTCCCAAGGGTTAGTAAGATGAAGGACGTCGCTAATTTGAGGATAAAACTAAGTCTGAAATATAGTTTCTATTCTGGAAACCAAACATTTTGAATGTTGCTATCCTGCTATTCGCACTTACACACATCTTGAAGCCTGGGATAGTAGAGGATACCTTGAAATGCTCTTGTCTTAAAGCCGATGTATGAAGGAAATAAAAAGAAAAAAAAAGTGAATAAAAAAAATATAAAGTGGTGAGAAAAATGGAGACTGGTTTCGTTATCACCAAGGGTAATAAAAAATATATAGCGAGGGTGCCTCTTCACCTAGTGCCCTAAGGCCAACTGGTCTAGGAGTCACTGATATGCCTAAGGTGGTGCAAGACCAGGAAAATACATCAAATAAGCAAGCACATGAGTAATCGGTCGGTTAGTACTTCAAGAAGTATTAACGGTCGCATGAAAGTGTGTGAGCAATCTCATCTAAATATTCATTAATTAAAAAGTACTGAGGGTGATGGGCAAGAGTATGATAGCTTGAATTGAATTCTCTGGGTGTAGGGATGTCCTTTACACACACGCAGGGTGATATGATCGATGTTTTGGAAGAAAGATAGGAATGAAGAAAAAGACGATGTTTTATTGAGGGAGGACGCGATTTCTAACATCTTTTCATGACCATTAAGATAGGGCTCATGACAACCGAAAAGCTAGCTTAGTTGGAAACCCTAATTTTCAAGACTTCTTTTACATTTCTTTTCTTTAAATGTAATATTCATGATCTTCCTTTTATTATTGGATTTTGTGGGTGCAATCCGCTAAAAACCCTCAGGAGACAACACTCCTCCTACTAGGGAAACCTAGAGGTTTAAAGGCTTGTTGCACGTGCTCAGTGCAATCGTGTTGCCTACGAAAGTGTGCTAGTTAGTTTTTCTCTTTCTTTATTTTCTCCTTCTCTTTTTAATAAAAAGTTCGCTCGAGACGATCGAAATTAAGTTTGGGGGAATTTGATTAGTCGAAAATATTGCATCTTTTAACCGGCAATTTCCCTATCATTCGCATTCATATAGAAGTGTTCGGCATTTATATTTCACATATTAGCAAAACAGTCGCAAAATATCAGATTACATGTGTTAGACCTTAAAACCGACATTTCTAGGGAAATTGACTGCATATCATAACATGGCATCATTCCTATATATCGCAACCCCTGTTTCGAAGTCCGTGTAGGAAAATCAGAAGCTTGCTCAAATTTACACTCCTAAAAGATACGCCAACTCAAGGAATTGGAATCTGGTAATGATCAAAAGGGTGTTCAGAGATTCAATATATCAGAGAATGTACATTAAGACAGAAGAAGCCAATACAGCAAAGTTGAAGCCATAAGGCCACTAAATGGCCGCGTTTCCGCGGCCTAAGCCCTCTATTGCCGCGGAACCGCGGCGGTATTGCCACTTCAGCCCATCTGCTTTGCACCATAATTCTTGTCTCAGTGTGTACACCTCAGAAAGACATTGCAATTTCAAGAAAGCACCAGAACCTTCTGCCAGATCAGCAAGCTTTGGGATCTACACTAAACTAGCCTTGTATTCTAGAATGTTCTCCCTAAACCCTAGCTTAAACCCTAAGCTAAGCCTAACTAACTACTTTTAGAAGCCTTTCAACAAACTTTTGGAGGGAACTTCTATTTCAAACTCAAGGCTTAGGGTTTGGGGGATCTATAAATAAGACCCTAGGCTCACTTGTAAAAGGATCCCACCATTAGTTCATTTTAGTAGCCAATTTAGAGCCATTCTATCTCATTCTTCATCTTCTTCCACAAGTCTAGTGAGAAGACTTGTGTGAAACCCTAACCCTAATTCCAATCAAAAGCCAAGATCCCGAGTAGCAAATCAAGCAAGAAGCTCTTCAACCTTTTATGAGCGGGACCGATCTTCAACAGAGCAAGTGGTCCAAGACGATCCACGACTCACGAAGAAAGCGAAGCCAATTCAACAATCGAGTTCTTCCTCTTGTAGTTCTTGAGCGACTGTAATGAAATTGTTGATATAAATAAAAGGTGAAATTCTTTTATCTTGTTTTCTTTAAATTCTTGCATCATGATATCTTTTCAATTCTTGAATGCTTTCTGTGTGATGATGTGTGAATAAACTCCGCTCGTCGAGAAGTCGAGACGATCATTAGAATGATGATGTAACATATCTTAAAACGATTCTTGAGTCCTATGTGTTTTGTAAACCCTAGCAATTTCAAGAATCGACGACCTAATTTCGTGACGATACTTTCTTGATTGATATCGCTCGAAATTGGGGAGTTACGATCGTTTCTTGAATTTGGTAGAGGCTAGAAAGTGAATGATATCGATGAAAGAACAAGGGTTAAAAGATGAAACCCTAGTTTCACGAGAAAGCCCTAACTCTCGTCGATCATCATCGATCTAGTATCAATTCTTCGAAGGACAAGAACACGATATCTTAAGATTACATCACGTCTATAGATCCGATCGATTCCTACGAGCCTCATTTAGATTCTTGACATTTGGTTAGAAATATCATCGAAACCCGATTCTTGATTGTTTATCATTTTCTTGATTCTTGAATAGAATAGTGACAGTTGAAACAATTGATAAATCTTGAATCATGCTTTCTTTTCTTTTCAATTAACTTTTCAATTCAAACAAATCAAACATCGAAACGAATCGCACAATCCCTGTGGACGATCCGCACTCGCTTACGATCTACAACTGACACCGTAGTTGATTGCGGTCAAATATATTTTTGGTTGTGATTTCTAAACAAATTTTCAAATACTACACATCAAGAATATCATAAAATCACACATATACAGACCCGGTCACCCTAGATATCATAGTATTACCTTTATGATACAGTTGACCTAGGAGTCGTTGTTTATTCGATTTCTACTTGTTGATGTTTTTCTACTCACGAGTTGGTAACTCACCCTCGTTGTGCCACGGTTCTTACAGGTTGACCGCTTGGATCAGTAGCGGCATCACAGGCACACAGTTACTTTCGGGTGATTGCTTTGGCAGATGAGACATTTGTATCGTACCCACTCTTGCATTCATATTTCATATTGTATCTAGTCAACTCTATCAATCAAATTTAGTAATTGTATAAGTAATGAGACTTAGTGAGATTGTGGTTGCGAGACTCAGAGAGAGGGGTTTTCCGCTACTTGTGGTTTTGATGTCTTGCTTATTTCTTTATCTTTTGTGGTGATCTTCACCGTTGGGCGTCATATACTTATTTTTATGCTTCGTGTGGTTGTGATCCGCCGGTTGGCGAATAGCTAGCTCCTGCTTAGGGATGCCATTATTCATGTTATGTATTTGTGGTTTTGGATCAAAATATACAAAGGAGCTGTTGCCCAAATTTTTAAAAGACGAAACATGTTTTAAAACTAGTAAATTTCACTTGCATTTTCATGTTCCTTTTCTATGCATTAAGAAAACTTGATTTCATTATACCTTTATTTCAAAACTTCACCTCCTTTATTTTCTTAAAAAGGTTTAGATTTCATGGTTTCAGGTTACTTGAATTACGTTACGCTTTTAGACGTTGCGTGATTTATGTGTTGGTCACGAGCTAATATTTTGGGTCGTGACAAAGTTGTTATCAGAGCGCTAGGTTTAACCTTGGTTCGAGTCTATGTTTGACTATGCAGAGTCTAGGGCGGGTATGTATTTCGGAACCTAGGCTTGACCTTACGGAACTTAGACTTGAACGTGGGGGTATTAGACCCGAACTTTCGTTTCATAGGATGACCCTGATTGATAGAGTAGGTAGCTTGAGTAGAGTGACGCACCGTACATATGTTCCGCGGCATATTTACGATACGATACTCCACTTAAGAAACCTTAGGATGTACTTACTTTTGAGACTTATGATTCTCTTCATACTCATATACATCCATTTGAGATCCTTGATTATATTTGTTTCCATGATCATACTCTCATCGATTCTGTTTCTTCTTCTGATCATGTATCCATTCTGGATTTATCGTTTCCTTTCATGCCGTTGATCTTCTTTCTTCGATAATCGATTGAGGTTCCTGTCACCATGGTTTAAGCGCAGATTGAGCTGCTGCTAGTG